>OX608050.1:49969804-51169804 GCA_951509405.1 Machimus rusticus | reverse complement strand
TTGTCTCTTATCGTCGTACATCAGACTTTAGACGCTCGCTCGTAACGACGTTACCGCCCCATCGCCGTTTGCCGGTGCTCAGCCAGCCGGGCCGGGCTCCGGATCCTCGGCCAGCGCTGTCTGCGGGCTTTTGCGAGCAAACAAAGTTCATTTGTCCTCACTTTGGAGCCGTGCATTATCCGCTTTCTTTTAATCTGCCCGGACGGGGTCTTTGCAGATGTCATAGAGCTACTTTTCCTGTTTCCCTTTGAAAAAGTGCACAGACACACGCGCCCCTACCTCCGCCAATGGGGCTCTTGGGAGCTCCCCACAACCCACAACCTATTTCTCTCCTCGTTAATGACTTCCAGATGTCGCTGGGCTCGAGTGATTAATTGTTGTCACAAAAGTTGTAATTCAACTGCTGACAGCTATCTTTGCCTGAGAGATTTATTAAAAGTGAAATGAGCCAAGCCGGGTTTTTTGGCGAATTCATGTGTTCTTGGTTTGGTATACTCATGGAATAAAGCCTTACGGCTGTAAGCAGACTATCTCATGAAATCTCAGCACTCTTAAATGCCTTAAAACTACATATGTGACTACTCTACGAATATGGGTAGGTACTTTAGACCATCGATATGTCGCTAATAATAAGTAATATGTAGGGGAAGGTCGGGTAAAGTGGCCACCCTAAACTTTGAATGACTGCCTATTAACTAACTATCAACATTTCTTTCGTTATTTTATTAAGTTTTTCTCTCAAACTAATATAGTTTTATATCACAAAGTTATTTTGACTTTTATCAAGATATTTAATAATATTTTTAAGTTTAAAGCTGACATGGGAAATTGGCCACTTTACCTACCCACGTTGGGTTATGTGGCCCACATAAACCCACGAAACGGGTAAAGCGACAAAAAAATACTGAAATGTCAATTGAGGTTATATTGTCCTCTTTTTCCGTGAAATAAAATAGTTCATTAGAGGAACTAAACCGATCAAATATTACATTGTTTTTAATTCATACCGAAAACAGTAAACAATTACAATGTTTAAACCACTCACTTTAGATCAAAGACCACAAAAACCACCTTTTTCGTCACAAAATCTTGCGTGAATTGAGCGTATCTTTGTACCTATTACTGGAGTAATGGCATCGGCTAATGAATTATTCTTATGCGGCGCTAATCGATTGCGCTGAATGGTTGGCTCTGTAAAAGAAGGTGGCCACTTTACTCGCCTGGGCCATTATACCCGACCTTCCCCTACATACTTCCAAAAACAAAACCGAATCAGTTTTCCATTAAATTGATCCTTTTACCATGCAAACACTCCTGTGACAGCAGCACACATGTAACTCTCATTGTTACAGTGTAAAGTATTTAGTAACGGAAAAATTTCCGTATTATTTTTTTGCGGAAATCAAAGAATCTTTTTCTATGTTTAATAAGTAATTTCATTTTTCGTTTTATCTATCGGATTTAAATGTAAAGTACATGGTTAAAAGAATTTTAGACGAAAATATCTGTAGCTTTGGTATGTAGGTAGTTTCTGTTTCCAATTCACCATGCTACGGAAATATATACATATATTAAGTAAAACTTGTATTCGCTCACGTGCCATATGAAAAACAAAAGATCTGGTTGCCGTCATAGACAGAACTGTAGGTTTGTTTTATTTTAATAAGCTATAATGATATTAAATATGGAAACATATAACTGTAGCTTTGTAAGGGCACCTATGCCAGTAGCTAAGACTGCGCACTGAAGCATCTACCCCACCTAGTCCCCACCTTAGTATACAATACGTAAATATGTATATGTATATAAATTATGATTGACTGACATAATGCGCTCTTTATAATTACAAAGAATTTTAACATTTTGGTTTGTTAAAGGTAAGCATTGCACTCAAGTTCGCAGGTGTTTTCACGCGATGTACAATATAATAAAAACCGTTTTTATATTTAAAACATATTACTTGTAATATGGCTATTATTTTAAGGCAAAGTCTAACACTGCGCTTTCAACGAAATTTAATCCTTTGAAAGCATAAATCATTAGCTTATTGGTTTTGAGTGGGGTTAAGAGTCAAGGGTTAAGTCACGATTTTACTCTGAACAAACAGCATGTTCCTCATCGCTTGCGTCAGTTGAATAGCCCCTTTATCTGAAAGTTTGGCCCGTTATTATGGAACCATTACATCCATTGAAGTAATGATCATTTCCATATAAATTGAAAATTTTCGCAAAATGCCACATAAAGCGCAGTAATTATCTCGGCTCACATCACCAGCTCGGCTTTCAAAAATATTGCGCCGACGAAGTGGAGATCCCAGTAAAAATTATCATTGCAAAAGTGGCGCCTAATTGAATAGGTGCATAAATGGCACTCGAAAAGGAAAATCTCGTTACGCTGGTAAGCGCCGAGTGCTTTGATGTCCGCGCTGTTTCCGCGGGCACGCATTAAAAATGGTAATTCACTCCGCACTTTTAGGCAACAGTTTTTAATTGAGTATGAAAAGAAACAAGAGGACCTGGCCGCACTCCATGCAGGTGCAATCAGCCGCGAGTGCAGCATCTGAAAATCCGAGGGAGATGCATCCGATGCACCGAGCCGTCGCTGCCTGGTCCGGGAGGCGAGGGTGCTCAGTCAATGCGCTTTCTGTTGCCCCAATCCCTGTCCACGCCCCGCCTCCGCCCGGTCAGCATCCCTCAGAAAAGTGTTTGCATAAACCGCCTGTGCATGTCCTGTAGTTTTATGCAAATTAAGGATAAAAATCTGTCCGGAAATCGGACTCGATTTAGCCACGGCCACGACGTCTGGTCCTGGACCCAAAATGGATTAGCGGCGGGGCTCTATCTGCCGCCCCGGGTACCGAGCAGATGTGAAAATTTCAAAAAATACTAAGAATACTCTGAACCGAGCCGGGAAAATTTAATTTGCAAAGTTTTCATGCGAAACTCACACAAACCTTGGAGAAAAAAGCATTTCCGGAAAGTGTTGAATAACGTCGCCTGGCTTGTCACCGGACGTGCTTTTTTCCCTCTAATGAAAGCCATGATTCAATTTGAGGCATCCATCGCCCTCAGTAGAAGCAAAAGTCGCTTCTCAGCCACCTCCTTGATGGACCTGGGTAACGTGGTGGCAAGAAATTGAATTATTTTTCTTCTCCAGCACTGGGCTTTGTTAGGCCATAAACTCTTCATAAATTACTCGCAAAACAGAATCTCCCCTCTGCGCTGATTTCGAACGCATTCACTACAAATTAGAGATGGTGCAGCAATCGTTGAAGACCAAAGAAAAAACAGCCGAGATTAATTTAATTTAATTAAAATTTGAGCTAAATACGAGCACAATACCTAATAATTATAAGGTTAAATTTTAATGATTTTTCAATCAAAAACAATTTTACCTATGAAAGAGAAAAGTGTCACGAAAAATATGTGTACATTCTATCATAGACAAATAAAAATATAGATAACCCACTTCGAACAAGCAAAACGCGACCAAAAATTCTGAGAGCTCCACAGCGATGCCTCCACATGTGCGATGGCATCCGACGAGTTCGGCGAAGGAGAAGTCGCATTTGTTCGGCGCGCGATGCTTTTCTTGTGGGCATGCGATGCTGTGCACGGTTTGCTGCGGCGGCGCTGGCCCTGCGGTGGTTGTTTACTTGGTTGCTGTTCTGCGCAAGCGGCTTGTGGGGTGAAGCGCGAGGGGATTGAATTTTTCTAGGAATCCTCGGAGTTGCGGGCTCTGCTCAATCAAGGAAAGTAATTCCCACGGGCAGTAGGCATACGGACAGATTCATAAGTTTGAATTCTCTAACAAAATTAAGATTTTTTCGTTCGGTGTTTTTCATTGCCTTAAGCATGCTGCATGTACCGGTCCTAATACTTGATGATGTAAGTAGAGAAAAATTGTAGGGCTCGTGCAGATGAGCGTCAATTAACGTTGCGAAACCAACAGCTTTTTATATAAATTAAGTTGTGCATATCTTTTTTACATTTTTTCACACTTTATTCGTGTATGCATAAAGATTTCTCTACTTTTCTTTAAACTAACAACTATATGAATTTAATTAACTCTTTCTAATCCATCAAAAATAAATCTTTATCAAATCAAAATTTTGAAAGAATACCTAACATTATTGTTTTAATAATTCCTTAAGGCAATGAAAAACAAAACACCGAACGAAAAAATCTGAATTTCGTTAGATAATTCAAACTTATGAATCTGTCCGTATGCCTACTGCCCGTGGGAATTACTTTCCTTGATTGAGCAGAGCCCGCAACTCCGAGGATTCCTAGAAAAATTCAATCCCCTCGCGCTTCACGATAGAACAGACCCACAAGCCCCTTGCGCAGAACAGCAGCCAAGTAAACAAGCCCACCGCAGGGCCAGCGCCGCCGCAGCAGGCCGTGCACAGCATCGCATGCCCACAAGAAAAGCATCGCGCGCCGAACAAATGCGACTTCTCCTTCGCCGAACTCGTCGGATGCCATCGCACATGTGGAGGCATCGCTGTGGAGCTCTCAGAATTTTTGGTCGCGTTTTGCTTGTTCGAAGTGGGTTATCTATATTTTTATTTGGCTATGATAATACCTAATAATTTATAAACTTTTGAAAATCTTTAAGTTGCTACAACTTTTAATATCTGCCTGCGTATATATAACTATTATACATATGTATAATACTAGTATTAATATGTTGTTGTTTATTGTTTAACTTGTAGACTGCGGTATTGCTCATATTTTAAACACATATACATATACATATGTATGTATATACTTAAATATAATAATATTAAAAACAAAGAGGCTTGAAGTTTACTTTTGTCCTCGGTCAAGTTTGCCTTCACTTGGGATTAGTTTCAGTTTTACGGGTCGAGGTTTCGAACATCCGGTTGCCTTGTCGAAAGCGCAATACCGAGAGCGATTTTTCTCATTGCTATACAAAATTAGATTCTTATATTACATATTTTCATAGTAGGTACATGCTTCGTAATCGTAACTCGTTCTTTTATCAAGAAACAAAATTCTATCAAAGAAGAAGGTAGTAATTGAGTAAGACTTTACAATAAAAAAATTCTGTTTTCCCAGAATTTTGATTTTCGTGGTATATTGCAGCGGAAAGGTGAATAAATTTGGTGCTGTGACCCGAATGAGCCACGCCCGCAACGCGCTCCCGCTCCGGTGGATCCGAACTCGGACACATTTCCCAAAATGGTGCAGGTTTTTACGCAGCGCTCGCTCCCAAAGGGTTCTAGAAAATGCCTGGGAAATCTTGGGTAAAATATTTTCCGAAATATTTCCAGGACTGTTAAGCAAATCCCCTTTATTCCTGCCCGATTCTTCTCGTTCATTTTCATTTTTTGCCGCTGAATTTTTAAGGAATCCCAGCCGGAGAGATCTCTGTTGCTTCCTCCGCTAGACGATTTAGCTAGGAAGCAGTTTGTCGTTCTATAAAAATGCTAATTTGGGCTTCCGCCCTGCCGGGTCATGAAAAGTGAAGAGGGGTTCGCAGCGAGGGTGCCCCGCTGGAGTAACATAAAAGTCGGAGCCGGAGAACGCAAAGAAGCAAAGATGCAAAGATACGACTGTCAATTGAAACCTCCCAAGGACTGCGGCTCCGCTGGTCGCTCGTCCGAGGCTCAGCCAAGATCTCGCCTATTTGTTCCGAATCAAACGGCAGCGTCTGGGACTGGGACTCGGAGTCTATTTCTTCGCCCGGCGCTCGTTGCTGCGGTGGATTCCGCGCATAAAGGAAATTTAGGGAAATTGACTTTTTATGCCTAAAATCCCGGGAAATCCTTTTTATTCGGCCATAGTTCTAAATCGTTTTTACATTTCGCCCGCCGCCGCCGCTTTCGGCAGTTTCTGGCCGCTTGAGCCGGTTCTCTTTTCTTCCTGTGGGTTCGCTTGATGGACTAAATCCAGCTCTTAGGTGTCGCCGAATTGAATTCGAAGTGTTTTAGGTGCTGAAATTTTATAGTCGTTTTGTGTTCCTTGATTTTATCCCTTTTCTTATTGTTCGCCCGGCTTTGGAGCCAGAATCGCCTGGATTTCAGGTTAAACAGCGCTTTTTACTGGTCAATGAAAATAAGGTTGCTGCCATATAAGAATGAGGTAATATCGCCGTAAAATTTTATCGCGCTCATCGCGGCCTGCTCCGAAAGATGGTTTATGGGGCAATCAATGGGAGCTATTGTGATTATACTGCAGCCAGGGGACGGGCAACGGCTCGATATTCAGATTGAGTCGGCTTGGGTTGTTATCTGCCTCGCCTTCCTTTCAAATCTTTCATTGACACATCCACATGCTATAGGATGGAAAGTGTCCCTGTTTTGCATGGTAGACTTTTTAGACCCTTTTTTTTATTCCTGCGGCACAACTTGGTCGTAACCGCACACAAATTTTAAGTAGAATTGATGAAGTAATTTATTGGTGTTGCCGTCAAAAGTACTTCCTTAGTAACAGCAGTTTTACAACAAGATATATTACAGTTTTCAGAATAAAGATTAGAATTCGGACACGAAGTGGGCGTTTTTATTTAATAGTACCTACTGTTGATTCACTTTTACCTTATTGAGAAACGTGGGCCAAGCGACAAAACATCAGATAGGTACATCTTTCTATAAAATGCTATAAAAATGAACATTTAAAGTATCAAAATGTTTTTAAATCTTCGCTGAAATTTTAAATTTTCATTTCTAATCGTATTCAAGTACCTAACCTACCTAACCTATGTAGCTAATTTGTTAAAAAAAAACTCATAATTTGACTACATATAATTAAGAAAAATGTAAGTTTAGTACCAATATATGACATCTGGGACCCACAGGTGTCTTTATAACAAAAAAATAGATAATTTTTTGAGAGTTGGACACGTTTTTCGTGTGTAATGCGGGGCTCTGCGGATGCCAGCTTCGAGTTCCGCTCCTCCAAAAGTTTGAGACTCCCCTGCAGGTGGACGCATTCGGGTCACAGCCCCAAGTTTGTTCACCTTTCCGCTGGCCTGCCCGAAACTCCGCACGATCTCAGCACAAACATCTCGTCACTTTCTTGCCACTGCACCCTGAAGTGCATGGTTTCTTGCGACGGCTACCCCGCCCACCCCGCAAATATTGCCACTTCCAACCAGGCCCAAAGGATTGCAAAGAAATGCATTACCTCAAAATAATCGTCGGGAGCAAAAAGCACTGCAGCCGGGAGTTGGAACCAGGCATTCCCGGGAAGGTGCAAAGAGCTCTGGAAGCTCGGGAATCACAATATCAACAGCAGCGACAGTCAGCCCGCCGAGGGAAAAAACCAGAACAGAGGGAAAGGACCAGACAAGAAATCGTTGAAAGACTTCCCAAGGTTTAAATGGATTTTTAAAAAGCTCTCCTGTCCCAACCTACTCCAGGTTGCATTTCAGCTGTTGAGAGGTTTTAAGAAGTTCCCCGGCCGCCGCCTGCCGCCTGCCGCCCGCGCGCCCCGACCGGCTCGCGGGCCTGCACTTGCGGAAAATATTCCCAGTCCCGAGTATTTACTTTAAGGAAAAACATCAAGGCGAAACTTTTTATATGTTTCCTATGCTCTTTCGCTCGTGTTCTATTTGCTTTTCTTGGGGGCTCTGCGGTTAAAGTTTTCGCCCCCCGCACCCCGGCAGGTTTTGTTCCTTTTCCTTGCAGACATTTCTTCAGCATGAACAAACCCTGATGGCTGCAAATTTACCTTTAAAATTAACAAGCGCCATAATCGGGGAAGCCGCAGAAACTTCACTGCCGGATCCTTTCTGCGCTGTTTTACCCAAGTTGTTCCGGTCGGGACAAATCTGGGTTTTTGTGCGATTTCAACTGGGTAGAAGCGGATGTTTTTTAAAATTAGAAACTTTCGCTGATTATTTCCATCTAGACATAGTTTTTCTATCACATTTTTTGTAAACAACTTCAGTGAGGAAAGCCAATCGACACCAAAAATGAAAGGTGGTGAATAAATTTATTATATGTACCTACAAAAGTAGATATAATTATTTTTTTCAAGTAACAACTGTTGCCATTGTGCCCTGAGAAATGTTTCATCGATGTATTTACTTATATAAAAATTCATACACGGAGAAAAATGTGTTGCTAAATCAGCTATATTTGTTGCGGAGTAAATATGGGAGTGAATGCTATGCAAATTAACCGCCATGGTCATCCTTAAAAAAAATCTACATAATATAAAGCAGATAAAGCTATTTATATATATATGTATAGCTAAATAATTTCGTTATAAATTAAAGCCGAGGTTGCAAGCACATTTGTTGTTCTCGCCACTAAAATGGCACGTTTTGTTCAGCCTACAATTTTGATATTTATATAGTTTTTGTTCTAACTATCTTAGCGCTATAAGTTCTAAAAATAAGCGGTTTTACCATTCTTACTATCAACTGATCCTACACTGAAAAAAATCAAGTTGGTCAATTTTACCATAACAAATACCTATAGTTAAATAACCACGCCATACAAATCTATCAAACAAATTCAATTCCAAATTTTATTCTTAAGCTGCCCAAGCCACCATTGCTTTATGGTTGAACAGATAGCTCGGCGTTAGAGCAGCAAGACCGCCAATTCAGAGTTCCCAGGTTCGAATATCGAATATCACAGAAAAATCAACTTTCAAAAAAGGCGTCGGCAGGAATGGCTCAGTGGGTATAGAGAGATGTAAAGCTCCAAATTCAAAGAACCTAAGTTTCGAATCCCAGCCATCGCTAGTCGGCAATATCACAGGAAAATCAAATTTTTCTTGTTGTATGAGAATGGCGCTTATAGTGCCATATAATTTGATGAAATAAATCCACTGAATCCATGCAATTATTTAGCATTTAATATAGGGTACATAGCCATATTTATGAAATATAAGGCCAAAACACTATGGCGCAATTTTCATTGCTTTAGGTGCTATAAAATATTGTAAATCCAAAAACTCCTAATAGTAGGTAGTAATGGCGCTGTGCATATAAAAAAATATGACATTTCGGCTAATAATTTTTTCCGTGTAATATTTGCTATCCCTCGCAATCGAAAAATCCCTAAATTCGCAAATTTTCATAAAATCTAATTTCTAATTTTTCTTAGTAATTCTAAAAGAAATAATATATGGGTATACCATTGATCTGTAATGCTAACAAAATTTTACAAAGTTGATATATATGTATGTATATAAGCTGATGATTCAAAGCACCCAAATATATACATATACCTAAAATAAGTACATACCTACATATGTATGCTGATTTCTGTTATACCTACTACATGAAGTCTCGGCTGTCAACCTAAAGTTAATGCCAACGAGTATTGATACACTTTAGATCTTAAACTGGCTGTTTAAGTAAGACGTATATGCAAACGTCTGTTTATTAAATTTATCAGACTTAAAGGCAAACACTGTTTGCTTCCTAGAAATTGCAGACTCTGTCACTTTAAGGCTCCAGCGGCAGGAAGAGCAACACTGAGGTTCCGCCACCCAAGCGGCCTTCCCTGTGCAGGTCCCGGCGATCTGTCTTAGCAAATATTTGCAGCATTTTTATATTACTCCTGAGGGTGTCATATCCTCGGGCTTCTAGCGGCCGCCGCCGCATCCTCTGATGATTTGTGTCCGGGCGCCAGTGCCGTCGGCTCGAGCCGACTGCCTTTTTCGGTGTTTGGCCCAAATATTCGCACAGGAAAAAATGTGTCGAATTCACCAAATATTGGGAGACGAAGACGCACAATCTCGCAAATGTTGCCCTCTGAAGACGACGACGAAGGGCCTGTTGTCGGCGGGCAGTAGGAAACTTGGTGGGCCGCCGCGGCGTATCGGGCGCAATCGTTGGGCGTCGTCTGGATTTTATTGATAGAAATGTCGAATTGCCGGTTAAACATAAATAATGGCAGACTTTCGCCGGCATCGATATTCAGGGCCGGCGGGAAGGGCGAATTATGCCTGTGACATGGAGATATCAACAGCTACAGTGGTAAATTAAAGGGACGCTCCGAGGAGCCCCACAGATTTGAATTTCCTGTCTCGCTGAGGAGCTAGTTGATAAGGGTATTTTAAGGGAGTGCGATGAAGATGGCTCGTCGTGCTCCAAGTCTTTGACGAACCTTCAAATGATTTGAAATTCGAAAATAATGGGGGTTAGTTCCCTCACCAGCGGTGAATTTGATATTTTTGTGGACCTGGGAATTATGACGGCTTGTTTCGATATCGTTCCCGAGGATACTTCAAAACCTGCGGCAGTTTAGAAATTGTCAAACATTTTCTTATACATCACGTTGCGTTCCTGCTGGAGATCAATGTCAATGTTACTTAAGGACGTTTTTCATATTAAAGCTGTTAAGCCTCCCAGAAAAGTACAACATTTTTAATTTTATAAATAGAAGTAAATAAATATTGTGTTAATATAATGTAAATCATAGAAAGACTTTCGAAATTATTAAATAACATATAGTGATTGAACATTTTACTTCTAAATGTAATGATATATTTGGAATATTTCATGAAACAGAAAAAAAAACTTAAGTTTTTTGCAAAAGATTTTAATTCAATTAATAGTTATCTTTACGAAGTTATCTTTAAGCAACCAAAAATTTCATAAAAGTAACAACAACAATAAATTTGTTAGATTGTTAACTTCACCGTTTTTCCTATCCTATATAGAACTGAGTTGCTTCATTATTTTTAATAAAATTATTATAGGAAAGCATATCAGTTTTGTTTGATCCTTTTCTAAATAAAGGGAATCATTTCAAAACTCTACCGATCTGTGGTACCCTATGGCCTATCTCTTTTCGAAACGACATTCTCCGCCGTGGGTCGATTTTCGCAAAACGTTCGTCTCCAAGGGAGCCTTGTCCGTCTTGTATTCATTTCGGACGATTTATTCCTTGCTCACAGTTTACTTATGACATTCTTTTTCACTACTGGATTTTAGCGCCTATTTTATCGTCCAAGAAAAATTGCGCCCAATTTCTATAAGACCGAAGAGATTTCTCGAGGAAAGTGGTACAATTAATCTCAACACATGAGCCGATGCCAACATGTACAAACGGCGGAGAAAGTGAGCCGACCTTTAGTAATGATTGCAAGAAATCCCTTCATTCATTTCCCTGGGTGCTCCCCGGCGTCCTTAAGGAAACTCCGAGATTCTGGGGTCTGATGTATGGTCGGCGCTCAGTGACAAATTCATGATTTTAGTTCACATTGTCATCTCGGCCTGAAATGGGCCTCGTCAGCTTCTCGGCCCTCCCCGCCGCATCTGGGCAGATCGACGAAATTTCAACTGATGCTGGGTTGAGGACCGAAATTTACGTCTTAATGCGAGGACCCTCTACGAGTGAGGTCCAGCGGGCACTTGGGGCTTTCGGCGGGACTCGCTTAATGCTTTTCGGGTTTTAGTTACGGGAACAGTTCCTGGTCCAATTCTCTTGATTGCGCAACCGTCGTTTGGCGGAAATTGCGGTGTATCTCTGCGCAGTTAGCCTTGATCCCTCTCCAACCCTTTCGCTGCGTAAATTTGGGAAAATCTCCGAGGAATGCGAGAGACAAAGTCGTTCCCGTTGAATTGCATTAAAATCCTGGAAACATTGTCCTTTGTCCTGACGAAATGCTTGAAGACGCTTTAAGCAATTTCCGGCCATCGATATCAAGCTGTCTTCGTCCTTCGCTGAGCTCGTTCCGCCGCCTTTCGGTGATTTACCGTTCAGTTCTCCCCATTAGCCCTTGGGACCCAACCTGCAGCCAGGTGAATCCTGCGACTGCCCGCCAGATAAAGCGAAAAAACCGACGTCTGCGGGCGGACACGGCGGAGTCGTCGGCCAGTAACCATGGCTCCGTGGGGGGCACAATCGGTGGGATCATGGGCGTGGGTGGAGGACAGGATAAAACATCGGAAAGCTGAAATTATCCTTCCTGGCGAAGTTATAAATCTTTCAGCCATGGAAAGCGGCCGAGAGTTAAATGGACGGAGTGGGTTTTTACCTTAAGAAGCTTTTAATGCCGGACAGGACGAGGCCCGAGGCGGGGGTAATTGATATGTTGATTTTTAATGGGCCTCCTCGGTTTTGGGTCACCTGTCCGCCCCCCGCCTGTAGGATACTTTGCCCCTTTCCGTCATCCTCCTCGCGAACGGTGGAAAAAACGTCCTTAATGTTTTGCCTGCCTATTACGCCTCAAAAAATAGCACTTTCTTCATGTTAAGGGTTTTGTGTTCCTGGACTCGTTACAAGCGATCACTTTTGATGCCAAGAGAAAATGCGATTCCAGAGGATCGAAAGTATATTTATTATTTCAAAATGTGAACTCAAACGTTCAATCATCGTGGCCAGTCTCAGTTTAAGTTTTATATTTCTCTCGTAGTTTGAATTTTAAAAATTAGTTTTATTATTTAATCCAGAAAATAAAATTAATTTTTAAAACTTATAAAAAGGAGTTGTAATTTTTAAAACAAAGAAAAAAATTTATTATTTCTTAAATTGAATCGTTGAAATTTTAAATAAAATTTGTGAAAACTTAAATTATTTTAGATGTCATGAGGTGCCAAATTCAACCTCGCTGGAGGGCTGTCGAACCCTCGTCGAGCAGCGTTAAAATTTAAACATCCTTAAAAATGGAGTCGGAATACCTACCTTTAGTTAGCTTTAATTTTGGGAAAACATTAAATAACCGCAAAAATTTGCTGCGGTCGCGGAACACAGCCGTTCCGCTTGTGAAACAGATGGGCGGTAACATCATCTGGAAATCATTTTAATTAGCTCGTGTCTGTTTCCAACAGTTATATTTTGCGCTGCGCCCCCGCCGCCAGCAGGGTCCTTTGTGATTTTTCGACTTGCCTCTGTGCACGGTAATTAATTACATTCCAAAGCTTATTACGTTCGCGGAAATAAAACTTTTGGGAGGCTCCGCAGACACTTAACGTTGGAGTTTTGCATCCTTTATTTCATCTGGCCCTGCGCCATTTCATTCAGAGCAAATAGTTGCGTTACAGAGGAAAGTTGAACTGGCTCAGGGCGGAGGATGGCTCATTTGGTCCTTTGTCATTGTAAATGAATTCGATGGAAGTTCACTTCAAGGTGAGTCGTCAAATTAAAATAAGATTATATTATCACATACACACATTTCTGCTTTTGTTACATACTTCCACATTTTGTTTTTAATCCTGCGATGAAGTAAAATATTCACAAATTTTGGACAAATTTTGGTTGTTGGATTTCAACTTTAAAGTATTGAATATCCAACAATTTATATTTTAAATAAAATCCATGAGGATAATTGAAATTCAATTTGGGGACCTTGTGTTTTCTCGGATCGGAAAAGCCGGCTGTTTAGAAGCTATATACTATTGGAAAGTATCGTACTTATTTCAATAATATTCTCTTACAATTTCAGAGAAAAATTCTAAATACTTTCGTATTTTTAGACTACCTATATCTGATTGAACGTAAGTTTGATAGATTTTGTATGTGAATATTCGTTTATCAAAACTTTAATCGTATTTTTCTCTAAACAAGAATTTTCTAACCGCCAGGCAAAGATAATTTAAATACCAATTAACCGATCGGTCTGAATTTTTAATATGTTTGGTAAATTTTTTCCTCGATTTTTTACGTTTTTTGATAGGAAGAGAAATTTGTTTTAATATCACTAAATTTGGAGATCGATCATTTTGTGAATTTTGCTTAAACAAAATAATCATAGTCTATATATGTACATGGGCCAATAGTCCTACTTTTTCTAACGATATAGATTTATACCTACATGTTTCTGTTCCAGTGAGCCCCTGTTTGGCACGCTAGCAGATCAGAAAAGCCCTGTAAGATATTATTTAAAAATTGAAATTTAAAATCTCCCTTTAAGCCAACTCGTTTATAACATATATCTACCCACACTGAGGTTGTAGCTCGTTTTCTGAAGAAGGGTTGCATTCGTAACATGCTAAATGAGAGTTAGCAAATCAACAATTTAACGAATTTTGTACGTGCGAACAGCGTTCGTACTTGAGCAATCCTTTTTAACATTGAGTCAATTCTTCTCACACAACAGAGGAGACGATTTAATTAGCTGGTTCTGTTCGCGCCCGATGGAAGTTCGGAGCAGGGCAGTTGCCAACTTGTAGCTCAGCTGGCGCACGAACAAAGTAATGGCTCCAGAGCAATTTCATACATTAATTTTCACTTAAATTCCCCAAACACCTAAATAACCATTTCGCGAAGGATGCTCTTGAAATTGGCGGAGGCATCCCGAAGGTGCCCGTGCACTTCCCCCAGTTCGCTCCCTTCATAAATAAAAGCGCTCCCGTAATGCACTTCGAGCATCGTCTGACTCGCGGGAGCCAGCAGCGCATCGATTCAGCGCCACCATTAAGACAACTCCCGCAGAATTCAAGGAATACCTCGTCCTCAGGAGAGGCTGCTCTGTCTTAAGTTCTGAGCTGAGCATACAAAATATATCCTTTCTGCACGGGATATGAACGCATCTCGCATTTGCAGCGATTGAAATAATTTATGGAACTTTTATCAGGAGTCGGGACACACCGCGCCCGCCCAGGCAGCCAGTCCCGCTCCAGCGGTGCCCCAAATTGATTGAATATCTAATCGGCGACATGCATATTTCAGGCCGCGCTCGAACATTACGCCCACTCATGAAGCGTCGTAAAAAAACAATTCCCGGGTTGAAGGCACTTCCACTAAGTGGATGGATGGCTCTCGAGTAGCACGCGCCCCCAGGAGCCCTCCGGAGCGCCGCCACTGAATATGGAATATGAATGAATTATTGTCGGTATTGCATATTCGCCGGATAATCGGCCGCGCCGCGCATACTTTCCGGCGGTGCGGCTGATCCGCTTAGGGCGCCGTAACGCTTTAAGTGGATTTTCAGGTATTCATCATAATTCTGTTTACCTTTTGCGCCTGGAGAGACTCCGCCGCGTAATTGAGTGCCGCCAGTTTCCCTAACGCCGGGGTCTGCCGCCGAGTTCGTTCTGGCAAATGGAAACTCTTTTTCATGGTTCCATAGCCTCTGAGTTGTTTACCAATAAAAGATATCGTAATGGCCCTGAATTATCGTAAATTCCGGCGAATACCGTGGCCGAAGACAAGGTGCTTCTTCCGGGGGATTCGGAGATTAAGTCGGCACGAGCGATGTATTAGGGAGATTTGGCAGAAAAAGAGCAATGAATAAAGGACGTAAGTCACCTGCAAAAGATATCGCTGAGTGTTAAGCCGGAGTTTGGATCTTTAAGGACCGTGGGATTATTTTTGTAGTGCATGATTCATAGATTTAAGTAAAAATATGAAAATAGATTATAAGAGTAATGTTTTCTTTAAACAAAGATAATCCCAAATTTATTAGTTTACTAGATACTATTATTATTAATTATAATTTATACTATTTTGGATTCATTAGAGCTATATACATATATTAATAAGCTTTTACAACAGTAACTTATTATTATTATTAGGTTTTGTATCCCTAAGATAGGATTATTATTAAAATTTATTTAGGTATATTGCGAAAATAAATAATAATAAGGAATAATAAGACTTAAAATATATGATTTAAAGTGGGTTTCACCCGAATGTGTTGTGACTATTATTTTGGGTTTCTCCGGCCTCACTACCAACGCCCATTTTGGGCCTATGTTTTTTTATTAAATCACTTTCCATGAAAGAGTGAAACTCAGATAATAATCAAGTTTTTTAAAATGTAGTAAAGAGTCAAAAGTTCTCGAATTCGAGGCAAAATTAAAAACCCTGGAAGTGCCTGCATCGAATAAATTTCTTTTGAGGTTTCACACGCCACAGAGTAGGTATAGGCCCTCTCGCATGTGGTTAAGAAAACCTAATAAGACTTGAAAACAATTTTCTAGGTCATCTGGGCTTTGTGGCGAAGGAAAGAATTATTCATTTCGTCCTGCAGCGTCGCCAGCGACTCAGAGCCTGCTGCACCAGGGCGTGTTTGTCAATTCATATAAATTCATGAAACTCTCATTGTCCGAAAGAGGACATTTTTAAGGGCAAACCATTGGGGCTAGTAATTATAGTCTTGTGCCACCACAGTCCGCCGGGTGCATTGTTATCAAATTTTCAAGCACAAAAGGAGCTGCTCTCGGTGCCCGTGGCTGCAGGACAATTTTTCACATCGCAGTTTTATTGGACTAATATACCCCGACCTCGACCCGGCCACTGCAGTAAATTCACTCGAAAATTTATAGAGTGCTGGAAGCTGTAGTTTCGAGTGTGTGATACCCCGAACCGACATCTCGGCAGCAATTCTCACAGAAATGATTTGCAAACCAAATTCCGAGAAATACACTTCCTTGACAAACCGCACAATGTGTGGGCCAACAATTGCAGAAATTCCCGAAAGACTTCTTCGCCCGTCCGGGGGAGGCGCGCACACGTCCGGCATATGCAAATCAGGAGCCGCAGGACAAAATCGGGTCGTAAAGGCTACGGCAACATTTTGTCAAATCTCTAAACAATAAACTCCGGAACGCCGATGTTCCTCCGCAACGAACTATCGCACGCAGACATCGGCACGGGATGAATTGTTTTGGACCATTTCCAGCTTTATGGGTCATCGTACATAATTCCGACCCCGTTCGTCGTTCGGCAGGGCCTGAGGCCCTCGGTGCCCCATTGAGCGAGTGCTCCATTGACATGCGAACTCGTCGAAAGTGGGCAGCGGTCGACAGTTTAACGATTTCGAGCAACTTTAGCCGCCACTCGCTCGGCGAAATTGCGAGTCGCTTTATTGAAATTGTCGACGCTTCCGTGTCCGGGGGGCTGCCGTGCGTCGCTACGCGGATCTCGCCGGCAAGGAAGGGCCATCAAATGAAAAACTCATTTCGCCGCAGTTCGGGTCGCAGTTACCTGCCGGGCTACAACTTTCAATTCAAAACAATCGTCCCGAATGTCCCGAATAGCGGAGCTGCAAGAGAGCGAGTCCGGTCAGGTTTAAAAAAGCACTAGACAATGAACTCGCCTTTGCTGCACTCAATTTTAAAAAAATAAGCGCTTTTCGAGAACGTATTTTGCTTTTAGACTTTATTTTTTATTTTTTTCCCGACGGGTGAGGGAAAAGTGCCACTAAAACGCACGCCTTTCCGGTTGTAAAGTGGCTTATTATCCATTAGTGCTTTAATGTGCAACTCGGGCGGTGCGTAGCCGATTGCGCACGCTGGCAGCTAAAAAAACTCGCTTCGCTCGTGCATTTATTGCTGCCAGCGTGCTCAATCGGCTACTTTCTGCCCTTGTTGCATATACTATTGTAGATGTACCGCCTCAGCGCGTAAAATTCCTCTTCTTAAATTACCTAAATATGCATATATTAAATTAAAATGGTTTGGAGTTATTTCACTATACAAATAAACGACCGATTTTGTTTTGATAATATGGTGAAAAGATTAGCTGATTGTTAATCTATTCGTAACTTTCATTTCCAACGTATTAAAATAAACGACACGACATAAATTTATGTTGGTATAACCCTAAACTGGATGTTAAAATGATTGCCTCTAAGGAATGAAGCGATTTCATTAACACGGTGACAATCACGACCTTTCTTCAGCTATAAGCTATATAAGCTGAATTGACGTCTATAGACGTCGTGAGCGTCAACGTCTTAAAGAATCAAATTGAATCATGCAGCCCTTTCTTTAATTTAAAATAGAAGTATAAAATTTTTTAGACAAATCAAAAGGATTGTTTATATATTCACTAACCTTCGTGGTCAGAACTATTTACAACACAATTAAAATTCAATCTCATTTCGTTATGTCCCAGCTTTTCAAGTTAATTGACTTGGTGGAAAACAAATATAATATAATATTTTGATAATACTAATTTTCTTTAATTAAATCTCGTATTCATCTTTCATTATTCCGTTCCGCTCTGCTCCCAGTGTACCCTTATTCTGTTTGTGGCACATTAACTCATCATAATCCCGCCATTAAGCGGGTGATATCGCAGTACCTTATTAGGTCTTTTCCTAAGAGTTTTCCGGTCAGCCTGTGCGACGCAGAGGTCTTCAAACGCACCTTCCTCGGGGCAATTAAGAAAGGTTACGTATAATACGACCTATTTCCTTCCCCCGAATATGTCTTAAACAGTTGGAAAAACGGCGAAAGAAAACTTTAGCTCCTCACTGTCAACTCCCCAGAAGTTGTCCAAATGATACTTCCGGCCCAATTATTCATTCCGTGTACCAACACCGAGCCGATCCCCGCCAGAAAAATTTTGAATTAAACTTGTTCTGGGAGAATAAATGGGAATTTCTCTGCTGGCTCTTGGGCCCCGACCGACTCCGCTGGGTGGATATTTGTTTTGGCAAATCCCCTTTCAATCCAAAGATTAAATGCAGAAGTTTTAGAATCGTTTAAGTACCAACTACTTGAGACGGATTTATATTTGGTTACTTTAAACTTTCCGACGTCTCTGCAGTGCATAATGCACTTTGTGGCCGAGAGTCGTGCTGGTCTGCAATTGTACATTACTAATATACAGGGTCTGGTCAGAAATTGAGGCCGGGACCAGGCGTAGTACGAGTATATAGTATATTCTGGGAAAATGAGAGATTGGAATAATTTGACAGGCTGCAACGCAAAATTAAACACCGGAAAAGTTTTTGTTTAAAAAATCGTTTCCAAAATTAACAGAATTCGAAAAAGTTTGACGTTGTAGTTCGGCCTCATTCCTCGCGCTCGCGAAAATGATTAATATTTAAAGTCATCAATTGCAGAAAAGAATATTCTCAAAAAGTATCTGTGCCGAATAAATGTTTTTTGTGGATTTAAATTTCAAGGATCTCGTTTATAGAGAGTGACTCAACTAAAGATTTTTTGACGGTGTATGCATTTATAAAGAGTTTTATTAAATTTTGGAACATTCAGATAGAAGACACAGTTCCAGTCACAAAAGAAAATCGCTTGATAAAGGTTTAAACTAAAATACTAAATCTGAAGAACTGATAAAGCCATTGGTTAATTATACGCTAATTTACTACACGGAAAAAAATTTGTCGGGAATATCGCGTCGTTTCTGGCAATATTCCTGTATTTTCCGATGGATTTTGGGATAGTGCATTATTTTGGTAATATTTGTGAAAAAGACAGGGATTCTAACTAAAATTTAAGGACCAGCGTAAAATGTTGACATTATTTCCTATAGTTTTTAAAGAGATCTGCTGCTTTTTCAATATATGTTGTGGATTTTATGGCGAAAACGTTCGTAAATTGGTTGGGGATTTTTGCTATCCAAATTTTTTTCCGTGTATGCTGTTCTTAATTTAATTACATTTCTGATTAGTTTCGAATGGACTGGACTGTAGGCACTATGTTGCCTGAATTGTTTAGAGCGTAATATGCCTGAAATGAGAAGACTTCGCTTCGACCTGCAATTGATTTGTGGCCGGTGGAAATAAATATTTACACTTTTGGCGGCTGATGATGTTGCAAACGCCACAAAAGAGTTTCGCTGCATTGCGCGCAAACGAGCGTTATTGTAACTGGTAATTATTACGGGCCATCAATGAAATGTTTATTATCTTAACAGACACTTATTAAGTGTTCCGCGAAATGATCGCGTTGGAGGTTTGCCTAGTCGCAAATTAAATGAATCCGCCAATCCGCAAAATAGCCCATAATGTGCCCGTTCAGAATTTAATTAAGCGCGACGGAGCCATTGCACAAAACACAAAGCTCATCTATCTAATCCCGCCGGAGCATCGCGCGCAAAGCTTTCACCAGGCCCGGTAACGACTTCGTCTGTGCCTTTCAACCCTTTCACCTGCAGCTGCATCTACACCTGCACCTCGGCCAGCGCCCCCTCTGGCGGTGGTGCAGCGATACTCCTGCCAATAGGCCCTCAATAGCGGGTGCACTCGCCCGAGCCGCTGAAATTGTGCTGCGAGTCCTGAAAATTTAATCAAATGCAGTTTATCTAAATGGAAATTAAATATTTATTCCGGAGTGGCTTTCGAGGCGAAATTAACGAGCACCAGCACGCGACTCATGTGTGCGCGGGCTCGCGTGCAGTTGCTGTTAACTAAGCAAACCGAACCTCCTCAACTTCACGCCGCGCATCGTCGCACGTAGTCCGGCCGATTATTTGCCCGAATTTTGTATAATTTTCGCCTGCAACATCTCACTTGACGGGTACCACCGAGCAGGCAAATTATTTTATGAACAATATTTTTTTGTGCTAAGACGGAAAAGGATGAATTTAATATTTACTCATACCTACATACACTAATACAATAATGACCCTTCATGATTTTGCACTATTAGTTCAAAGTTTTAATCCATTGGCATTGAAATTTCGTTACAAGATACACTTTCACGCCGTATTCAAAATCAGGTTCCGTATTACAATATGTCTGTTTGATTTATTTTTGGTGTAGTATAGCCAGACTAAACCATGAATATCGGGACAGAAACAAAAGTTTTACACAAGGCAATTATGTATTATTAAAAATGGTGTGTCGACTTAGAGAATTTTCCCAGAGAATTGAGTATTTTTACTGCTCTTCTCTTCTGAGGCCGTTTTCAAATTCATAAGCAGTTGCATCTTCTCATTAACTCTTCGGACCGCATTTACTTTTTTTGGCGCTTAAGCTTTTCAAATTGAAATTGCTTTGAATTTTTTTCGATCATTAGGGGAAGGTCGGGTAAAGTGGCCACCCTAAACTTTGAATGACTGCCTATTAAATAACTATCAAAATTTCGTTACTTTATTAAGTTTTTCTCTCAAACTAATATAGTTTTACATCACCAAGTTATTTTCACTTATATCAAGATATTTAATAATATTTTTAAGTTTAAAGCTGAAATGGGAAATTGGCCACTTTACAACTTTGGGTAATGTGGCTCACATAAACCCACGAAACGGGTAAAGCGACAAAAAAATACTGAAATGTCAATTGAAGTTATATTGTCCTCTTTTTCCGTGAAATAAACAGTTCATTAGAGGAACTCAATCGATAAAATATTACATTGTTTTTAATTCATACCGAAAACAGTAAACAATTACAATGTTTAAACCACTCACTTTAGATCAAAGACCACAAAAACAACCTTTTTCGTCATAAAATCTTTCCGCGTGAATTAAGCGTGTCGATGTATTACATACTGGAGTAATGGCGTCGGCCAATGAATTATTCTCATGCGGCGCTGATCGATTGCGCTGAATGGTTGGCTCTATAAAAGAAGGTGGCCACTTTACCCACCTGGGTCACTATACCCGATCTTCCCCTATACGAAAGTTTTTGTGTAAGTATTTTAGAGAACACTTCAAATTTAATAGATAAAAAAGTGTTTCTATTTTCGAATGCTCTGTGGATCTACATATTCGGAATTTTTCGGAGAATATTTAGTGCGGAAAATATGTATAGATTTAAGTGCACGTGGATGTGAATTCGAAAAAGTCCTGACACATTGAAAATCTCGTCGTTGAAACCCCGTTTGGGTGCGGAGAATTGACTTGAAAATATTTGCTATATGTATGACAAGCTTTCAACGACGAATTACCTCAGTCATAAGTAAACTTTCAGCTGTTAAGAAGTACTCAGTCAATAGAGAGTAAGATTAATTATTTATCATATTTCGAAGAAACTCGCGCAAGCAAAAAATATGGATGGTATCTAAACCCGAAAACTGTGCAGTGAAACACTTGTCTTCTTGGCCATTGGAAACGAGAGCGCAAAAGTCTCAGAAGGCACATATTCAAGGCCTTCCCGGAATCGCGGGCGAAGGTGCTAATCAGCGACCGGTCGCAATTAAGTGCTCAGTGACCCACCGCGCGCATTGTCCGCGGCCGGTCTTTTGAACCCCCGAGCCCGTCGGATGGGTTTCGCGCGGAACCTTCAGCGATCCATCTGCGCCGCACACATTTAACAATTCGCCCGAGCGACGCGACGTCAGCACGTCTTGTTCGATCCACTAAAGTGAAAAATTGATGTCTTAAGAGCGTGCAATTGGTGACTAACACTATTCACAAACATTCCGCGGTTTCGGCATGAATAGCTGATCAAATACGCAAGGGCAGCTCCGTCTGAATGTGTGAATTCTGAACCGGCCCGATTGTGGTAAACACCTTTTGTGGGCCGCCCTCAATTTGCAGATCTTCTGACGTTGATTAAGGCCTGACAGTAAATTATACCGATTTGATTGGCACTGTAATTTTCCCAATTTTAAATTAGAACAAAAGATCTGGAGGTCTTTGAGGATTGTTATTGAGCTGTTATTACGTAACAAAAACTCACATTTACGAACGAAATATTCTAGAGAATATATGAAGGGAAGCAATTATGCTTCTTGCAAATAAAATGTGCACAATTTGATATGATGTGATAAAAACAAGTCATATATTATATATACATAATTAATATAAATAAATAGGTAACTATCTAAATAAATATTGTTTTAAACTAAATATAACAATATACGATTTCATTGCGTTAGTGCTGCGATTGTGTTTCGACGGTAAGTCATTCCACAGAAATTTTGAACTATTTTCGGCTGCTGGAATTCGCTAGCCCTCATTCGCTGGGAATGCTATCGGAAGCTGTTGATATTTCAATATTATAAAATCTGTTTTACCTCCCATACTCCGCTCCTCGGAACATTTAACATGCCGTTTCGGATTGAGGGGCCATAGGCTCATATTTATAAGACCATTACTCACAAAAAGACCGGGGTAGTCGGTTTCAGCACACACGCTTGTGTTGCCAGTGCTTCGATTTTCGAATGAACAATGATATCCTGTGCAGAATTTGTCCTGCGACCAGCTGCTCTGATCAAAATATTGTTGCATTGCTCTTGGGCAGAATTACGGGCGAAGTGACCCAGTTTTGACACATGCGAACAAGGGAGCCTTTTCGTATTTTAACCATTACGCGATCAGATTGCGTCCGGTTGAATATTGCAATTTCAAAGCAAACCCGAAAGGGCAAAGGGCGGGGACTGGCTCGTTATCTGGATATAATTACCATCCGATTATACCTATGTCTGCGAATGTATTTTTATGCGGTTTCAAAAATTGATAGAAATTGCTTTCTAAACGGCAGAAAGAATAAGAAAAAAATCAGTCATAGAATATTTAAGGCATGGAAATAAGACATAAGGAAGTGCGATTAGACTTGTCAAGAGTACCAAAGTCCCTTATATGTGAGTTCTCGCACTTTGGTATTAGAAACATCAGTATACAGGCGTAAAAAGAAAATAAATTTTAAGACGACCACACCGCAATTTTTATGTATTTCGAAATTACGGCATTATTCTTACACTGTTCTAATCAGACTTCTTGTAATTCACTCGGGATTGCAATAGTCATTTATTTAATATTAGAATAATATTAAAATGTTTGCTGCATCCTGCATGTACCCCATTAAAATTTATTCTTAACGCTGTCTTTTAGCAAGAGCACCCCGAAATGAATCGAAATAATCCAAAAATGCATAATTCGACAGTATACAGGAACATTTCTATAGCTTTTCCTCATTCTGCCTCGCTTGCTCAAGTTCTGTCTCGCTCAACTGAGCACCCTTTGAGCACCCCAAAAAAATGGTACGCACACGTACACTATGAACGTTTCAGCACTTCCTTATATCTTAATTCTATGATTTAAGGTTAAGGATTCATTTACTTAATGTCCTAAAATTTGTATGGATATTGTAATGTGGGCTATCCGGCAGTCAGTTTCAGACTCCTGAAAATAGAAAGATCTGTCGCTACGCCTCGATCTAAAATGATGTATGACTAAAAAGCCTCAACATCTGGAAAGCGATACTTGGCCAAAACGCCTCGGTATCTAAGGAAAAGAGCGAGAGTCCTTAGCTCGTCAAGCCTTTATTCTCAATTCCTTCTGTTGTTCCAAGTGTCCAGTTATTTATACTAATTTGACTGACACAAATTCCTACACATACCTATACAACTTATTACTGCGTATCAGTACAAAATTTTAGATTTAAATGTGACCCACCGAAACCGAAAGTATCTACCTGAGAAAATAAGCGCCTGGGAAATAAATTCGACTTACTATTGCTGCAATATTTGACCGTTCAGCAAAAGTCATTGTCAATGCCCGGTGTTCTTAAATGTCTTGAGCATGACGAGTGCACAGGTGCATTGCACTGTAATGTGATCGACACATTCTGCATGCATTGCGACTTATTTAATTGTTGTGGTCGTTTGCTTGTTTATTTCTATCATCTGTTTACATTGTGCGTTGCTCATAGGTGTATTACAATATTTTTAAATTAATGTATTCTCGTAAAAATGTTCAACTTCAACATGAAAAGTTCAATTGCTCCTTCAACAAAAGTGAAGAAAAGTCACATATTTATAGGCGGTTTAATGCTTTAGCGTCAAAACTACAGTTTTTGTATATCTTCTCTTTAGCAACGTGCCAAATACAAGAAACGATGGAAAAAAAAATCGGGAAATGCCTTTCCGAGTATTTTTGAGGGTGCTTTTTGGAATGGCACCGAAAAAAATTAATAAAAATGGAACCTTACTCCTGTTTTTGGCCATTTAAGTTGAAAAGAGCACGATTTTTTAGGTAAATTTTTTTTGTAACATGATCTTTGACTGGAAAAGTATTTTTCTTTCGACAGAAAACTACGAGAAAAGTGCATTCGAGAATTGTACTTAGAAGTTATGTACTTAGAAAAAATTAATTAAAAAAAAACCCTCAAAAATCGTGCTCTTTTCAAGTTAAATGGAGGGTTCCATTTTTAATTAATTTTTTTTTTGTGCCAATCGAAAGAGCACCCCCAAAAATACTCGGAAAGGCATTTCCCGATTTTTTCCCACCGTTTCTTGTATTTGGCACGTTGCTAAAAAGAGGATAAAACTGTAGTTTTGTCGTTAAGGGGTTAAAATCTTATTGAATAATAAATTCCTGTACCCTATATATAATAAGCTCAAACCGGAATTGAACAAATATTTAGTTCCTTTATTCTCTCTTCGATGTATTTGGTCATTACATCCTTGTAAATTTTCTGCCTTCGGCTACTGCGAATTTTAATTGCAATTTACTCATACGTATTTATCGTTCAGACTCAAAATCTATCAAGTACCTATAGCCCAGTCAAATCGTACATAAAAACAGGCTAAAATTGCAAAGCGTGATGTAGTTCTAATTTTTTGGTATATTGTTAGGACCAGTTAGAGTAGTGTAAACCTAAATTTGCAGCTTCGAAAAACCTGTGCTTCCTGCGTAATACGTGAAAATCTGCAGCTTTTTTTATCAGTTGCTTTATAACTCATAAACTGTGCATTTGTTGATATTAGATGTTAGTACCATTTTTAAAGTACATTAAATTTGCAACAATTTAAGCCCAACCATAGTTCTGTGCCTTCAATGGTTTTCGAGATATGGCCAATTCAATATTTTAATCTTTCTCTCATATCGGTGTAACTGTTAAACCTGGAAAATGGATTGCAGTAAATCCATCTGATGATGATTTTGCGGGAAGCTGAATCTTCTATTCCTGAGTCTCTAAAACTGTTGCGTAAAACCATCGTACTGAAACACAAATGGCAATATCTCGATGGTTGGAAGAAGAAATGTGTTTCGATAGCTCATGCAATAAATTTTCCCGTCAGACCTAGCTCATTCCTCTCCTCACTCAAGACGAGTTTTGGTACCTACCTGTACAGGAAAGTTGGGCCAAAACACCTTGTAAACCTCTACGCAGCATTGGGATTTTCTTGCAGTTACAGTGATTTTTTGGAAGAACAAAAATGGCCATATCTCAAGAACCATTGAAGGCAAAGGACTGTGGTTGGGCTTAAATTGTTGCAAATTTAATGTACTTTAAAAATGGTAATAACATTTAATATCAAGAAATGCACAGATTATGAGTTATAAGGCAACTGAGAAAAAAGCTGCAGATTTTCACGTATTATGCAGGAAGCACAGGTTTTTCGAAGCTGCAAATTTGAGTTTGCACTACTCTAACTGGTCCTAACAATATATCAAAAAATTAGAACTACATCACGCTTTGTAATTTTAATGTCTAATTTGACTGAGCTACTAATCAACTAATTGGTTTTGTCATTTAACCAAGTAATCGAACTTTTTCTTTCTACTTTTTTTACTACATATTTACAAAAATACGAATTGCTAGCAAAGCTGCAGGGTAACTAATTCATACTAAGTAAGTATAAAAAATATGTAAAAATAAGTAAGTAACGTTGATCTTATTTAAATGGAATACTTTTTGTACAAAGGCAAAGAAATATAATTTTTGCAGCAAAATTGGTGCAGTCCTAAAATTTTTATGAGTGTATTTCTTGAATTTAAAGAAACCTCGTTCCGAAAAGTCCCGGGCACTCGTTAAAGCTGCGAAGTGTTGCAAGTACTTGCAACTTCTATTTGACTTTGCCATGGCTCCCTGCGGGACGCCCGCCCCCGTCCGCAAACTGTTAACATGCAAATTTGAATGTCATTCAATTTGTTCACCAAAACACACAGTGGTGCATCTCGGCGCGGATGAGTGGAGGCGCCTGCACTTGAAGTGCAAGTTTGCATCGCACTATCTTTGTTTCCGCAATTGTGGGCCCCACCCGCACCTCCCCCCGAGCACTTACATCGTCGCTCGTTAGGGGTGACACCGGCCGCCCCCGCCCTCAGCAGTCCCTCGTGCGGTGCGGTGGTCCTGCACAATTTTTTCCCGTTTTTCTTCTACGCCAGACACCCCCGCGTCATTTCTCATCCCCTCCAGGAGCATGTAAGTCCTGTTCGGCGACTTTGTGCACCACTCGTTGTCTGCGGGAAGTGGGCCGGGAGGGCGCGGGGCTCTTCCGGGCCCTTTCCCCGGAATTCAGATGCATTCGGAGTTAATGACTTGGTAAATGATGTTCACACAATGTTTTGTTAATGATTTGTGAAATGAGCTTTTAAACTGTGAAGAGCACTCGGTGCAAGTTTTATGGTCTTTCAACACTTTGACACAGTTTTTCCCTTTCAGCCTCCCGTGGACTGAGGTTTCGCGCGAGCCCGCTGAAGAATGGGCTGCGGGGAGCGCGGCGAGCGTTTCAGGGCCAAGCAGTCTGCTTGGGCATTCACGAGTTCTAGGGCACCGGCACCGTGCCTCCGCACCCATTTCCACGTGGACTCATTAAAAACAGGCGGTGTGATAAATGCAAGAAGGAGTGGGATGGGGAGGCTCGCTACAACTGAAATTTGTGTCAGGCGAGTTCTGCCCTTTCAAAACACGGTGAGTCCACACTTGCCCGCGTGCCTACAGGTGTGCCCAGCGAGCGCCAAGGCCAGTGAATCAAGATAAGCATAAAATTGAGGAGCTAGAAACAAAAGTATGGCAATGTATATTTTTTAGAATAGCATGTCAGCTGTTACTGCAGAAAGATTAAATTCAATCAAAGAAATAGCTAGAAATGCATTTTTATTAAGAAATCACTAAAACGGACAAAAGCGCGGCAATCCGCTACCAACTTGTACCCAAACTTCCATTCTTATAAAGTCCTTTATCTTTTATTTTTTTAATAGCCAAGATTTTAAAGCCTCGTACCTCGCACGCAATCAGCTCTAGGTGGGTGCTATATAGAAAACTCAATGAATAAGTTGTTATTTTTATCAAAATGGACCGAATAATTTGTTGAAATCGTCCTCATTGTTCTTCGGGGGGTTTCCCTGAGCCCAACTAATTCATATTCCTTGGGCGGTTTTCCCACTATGCAGCAACGATTGTGACAACCTCAAATCTCATAAATTGTCCGTGTCTAACAGACAATAATTTTTTACCCGCGAAAGTGGCTGCCGTTTAGTGTCATTTGGGTTTCCTCGAGCAATTTTTTCCCTCCGGCTGGCGTCCTGAAAAAACCCCGGGTTTCTTCAGTTTGGGGGCTCCCGGAGGAACGAAGCTTTTTTTTCCTCCATTCGGGAAAGGTAATGTGCCCAGACCAGAAAAAAGAGCCACTCGGTCGTCGTGTTTTCTAGGCAAAACGAGAGGTTTTTTGCCGACTGTCTAAATTTCCATGAAATAAGGGCCTCGTGCCTAATGTCACCCACTGGCCCCGGCAAGGACGTCAGTTGACTTCATCAGCACCTTCCCAGGTGATTTTTTGCGCGCCGCGATCTTCATTGGTACTCATCGCGTGGTTGAGCACCACCCCGCTTGGACGGGTGGGAAGCAGATTTGCATAAAGGCGACATCAATTTCCCGCTTCACATCAGCCGTGATGTCGCCAGACAAGACCCCGAGACGCGCTGCTATAAAATTTCGGAACAGATGGCGGACACGCCTCGGAGTAGGATCGCGATGTGTCGTGGCTCGCCTCCTTTTGCACCTCCGCCGGTGATTTAAGGGCTACAATTTGAATGTAAAATCGGCGCAGTCAATTATCAGCCCAACTGCTTCCCTCAAGCCCTTTCAGAGGTAGATGTAACGGTAGTTAGAGGATTTTTAAAGCGTTATTTCAATTATCTACATAATAATTTGGTTATATTTAGCCCATTAAGGTAAATAAGTAGATACATCAAATGATCCAGTCCCACCAGAAACAAATCTGATCAAAATCTAAAGTTTTCATAAACAGCCGTATTTATAATCTGTAGACCTGCAGGCTGAATCTGTGGTGCGAACTCTAGGAGTAAAGTTTTTTGAAAATTAACTTGCAAAAATCACATTTTAAAATAATTTTCTGACTTAAACCCTTCAAGAAACATTTAAAGTTTATTATGTATTAATTTATAGAACATTTTTTTACTATATACAGTATTAGATATAAGATAATCAGTTAGTGAGATAATAAAACTGAAAAAAAATAAAACTCATCAAAGTATTCATTTATTAATAATGTTATGTCTAATATTTGAATTATCCCTTCTGTTAATAAAGTTTATTTACTTATTAATTTTTTTTTTTCGTTTATCAGAACAAATATATTTGCAGAATAGAATTCTATTATGTTTAAGGAGCTCAGATTTTTCTATGGTATCTATCTCTACACTCTAAAAATTTTATTTTTCAAACGATTTGAAAAAAAAAAATTGGTGATATTCAATTTTAATTCCTTGAATTTTTATTATAATTTATGTTATGCTCGTCCGCACCATACAAAGATACGAGATTTAGTCCATAAGTTAACAATGCAGTTGTTGATGGTACTTCAACAAATGAAATGTCTGCAAACAACCGGCAGAGGATCCTTGCATGGGCCTGTTTCACCGGTCGTGTTTTGTTGAGCGGTGCGAGTTCACCTGTTACGTTGGCCTGCATCGCGATCGCGGTGGCCGAAGCAGATTTTATTAATATTGACCGCGTTGAATTTCAGCAGAGCGAAATTCAAACAGCCCGCAGTATTCCGATATTTATCCGCGCATTGTTCCGACTGATGGAGCTCGAATGGATTAATTTCGGGATTTAAACATCGCGAGAACTAATGCTATCGCTGCGGCTGCTCTCCCCCCGCGCCTGCAGCGGGTGGGTGCCTTTTAAACGTACGCCCCCGCGCCATAGATAATGAGGTGGAAATTGTCAGCGGAAACAAACCGCCGCCAGCGACGAATTAATGAGTCCAGCAATACGCGGCGAGGCAGCTAATTTAAATTTTTTGAATATTTAATGGCTTCTGGCAAATAAACAGCAGCGGGCTGCGAGTGCGCCGGTTAATTGCTTTCCTCAACAATTTCCGAGGCATTCAGCAGATGGAGTTTGGTAGTCCTTACAGTGGGACCGGGCACTGGGCCTGGGGCCGGCACAATCAATTAAAGCTGAAGAGCGGTTCGCACGTCCAGTCAAAAATTAAGTGGAGTTCCAGGTACTCCAGTATTAGGAAGGGTGGACTCGCACCCAAACATAAATTCGCCGGGCTCCCTAAGGTCGGACCCGAAAGAGTGCGGCAAATGCCCGGCCATTTGTTAGGCCGAAGTGGCGCACAAATCAAAATAAGATCATGGATTTAATGGTGGGCATTAAAAGGAATCTCCCGTCGAAATACCCGACGCTCATTTCGCCGCCGCCAAAGCAAATTCAACGCCCTGCCCAAGGACGCGTTATTTCGTTTTATTGCAGCGCCCGGGCGATGAACCCCTCCCCCAAGACATTGGGGCCCTTTCGTATCCTTTTCGTATTTTTTCCGCTTCAGCAGAAGCTCTTTGGGCATTTTCTTGAGCAGTACACCCAAGAAAGATAGTTTCCGGCCGCTGTCACTCGCGCTTCCGCCCTTCAGAGCCGCGGAGCAGGGCGCAGCGTCTGCGGAAAAAGGTGACGCGCTGATTAGCAGATTTATCCAGTCACAGGAAGCTTCAGCAAATTTAAGTGGCTTCCCGAAATTTATGAGCCTTCATAACAAGGAGTGTATTTGAAGCGCTGAAAGGGAATTTTTTATCTGCCACCAGCGCAGAGTACGGCAAAAGAAAAATTGTCGCTAGACGCAGGTGGCGGCAATCCTACACCGTTGAGGTTTTTCAGGCGCTACTTGATCCATTTCTTCGCGGAAGATGACGTGGGCTGAGATCTGCACCATCTGGGGCCAGACGCAGCAGCTTCTTAATGAAAATGCCCTCTCCTCTTGAAGGGGAGCTCGAGCAGAACATTTAGGTCTAATATGCGAGTTTAGATCTATTTGAAGTCTGTAAATAGATTTCTTATAACTATAAGAACCTCTTCAAGAAGTTTTTTTTTCTACAATAAATGTTGGTTTTCATAAGTCATGTTAGAAAACACTGAACAATTGTATAATTTTGACTGAAATTAATAACTAGTAAATAAAGTTTCACCAACCAATTCATGCATTTAAAACAAATTTCTGCCTTCAAAAAATGTATTATTAATTAAAACCCCTTAAATTGATCATACCTAAAAAACCGAAAAAATGTAGGTAACATTTGTAATTTTAGAAAACATATTGATTGCTAAAAAAAGACACATTGGCCCTATTTATGTGCACAATTATGACAAAGCTGAAGTGTTAGGCTGTGCAAAATTTGTACACATAAACGCGCCTGATTAAATGAGCAGGCTAATTAAGTTCTACTACTTTAGCAGCGCTAATTGAGTTATTATAGTAAGCACGTAATTGATATGATATGAAGAAGTTTTTAAATTTAAAAATGTGCAGTGATTTGCTTCAAATTGTTTCTTTCCAAAAACGAGCGTTAATTTATTTTTTTTTTTTGTATTTTGAACGTCTGCTTTTCTGTTGCATAATGTTATTTTATTTTTAAATACCCCTTTTGTCAAGGACGAAATAATAATTTAATTTAATTTTTAATTTTTTAAGAAAACAATAATTCCAAGCTAAACCTTTTCGTTTTTTAAATGAATGAACAGTTTTTTCAATTACACTGTTTCTATTTTAAATGAAAAGTATCCTACTACTTCCCATTGGTCTCCTAATTATGGAAGGCAAAATTCTAATCAGTTAGAATATAAGAGTTTCGGAAAAATCTTTACATCTAAATAGTTAGGTAAAGGGCTTAAATGAGAATTAATGGATTTTGGTTGGTTGCTAGTTGGTGAAATTTCACACGATGCCCAAAACTGGGTCATGGCTACCACTCATGGAGCCCGTAAATGCGAAAGTCTGCATCTGAACTTCGGATGGCAGAGCTCGGGACAGTCGTCCCGGAGGACCGGAATTGTTACTCAAGTTCCATGCATGCGAGCCATTTGCGTCGTCGGAGCCCGAAACGAGGGCCCGGACAAGCCGCACAACAGATCCCACTTTTCCTAAAATCGATTCATTACGAGGCCATTCGTAATCACTCGCGTGTGCAAGGGGAGCGCCCACCGAACGAGTGCCGCCGCAAATCTCTCCCGAACTTGATATCTTCATTATGAATAAACACGGCCCCAGCCCCCAACCGCCGTCCCCAGCTGGATGGGTTTGTGGAGCGTAAGCCCCGTCGGGGCGACACTCCACAGACACCACTTGCAACATCTGCTGACTGCATAAATCCCAACTTTTCCAAGAACTCGGAAAACAGATAAAATCCCCCCATGGAATAGTTCTTGCCAGGCCCTCAGCTCGTTTGTCATCTCCGGGCCGGTTGCCCCACTTTCCCAGATGTGTTCACACCTGTGTGACACGACACCTGTGCACGCCTCCGCCCCTGGCTCCATTCGGAGATACCAAAATTAACCAGTCACGATATGACCGGGAATTTTGAATAAAAGTAAGCGCAAAAATCGGCTCGGAAAGGGCCGGGGGAGGTGACCCCTCATCCTAAGCCTGCCCGCTCGCCTGATTTACTTCCTCGAGGCGCCTTGGGCTGGTGCAGCGAAATGGAGAATGGAGACGCCTCCTCCCGCACCGCGGAGCTTCAGAGGCTGGCGTTGTTTCTGCAACTTAACCAGAACCACCCCCGCTGCGACCGCGCTCAGACGATATGGTGGTGGTGAAGGAAACATTTCCGTTTGCTTTGAATCGCTGTTGCACCGCACCGCGCCGCGCGGGACGGGGCTGCAAGTGCCGCTCGCAGCTAGGGCTGCCGCTTTGAATTTTTAATATAATTAAGGATTTCGGCAGGGACGTGTTGTACCTGACGAGCTCAACTCTTTGCATTTCTGCTCTGGTTGGAATTTGCAGTTGACACGCCGTGATTGCGTGTCATTTTACCCTTTTTGAGAACTAAACCTTCAAAGAGAATCTACCCCCGAATGAAAGTGATGGGGAAGAAGTTGGGTAGCTGGAAGCTATGTACGGTTTTATGACGTTTCTAGATTTTAAGTATGGTGGCGTGGCGGAATAGAAGTTTGGAAATGAATATTCTCTAAAGTAGGTACCTGCTAGTGGAATGACACCTAAATAGGTTTTGTAGCAATGATAGTCGGAGAGCAACATCAGGCACACAGGCACATTCACAGTTGTACCTGAGTTTGATATTAGATTTCTAAGAAGTTCAGCGGCCTACATATAGGCAACATGTTAATGTATACTCACGTAAGTAGGTATAACGTATCTGACTCTATAGTACAGTGTGCAACCTTGGTACATTCTTTATAAGTTTTTTAATAATCATGGCACAACTAACGCCTGTTTTCTTAAAAGACTTAAGCATTAGTACGCATAAATTGAAACGGTAAACGGTTTTAGACTAACATATTTTTGTTGACAGTATTATTAAGCTAGTAGATTTTATGAATGTGCTGAAGCGATCAAAAACAGAATACACCACAGGCATTATTAAAAAAATGTCTGGAGGAATGCTGCTTACTTTTAAACGAACAAATGAAGTAATATAATACATATATTTTTTTTATTAATTAAAGTATTATAGAGTTCAGACCGATTAATCAAATCGCGCATTTAATGGCACAAATGTAGTTTTTAATTAACAATTTTATCTTTCTCTGAAATTTTGGCTTCATAATGAAATAGTTAGTGAATAGTAAATAAATAATAATAATATAAATCTTTCTTAATTTAAAATACAAATTAAAATATATGTACATATATATAAATTGAACAGAACATTGTGTGAAATAATTGAAATGAGTCGATATGTAGAAAAGAGTTAAATATTTCATTTTTAAACAGAAAGTCGGTGAAAATAGTTTTAACATAGAGTAATTGCGGAATGATAAAGATAAGTAGTTAATATTATTTTAACATTTTTTACATTTTTCAAATTTTTTTTGAAAATATTTTTTTCAGGTTTCTTGATTAGGTATGCCATTTTGAAATAAAAGCTTGAATTTTTATTGAATAATAATAGCTAAACGAATTAGTTTACTATGCTCAAAGCTTTGAGTCTACGTTTAGAGCTGACAATTCTTGTCCACCTACACCGCTCCAAAGATTGAGACTTTGCCGGGGGTAAGGCCCTATTTTGTAAATCGAAAAACATAAACTTTGCGTCAGCCGCAGAACTTCTGTCACTTGAGGAATGAGGCACAAAGGCACAAGAGGTGAAAGCAGTCAGTGTCTTCCTCTTCTGAGGAGGACAGCACGGGGTTGTCAAAAGCGGCGGAGGCCGCCTTGTGGACCGGCGTAATTTATGGCCTCGCACGGCATCGCTCAATGTAAATTTCATTTATTTTCATTTCTTTGGGAGTTTTTGTAGCGCCCGGCGCGGCGGTACTGGCCGGCCATTTTTATATAAATCCCAGAAAATCCGTGGTCAATTTTTGAGCCAGGAGAGAACTGGGCCGCCGCTGCTCGTTCCCCGGGCTCCGCCACGGGAGCAAACGTTAAAGCAAATCCGATGGCTCCGGTGGTCGTTAGAGGCGAGGTAAACAGCCCGGGATGAAAAATGGGGGACATGCGAGGTGCTTCAAGTGCACAAGTTTTTTCGTGTTCCCTCTAATTGGTGATTAGCCCCATGGCGAGCTTGCGGCTTTTGTCTGCCTCCGCCCAGGTACGTATGCAAATTAAGTTGTTCGTGGAGAAAAATCTGGCGGTCGAGGATGCCCGGCCAAGACCAGAAGTGTTAGACGCGACCGTAATGCGGCCATTAGATGGATTTCGTTTAAGCGGGATTAAATCTAATAAATCGCCGGCGGAGAGCGACAAGATTTATGGCAGCGGCCAGCATGGGAATTTGTCATATAATTTTTCGTTGAACGCTGCCTTCAGGTGATTTGTATCAATTTTTAAGGACAACTGTTTGGACGCCCCCGACGCCGCGGCTGCATAATTACCGGTCGGAGGAAGGGGCTCCACAAAACTTTCATTTGAACTCCGACTGCAGACGCCCCAACTGCTCCGCTCGGAAGTAATCAAATTCACTTGAATGAGCCACTTTCTGGGATGACAAGCTAAATTGCATCTTCGCCATTGTTATAGAGTCTGGGGCTGATAATGATCAATCGATTGGCGGAACAACAGCAACTCGCAGTCGCAACGTCCAGGCAGGAGGGGGCCGTGCACCTCCGCAGGATACCTAAATCATGGCGCGATAAGATCGCAGTAGTGGCATCCGCCATCGACTTCATGTGTCAACGGGGCTCCAGACAAAGTCGGCCGTCGGGGCGCTCCACCGCTTCTTGGGGACGCCCAGCGCTGCTGCTTGGTAGTAATCAGAGTTTACTGCTCTTGCTCCCCGAGGCGGCCCGTCTCCCAGGCTTCGCCGGCGCACAGAACATTTGCCAAGGTGAAAATTAGTCGAACTGGGGGTTGCTCCCCGAGGCACCCCCCGGAATTCAAAAGTTAGATGGCTTTGCTGCGTCGAATTTCATTCGAGGCTTAGGAAGGATGGAACTTAGCGCATCTCTAGTGGCAGCTACAATCGAATTTGACTAAGTTCCATACGCCCTTATGTTAAAAAAGCTATGCACTCGCCTAAATTAAAATGTAAAGCACTTTCTGCGTTTCAGCTAAGGCTGATTAGAGAGAGATTTTAAATCTATCAAATGAATGTGGTATATTTTTATACGTTTTTATTGATAAGTATCCCATTCCCTTCTCAAATCCCTTTGGACAACAAACTTGATCAGCAGCAATAAGAAATGCAAGAAATATCGAGTCTAAATGATTTTTACATAAGGGAATGTAGTGCTGACCCCGTCCAGCTCCTTGACATATTCTCCCCATTTGCTGCTATATCTTCGCGAATCTAAGATATTGGCATGGAGTATATGTTAGCCAAGTTTAATCTAAACCGATTAAGGTCTACATGGAAATAAATTAAAATATATAGCGGGGTGAATGTCCCCTTACCCCAACCCCAACCCAAGACTATACTCGTAGGCATATTAATTTTGTTTGTTAACTGTGTTACTGTGTTTTAACCATAAAGAGGCTAATTTTAAAAAATTAGCTGATTGACTAGGACCAAAATCGAGTGACATTAAGTCACGTTACGCATATGCACAAATGTAGGTCTACTCTTAAACGAATTCAGAGTCGGTGCGGCCAGGCTTCAGTTGGAACTACTTTAGATGGAAACGCTTTTGTTAGTGATACAGGTCAAGGCGGTGTCGAGTCAATTTCGCCCGGGAATGTGGCTGGCGCCCAGTAGGAAGTCGTCAGCGGGCCGTGCGTGCTGATTACTCCACTCGGAGCGAAACGCCGACACCACCAATCAATCAAATCGCAGCCATCTTTCAGCCATTTGGCGGTCTGCGGCAGTGGAGCTAATAGCCGGGTCAAATTGACACTCGTTCGGGCGCAAGGAGCGTTGCAACACGACCTAGACCAAGATTGGGGCAATATCGGGGCCCAATTGGGGCGCTGTTGAATTCCTATTACCCAACCCCCGACCTCGGGCCCTCGCAATCGCCGGCGACCCGGGCGCTATTTTTGCCGTACCGTTTATTGCGCTTGGCTGTGCCCGCCGTCCTGGTGGAGCAAGGGATGCCGCGCCGCTCGAAAACGTCTATCTATCTATCGATCAATAAATATTTATTGGAAGATAAATTGAACTTATAAATTGTGTGTGCTCCGCAAGTGCCCGCGTCTATGCCGTTAAATTGTATGCAGCACTTGTTCCGACGCGGGGCGGCATTGTGCGGCGGTCGGGAGCTCTTGGTTCGTTTATTGTCGATTTCGTCGGCTGAATTGAGCCATAACTCTTGCTAAGACCTCGTTCAGGAAGAATCAATCGAAGCTCCAGAAGAAGAATAGATTGAACCAGGCACAGTTCGAAATGTGTGCTGCCACTGGCTGTGGATTTGCACTCGAAAAATCTTTGATTATTCTGAAGAAGATCCACTGATATATCTTCGGTGGCGCGATGGAGGGGATTATTGTTATTGTGATTCCGAATTTCTCTAAATTTCATTTTGGGACATCCGGGGTGACTTATGGCGGCAAACATTCTCTTCGGGCTCCTTAACTTGCCTTTCAGGAATTTCTTGCTGGCTGCCTTTAAACTGTTTCTTAAGACAGTAGGTATACACAATTCACTGCTGACATTAATTGGACTAAGTTCTGTATAGATTAATTGATCTAAGGACTGCTTTTGTATTGTATAATTATTCAAGTTTTAAGGATAGATGAGCGCAATTAGGTACACACATATTAAACAATAAAAATTATTCTTAATGGAGTGAGTTAAACATCCTCATGAATATATTTTATAGCTTAATTGGTTTGAGCATAACAACCATACATTTTGGATTAGAAACGTTCTGCGAAAAGTTTTGCATACCGATACTAATTCTATCCAATTTTTTTAATTATTTTAATTTTAATATTGTCTCGAATCAAAATAAAGTGGAGAGGACTTTTGAATGCCCAAAGGTCAAACCTGTATCGTTATTTTTTAATGTATTCCAATGAATGGCAATTTTTTTCACTTTTCAACCCCTTATTTTCGCAAAGCGCAATGTTATCGAATATTTTCCCAAAGGTAGGCTTTACATTTTAATTAAAACTCGTTCAAATTCGGATATAAGAATTTTGAAATCTATTTTTGTTACCTTTTCCAATTACTAGGTATAAGGAACGAAGTCTAGCCAAAATTGTAGGTCTTTAAAGCGGCCGACTGTTGGCAGTCCAATTCGAGTCACTCGACTTGCGAACGAACGGCCCAAATATTTGTCTCTGCTCGTCACCACCTGAGAATTAGCTGCTTCGGTGCAGAGGAAAAATTTCCCTAATTTAGGTCGGGCGCTACGAGATTTTTTGGGTAAATATCCCCCGGGACGCTAATGAATCTTCGGGAGAACGTGTTTGCCTCCAATTAGCACCAGACCGCACTAATTCCTCCTGGATTGCCGTCACACGGAAGCGCCTTTGGCAGCTCTCCTTTAGGATTAAATTGGGAAGAAATGAGCTCGTCCGGGCGCCAGGCGGAGCTCTGGGGTCGCGGTCATCTTTTGCTTTCAACGGAAAGCTCCCGGTCAGCTACGGAACTGCCGGACAGCAGCGGCCCCAAATGGAGCGCAGCGCCGCTCGGCCAACCAAGTCTCATGGAACTTTCGACTCATTAGGGGCGCATTGGGGCCACTGGGAGCACCCCACGCTTGTGAGCCACGTAGGAGCCCGTCCGGGGCGAAATTAAGTCATTTGGGCGCAATTCGACAGTCGCCGACTGCCCGTGAACTTGCTCCGGCAATTAGCAAGGTCGGAAGGGAAGCGCTGCACTCCTGGGGAGGGGCGCTGCCCGAAAGAAACTTTAATGGGGTGACGGAAAGTGCCGCCGCCACTTTGCGCCCAGCCCAGGAAGCAAAAGACGATCGGCCGCGTCGTCCTCCCCCGAGGCGTCGAGGAGCGCCGCAGCGACAAAACCTGCCACCTGCCACGGGCTGGCTGCGTGGAACTGAAGGCGACGCACATGTCGGACTCCGCTTGAGTGGTGGCTGGACCCGCCCGAAAGATATGGCCTGTCTGCGTCGCGAAGAAGAATATGTCGTCTCATCTCGCTCTCGCCTCGGTACGGAGTCTTCCCCATGTGCTCCGGTCTCTCAAAACAGCTCCAACGCTCCACTCAAAACAAATGTTGCTCAAAATCATCTCTCTCACTCACCAACTCTTATAAAAAAAATAATTTTGAGCAGAGAAGTGAAGTGAGCTCGTTTTCAGAGAGAAGTATAAGAGAAAGGCGGTTTTGGGTGTAGTTTGCTCAGGCGCACTCCCTTAGGGGACCCGCACACCAGAGGCGTTGGTATAGCTAAAGAGTCGATCTGTTTTGTTATTTTGCTCGGTCTCAGTGCACCGGGACGGGGACGGGATGCTGGAAGCTGGCTCTGGGTGCCGACGCGACGCCGACGAAGCGACGAACCCGACGACGTGCGCCCCAACTCTGCGGAGGAATTTCTTCTGAAGAGACAAAAGGTAAATTTTTAAAATGTAACAAATGAAAATGTCCACTTTCGCATTAAGATTACTCCGGACAGAAAATTCTTCTGGAATGCGAGCGCTTCAGAACCGACTTCCGCCGCACTGCAGAGAAAGGGCGGGGCAGCCGGAGCTTGTTTGTGATGTGACTGAAGCGAAATTTTCGCTATTAGTTTATTTCACCTGACATGTGGTAACCAATTTTCGGTATCATTCAATTAATTAGTCCCAAGACGAAATTTGCGATAATAAGACAATAATGAAACCACAAGTTCCTGCCAGAATTTTTAATTTAAAAAACATGGAAATGAATTTCTGGAAAAGTTGTTTGTCTTTTCTTCTAAATAAGTAGGGGAAGAGTGGCATGAAGGAGCCGAGTTTTGAAAGAGCCGTTCTCTATTGCACAAAAACTACCGAGTGAATTTTTTTCATGTATTTTTTTTTAGTTAGTAATACTGATCACTGATACTCCCTAAAAATTTCATCATTATTTGTCAATAACTGACGTTGATACAACGTTTTTAAGATTTTAGACCCCAAAAGTAAATTTTTGATGTTGTTTTATTTAGTTTTTGACAGTGAAATGCCAACATCTCATGAAAAACTGATTATGCTATAAAATTTTATAGATTTTAAGCTTTTCAACGATACATATTTTATTAGTTGAGCACTTTTATTTTATACTAATTTTTTAAATAATTATTTTTAACATAAAAAGTTATGAAAGAGCCACTTTGTTAAAATATAGGGGAAAGGGGGGCAATATGAACCCTGTGGGAAAAAATGGGGCTTCTAACACTTTTGACATCCCACAATGATCGAAAGCAATATCAACACCCAAAACTTTTTAATTTTTATTAACAAATAAAAAAAATCGAGTTCATTTAATACTCTTTTCAAGTTATTAACAATTTTTTCAAGCTACAAGTAATTTTTCAGGTTGTAAGCATTTTTTTTAAGAAGTCTATATTCTCTTCCCTCTCCTCTACAAAAATATCTCGTTGCAATCACTATTAATATGGTATATGTTATTAAATTTCATCTTTTCCATTTCTTAATTCGCGGTGGCTCTTTCAAAACCTATAAGTTATGAAAGAGCTGAAAATCAATTTTTTTTCAAAACGAAAAATAAATATTAATCTTGTAAATTTTCTTCATTCCGCCTACGTAACTTTGTTCTATACTATCGAAATTATAACTTTATTGTAAAAAAAAAAACAATTTCCATTCCTTATTGGTTTTTTTGGGCCTTGTGTAAAACTGGCTCTTTCATGCCACTTCTCCCCTATACCTACTTATACTTAATCTAACAATTTGATGTAATACTTACGTAATACCAATCATTTCAGTGTGCATTTGATTTATTTTAAGGCGAATTTTTTTTAAAAGGAATTCATAATTTTTAGTACATATTTTTATTTTATAGTATAAAGTAGCCAGATCATTAAAAAACTAATTTTTTATAATTATACCTACTTACCTTCAATTAATACCTACCTACATATTATTTTAATTCACATTTCACACACATGCCTTCGTTAACGTAAAATTCTCCTTAATTGATTAAATGAGGTAGGTACCTAGGTTATCTAAAATAGTTTAGTTCTTTTCAAATTTCCCTCACACCAGTTTATCTAATCTTAAAGAATATGCCATTAACCTGAATTCCAGGATAAAATTAAATCTAAAACTTGATATGAAACCTCTTATTTAACGAATCGGTAATTCATGCAGGTATTATCCTAGAATTTCTGGAAATGTCCTAATAGCCCTTCATAAGTTAGCCTTAAATGCACCTGCCGAAACCACTTTTGATCGAATAGACCCGTGAATTATTCCTGATGCACCTGTACTACGACCTTTCTGGTCCCGCGCCCCGGAATTTCATTCATAACCAAATATACATAATTGCCGCGCACTGGTGGACCCGAATTTTTGATTTTACCTACCTGTTCCCAGAAAACTCATTTTGATGTTTCCAACTCTCTGCGGCTCGCAGTATTTTTGAAAAGGAAAGAACTAGAAAAATTTCACCTGCTGGGAAATTATTAAAGCTGCGCGTTCCTCTAAACAAGCTACGAGCAATAAAGGGTAGGTCCCTCCGTAATCTGTGGTGTGTTTCGTTTCTTTTGCAGGTGCATCGTTAGCTCCTGAGTGGAAGTTTAGCATAAAAACGGATGGCCATTCAGCGTATGCCTACCCGCCAAGGCAAGCCCTTCAAGGTTCGCCAAGACAGCGGAGCAGACTTCTGCAAAACGCTGCAAATCCCCGCGTAAGGCGAGGCGCCGGAGTTCTTTCAAGGGCCCAAGTCCGGCGAGGATCGGAGGCAGCACGTGCTTAACGAGTACGCCGCGGCAGACAGGCGGCGGCAACCCTTTGCCGGGAAAATGCGCATAATTTCTATCACGTAGGTACTTTTCCGCTTGAACGAATACCTTGTCCCCTCGTGGGGTGGTTTACGTGCGGGAGGGTGCCCTCCACGGGTGGCTGCTGGCCCAGTAACACATTCCTCGGAGCTCTGATATGATAACCAAATTTATCTCTCAATTTTATACCGATTACGCTTGACCCTTTTTAGTTCAGAATTTATTACGTCCTCTGGAAAGTTGGGTGTCGTAAAGTAGAACTTAAGGAGACAGCTCCGTCCCGGCCCAGATTTAGTGGCACACATCCGCTGAGGTAGGCCGGGGTGCGGCGCGCGGAGGGAAGTTCCACTGAAAACCACCTGTCCGCAGGGTGCGCGGTGGAAGAGGGGAGCGGAAGCCGCAGAGCAACCGTTCCTGCGCCCCCGGGACACATTTAATCCGACCCGAGTGTGTCGCACATCAAAAAAGCAAGCCAAACCGCAGCACACCCGCCCACTTCCGATCCGAGCGGTGAAAATCCGAGTCGGCAGAAGTAATAAAACACACCCCTGGGCCCCGCGGGCAAGCGGCTCCGGAGGCGTCACAGGGCCCCAGTCGCGGCACGGCGGACAGGTAGCTCGCGGCGCTGCACCTTCCGGCGGATTGCAGGCTGAGGTGAATGCAATTTGATACAGTGAATTAATTGCGATCTGCCCAACGACTGCCGTCCGCGCCCTTCCGGCCCCTCGTCCGTCCTTTGGGCCGGGCTCCTTGCCTTGTCCTGCTTTCCCGTCCTGGAGGCTGATTTTGCAACAGCGTTCTCCTGGAGATTTGAAATGAATGTCCTCGGGATGACATTTTTTCCCTCTTGCCAAGAAGTCTCCTCTATTTGTCAAGACATGAAACTGGGACAATTAAACGGATGTTTGCCCTTCAAGTAGATTTCCATCGTTTCTGATTTCCTCAGAGCAGCTCCCTCCTTCCCGGCCTTTGTGGCGCGTCCTTTGTTCTTCCCCAGCGCGTTTTTCTTTGCAGGGCTGCCTCCTTGCAAAAAGGCCGGAAACGAACTTTAGATCGGTCTAGGACTAGTCGATAGTTTTCTATTTCGCTGACAATAGCGCAATTCCTCTGATTGAGGTCTGAAGGTTGTTTAACGACTATTGAATCAGAATGTCCGCAAACAAAGCCGACGAGCAATCCACAGATCATTGTTTTTCAGTCTTTCATTTGTTCCCCCTGTGTGGACAGGTGAAATTTATAAACTCATTTAAAAAAATTTAATTTTGAAGATTTTTAGTATGTTTCCTTAAAATTAAGCGAAAATGTTTCTAAAAACGTATGCGAAACTTGCCAATATATATAATATTTATTTTGAAAATACAGTTCTTACACTCATCTAGTAATTTAACATACTCTTAATAGTGTGAAGTATTCAAAATTAACATTATTAACTTAAATATACTAGTCTCTACCTACCTAGTACCTACATTTGTGAAATTCGACAGGGGGATGGGATTAATCAAATAATGTACCTACAAGTGACAATTAACAACTCTGATTAAATTAGTGATTTTCAGGGCAGTGCCGGAAGTTGAAAGTGAAGAACTGTTTCATTATGTAGAAAGGTCTTATTACGCCAAACATATTTACTTTAATAATTTCTTTTTAAAGAACAAATATCTCTCAAATTAAACAAGGAGGATTTCACTTCGCCTAGTAATCTTTTTCGGGCACTAGGCGAAAGCACCTCAAGGAAGGGCGTTTAGAGAAATGAAATCTTCTGTTTGAAGACGATGTTAAAAGAAAAGCATTAATAAAAGCAGCCTCCGAGTCATTTTCCATCTTTCACCCTCAATGGGAGCGAGCCATAGAAACGCTGGAAAGTTGCTCGCTCGAAACTATTTCCATTTTACTTAAAAGCCCTTAAAAATCCCATCTGCAATTTTCTGCACTACAAATATTTGTTTAACGATTGACCATCTCAAAGAAGGGAATTCCGAAATTCCCCGGAGAAGTTGGTCCAAAGCAGCAGCGCAGATTGCCGGACAGTCAGCGGCGGGACGGGGGTGGGGCGCTATCGGCTCCATGTACCTGGCCTCAAGTTGGAAATAACTTTCCCATCACCGAATACGCCGAAATCTCTGCATAACTTGATCTACTTACTCAAGAAGGTTTCTGTGTAAAATTCGTTTATGACTCCGACTTTTGAAAGTTGTGTGTTCACGTCCCCGTGCTCCGCGTTCCGCTGCAGCTGTAAGGATCCTGGGTTCTGAGGACCAGGGACGGCTCCGGCGTCGTCTTCAGGAAGCAGCACTCGCATTCCATGTTTCATTATGATTAAGTAGTTATTATGCCCTGCGGTAATTAAAGTTTTAATGTTCCACACACCAAGGGCGCGGGCGGGCGAGGTGGAGTGGCCCGGCCCGCTTTAAGGGAGATTCTCCGAGTTTTCGGGTCATGTACTGCGGGGCTTCGACTATTTAGATACGTGCGAAGAGGGACTCCGCCCTCGGAGTCTGCAAATTTGTACGGTGTCGATGAAATTGGGCCACCGCACAGAGCAGGTTCCATGTGGTCCTGCAGGATCACCAGCAGCGGTGATTCTATAGACGGAAAATGGATTTTCTTACAATGTCCTGAAAGGATATCCCGGGAGGATGCTTTATTATTTAGATTATGTAGTAGCCGCCGCCGCCCGCTCCGCCCGCTCGGAACACCACGGAACCCTTTAACGACGCCAAAGTCATTCCAGAGGTGCTCTCTTCCTCGGCTGACGAGGGTTGCGGAATCAGGTGGTTTGCGGCCCCGATGACTTCCGTGCTGTTCCCAGTTCCGCTTTCTTCATCAAGCGTGCAGGGATTTTACGCATCCTCTGAGGTTTTACGAGTTGCAGGGTCTTCGTACATCGCTCCCCTCGGCTCCGGGAAGCCCGCCGTGCCCCTGTGCATGGAAATCAGCCGCCGGGGGCCGGGGGGCCGGGGTTATTTACATCGGTAGGTACTGTTGAGCAAGGCCCTTATTAAGTCCCTCCTCTTGTTGTTGCTGCTGCGACTGTCACCGAAGCGTCTTTCATCGCTTCGCACTGAGGGAAAATTAAGTGAATCGCCCAATTCCCCCGTTACGATGGACATGGACCCGATTTGCCCGGCATACATAAATAGCTTCAGAAGAGCATCCACGGCGCCCGTGGATTTATTTATAAACTTGACCTAATTAGATTATGAGTTTATGCATGGGACGCTGGATATGAGGGGTTTCGCATATCCTGCGGTTTTCCTTCTAAACTAAGATATGTACATATTGCGTCGTTACCACACAGAGGAGCTATTTGCATCTAATTATGACCTTTGCTCAATAAAATATACCTACACGTAAAATTTATCCTGCAAATATCATAAAACAAAAATAAATATATAAGGTCATTTCTACAACATTACATTTCGTACACTTATAATTAAACCTACATACAATACTAATAAAATTATATAGATATTAATGTACCTATCTATAAGTACAAATGCAATTGTACAATTGCTAAATACTCCTATTTTGAAAATTTTCTTATCGTTGTACGACTAATTTAAATATAATAAACCATATCTAAAATTGGTTGAGCAAGAATTTATAAATTTATCGATCCTTAGCACCTACTTAAAAGTTATATAAGAAATCATATGGTGAGATAAAAAATAATAAAAAGAATGAAAGAAAACAAAACACCTATTATTGAAAATATCTTAAAGTTGAAAATTTTAAATTTAACGCGTGTGCATTTCAGAACTTTCCAATTTAAGCTGTTACCCGGTATTAAAGTTATGCTTTGGAAACTATCTCCGGAAAGTATTTGAATATTTACATACAGAATGAGGGAGCGTGCGTTGAATGGAGTCGTGTAGATGTTCAGACATTAAAATCATATCAGGCTAAACTATAAATTGATTCGATCGAACATAGAGTGGTCCTGTGTATGAATAGAGCCCTTTCCTTGTTTTCTTGGCCTCAGAAAATCTCGTGAAACCACGACCTCAATTATAATTGTTTCCCCGGCCCCCGGAGACCAAAATCCTTTCATCTTCCTCCTCGGAATCCACGTAGAGCCGAAAACATGACCATGTGCGGGTAATTTCTACCTCTATCCAAAGACCGTTTACTTCTGGTGACATGTGTTCCCGGGGCTCTCTGTGCGATGAATGTCGACAGTGGCGAATTTGTTTGTTTATTGCGACTTAAACCCTTGTCCCGTCCAATTTAGTGTTTTCCTTCGGAGCATGCCGCAGGGAACAAGATTCACTTTAATTGGAAGCGAAGCGATGCCCCGCGCGCTGCGATATCGAAGGGGTGACTCCGCCGCGCTCCGTCGGATCTTGAGCCCCGCCCTGCGTTCTACGTCGTCTCGACTCGACAGTCGACGATAAAGTAAATAGGAAGATTTTATGAAGACACTAAGAGCCCCAATAAAAGGATCCCTTAAGCCATTCGACTCGTCATCGCGCATTTCCATGAACACTTAAGTAACAATTGCACAATGTCGGCGCTACAGGGAGCTAAGTAATCTTGAAAACATTTTCCTCTTCATGACTTAAGAGATAGCTTAAGCGCGAGTAGTGCCTCAAGTGCGCTTCGACGTGCCCTGATGTTGACACGGCAGCAGTCCTCAGACCTCGAACGACTTGGGGCCGCGGCTGCACACATGGGGCCCAGTTAGGGGCTCAGGATTCCTGTCCCACAAAGAAATTTTCCAAACGGAATGAACTAAAATTTTCAAAAAGTAAAACCATCACAAGAGCGTGTAGCAGCTTTCGGGGAACAGCTCTAGACGGAGGCGGGCTCGCAGCCCTGGGCAGCCGTAAAGGAAGGCTTTGCACATGGCAACGTACACTAATTAACGCCTTGTTTACTTGTCTAGATTGAAGTGTAGGCATTCCCTAATGAATGGAAAACGAAGAAAGTTGGGCGACATGCTCCAGGTCGACTTCGTAATTGCCCTGCCGAGCGAGCTGAGGTTGATTTAATGGCCACAATGGCGAATTTTTAACTCGGAAGGACAAATTAAATTTCCCTTTTGTCCCGGGCCGCTGGTTAACATTTTTCAAGCAAACAAGATAATTAGCGAGCGAGGAAACTTCGCTGTTTGTCCTTCGGGCAGAACGACCTTCCCTGCCTTTTTAAAGACAACTCTTTTCGACCTCGCCCTTTTTGAGGCGGATGCTGCAGAAACTGTTCCTCATTTGTAATTTTGTTTTACAACTCGACGTCACAATTGATGCGTCTCATTATTTGGTTAAAATTTTGATTCATTACAGATTCAATGTATTCAATTGCAAAATATGTTAAATATCGTTTTCTTTAGATGTAAAAGAACATGTTATTATAATTTAGCAACTACAAACCAGTTTAATAATTAAACGAGCGAACGAACAGGCAGAGAGGCTTTGAATTTTATTGCAAAGGTAGAGATGTTAATTCGATTTCTTAAAAACAAAAAAAAAAAAACAAAAAAAATTGCTGGCATTCGGTCAAATCTTAAGTGTTGCTCTCTCTATCTGTAAGATAGCACTTAATCTCCGTTTATGTATCACAGGTACATTTGCGTGCTGGCAAGAAATTGTTGGAAAAAAGAAATTTTTCGAAAGTAATGTCGCTTCTTAGGCAGTCTTTCTAGCATGCGGGAGCGTGTTCTTTTGAATGTGACAGCGCAACTTTGGGCTTAGCTACAGAGCAGACATCTTCAAGGTCCGGCAAAAGCACGCGGGTAAATCTTCTCGACGACGACGATGGGACATAAATTAGCAGCGAGCCCTCATTCAGTTCAGAGGACAAGCTCCACAGCAACCTCGGAGGTTCCGCCAAGGGCCGGAGTCTGTGGATCTCAAAAATCTAGCAACTGTCGTCGTCGCTATCGGACTAATCTGGGGATGTTCGTCTTTGACGTAAACATGTGTTTTCTCGTCCCTCAAGACTGCTTCTTAGCTTTTTTCGGCCGACGTTGTCTGCGCTCTCATCTCGGGTGCGTGATAAATGACAAACATTTGGATAATTTATGACATCATAATTTTATGTACTCCGGGCTGTGCCCGCGTGAGTGGGATCACTGCGCGCTAGGCCCAGGCCTTCCGCGGGGCAGTACCCTTCAGGGCCGAGGTGCGGGGAGCATGCGGAGCTCAGCCCGGCGTTCCGGGAGATGAGTGTGCGTTTGCACTAAGCAAGTGTCCTTTTTCTTCGGAGTTTATTTATCTCGGAGTCACTCGGTCTTGTCTTAAGCCGTCTGTTAATTTTGTCCCCCGATTACAACACCTTCGTCGGCAGGGACGAAGGGGCTAGGGATTCGTTTGCTCAAAGTCTTTGGATTACCCCGGGGCGGCGGAATCAGAGCGGCGTAATTGAGCCCGGGACACAACAAAAACAGGCTCCGGAGTGTACCGCCTCAGAGCGGCGCGATAAATGGCACGGGGCGCAGGAGGAGCTATTTCCGGAGCGGATCGCCCTGCTTGTATTTATGGATGGGAACTTGTAAATTTCGAAACAAGGTGATAATTGTCGCTAGCAGGAACATGATACCATCGGCCAGCCGGAGGGTGGCAGTACCTTCTCCTTGTGGGCCTGCCAGATAACAAATATTTTGGCACCCAAAGGGGTCGTTTTCAAGGAGCTTGTTTGCTCGCTGCTCGCTTGATGCGCTCAAAGCGCTCCAAAATAACTCCTAGCCAAAGTAAGATGATTATATTCACACGACACCTGGCAGACCCATTAACTTAACTACGCAGCGACCGGTACAGCCCTTTAGATTCAGAAATTATAAAATGGTATGAAATAGGGTAACTTAAGTGAGGGAGATACTTTATGTGTTGTTTGACTCATCAGTTATTGTTAAAGATTCTTAAAATAGAAGGTCCTTTCGAAAGACCATAAAAAGGTCTCTATAAGACGTAATTTTAAAGTGTGTAAAATCCAAGAAGATGTTTTAGACAACAATTAAAATGGTGGAATAAGTGATTAAAAAGTTTAAATTTTAAAGTGATGTTTCCAAAAATTTTTTTTAAGGAAGAACTGCAGTTTGAAATGAATTATATGTATAATTGGGGACGATAAATGGTAATAACATTCTCCTTGTATGTATTTACTTGCACTCCAATTTTTTTACAGTGAATCTCAATTAGAATTGGTTTCATAGAAATGCAGCTTAAAATCTAAGTGAAAACGAATCACTAGAATTTTATTGTAATAATTTTCTGTATTTCCTTCCAGCTTAGTTAAGTGGTTTTCTATTCTAAGAAATATATCAAGAAAAACATTCTGTTTAGTTTTGCTATTCATTCAGTAAGTTTCACCAGAAATATATTGTATCGTACAAACTGGCACTGCAAAAACTTTAAAGATGCTGAGAATTCAACCAAGAGCATCAACTAAATATAATGGGGTGTCTCCATTACGCTTAATTGTTCAATTCATCCATGTAAACCCCGCATTGTTTAAAGTGCGACTGTTTACACTGAGATAAGTCCAACCGCAATTTTTTTCAAACACAACGTTTCATTACTAAATACAGGAAATCACAGATAAACTTTTGAAGAGGTCAAACTTGAATGACAAACTATAAAATATGAAAAGAGTTTAACTTGCACACAAAAATTGTGGAATATTCTAGAGTTTCATTGCTCGGTACACAACTAGAACTTCCGATCGTGTGCAGATATAAAATTTCAAATAAGTTAAAGTAAATTTCAGTAAAAATTGCGACCTACAAAACAGGTTTTGCGCTAGTGTTTTAATGGAAATAATACCTAGTTCGGTATTTTCAGACAAATTTACTTAAAATAATTTACTAGAGGTTATCTAGTGAGATTTCATTAGAAATATTTCTTAATATGTCGAAGACTTTCGATAGTTGAGATATATTGAGGAGCGCATCCACCCTTTTTACCCCTTTAAAATAATTCCAAGTAATGCTCAAAGCATTCTCAAATAGCTGTTGGCCAAAAGAAGAAGATTATGTCCATACGACACCTGGCAGATTTTATTATAATGTGAGAACGGTTCGCCTTCCTTCACCTGAGCGGGCGAATTCCTTTGCTAGCCGCATCAAAGGATAATCGGGCGAGGCTATTAATGCAGCTGTCGTCCCATTTTGCGGCCAGGGCCACTTCAGCTACGTCTCCATCAATCGCAAATGCAACCTTTCACCCTTTCGAAGGTAGCAAATGGCATTCAAATTATTCCGCCAGGCCAGAGGTCGCCGCCGCACCCGCCAGGCGAGGCCTCGCATGACCGAGTGCCAAAGCAAACAAATTTTAAAGGAATAAAAGGAAAATCCGGGCGGAGATCAAAGATTTCCTCGCATCCTTTGTCAATCAGGTCCCAGGTACAAGAGCGGATTTGTGTGGAGGAGGTGTCCGCAAAACACCTGGACTTGGTCGTCCCTTCGGCCTTCACCCTTTTTCCAACAGTCGTCTCCCGAGAGTCCGAACCCGACCTGATCGTCGGGCGGCCCAGGTGAAATTATACTTTTGAGCCCCTCTTCGCCGCGAGGGTGTTTTTTTCAATAAGAAAAGGACCACGTGGGACCGGCCCAAGTCAGCCTCGGATCAGGACGGATTTGCACCGTCATCGATCCCTGGACTTTGACGAGCGGTTGCGGGAACAGGTGCTGAATATATTTAAATGTCATCTCTAATCAGTAGTCCTCCGGAGCCACCTAATTTTTTATGTGGCACGCCAATTTCGCAGCCCCAGCCGCTGTCGAGCTGACTTGACAAAATCAAAAATCCCCAACATGGTCAAAAAAATAAGGGAATCATCAATCTCGCCGGGTAAATTGGATTGCGGGGCTCTGTCTTCCCGGCGTATTTTGGCTTTCCAACCACTGGGGGGAGGCCGGGTTCGCTGGAAATCTGATCAATTCCTTGGCAAAGAAAGTACACGAGCCGAACAGATTCAGTCCCTTTTCGGTCCGGTTAACTGAGTAAAGGGTTTAGTAACCATCTAACAAATTTAGGGACCCTGGAAGGGACAAGAATCACAACATCCTGCAGTACGGCAGTAATAATCCGAGGGCAGTTGTCATATCACGGGCGGATTACGGCCCTCCGATGATCTAGAAAACGAACTTTTTTTACGGTTACGACCAATTGTCGTACAATGAAAGAATCATATCGGAGCGCCACGCTTCATTAAGTCCAATTCGACCTAATGGATTTCTGCAGATGAGCACTTTTCGCTGCTGCCGGCTCCTTCTCGGGAGCAGCTCCATGCAGCCGTGCGAGGACCCCGCAGGATGTAGTAGTGACCCGCATTACGTGTCGAGTAGGCTCCTGAGCGGACTCGTGCTCTGGCGGCGAAGGAAGCACTCCTTAAAAGCTATTAAGCGCGCCCGAAATGCCCTTCGCCGGGTAAATCAAAGCAGTTGCGGCGCAAGGGCAGCTCGGCGTCCTTCGGAGCTCCTTTAAAAGGCTGTTCCCTGCAATGCAAAGTGGTCTCCTTGAGGAGCAAATAATAGCCGAACCGAAATGTGACTACAACTCGACCCCCTGACGTCCTTTGGGAACCCTTGGGGCGTGAAATTGTGAGTAGACTGCCCAAATTCTTTAAACTTAGGTACTCATTTTCAAATCAATTTTCGGGAAGAAAGCGACAGGAGGAGCGTTGCAATCTTGCATTTCTGTATTTAAAGGAGGACCTTCTGGTTATTTGAACCTGCTAATAATTATGGACAGTTCACACATATTAGCCTTATTATGTGAACTATGTAAATACAATCAGTTACTACAATTTAATAATTTATTTGAAATTCTGGGTTGACAATAGAAATCTATCCGCAAGTCAGAATCAATTACGAATGCATCCTGTTTAACATTCAACCGTTTTCTGAAGAATTTGACATAATTTACGTTCAATATCAATATTAAAAACTCAAGAGAAAGTTTTTCTTAACGGAAAAATTAATTAATTTTTTGAATGAATTGAATGATTTTCTTCTGGTTTTCACGATTAGTTAAATTGATTCACGATGACGATGAGTATCGGTTAGTTCAGGAAAAAACAAACGTCGATGGGCTGCATAAACTAAATAATTGGTACACCGGGCAAAGCAAGTTTTTATTAAATTTTGATATTAGGCTATATTTTCATTTCGTCCATTAGTTTGTTCATAAATAAACAGAAAAAATACAAGTTAGTTCTATTCGTAAAACGATGTCACAGTCCCAGAAAACATAAACGGCTTAAGTTACAACAGTGCCCCGTTCCTTTGCCACTTAAAGTTCAACAGCACTCCGACACACCTTGCTATAAATATTAAAATAAAAAGCGAGGCCAGAGCGCCGGAACATAAATACTTGGCAACTAAGACGGATGCTTCAGCCCACTGCCAGAGGGCCATAGTTTCACGGTTTAGTTGTGAGGCTAAACCTTCGGGGATATTTATTTTTGGCGGCCCACGGGCCCTTCTCGAGCGAGGGACTGTCCAACAGCTACAGATAGCGCCGCTTCAGTGTCCCGGGATAGGAACAATCGCAACAAATGCCGGAGATTTCCACAGATTCGAATTTACATAATCCCCGGCTTAAAACTTTAAAGTAGTTGCTAGCACCTCACATTAGGCGCTGATAAATACACCTTTTGGCAGCGTTTCAGCAGCCGTAGTCCTGCTCCTATGAAAACTGAGCTAGACAGCACCGATCCGCCGGCGAACCCGGCAGACCCGGGCGACCCGTTCATAAATCCATGACGACGTTCGGGCCCAGGATTGCAATATTTGTGAAACGGCCCCACAAGATATGGATTCTTCTGGTGGACCGACGACGTGCCAATTATTGTTCAAACACGAGTCTCTCCCTTGCCTTGCCAATTTGCTAGGGCTCCAAAATAATCTTCTTTCGCAGGTTCCAAGTTCGAACCCCAGCCACACGGATTAACTATTTTTACATTTAATAATTTTAAATTAATATTTTTCAATAATATTTTTTCTAAAGACTGACATTGCGCAATATCAATAAGTTATATTTTCCTTATCGGCTGAACAATATCAATAATACAGTGGAACCATTGGAAATTTTCTTTCGATGTGATTTGGTTATTATTACCAAATTGATGAAGTTTGTCTCAAAAACAATGCCCCAACTATGGGATTGCTTTGCAAGAACTAAATATTTAGTTCGCCATATCCAACTCTACGATTTGGTATCTATTACTAAACCTCTTTAACAATAACCAAATAGTTTTCTCAGTGTGGCGGCTTGGGTGCTCCTACCACCGAGCTACCGCATTCCGTTGATTTTCCTGTGACTGGGATTGAATCTGGAACCTCTACTGTTGAGTTATCCACATACGCACGGTTTCACAGTTTATGAGTAATCGCGTCTTCACCTAATGTGAACTAAATATATCCAAGTAAATGATTTTGTTGACTCGATTATATATGTACTTTAACTATGCGTTTAGTGTTTATTACTAAAATTTATTAATAACGACCAAATAATACAAAAAATATTTTAGATAAATACGCTCAGTTATTATAACTAAATTGTTTTCTCAGTGGAGATATCCAAAATATATATAATACATACATATTTACGCATATTATTAAGATTTATTTCAAATATAAATAAATAAATTACATATTTATTTGAAATGTTGTTCGCCTGCTATAACAATTTCCGAAGAATTTAGGAAAGCGAAAGATAGTACTATACATTTTGTGGTTCATCATTTTTTAACCCCCGACGCAAAAAGAGGGGTGTTATAAGTTTGATTTGAGTGATAAGTTTTAATATTTTTAAGATAAATGTCGCCACGTCGGGGGACCGCTAAGTAAATAAGACGAAACCAGAATACAAATAAAAAGAATATTGATAATGATTAGCGGTCCCCCGACTTGGCGACATTTATCTTATAAATATTAATATGTTCTTTTAATGAAGTTAAAAGGCCGTTAGAAAAATTTTATTTTTTACTTTTTAGAGTTTAGTTTTGTGTCGGGGGTTACTTAAAATTATTAATTTTATTTTACTATGTAAATTTGTTTGATAAAATCAAGCCGCGAACTTTTATACATACTTTCATTTTAGACGGATAAACGCAAACTAAATAAAAGAAAATTTAAGGAAGAGAACGAAATTATTTCAGTTAACGTTAATTCGAACATTTGCAATATAATGTTTTTAAGAAGTTGTTACCGGCTCAATAAGAGTTATGCATGAGCCACTCTCGATTTCCTAGATTAGAGCAATGTATAATTTTTCTCCTATATGCTTTATGTAGAAATAAATGCATTTACATTCAAAAACAAAAGCTCAATTGATTAAAAAAAGATCTTAAATGACATGAAGGGATCACCGGTGCAATTGGCATAGGTACGAAATGACGCGATTCGCACAGGTATCATTTAAATTAAACCATAAATCCTGGAAAATCCGCCGATAGAAAAACGGAAACTCCCCGAAAATAAGCACGGCCAAAAGGTGCAATTAAGCAGACAGCGCTGAGCCCCGGGCGGCGGTGGCGGAGTGGGGCTTAGGCGGAATCTGCTCGTAAACAACTTCATAGTTCAGTGTTCAGTCGAAACTGGAAACTATTAGGCAGTTCCGCAAATTGAATGGGCCCGCCCGTGAATAGTTAAATGAATTGAAAAGTGCACAAACAACGCCGGACCACCCGCACACAGCGCGACAACCACGTCCAGGAGAGCTCTTCTCGGGACGCTCGGGCTCCGCTCGCTCGACCCGGCCGGCCCAGCTGAACTTTATTTAGGTAGCATCCGGACTCAAAGGGGTCCAGCAGCATCCACACCATCCACAGCGCTCCACCAAGTTTACGTTCAATTCCTGCTAAGTAAATTTTACGAGTTTATGGGGATGTGGAGATAAAAGGATGCATCTCGATGGGGCTGCATTTGGAGCTCCGTTTTACGATCGGTCCGTCCCCTATAGCATGCCGAAGTTTGCTCAATTCATGCAAGCATATGTCCTGCAGATCATTTCCGCTGGGAACTCGCCCTTTTGCTGCTTTTCAATTCAAATGCCCTCGACGTCGGGTTTAATGGAAATCGGGAGCATAAGAACCCCCGAGTAATAATGCTGCTTTTCCAGGGTTCCCCGAAATCTTTAGAACGAATCGCCGCCGTTCAAATCCGCTCCAGAGAAGTAATTGCCTGGTTTATGTCGGCAACTTACACTTACGAAATACGCGACAGCTACTATTTGTTACGAAATTCTGTTGTGATTTCCAAATTACTTTATTAAATCTTGCAATTTAAGTATACAACGCATTGTGGGGAAGGAACGTCTGTCCCGCTCAAGAGCTGAAATCCAAGAGGCCCATTCCAATTTTACACGAAGATTCCATTCGGCAGGGTATTGCCAGTACTACCAATCACCACATTCCTTCCCCCTTATTATTTAACAAATCAAGTCTTATCAACTAAACAATTCATGTGGTAATTACATTTTCATCTTACATTGCTATTTAAAGTAGAATTTACATGATCATTTTTTTAATTAATTTGGCCTGGAAGTGGGAGTATCTGCATCTCTTACCATTCAATAGACGCTATGTTATCTACATGTTTTTTTTTTATTTCTCCCGTATCTGATTTGCATACATAATGTTCATTTACACTAAAACTTCTTCTCTTTCTTCCCACATAATATTTTATCTGGTTTGTTTGACTCATACATGGACGTAATGCATTATTTTGTCAATGCATTAATGGGTTGGTGAGGAAATCTAGAAAAATTAAATTTCGAAAACAAAATCCTGAAAACAAAATACATAAAATGAAATTTCGAAACACATAATGCCGAAAAACCGAAATCCCGAAACACGAAATACCGAAAAATATCGAAAAGAGCGAAAATACTTCAATACTTCGCGCGCGCGGATTGAGTAACAACAACTTTGAAGTATTTTCGGTCTTTTCGATATTTATTCAATATTAGGCTTGAGTCACTTATAGAATAACTTAAATCTTTTTTTTTTACGCAATTCCTAATTCCGTTAGCCATGAATAGAATACTATTTGCGAAGTAGGTAACCTAAATTTGGATGGTTTATTAATTCGATGCTAAAGTATTTGTTAATTGTTTTAGTCACTCGGTATGTGCTAAAGCATTTGTTAGTTATTAATTTGCAATTTCGAAACTTGCATTATGGCCCCTATTGCCGAATCTCTTCGAATCTGATCGAAAAGAGCTTAGAAAAGCCCTTTTTGGACAAAACTACCCTAATAAAATTGCTAAAATTCGACTAAATTAATTTCAGTAACTTTTGGCTTCAATTAACGACAAAATACAATAATTCGATTGGAATAAGGAGAACGTTCCAAAATTAATTTTCTCAAAGGCATTGCAATAAACATAATTTCGTCATAAAATGAAAGCTATTTTATTTACATTTTTTTTCAGAAATTCGTTTTTCGGCATTTTATGTTTTCTGTATTTAATTTTTTTTGCTTTCGGGATTTTGTGTTTTGGCCACTTTCGATATTCTATGTTTCCAGATTTTGTAGCGATCCCTGCATTCATGTAATGCATTGATCTTTAAAAAATCAATGATAATGAAAATCAATTGAGGAATTTCAATGCTAATGAAATTTAAAAGCATTACCATTGAGGAATTTCAATTCTAATGAAAATAATTTCATTATCATTGAAATACCTCAATATGATAATGAAATATCAATGATAATGCTTAAACGCACATCTCTACTGGTTTGACTCCTTATAGCCTTTTCATTTAATACGTTTTCAAATTTCTTTTCAATGTTTTCTGGAATTATAGGATATTTAGGCGAGTTTTTAAATTTCTTTTGAAAAGCATTTCTGCAGGTGAGATGCCAGTGGTTGTATGTGGTGTAATGCGATGGCTTATGTAGAAGGAAATTTTGTAGTGTTACTTCAATTTCACTATCAGTTTTGGGTTTGCTATGTAATGATTTAATTAGAGCATTTTTAGTAGTTTTGACTGAATTTTCTGCCTAGCCGTTTGTTTGGGGAAAATATGCTGCTGAGGGCGATGGATAATAGGTACCGTTTGTTGAAGTTTGAAAAAGTTTTGCATGGTTTCCGAATGGAAGATAGCTGCGTTTTCTGTGATTATCATGTCACAGAGCCCATACCTTGCTAACGCTTCCCGTAATTTGATTTTGTAAAAGCTGCAGTAGCTTGCCTGATTTTCAACACTTCCAGCCGCTTTGTCTTAGCATCTATAATAATTAGATACCAATTTTTCCATTCGGGACCACCATAATCTACGTGAATTCGAGACCAAATATGCTTTGGAATTTCCCATGGAATCAGCGGCGTTTTTGGTGGATTCATGCTGTGTAGGACGCATGCTTCACATCCTTTAACTGTTTTTTCAATTTCCTCGTTCATATTCGGCCACCAAAAGTAATTTCTCGCTATTGATTTTGTTCTTTCTATGCCCATGTGGGAGCTGTGAAGTTCTTTCAAAATATATTTCCTAAAAATCTGAGGTACTGTATTTCTATCACGCCATATTAAAGACTTCATCCTGTATTCCTATTCCATCTTTTATTCTTATGTAGGGCAGAAATTCTGGACCTTTTAATGAACGTACTTTTTTGTTTTGTATAGCTGTAAATATATGTTTTAAAATAGGATAATGTTTGGTCTCTAGTTGTATGCTTTCTAGGTTGACTAGTTCTTCACCATTATCAGAAATATATTTTATCTCAAAATTCTGTTCTTTATCTTCAGTTTCCCAGCTCTGGTCTTCCGTATTATTTATTCTAGTTAAAGGATCTGCTACATTTTTGGTAGTTGGAATATGTTTTATATCTAAATTATATCCCGAAATAAAGCAAGACCACCTTTTTAATCTTTCTGAAGCCAAAACTGGTGTTTCTTTTTCTGATGTAGAAATTAGCTTCTTCCACTTCAATTACTTACGATTAAATTCCAATCCAGTTGACTTATTTTTTACTTCTTATATTTTTGATAAATTTTCTTGTATTTTTTTGATGCTTTCTTCCTCCTTGTTTCCTTGATTCTTAATTCTTAATTTTTTTAATTTTATATATATATATTTGTTATTAATATTTTTTATTGCGTTAATCTTTTTTTTCAAATAAAATATTTAAATATTTATATTTTTAATAATATTTTTATTGGGAACTTTTTTAGACTTCAAAGCAAAATCTCGAACACAATTGTACTTTTTTAAAACAATATCAAGCTAAGTGTACTAATACCTTTTCAAGTTTGCCCAACTATTTACAATATTTACAGTATGTACTTCTACTACAGTACAATCCAATTATAAGTTACCTTCTTTTCCTTTATACACATTAAAGTTCGAAGTTCGTTAAGTTTCGAATCTCAAAAATAGAAAAGCTTTCTACGGAAAACCAGTCGAGACGGAAATCACAACCAATAAGGCCGACCATCACACTGAGTTTAAAATTCTTACTAGAGATTTTTGATCTATGAAAAGTGTCTACCCACTAAGTACTGATGTAGTTTCTTTAAGGCATATATCACTGCTAAAGCCTCCTTGTCCATTGTAGAGTTTTGCTCAGGTTTGGTTAACCTTCTACATACCTACATAAATATGAAAACGATTGGTTTTTCTGTTCCGTTCTTTACTGTGGCCAGAACTGCACCAACTGCGAAGTTGAATGTGTTTAATGGTTTTAGTAATGCGTACAAAGAATTCATTGTGTGAGCTATGTTAGGAACAAATTTTGCATAGTAATTAGCAAGGCCACAAAATGCTCTTACTTTCTCAATATTTGAAGGTTCTTTCATGTTGAGTAGGGTTTGAACTCTGCTTTTGTTTTTAGAAAGCCCACACGCATGAATCGTATGAACTAAGTAGTCAATGCCTTCTGAGAAGAAAGTACCTACATTTCTCCTTATTCAATTTCAGGCCTGCGTTTTTTAAAAACCGCTTCTACACGTTGTAATAGCTGTTGCTTTGTTGATGAGATGATCTGCTTTATTGTTTAAAACTTTAAACTTTTGTTTCTGGTTCAAGAAAATTTTATACCTCTACGCTACTGACGAATTGGAGTTTAAAAAATTTTAAGTTTAAGATTATTTTATAGGTATAATATTGTATTTAAGTCTACTTATGTAATTTTCGAATTATTTGCATTTTAGAATTATATTTTCAAATGAAGTGTATAAATCACTGAGGTGAAATTCAAGAAAATACATATCTTGCAATTTTCACTTCATAGCTAAAACCTTAATATGAATGATAGAAAACCAAAGTAGCTACCTAAGATTAAACTAAAACCAATTGCAACTATAATAATTCGGATTTCAATCCATCGTGCAATCTTACTTTCATGATTTTTGATCTGTCTATAAATTTTTAAATTGACAAAACTTCCCACTTATTTTTGATTTTCCAAACTAAATTAGAAATATACCTAATCCCGTGACAATTTAATCTACAGAGGAAAGAAATATGATCTTTATATTTTCTTTTTTTGAGTACTAATTGTAACCAAAAAAAAGACATATTATAGCTGTGATGAAATTTAATGGATAAAAGAAAAACAAAGGAAAGTAAGTCATTTTTCTAGATCGGTTTTTGTTAACTCTCGGAGTCAATTTTTCTGCCGGCAAAACTTCCAAGATATTCCCGCCTTTTTACCGAGAGAACAGCTTTGAATTTGCATAATGCCCCTTGATTTCTAAGAAGCCTCTCGGGCAGCCCTTTGCGCAGACGCCAGTGGGTTATTGTTCTCTGGAATCTTTCCCGCGGACATTTTCTTGGCGCGCTCGACTCGTGTTCGAAAAAACGTCGTTCTCAAAGGGAAAGAACAATAATTCGCCCTGAAAATGCCTTTGAGCCATCAGTCCTAACGAGCGAATAATGAAAATTCCTCGATCTCATTCGAGTTTTTCAGCAGAAACATTCGGTCTGCACTCAAAAGAAACAGCGGATCCGGCGGGTTGCGCGTCGCGCCGCACAAAGGCTAAGACTAAGTACAAATGCACAAAAGAACCGGAAGGGAAGGCATGGCGCAATTAAAAGAAAAGGGATCTTCTCCAGGAGCCCGTCGAAGGTAGCCAATGTACATGCAATTGCAAGCGAGTGACAATGCCGTCCTGCAACAACTCGAAGGTGATAAATTATCACCGTGATCGGCTACTATTTGTCACCCGTTTTTGTGCGCCGCTTTTATTCGCCTGCTAACCGGTGTACTTCCTCTGGACTGCCCGGAGATGAGCGCTGCGAAGCTGCAGATGTCGCCGTGATCGATTTGTGAACTGACCGCGTCCCCGCGCCCTCCGCTGCACTCGCCGACAATGCGATTAGGAAGCGATTAATCACGCGGCAACAATAAGCGGAAAACCAACAGAGTTCCCTGGGAAGGTTCCAGCGAGCATTTTACAGCCGCTCCTTCCGGTCCGCAATTCGAGCCTCGCGGTCGTCCCAGCGGGCGGCGGGCTCGACCGGACCGGAGCGTCTTTTGCACCTCATTGTTGCGCAATTCTTCGCCTATTTTTCAGCAACTTCCTCCCGCTCGCGTCAATGGAGTGAGATTTCTGCGGATGCACGGCGGCCCGGGGTGCCCTTCGACTAAGCTGGTTGCGGAGTGGAATTACATCGATTATCCGCTTTTCAAATTCACACAAATCCAAAAATTGGATGGGAATGTAGGTAATTGATAGCCTGCGAGAGACAGTCGATGACGGCGCTGCAAAAAGGTCGGTGGGGGTTATGCATTTATGCAAGTCGCGGGCTAATGGCCCGGCTGACTGTGGCAGGCGATTTCTTCATCAAATGGCACTTGGGCCTCTCCCAGAAATTCGGTAATTATTCGCATCACTCGCCGCCGAAAGAAAGAGCGATTACGTCGAATCGGACGGGCTCATTTCGGTGAAAGTATCTGCACAAATAAGTTTCTAAATATTGCCTTTTTTTGGTTTGATCTTTCATGTATTTGCATGTTGAAAGAAATTCTTGAATACGAAAATGAAGGTTTACATATATAAAGTTTTCAAGAATCTTTCAATTTCACGAATTAAAGGTAAATATCTTTTTCGATTTATGACGGTGCCGTGCACGCACTTGTGTTATAAGATGGTTATTTGCGTTTTATAGATAAAACATGCAACAATTTGCCAATAACGGAATTTTCAAATTAGTTTTTTAAGGTTTAAGGTAGCCTGTATAACACTGCAAATGATTAAGATGATTGAAATATAATAGTTATTTTCCTGTTAAGTTGGAGAAATTATTTAATCAATTTATATTTCGCACACATAATTTTTTTCTATAAGATATTGAGCTGAGAGGAGGAATTTTCTCTGAAGTGTGTTAATTAATAAGAAAGTAAAAATTTCCGATTTGCACTATGCGGGGTTTGTCTTTGAAATAAATACTAATTTCTATCATTGTCTTTTAAGCTGTATTTCTTCGTAGGTCCTGTGTAATTTATGCATAATGGATTGATTTCAAAGCCCTCTTTAAACTCTGAAATTTCATATGACCCTTTAGCAAAATTACCCTCAACATTTTCCTTTTACATATCTCAGAAGTTCCAAAACTTGTAAGACTTCTTCTTGTGTGACCTTTAAATTCGTTTAATTGTCAGCCCCAGGTTTAGTAACTTATCTTCGTCGAACACAATTCGAATCCGGAAACTATCCGCTCACCGCCTGTCCAAATACACTCGGGTTGCTCGACTCCACCTGTCGTGGGCCCCAAGGGATGGACGAGCGCCTTGCCCGCCCGAAATTAAAACAAATTTGTTATTAATAGAAAGTTAGCACAACGCTTGAGCTCATATCTGCAGCACCTGGCTGACCAACAATAATTTAATCCAATTTGGCCTGACTAACTTTGTCGGCATTCCAATGAGCTTAACAATTCATGTCGGCCGAGTACTTTGGGTTCGGCGACATCCACCACACGCCCCAAGTTTCCGGGCACCTCGGCAGCAACTCTGAGGGAGGGCGGTGAGGCTCCTTTCCGGACTCATTAAGTCCACCCGGGGAGTCAATAGGATCGCCCGGAGCAGCGCCTTCTCGGAGTGTTGACGTTTGTGGTCCAGGAGCAGAAAAGGCCTGCACGAAATATGGTAATCGATCGGGGGGGATCCCTTTTGCCCTTCGTCTTTGCGGGCTCAGGGAGGCTCCCATGGTAAAACCTGCGCCACGCCTTCGTGGATGTGCCGAATCAGCCCGCTCTTGCAGGACAACGACTTGATTGTGTAAGGCCGGACCGATTGCGATGACCAGCTTCAGGTACCGGGCGGCTTTCTTGGTTTAAAATCGTTTTTATGCAAACAGAGGACTTGTACACTGGCGAAATTGCATCGACGAAGGGCACCCAATTGGTTCGCAGCGCAACTCAGCGCACTGGCAAGAAACAAACGAGCGTAGTGGTTTGCCGACGGGTGCCGGGTTCCCATTAATTACGCGTATAATTAAGTAGTTTTAGGGAAATTGCGTGACCTGCCCGATCGGCGATTGTCGCGCTGTCTCTATGCCTTGGAGGCCCTAGCAAGGTGCTCGGACTCCGTACGTCAGATGTTGTCTGCGTCGTTCGTTCAACCTTAAGTTGTCACCCCTAACAGTAAGAACGTGGAGGGCACACAATAAATGCAATAAATTACCACGACGTTGCACTGACACGGTGGGTACGGCACACCGTGTCATGGGATTGTCGCGCTCTGCACACGTGTCGCGCGCAAGTGAATTATTGCCCCTGGGAAATCCATTGAAGCCAATCACTTGCCTGAGTGTCTCTCATTTGTTTTATTTCGGGCATTAAAGGGCTTTCCCGGCTTTGCCCGGCGGAAGGACTTAATGAGAAATTCTCGCCTTGACGCCGTTTCCTCGCCGACTTTATGTGCCTGCCGCGTCCCACCGTGACGAGCTCACGCCGCCCGGCCGCGATAGTTGGAACAGGTGTGGCAGCCGAACTACGAGTGCTTAGCGCCCTATCGCCTTTATTGCGATTTAATTCCTACGATTGATGACCAGTGAATGTCACCGATAAATTTCTAGCAAGACCAGCTAATTTGTTAGAACAGGGAACACACAGCGGGTTGCTGTGACCTAGGAAACGTCGCATGTAAAATGGTAAGGTTACGTCACCTCCTTGCCGTTTCAAGAACGAAAAGGTAACTTTTCACCTTTAAGGCTGCTGTAACTTTAAAGTGGATTCGCACAATTTCAGTTATTTCAGTATATTACCGATCCTGGAAACGATGTTTCCGAATTAAAAACTAATCCATCATTTTCTGTGGATTGAGGGAATTTAAACATCTACTATGATTGTAGCTTGGGTTATGTCATATTTGTAGCGATTTTTAACTTCTTAACTTCTTTCTCCAAAAACAGGTGTACTTCCATATACATATATATACGTGTTCAGCGACGAATATCATTAAATTCATTTGAAAGGGTGGGAACACTTTTACTGAAGTTGTCATTCATCAATATAGAATATTTTTATGATTATTGCACCTGCTTTAACGAGAGACTTACTTATTAATTTACACATTATATGAATATTGTATATATATAAAGATATGTTAGTTTTAATGAGCATTAAAAACAAATTTCTAAGATATGGTATCTTTATAACATACATATCTACATCATATTCAGTGAACACATACCTACTATACATACATACCTATATGTATGTGCTAGCAGTTGTTTTTAATTGGACAAATCAAGGAATGTAGTGGCTGTAAACAATCACACATTTAGAAGCCCTAAAACCAGTGTTCAGAACCTAACAATGTTCAATAAGGGCTACCTGCATATCTCCAGTTCAGCCGCTTCACCCACAAAAGCGTTTGTCCTGGAGATTACTCCTGTGTTGGTCAATTCGGAAGATGACTGAGGTAAAAATATCTGAAGCTTCTGTCATCAGTTCAAAAACAAGAAGTCCTATTGCACAGAAATGCTAAAATCGCAGGGTATCTGCTAGATTGACCGGGCGCCCGCACAAGCATAATATTTGATAACACGCCTAGAGCATTGCTCTACCGTTCGGCTCAATTCATGAAATCACGAGAATGTTGAGAAATGTGAAACAAATAGCCAGCCAATTACGTAAGATGACAAATGTAACTATGTCCGGGTCTCGGAATGTCTCGGTGTAATCCTGAGCTGGTCAGCCCTGGATTAGTTACTGAAGGAGGCCGAGGAGCCCCGGACTGACTTGCTGTAAGCTGAGGCATTTAAGATATGGGTCACCCGGATAATCACCCCGAAGGCCTGCAAGAAGTGCTCCCGGCAGGAAGAAGAGCTCCTCGGCATTCGGCGTCGACTGGCCCCTGGATGAGCCCACATCTGGACCGAATGTGACGCTGCAATTCCACACCGAGACCTGGGCCTGGCTAATCAGGCGTCCTCCGATTGCCACTGAGGCCGGCACTCATCCTCGCCATGATTTATTGGATTCGGTGTCCTGTCGAGGATGAGTTTTTCGCTCGGCGGTAATGCGATAGCCTGGATCGCTCCGGGAACATTTCGGGGGCAAGTAACTGACATACGTCGTAGTTTATTCTGGTGGCACGTCACGTCTGGCTTTATAGGAAACTTCGTAGACTAGAACGAACTGAGCCACATCTTGTGGGAGAATGATTTATTCTAATTATGTTCGTCGGTCTGATTACATTTTGTGCGGATGGACCGACGGGAAGTTTTTTTGAGAACTAATTACGGGATAATGAAACGTGATTTGTCGACCGTTCGTCATAAGCCCAATTCAATTATTTCCAGGAACAGGTCCTGCGCCCATATGTCGGTTCCGGGTACTGCATACCTACCTAAAGAGATTCTATTTGTTTCATCATACACAAAACAAAAGTTACAAAAGATGATACAACATAAAAACGGATTATTGCTTATTTTGTCCCAATCTGTTCTCAAAATTCGAATCATCATTGTTTCAGGAACGATTTTGATACAGCTAAATAAACAATATTACCTACATATGAGGAGGTTAGGATTTGATACATAATATAATAATATATAATATATATCAGAAAAAGATAGTAGCAAACAAATATGCCGGGTTAAAATAAATAAAACCATTTAAAAATAAATACAATTTTAATTAAATTGCAATTCGAACCAAATTCTTACCTTGATAAGATTGAAATTTTTCCCGATTGTAAACTGCGAAATCTAGTTCTCTAAGTCGAAATGAAATAGACGTTAAATCTTCCTTTGCAGATCTGCTCCTTTCAAACAGATATTGCTAACTTTGGGCATGTGACAGAGGAGTTGACCGTGGAAGTCAACGAGATATTTAAATGCGCAGCGCAAATTAACAAACTCCACTCGAAATTAGCGTCTTTCTGCGGCCGCGGAGTAAAACGGCAGCGGGAGATGATCGTTAATTGTTTTCCCTTTTCATATTTGGTTGGGCCCGTTCATAGAGCGCCTGGAGTGAATTTATCGTGACCTCATTATGCTCCGCCATGGGAAAATTTTGCTCTGGTAAATTGGACGTCGGAGCTTCTCTGGAAGGAACAGAGCTGCAAATGACCTCTTCCGCGACGACGTAGGCCCGAACCCCGCGCCCTGGGCGCATCCGACAGTTTTCGAAATTATTTGACTTGTTCCAGTTCTTCTGTTATCTTTGGCAGCGAGACGGTGGAAGATTTATTCGAGTCTGCCGCGGGGGTTACTAGATGTAAGCTAATTTGCGCCAGGTTGCAGATCAAATCCTTCAGAACGCTTGCAGACTGCAGCAATATAGATGGTCAACTGCTCATTGTTCGGTGGGAAACTGCTTAACTATGTTAAAATTAATTTCGCCGCCATCACCCCCGCAGCAATCTTTTTCTTGGTGAGTTATGGTCGAAGGTAGCGCGAGTTTTGGCCAATTCCTTCAACCTGATTATTGTCGCCGCCGACGTCCCACCTTTTCACGAGGAGCCGGTGATTTATGAAGTGACTGGGGCAGCCTGCCCGTGGGAAAGCGCACAGTTCTGTAAGTTCTCTTCCCAGTGCACTTCTACTAAATGGATGAAAATGGATAAAATAATAACGGCGGAGCAGATAAAATTATTTAATTGCAATTTAATTTTTACTAACCTGATCTTGTTCATGTGGGGCTTACTAAAACTCTCAGCTGCACCTGGATCGCCAATAAATTAACTTGTTCTTATCCAAATTTGCATGTCAACGACGTTAATACTTAAGTATGTACCTGCTACTGACTTCAGAAACGATGGGATGGTAACATTTAATTAGAGACATTAACACGAAAAATGAATACTTTTTGCATTTGTTGTCAAAATTTATCGGAGATCAGAATATTTTTCACATCATAAGGGAAATTAACACCAATAAAAATTATTTGAACTATTTAAGATTTCAAAAAATCAACAAAATTTATTATAAAAATCTAAGTATAGTGAATAATTTTTTAACAATTTTTTACAATTAATTTCAAAATGATATAATTAATAGAGCCAAACGTGGTGCCAAATCTACAAAGATAAGATAAGAATCGTAGGGTTGGAAAGTAAAATAAGCCGTACTCATAAAGATAAAGTTGCTTAGATGTAGTTTCAAGTTCAAGCTATTACTTCAGCACATTCCTTATGCGAAAATCCATATTTACGAAAATAATAAATTTGAATTTAAATGAAGTGTTCTTGAACGAAAATTTTAGCAATTCTTACGGAGAGAGGAAGGGTAATTATACAAACTACATATTTTCTAAACAAAATTTCGAACCTTTCAAAATTGCAAAGTGCACACAATGATTACGAGGACTTTATGAGGTAAGTGAAGTGTGATGAATTATTGGTATATGCCCATAGAAACCAGCTTCCAATTCTTTAACCCTCTTCTCCTCGGGCGGTATTTGAGCCTGATGACATTGTGCTCTTCACAGTCCGCAACTTTGTGAAGTGTGACAGCACTCCTTAAAAATAAAAGTGGCTGTCGTCGTGCATACTTCGAAGTGTTTTAGTGCTCCGGGCGTTGCACCTGATCCAAACACCAAAAATATTTTCTCGGGATGCGACGCGCTTTATGAGCTTTTTGAGGGCGTAAGACGGCAGCAGCACGGAATGTGTTTTCCAGCAGAATTTCGATAAATCAAAGCAGTTCCCAAAAATTGGACAAATTTTCGCGCGTCTGCATCTTGATCTCGCTACGGCCATGTGATTGAAGCGCTCAATAAAAAATCGAAATGGAACTTGTGCAATTCTCGTAAACCTGACGGATCCATGCCCGGGCACCGGAGCGCTCTGACGGACGCGAGGAATCCGTCCCCACCCAGGATGCGGTGCGCGTATGTGTTTATTCCTCGCAGCCGAGGCGAAATCAATTGAAATGGTAAATTGAACTTTTACAATTACCAGGGAGAATGCAATTCGGCGACGATATTGCTGCAGATAGCAGGAGAATGGAAAAGTTGGGATCTTTGGGAAGACAATGGGATTTTCATTCAGTCGCTGCTTTCCCAGAGCTCCTCGAGAAAACTTCCGAACAGCAAAAGATGCAATCAGACCCGAGGAAGGTCAAAGGAGGAGTCGATCGCTGCAAACAAAACGCAAACACCCGACTTACGGCGGGCATGCGGCGGGTCTGCGGACCGGATTCTGGAAACATCGTCATGAGATGAACTTGGATTTCGAATTGGCAAAGGAAATCATGGAAAGCTGTTGCAGGTTGAACGATATCTCCTGGTTCCCTCTTAAATCTAACAATTCCCGGCGGATGCTGTTCCCAAACACCACTCGCACAGATGACTGGCTCCGGATTGTACGTTTAAAGTTCAGCCAGATGATCGCAAAGTGGAGAAGGGCCCGGCTCCAGCTTGGTTGGCCTTGGAGCGGGCTCATAAAAGTGGAAACTTCTTTTGATTGCATTCAAGGAGGTGAGCTGGCTTTCTGGTCCTAGCTACCTGGCGAATTGCAAATTGAACGTTATTGTGGCGTGGGGCAGATTTGCAGCGAGTCCACGTCTCTTTGACTGCATTCATGCAAAATTCGCCAGGTACTGGGGTGGGGGACGTGACGGCTACTTTGACTCAAAACTCGCCCGCACAGCTGTTTACGAATTTCCCATTTATTGCGGATTGCCGGGAAATTGAAGTGGAATTGCGGTTTTCAGAAGCAGCCCTCCTGCATATCGGGGGTCGCCCTTGCGCCGCAAATCTCTCTTGCTGCGCCGAGAGTCCGGGGAGTCCTGTTGTCCGGGGCAACGTTCCCACTTCCGGCCGGTGGCGGGGGCCCTATTCCCAGGCTGCAGGGCACCTTCCTTCCGAGCAGACACGTCACGTCACGTCATGCGTCACTTGCGGCGCTTCGCTCATCGGGGTAAACCACACGGGGCTAGGGGTCGTCACGGCTCACTTACCACAGCGCGGCAAGAAGCCGTCCATTTCCACCTTAAATTTCACGAAAATGTACGTCACGCGCTCTTGACTGCGGCAGACGCTCTTCGCCCTGCCGCATTCACCTTCGCGACAACGCCGTACCAAGCCGGATCTGAATCTGATAACAGATTAAAAGTCACAGAACATGCAGATCCGGCGCGACCCGTCGCAGCAAGCACTTACCTGAGCAGAGCGCACACAGCGTGCGGCGAGCGTCGGCAGTGGGCTGCGCAATGTAATGGGCCAGGAAAATGCCATCCACCGTCAGCCCGCCAGGGGCTGGTCCCAACCCACCGGCCGTAAAAATGGCTACTTTTGCATCCACATTCTTCTTTTTTGATGAAATTAACCACGTCACCTCCAGATGATTGTCGAGAGCCTTGGAACACATTTGACCAAATAGGATGGAAAATACAACACTTTTGCGGTCGAACGAACATGCCCATAATTTTCCAGTACCGAAATAATAAATGGGGTCAGGAAGCGCAGGCAGCATACAACTCAGATAATACACGCTCAATAAATTCAAGCTAGTTGCAGATGCACTTGCCTGAGCACTGGAAAGCGAAAAAAGAAAATATTTATGTATTTACCAACTGAAAACAGAAAAATTAGATTTATCGCAATCGGTTTGCTGCATCTGGCTGAGATTCTTCCGAATCAACACCTACATCCATTTCCCGCAATTAAGTGATAGTTTTGCATTAAAGTTCGCCAGGAGTAGAAATTGAGCTGAAACCAGTAAAGATTTATTGTAGTATTAGTCTAAAATGAGATACTTAATTAAAATAATCGCTTTAACAAATACGACAAGTCAAATTTATCTTTTCGATTCTATCGCAAAAACCAATCAGAAAACTTTGCCTTGCATCTAATAATACGGTCTTTGTTACATTTATAAAAAATCTAAAAATTCAAATTAATACAAAATAGAGAATGAAGCTTAAACTGAAATATATACATTGTAGGTATTGAAATGAATTGCACCACATTCGGTTAAGGCTTACACTTTTTGTATTTCACCATTTCTTAATATAAAGGTTGTGTTATTTCCGCAATTCAAGTTATTTCAATGGTAATCTTTTGATAAAAATTTTTCAATATTTATAAATAATTTTATAAATCAAAATCAGCAAAAATGAAGAGCAGAGGCTTATTGCTTTTTACTGAATCTTGCTTATATACTCATTATAGATTTGTTTGAAGTTGAAATTGGACCTCATCTGGAAATATATAACTTTAACCTATTATTTGAAATCTTATCCATATTTCTAAAATCAAGTAGATATTTTATTGATTCATTGTTGCCATCTTTTAAAGCGATGGTAGAGAAAAATTGCTTTACAAACATAAATAACAATTCTCTGTTTTTACAAGAAAATGGTGAACCAAATCTCTTTACAGTTCAGCAGTAATTTTAAAGCAAGTTTGCATGCAATTTGCATCTGTTTGCCTCCTTCCCAGAATTCGAAATGAGGAAGTCGTCGCAAAGCACACGCAACAAAACTAAACAAATAAATTGTTGCCGGCTTATTACCCACAAAAATTATTTCGTCCGCATAAATTGCAATAAGTCACCTTCCCAGGCAGGCAGGGCCATGATTTAGTCGCGTTATTGATTAGGACATCAATAAACCAAATACGCCGCCGTCTGCCCCGCCCCTCGGTATTGTGTTTGAATAAATCATGAGTTCTGGGGGCCGTTACAGCGTTTCATAACTCACGTCAAAATCGTCTAGGTGCTCCGTCGGCTGGGGCGCAGGGCTCCGACGACGAACCCTCGGCGCTGGCGGGCACTTCCCGGGCTGTGAATAATGCGACCAAGGGCTGGTTGGACAACAACCGCTCGACCCAAGTGTTTGATCATCCAAACATATTAATGAGGAGCTGCGTGCATCACGGAATCCGCCCGTTTATTATTTATATCAATTATCGAGCGTATTACGGGTCGTGCACGCAACTCCCCGCCTGCAGGGTGCAGGACCCTAGCCAGCGCCCGGGACCCGGGTAATTGCAATTCGACACCGCCCGCACCCCATCCTGTCGGAGCGCCACCGGTCCGGGGCGCTAGTTCAAATATGAAGGGATCATAAATTTTAGTGATCATATCCGAAATTGCACGGCAGTCTTACTCGCCCCGAAGACACCGTCACTCCCGGGACACAACTTGGAGGGTGTTTGCCGGAGCGACGAACATCTCTATCAATTCGCAGAGCTGGCGAATAATTCAGGCGTGCAGACACCTCGACACGGCGCACCGATGTTCGTGCTAATTTTCATGCATAACTAGGACCCCGGGACGGGAACGGGGAGGGCTTGCCTTTGCTCCCACAGGAAACATCCCCTAAGTCGTAGAGCTGGAGCCAGACGTCCCTGCTGCCAGCAAATAAGAGGCGACAAAGTCAATTATATTCAGGGCTGAGGGTAAACCGTAAATAATAGATTTCCTTCAAAATATTGCAAAACGAACGGGTGGCCAGCCACTACATTTCGGGTGCGGTCCCGGCCCGCTTTCGAGCGCTAATAATTGGAGCTGCGAAAACTCGGGTCCATAGCCCGCTCCCATAACTCATCAATTCGCATCCAGACGAGCGCCTTTCGAGGAGTCCCATCATTTATGGAAATTTGCGGTGTAGGGCATTAGCAGGACTTTATAGTTGCTGATGAAATTAGGACGCCTCGGGGATAAGCCGAATAAGCTCGGCATAATTTGTTAATAATACCCAGGAATACTCCGAGTTGCTGATTCCTGTTCTATTTGCATTTATGGGGCACGCAGCTCTCGCTCTAAATTGAGATGCTTTTCCAATTGAATCCTTCGCACCGTAACAAAGAAAGGCTTCGATTTGTTTACGCAAAGTAAATAAAATATATAATACTAAGTAAAGCAAATATAATATAATTATACTAATTAAGAATCATAAATCAGTTTAAGAGGACGAGCATTTGAGCTTGAGTTATCTGTTCTTTTTATACCGCGAAAAAATTGTACCATCTTTGATACTATACTACGAATATACTACCGATATTATCGATAGTTTCGGAATTCTGAGTGCCAGTGATATGTTTATCGACTCACGCAAAAAGCACTTATCCGATAGAGATGAAATTTTACGGGCATATTCCTCACTAAGTGACATATAGGCTATAAATCGCTATTGGAAAGTCTTGGGAAGGGACGGAGAGGTGTGGGGGGAGGAAAATTGAGCAGTGATATGTTTATTATGCAATATGTATTTATGCAATTGCGAAGAAATTCTGAGGGCATGTTGCGCATAACCTCCAGAGTGACATTTAACTTTATAAATCGGTATCGTTCGCATTAAAGCTAAGTTTTGTTATAGGGATAGCTACGTCCGTGTACGAGTCAGCTAGTTTAAAATAAAAAAAAACAGCTTGAGATAAAAGTAATCTGTACGTTTTATTTTAGAAACTTCTTAATAAATCATTGAAGTCACCTTTATGCTATTAGCATTGCAAAGTTCGAGCTTGACGCCTTAAACACGTTTGAAAATTCTTGGCAGCTGATAGGTAAAGTGTTCGTTAGAACTATAAAATTAAAGTTCATAGGAAAATTCTTTTAATTAAAATGCGCAAATAGTGGAAAAGTCAAGAAAACTTTTAAAGTGCTTTATGACCGACTCACCTAGTTCTAAATTTTAAGCGAATTTTATCATTCATCCCGGGCGCTCTGCACCGTCCTTCTCGCATTGATCGAGTGCGCCCCGTTTTGCAGGAACTTTTCATCCTCACTCAGCACATTTTCAGCCAGACATTAAATTGGATTTGTCTAATTTCATTATTACGTGGAAAAAAAATTTCCTAAGCTCTCAGGAACACACTCAGACAGGAAGACTTAAGCCCTTTAAAACTGCTGCTCTACAGAAAGATAAACAAGGTGGAGGATTTACCCAGATATGCGCCAGAGTGGAACAATTCCTGATAGAACCTTCGCTGGTGCCGCTCAGAACGTTCATTAAAATTTCATTTTGCTCTTATGCACTTCGCCCTGTCGGATTTCAGATTCCATTTGCAGCGGAGGTATTTCGCTGCCAAAGACAAACAGGTAATGAATGCTGCAGCGAGCCCCGAAATTGCGAAGCGCTCTCGGCGTTCCTGCCCTGCACGAGGGCCCGCCCCCGGGACGGGACTCGGTTTGGCATTATTAATTAAATAAATAGCTGCGTACGCCTAGAACAGGACTGCAATTGCTAGCACAAAACGCCTCCTTCGCCCAGACGCAGAAGCTCGCACTACTCCCGCTTCAAAGGATTCCGCGAAACCGCCTGCTGATTACCGAAAACGAAATTAGTTAAAAATTAATTCAGAACATGAACAATGCTCCCGACCGCACTGCATCAGTGCAATTGAAGCTGAACCGCCGCGCTGCGGTAACGAGAAAAATTCGTGCGTGTCCGAATTTTAGGCAAGGCGGCGCGGCGCGGCGGCGGCCAGTTAATAAATTGAGATTGATCACAGAAGGTCGGCGGTACAAGTTCGTGGCTGCGGTAATGAGAAATTAATTACAGGAAAGCGGCGGCGCATTGTAAAATTATTGCACGTAGTAATATCACCGGCCGAGTTTATAATTACCACACCGCCAGCGCGTTTATCTGTTTTCAATTAAGCCCATTGAACGGCTGATTGAGCGCGACCCGCGGCCCGGCCGCCGCGCGAATATTAAGTGTGAGACAATAAGTAAATAACGCCGAATGCAATTACCATTATTCGGCTTTGTCAGCCGCATGATACTCAAGTTTTGTTTAATTGCTCGCAATCACGTAATCCACTGCCTTTGTGCCCTTCCGCTTTTTTCAAATTGAAAGAAGCGCGCAAATGGGATAATTGCAGGTGCCACCATAATTGCGGCAAAATGGAGCAGTTTTTAACGCAAACCTATTTACAGGCCTCTCAACTGTTTGCTCTGGCCTTGAATGCAATTAGAATTACACCTCCAAAACTAAGCCATTAAGGTATGTGTCTTTGGAGTTCGTAAATGAAAAAAATCCATGATGCGCATTTGCTTGAGAAAGGTTTCATAAGGTGGAAAAGTAATGAAAAAATTTTTAAATAATCGACCGATTTCATACTAAGCTTTGGAAATAATTTTAAAGCATTTTTTCTTAACTCAACCGTTACCTCTGTATGGTATTTAGCTTCCACAATGTAAAGAATTTAGCTTTCATTTCATATACTTAACATTGTTGTAATTAATTTATTTAGGATTTCAGTCTTATTCGCCTAATTTTGTGTCTGTTTTCGACCGTTAAGGGTTAATGGTCTAGACTCTAGAGAAGACTTTAAACTCGTTAAAAATGCCTACATTATTGTTAGAGTTTTTATATTATTTCATTTATTTAAAGTTACATAAAAGTTTACAGCTGTTTAAATAATTATAAATTGCACCTTCTAGTGCCGTTAACCTGAACTATTTAGTAGAACGAGCAAACTTAAAAAAGTGGATGGTCGGCCGCCTTCGTGAAACAAAAATAATTCAAAAGTAAGTTTTTTTAACAGTTTTTATTAAAATTTTTGACTCATTCGTAAGATTTTTATGTCAGGAATGTGATCCTTACCTTTTTTCTTTGTTAACATCTATTTGTAGTACTTATATCTTGCAATCACTACTACTACTCAAACGCTAGAAGTGTTTTAAGTTATGTCAGTGGTTTAAGTTTTAAACTTAGAGAACCCGTTGCTTAAGTCGTACTTCTGCAAAATTCCTTACTCGTATAGCGGTACGACGACGGTATTGTTTAATCCTGGGAAGCCAAAAAAATATTTTAAATTGATCTCAGACTGAATTGTTTGTAATTTTTTAGTTGTTCATGTCATCTCTTCTTATTAAGTATTTTTCTATAGCTTTTTATGTCTTGAAAGTATATTTTCTAAGTAGGTATACGACTAAGGCTATAGGTGGTATACGAATTAGGCGGATAGGCGCCTTAATCGTACCGAAGGTTTATTTTTGAAAAACGTTAAAATACCTATTTTAATAAAAGATTTTCAAGTTTATATGATTGTTGATTAAAATGCAAGATTCAGTAAATGAAGGAGATTTTTTTATTTCAATTGCACTGAATATTAAAGTACTCTTTACTTACGTGGTACGACTTGAGCAGCCTTACCCTGCTAAGTAGTATGTAGTTAAATTCAAAGAAAAACTTTCCCGTGCAATTATTTTCCGAGAATTTGCCGACACGATACAATACAAATAAGGTAATTATTTTTGTTATGATGTTACGGTGTGCACCGCATGAATGACAAAAGAAAACGTATTATTTATTTTGTGAAACCGCAGGGGGATGATGATGACCTTTAAAAATCTTCATATCGTCGATTTTAAGTTCATGTTATTTTCTGAAAGTACTACATAGGTATTTGAAAGTATTATTTCAAAAGTATTCTGTGAAAATTTGATAAAAATTTGAACATTATTTATGGAGATATACTATTTTAAACGAAGCTGCCCCGAGCATCTGCAAAGTAAACTTACAAATTTAAAAACGTTTTTCTCGAAACTACGTTTTAAACGGTTAAAACGATGGCTTTCAAATGTCAACCAATTATTTTAAAAATGAAATTGGTGGTACTTAAAGAAAGATTTTTTCATTTAAATGCGTTTTTGTTTTTTTTAAATACCACAATTTAGCATTGTTTTAGCGAAAACATGAATTTAAGTCAAAAGTTCGTTAACAAAATTACCAGGCAAATATAATTTCATAATAAATCTCGTTATTATTTTGATCTCTGATGATCCTGGCTTGCATTGCAATGAACACCGAAATACGCCTTTTTTGGGACCCTCGGTGGATTGACAATAATTCAGTTGTTTACAGTTATTTTACCATAAACAATTAAATTGAAACAATTATAAAAAGCCTTTATTTTGAACTTTCAAGATATGAACCCTTTAAATCAAATACCCTACTAATATGTATTTCTGTTTCGCATTAAGGGAATTTATCTTTGTAAAGTAAACCAACTTATGTTACAAAAAGTATTGTGGATCGAAATGGTTCTGCAGCTTGAGTTTGTCACTAAACCTGCACAGTTTTGCTCTTAGGCCAAAAGACAACGCAACATGCAGTCTGGCAACGCAAGAACCACACGCCTCTCTGGCTCCTTACACCTGGTAATTGCTCCAGAAATGCAATTTAGCAGCATTGTCCATCGAGTTGGATTTATTGCCGACCGAGGCTTTGTGCGTCGTCTTTCTGAACGCCCCGGTGTCCAGCTTCCTTTCGGCAAAACACCTTCGGACGAGCGGCTAAGTGAGGTTTAAAGACTTCTAAAAATGCGAAACAAATCTGAAGAACATTCGTTAATCAAAAGACGAAAACAGGCAGCTGCTGCGGCTCCTGGCAGAATTTGTGTGCAATTGATACGCCCTTTTTTGGCCCTTGAAGGGCGGCTTGTTGCGCCCGAGGCGCTGATCGCAGTGGCAGGACAATGCCACAATCGACGCGGTTTACAAAGACGGCAATGACCACTCGGCCGGTTGTTCTTGAAGGCATCGGGCGACTCGGCTGGAACAAATGATGGCCACGACAGTGACAAATTTACTGCCTGGAACAAATTCTGTTTGGATTGTCCGAAAGGCACCGCACCGCACCGCTGCCCGTAGTAGCAAATAGAAGGAATTAGGAAAACCTCTGTGATTCTGAGTCGAGTTCTAAGAATTTTCGAATTAACATAATAAAAGCGTTGTAATAGTCTTCACTAATAATATACATATGAACAAACACACAACAATAATGAATTGTTTTCAATTCACAAATCATGAAAATTATTACTATTATTTAGGAGATATTCCTTGTATTCATTGTATCATTAAAACTCAACACCTACTTAAACAATGTGCTTTCCTACATTTCGTTAAGTGTTTAATTTTATTGTAAAACTAAAGACTGGTATTAGGTATTAAAAAATTCAAGTAAATTTACTTAAGTACATTAAGCGCAGCAAAAGTTAGGGTTTTTTATAACTACCTATATAAAAAGGTTCTTCCCTAATAGATGAAATAAAATTTTAAAACAGTATGATTAATTTTAAATGACAGACAGATGTACTTTTTGAAGCCGTGTACCGTGACTCAATTTATTGTTTTGCAGCGGGGATCTTTGAAGGAAACACCCTTTAGTTGTGCCAGTTTTTGTTCCACACCTTGGCAGTCGCCGCTTTCGTCGAATGGCTCTTCAAGTTCTGTTTACTTTAAAAAAAACACTTAAAATTCCTAAGAAAACTTGAAACTTTGTTTTCAACAACTTGAAGGACGCACAAACTTCCAAAGTTATTAATTGAAATTATTCGGTGCCCCCAGAGGCAGTTTCGTCTCTTTTTGCGGGCATCGGCTACTAATTAATCTCCGGCCTGCAGAGGAGGTGTTTGTGGTCTCAGCCCGAATGTCCAGCCAGTTTTGCCTCTGACAGCGCAAAAAGTAGTCAGGACGAATTATTATTCCTCAGAGCCGTCCCCGACGACGGTGCTGCGCCAGCAGAGCACTGCTCCGCCAGGACCGGCCCTTCGCCAGGATTTTAAACGACGAGGAAGTCAGTGGAGGTGGAAAAAATCATCTTCGAAATGCAAAAATAGATTTTTTAAATTGACCTACTTGCTGCAGGAGCAGAGGATGAATTTGCCATTAAAATTGGCCCTTAAGGCCCCATCGGATGGGACTTGATGGAATTGGCTGGGAACTGACAAAATCGCTTCGCCTCAGCCAGGTGATGTGGCAATTCACCTGGAATTTCTTCTGATGGCACAAAAATCTTCCTAAGGAGGAGCTATCAATATTTCCGGTAACTGGGGACCGAAAGCCTTCAGAATTTCATTTTTTCCTTTTCATTTTTTTAAATTTGAAATTTATGGGGAAGGAATTGGATTTTGGTTACTGATGGGATTAGAACTGTCTCCGGGCTGGTTGCGGGGTGGCAAGAAAATTTAATGCCTTGCCGGCGGTGGTGGTTTTAACTGGGGGAAAATGACGCTCTTAAGACTGAGCTAACATCAGCTGATATCAAGTTCCTTCCTTGAATATTTTATCCGAGCCGCGCCAAAGTCGACGGATGACTCTGAAATCGAAAAGAAATTCAATTGGGGCATAGCTTCATTCAAGCATCTTATGGATTTCTGAGGGAGCTAATATTCCAATCTATGGTAAATCGAAAGTAATCGCATTCTACACGTAGGCTTTTCACTGATTGCTGGAAGACACCTTAATATGAAAGAAGCTGGTTACTTTTCTTCAAATCTTTAAAGTTGATCCACTTTTAACAAATTGCTACGCTACCATTGTGGTATGTGCATTGTCTAAAACAAGTCACGCGGATTGTGACGAAACGTTGTAGTGTATCTATATATATATATATACATACGTATTAATATGTATGTATGTAATGTATGTACGTGAAGAGAAAACTTTGTACCCCTTTTTAAGCATATTGGGCGGACGGAGGAGTGTGAGATTTAAACTTTATATAGAGAAGAAGTGCAGAAAACTAAAATTTTAATGTAATATATGTTACAAATACATTAAATTAAATTAAATAAATTCATTATTTACGTTCATACTGTCTATGTGAAACGCATAGTAGTCTGTGTTCAAACTGTAGTAATTTTATTATTGACAGTGCCAATTTCAAACACATACATAGTAGGCTGTGTACATTCATAGTTTTCGTAGTAACCCCAGTAGGTCGAGTTTCGACCACAGGGCGACCACTAGTAGTGATTAATATGTATGTAAATATGCTAATTGGACTCCAAAGTTTTATAAAAATCCGCGAGGAGACCTCAAGCTCAATTTGTTCCTACATTTTTTAAAAATTTGCTTAAAATTTAGACATTTCGCACCGTTTTGGAGAGAAATGTTCGTAAAATTCTTATTATTAAAAAATGTGTATAAAATGTATGTACGGGAGATAAATCTGTCTAAATTATGTTACTTGATCCGTTTTCTGATGGCTTCCTTATTTGTACCTACATAGCACTTACTACTCTACTTTATAAGTGTTCCGCCAGTCAGTGAGTCGGTTATTCTTATCACAGATTTTTAAACAAATATAGATCAAAATCTAGAATTCTGACATCAGCTCAAATTTTGCTCGTTATCAGTATCTCTTACCTCCAGATCCCCCCTAACTGTTCTAAGCGGAAACTGCTCGAATTGTCTTGGATGCACCTTGAAGCGGTAAATTCAGAAATTAGCAATCTTTGGTCCGTTCAGCCAGCCAGCTTCATGCGCTGGTCCCAATTGGCTTAAGACGGCTAAGCCGCTCTAACCCAATTCCCGAGCGCTCGCACATGTTTCCAGTAAATTGCCGAGCAAATTGCGCGCAGCGTCCCCAACACGTCTAAGCCGGGAATTAAGACCCAGTACACATCCCGCTGAACTATTTAATTGCTCCCGGTAATCTCACTACGTCGGAGCCCGAGTCTGTCGCAGAGCTGAAATGTCGCCCCCGCACGGCAGCGGCTTTCCTCTGATTGTCTTCAATTGATTCGGCAGAGGAAACCGAAACTTTGCCGGCTCCTGCTGTGGGCTGCGATATTTTTAGCCATGACTGCGACTACTTCCGGTTCTCGAGCCCCACTGGACTGCTCCAGACGGCAGAAGTGGTCCAGCTTCCCACTTGGAGGCCGCGGGGGCGAAGGAGTTGGTGGGGAGCACTCATCTCAGCAAACAAAAGAAGCGGATAATTGACCGTGAAAGGTGGATGACGTGATCGATGGCGGTCCCGCGTGCCTCGTGCTGTCTTCGTTCTCCGCAGGTCGGGCTCCAGAGATGGCACCCCCGAGAAGTCGGCCGAGATCACGCTGGGAAGAGCGGCGGCCAGATGCCGAAATTAATTGGGACATGCATGAAATTGACATCGTAGGTGGTGGCCGCTTGTTCCTTTAATCAACCGAACGGGTTCATTGTGCTCCTGGCGGTGCTCCTCGGATTAATTGGGCTCCGCTGGGAGTGGAAATGTGTCAAGGACAGACGCTTTTCAGGCAGGTTGCTGCCAATTTTCCAGGCGGGAAGTAGCGAGCTCGAAGAGTTTCCAGTTGGAAAAAAGTTTCTTTCGATTTTACGAGAGTTAGTTTGAAATTGTACCCAGGTCAATAAAATGTAGCTTTTAAGAATGTTCGCTTTTTTACCAAGTTGACACAAGTTTTAGGAATTGGTTAACATTCAAATACAAGAAGTCAATATCACATTCATTCATGAGTCGATCTTGGTTTCATCACTCCATAGTACAAATTTCCATTAGGTATTTACATAGTTGTCCAGCTCGCATGAGGGTGCGAAATCTCCACTCGCTTTTTTTGCTGGCGTGCTGTTTGTTAATGGGCGCGACTCGTCCATGTAAGCCAGCTTCAGCCAATCGACTTTTAACAGTGCGATCTCTTATAGGCACTTCAGTTTCGTCCAAAATTTCACGATTGATGTCATGTGGAGACAAAAGGAGGTCTGATTTGGACATCCTTATGATTTTTCGATCGGTGTGAACTGATGTTTTGTGTTTGTAATCTTTCGTTGCGACATTTTCAATGATCTGATTTTTCCGAAAATACTCTAAAACATTCTCCACCATCTTTTGGAGCCGTTGAGCTCTACGGTTGATGCCCGCTGTGCAATGTTTGCCTCTTTCCATGCTTTCATGTAGATACTATTGTTATTGATTTTTTAACATTAGCGGAATATTTTCTTTAAGAATTATCATTTACTTACCGCAAACAATGGAAAAAAAATCACATGAATCAAAAATTCCAACCGATTTTCAGACAGGCTCTATTTATTTTTCCAAGTATTTAGATTTTTCTAGAAACACTCTTACGAAAATGTATTAATCAGTTTAAAAACGCATCAATTCCAATAAGTAGAATGCATGCAATCTTACAGCAATTAAATAGGAAAATGAATCGATTTATTGCATATATACATTATACATTTTTATATGTACATATGTACCTCTTTACCAAGAATCGCATAATTCAACAAAAGAAAATTTGCTGCGGGTTCGAAATTTCTAGTTACACCGGATTACGCGGTCGGCTAGTGGGAGGACGCTTTCGTCACCTATTCCGAAAGGTAATTGCCGCGGACGGAAGAGCGGTTTTAATTTGCCACGTTTCGTTAGACACCTTAAGTGGCAGCATTTTAAGAAATCACCCAGTCATTAAAAAAAATTCGTCTAGCATTCCGAGTCGCGCGGCCGGAGGGCCGGGTCTGTCAAAAGTTATCATGTGCTCACGGGGCGTGGAGAAAGGAAAACGCGCTGCTCGCATAATTACCCGCGATTCAGGTTGTCAGAGAATAGTAATTGACTTGTGTCATGCCAGCTGCTGTCCGTCACATTGCGACGGGGAAAAGCCCAGCCCCAAACCAATTCGGCTGCAGCGGGGCCCGTCCCTGCTCCGGCGGAGCAGACCTAATCTAGCGCGTTCGTCAATTAAGGCATTTGGCATTACGTCATAATCGAATAGGCAAATAAAATTACGTTTGACGGGCCGCTGTGCACGCATTCCATCCCCTGCGGGTGAACATCCCTCGAGTTGCGCCTCGCTCGGAGCCCTTGTAGCTGGCGGCAACCGCTGTGCCATTCACTCGGCCCCGTACACGCGGGGCTCCGGGGAGGGCTTAAGTAGTACCGTCCCGAACATCTCATCAGGGCTCATTCGAAGCCTCTTTTTGTACGGCTGACAGCCAGAGACATTTATTTGACGTCTCCAAGACCAACTGAAAAGAATATTGGCGAACGGGCGGCGCAGCGCGGTGCTCCGTTGCGTACATATTTCATCCCGCGGCAGGGGTGGCAATCGTCCTGATGGCGATGATGACGACGACACCGCACTATGGGAAGCAACATTTGCTGGTTGTCCTCCCAGGGCAGCTGAGTGGGCTCTTCCAACCCTTTATCCAGGCGACGACGTCTAAGTGAATTTTAAGATTCTATTCTATTCCTAGTCTACTCCGTGAGATGCGTCCGACCTGCAGCAAACCCATGATATTTCCTTGTCACGTCCTGCACTGTGCCACGTCAGGTGAGCACTATAAATTCCGCAATAAACTGCTTCTTAGGCGTCTTGATAAACCGATTTGGGAACCATCATACAGAACACTACGTTGCAAACATTCTAGCATTTATCAATCTATATAAAACCAAAAGTTCCACACTTAAAATAATTTAATAAAACCAAATAGACATAACATTTTTATACTATATTGAATAGAAAGAAGATATAATTCAGAGCGCCTCCTTAAATATCTCCATCGAAATTTAAGGCAAAAGAATACGAATAAGGTTTTAGATATTACAATCAAACAGAATCGAGTAGCTGCAAAATAATTTTCATATATGGTGAAGAAAAACTTAATATAATAATCGTAATTTTGTATGTACTTAGTAGGGACCTTGGAAATCCGACGTATCCTCAAACGTTATCGTGTACCTGGGTGAAACCAGGGCTTGTTAATCGGGGGTAAATACGCAGAGCACGTGCTGCACGTGCGTGGAGTTAGAACGGATACGTGTCACTTTAACTAGGAAGAACTTTTCAGGAATTTCTAGAGTGCATAGTTCGTTCAGTGCTTCACTTCCCGGAAAATATGATAAAATTGGGTCATAACATTTATTTGGATTTTTTGCCGGTAATTTGCTAGAGAAAGAAAAGTAAAACAATGTCTACGTGTGCACGATAGTTGAAAAACAAGTATAAAGGTTGTTCCGCCAAAAATGCCCAGCAGCTGCCTATGTAGGTATGTATAATAATCTCAAAATATGAGGAAAATTCAAAAGAGCAGGATTGGTTTTTATGAAACATTCAATTACCTATTAATAATACATCATTATAGGTTGCGGTGTTTAGTAGTAAAATTTGTTGGCTTTCTGAATAGGAACTCAGACAAACCCAAGTCGATCTTATAAGTGGCGTAGAAAACGTTTCGGCAGCAGCTGGATCGAAGTTTGGGCAAATCTAGACTGGATCTGGGTGCAGCGCGAAATTGATATTGTAAAAACTCGTTTTGTTTGCAGTGGATATTTCGAAAAATAAAATTAAGTAGAGAAATTACGACGTTAATAGGGTTCCATAGAGGAATGACCCCTCTCAACCGAAAGCATTTCTTTAAAATTAACGACCTCACCCATTGCTCCAGGTAACAAGCAGATAACTAATCGCACTTGCTAGTTGAGCAATGTTTTTATCGAAAATTGGAAAACTGCTGGTAAGTACCCAAGTGACCCATTTGTCCTTGGATTCCCTCACGTATCGCAGAGGTCCGCGGGATCCGGAAATAAAAGACCGCGACGAATGGGAAATCCGGTAAACGGCTGCGGCAGTCGTAGGCTCTTTGAGCCGGCGGTCACGTCCCTAACGGCGTTAAATCGAATGCACGTCTGTCAATTCGAACAAATCTAATTATCGCGTGGCCCGATAAAAGAAATCACAGCCCGAACGCGTCGAGACTTTGATTGCAGCAATTGGGCCCGCCAAGAGGTTCGATCGCAGTCTCCGCAGGGACCACCTGCTTCTTACCGCCGCTGCTGCCGGCCAGTGCAGGCATTATGTGCCCAGTGGACGCAATTTCATGGCAATTAAAAATTTTAATTACTTCCACCGAGTGATCTTCATGTGCGGGGCACTCTACAGCTCCTGCGAGGTGGAGTCATGCGTGAAATAAATCCCATGAAATTTAATCACTGCGCTTCAATTACGCTGCCGGAGCAAGTACGCAGTGCGGGTTTCGAGTGGCTTAGACGACCCGAAAAACCATCCAAGCCAAGGTGGCAGCCAACTACTAGAAATTTGATACCCGCCCGCCCGAATTTAGCAGCAACAAACAGCAACTGGAGCCCAAGAGCTCCCAAGCCGGCCACTTCTGTTCGAAGGTAAATTTACATCCCCCTCAACACCTGCCCCACGTCACTTCTTTCCAGTGCGTCGGCACATCGCAGTGCTTCGCCGCATTGATTTCAATCGCTCCTGGCTCTTAAGGTTGCAGGGTGGGAACCTCTCGACCAGAACTGCCCAAAAAGCCGAGGATGATAAACATTCTGAAAGGGTTGTGATTTGGGTCTGCGCCTCCGCTTCCGAGGTGGGCCTCGTTGCTCCTTGGGCCCTTGGACAGGTGGACCTCGAGGTCTCTTGGACGAGAGAAGACGAAAGACACCGCTGCGGCGCGGCGGCAGGTGGTGCCGTCGAAGGCAGGTGAAAAGATTTTGCATGGGCAAAAAGTTTTGGCGCAGGTATGCGAAGGTTTTTGTTGCGGAGAACAGCTCGGTGGTCCACCGCGGTGAATTTCCCTCCTTTGTGGTTCGCAGGCGTTTTGTTCTGCGGTAATTAAGCTAAATGGCGTGAGGACGAGCTCTTTATTCTGCGGACCCATTTCGTCGGGCAGCCGCATCAATTCGCTCGGCCGTCCGGTCGATCTCCGGGCAGACGCCGGCCGGACCTCCATTAATATTTCGGTTCAATTACAGCACATCATGTTTTTCATGATGACGCGCTCACTGTAAACCAGCAGCGTCACTGCAGTCAGGAAAGCAAACCCTACGTCAAGCGTGTCCCGAAACTTTCCATTAAGGGCCGGAGGGAATTATTAATCACTGTCCCGTTTGATGGCAACTAGCCAGGGGTGCTGCTGGGCCGCCGAGGCACCGTCGAGCACCCGGCCCTCGCCTGCGTTGTTGGTGCCCCAATTAATTGCGAAATGCGAAATCTGTGAAATGATTAACATAATGAAATCGTCCCCATCTTCACTCCTTGGGGCGGAGGCGGCTGGTCGATGCTGCGTGTCCTTGTCGGGGTTGCGGCGAGCAGGGCGCCGGCGGCCGAGATGCGGAGCGCTACATGTTGGAACTGAGGAATGATTAATGCTCGTACTGGAAAAGTTCGCAGAAGACAGCAATTATGCCCCAAATTGAGGAAGCTTAAGCTTAATTGCTTAGGCTGGGCGCTCCAAATGAACTGTTCAGAAGCGACATGCAGTTCTCCCGGGAGCGGAACCGGGGAAGTTTGGTAATTAACGATGCTCGAGAGGCGGCCAAGTGCGAGTTTGAGTTGAGGGATTCACGGATTTTTATTTTTCCCACAATCCTTGTGTCACGCGTTGCTTTTCCCTAATATTGACTGACTCTTATCTCATGACTGGCAGCGTGGTCGATTTGTAAAAATACTGTTATTAATTTTTATAATTTTAATACTACTATTATTTAATATGATACTTTGTGGTTTTCAAAATAATTGATTAGATTTAGTTACTATATATAACAGATTCTCTGTCTTTGGAAACCTTATTAACTCCTAGAACCTAGATGTTTTTCCATACATATTTCTAAATCTAGAATTTACCTGTAAATATATGTGTGTGTGTTGTGTTGTGTGTTGTGTTTGAGTTATAAATAAGCATGCTAGATTGTTTTATACTCGTATTAGTTAACAAGTTCTATAATAATCTCTGTTTAATCATTTTGCATGTAATGGTTTGGTGAATGGCACTACTATCACCGGTCCAAATGATGATCAGTCTCATGCAAGCGATTAATCTTTTCTGAAGCTTGAACTAAGCTCATGGTTGAATAGAAGACACTTTTCCACTTTCTGCAAAACTGAATTTTAAGTTTCCTTACATTAACATTGGTCTTTCTGAGTTCAGTGCATGGAAAGAATAAATTAGGGTGAAAATTTCCCAAACTGCAAAATCAAACAAAAATGTTGTTTGGTTGTGAACTATGAAAAATTGGTCCTTTCCCATCATGTTTCATTTGAATTTATTGTAAAATTTACCATTAGAATACGTATTATGCATTTTTCTCAATAATGTAAATTTTATATTGTAGGATCAACAAAATTTAGGCAACTGTTCAGAAAGAAGAAAACGTAATTCCGCAGGATCTGTGCACTTTCACATGTTGTCAAATACAATTTAACGTGTTCACGCAAATTTCCCTGCTGTTCCCGAGCTCTGGCGAAAGTTACATATTACCAGCGAATCGCTCGAATTATGCGACCCGGCAAAAATTTGAAATTCAGATGCCGCGAAAAGAAAGTATGTAGGTACGTCTCCAGCGAAGTGCCAGCTGGTTCAAGGACCACTTCCCGCGCTCAGCGCCGCCTGAGGAGCAAATGAAGCGGCTGCAGGGTCGGGGAGGGCCGTGGAGCGCCAATAAAACCGTAATTCGTTTACGAGGCAGCGGATGGCCCCACTATCTTCGATCCGCCGGCGGCCCCGGTGACGATGATGGAAACTGCCACCGTACGCACCACGTACGACTTTTACGTCCCGCCGGAGCATAGCCATTCATCGGTCCAATAAGTGCAGAAACCCCCGGCCGCCGACCGCCCGCCCCAGTTGAAAAGAATGAAATTGGATTTTGAGGGTATCACATAATAAAGTCAGCGCTTGAAAGGAGCCCGTCGACTCGAGGACGGCGTGCTGGGAAAGGGCGCTTTTCAGGCCCTCAGCCCCGCTCCCTCGGACTTTTGTTTTCCTTGGGAGCATTGTTGACAGAGTGAATGGCCCGGGTCGGCATGGCAGGAATCCTACAGATGGATTAAGGTCTGTTTGATTACATGCCAACGCAACTTAGCCCAGATTTGGCTTTGATTCGTTTTGTCATGTTTTGTCGTTGCCGAACGACCAGGGAGCAGGCGGGCTACTCCCGGCCGATTTCATGACTGCTCAACAGGCCGTTGAGGCCGAATTAACGAATTTCAATGGCCGGTTTCCTTTTCACGAGAGGTTTCATCCACAACAATTTTAAGCAGGAAGACATCCGCGTACACCTCTTCTGAGCTGACCTGACCATTTAGCTGCTTTTTCTATGGAGCATGAAAGAAGTTTCAAAAATTCGAGTTTTTGGTTTTTAAGATCGTCAATGTCGGTTTGAAGATTGAAAATTCAACAAATAAACAAACAAAAATTAAAAAATTTACATATGTATGTATATAGGCATTAAAAGTGAATCCTGCTTGCTTATTTTGAAGATGAATCTTATTTTGGGAATATGTAATATAAAAAAATTATAAGCAACAATTTTCAGAGACGATGAGTTCATATATATTTGACAGTAAAGTAATATTAGTAAAAAAATAAAAAGCTCATTTTACACATTATGTTTTCAAAACCAGGCCATCATTAAAACTGATCAAATTTTATATATATACGGGTCAAATCGCGTCAACCGGATCACTTCTCAGTCCAAAATTTGAGAGCACCTACAAAGACGTACAAGTGTTTAAATTTTAGCTTGAGTCATAAGCTTTCAGATCCTACCTGGCCCATTAAAAAATTCAAAATGGCGGAGCCAATATGGCGGCTCCAATTAGGCGGCTCTAATAAGGAAAAATGAAGTATTATCGACAATACACGACAATAAAAACTCCAATCGAAATATATAAACTTGATACTACTGTTACTGTTAGTCTGGGGAGTTAAAGCGCTTATGTAATAAGTAGTATCAAGTTTATATACTTCGATTGGAGTTTTTATTGTCGTGTATTGTCGATAATACTTCATTTTTCCTTATTAGAGCCGCCTTATTGGAGCCGCCTTATTGGAGCCGCCATATTGGCACCGCCATTTTGAATTTTTTAACGGGCCAGGTAGGATCTGAAAGCTTATGACTCAAGCTAAAATTTAAACACTTGTACGTCTTTGTAGGTACTCTCAAATTTTGGACTGAGAAGTGATCCGGTTGACGCGATTTGACCCATACATTTGTAGGTAATAATTTATTTTCCAAACATTTATACGATATTTTTTCTATAAACTAAAAAGAAACCTCGCGGTAATTAGTAGCAGTTTAATAAAATGCTTTCCATGCTGCAGCACAACACATTTTTTCATTGTTGTAATATTAATATAATCCAGTGAGTATAGTTTTTTAACAGATTTTGATTTTTTTTCAGTCAGAATAATAATTTTAATTTCTAAAAACCAAAAGACGCAAATCTGGCAATGTCGTTGAATAGTTTAAGGACATTTTGAGTGTTTTGAATTTTATTATAGTGACTGTATAATGTCGTTGTTTCAAATGAATTTGAAATAAAATTCAATAATAAAGATGAAGAGCTTCGTCAATGTAATAATTTTCTTACATCCACTTACAAAACAAGCATTGGAGAACAAATATGTGCTATATTGGTGGCACACATAAGAGTACTCAAGGAAAGTCACTTATTTAGGTGACTGGAACGGAACTCATTGTATTGTTCGAAAACCTCTCCCCAAGAACATCGTTAAATGTTCCCAAAGCCCTCGGTAACAAAAGTACAATGCTGGTCGCTTCCAAGAAGACTTCACCGACTAATTGACCATCAAACTCGTCCGAAGCAGGAGATATCGGGAAAAAAACGCCGGCGAGGTGCCAAGCGTTTTCTGGGAAATTAAAGTCCACTTCATTCGTCTTTATGAGTCACTCACACCATAATTAGAGTCGCATCGCCGGTAAGCCGGGACCCTCGCAAAACGCATTCTCATCGCCGAAGGAGCCCGTTTTGAGTGCTTTTATAATCCGAATCGAGAGTCATCCAATAATTCGACGACAATGGCCCCAAAGACGGTACACAGCCGAAGGCCGTGGTCGATTACTTGCGTTTTCATTGTGCCACTTTAACAAATTTGAGAGATCGACGCAAGCCCCAGAAAATGTGCCCCATCGTGTGAATTACAACAGTTCTTAGGGGTAATGGGCACCTCCGCCCAGGTCCCGTCTCGGCTAGATTAAAAATTAAATCATCCCGCCCGTCAGATAACAGAGTTTAATCCTTTGAGAGCGAAATTAGGACCACGCACTCACCCGACAAGGGCCATTACATTAATGTGTAATTTTGTCAACTCATTTGGCGAGATGTGCGAGAAGGGCCCGCATCACCCAGCCCCAAAGAGTCCAATCAGAGCGACCCGGCACCCGCCGCCCTGATTCATGAAGTGTACCTAGTCACCTAGGCACACAGCTTCCGGCTCCGGAGCTGCCAAAAAGTGATAAATATTTAATTACTCGATGGTGTTGATATTGCGGCAGGACCTCTGTCTCCGGATGCCTCCGGAATTTTCTACGACGCGGGCGGGGTGGTCGTGTGCGTGCCCGGGCGGCAGGATGTTATCAAGCCATGTCGGGATTTGTTTAATATTTCACACATCCCGGCCGGCACCCCGCCCTTTCTGGCGCAATTATTCAGGCAGTTCTTCATCGCAAATGACTTTCGAATGGCTGCCTGAACGGCGGCAAAATTTGTTTGCGAACACACCGAGCAAGCAGCCCTTGTTCCCTGCCGTGCACGACGCTGTAATAATTTAATTAGGACGCGAAATTTATTTGCCTGTTGCCTGGTGACAAAATGCTCGGTTTTCACGGGTAGCATCCATTACTTGGCTTGTAGCAATTTCAGAGACCCTCTGATCCTCTGACTGCGGGGGTGGAATGGTAACGCACTTTTGGTAGACTTAAATTGAAGGTGAATTACTTTCGCTGCCTTGTACACGATTGCGAGGAAATTGGTTATGGCAAGAAGTGATTTCTGCCCTTCTCCATATTTTCTTTGTATCGAAGTAAAAGGATTGTGACAACTCAAAATGAAAGTAAAGAACACAATTTAGACTTTAGGCTTTTGAGCAAAATAATGAGTGATTCCGTTTCAACAAGTGGAGTTTCCTTTTCAAATCGACCACTGTTTACAAGATTTTGAAAGTTCACACCGGAAATATCTTGTAATAATATTGGAGAAATAATACGAGTATTGCCTAAATTGCCTATAAGGTAAATCACTCTGATATTAATGTGGTTTATTGGGAATGACTTAGGGATGTAAGGAACGCTATGAAAAGTTGAAGAGATGCTCGTGCTTTTGTTATAGTAAGATTGAGGAGAAGTGCACGAGTTTGAATGGCCGTCTTCCTGTTGCAAGAGCAGATTAACTATGACAAATTTAACAATAAGGGAACCAAGAGGACTGCGACGACTAATTTTTCGAAAAGAACATCTTCAAAAGTCCTTGAGAACATTTCCTTAAAATTCCTTTTATCGCACTCATGGCACTTAGAGCTCTCAGATAAAATCGAGAGCAATTTCGGTTTGAAAAGAAGCCATAAGCGGGAGGCGGTTTAATAAAATGTAATGAAGGCAAGAGCCCCAGATGTGATCGACCCTTCTCAGGTGGGTGCGATCTCATTCAGGGCGAATGAAAAATGCATCCCCTTGAAGCCGTCCCGGCAGAGGACCTCATCCTTGTTATCTTAACACATCCAATCCATCAATCCGTCTCTTTGATAAGGAGTGCCCGATTCATGCCTCCACCCGCTTTCCAACCCTTTTCAGGTGAGCCCTTCACGGGCCGTAATTTTTATTCAGCTCCTCCATGGCGCTTTATTTATTCCAAAGTAAAAAAGTACAAAATCGCTCCTCGAGGGGATCAAGCGCGGCCTCGAGAACTCAACACGCCATGCCAGACAGCGACGGCGGGCATTCGTGCGTAGCCCCCACCCGGCGCGCCTTAATTTTATTATGAAATTAATTTAAATATTTCTCTTTTTTACGTTTTGTAATTTCTTTATTGCACGACACTCTGACGGGCTGAAGGCGCTGAATGGCGTGCTGCTTATCACCGTCACCGTGCCTGCGTCGGGCAGGAGGCGACCCGGCGGCCCAAAGTAACCCTTCGCAGTCGCACCTAGGGCCAGCGCGGGGGCGGATTAATAATAGAGGGCTTGATGAGCGATGCTCTGCGTTTCTATTCATCGCGAAAAGGGTTTGTGCCACCGTCGCTGCCGCCGCGCCGCTCGCCGCTGAGTGCCATCAATTGCTACTTTGTGTGTTCCGGCGTGACGGCGATGTTCGTCTGAGAATTTTGTGATTAGGTAAAAAGCCCTCTCGCCAAAATAACGGGATAATGGTTGACACTGTCGTGGGTGTGGACGCTCTGGTTTCCACTCGTCTTCCGAGATTTAATTTAGCTTTTTCACTTTCAACGCCACGTAACCCGACGTGGCTTTGTACCTGAGTGCGACGATGAACCTGGTTTCGTGGAACGGGCTTACATTGGATGGGAGTTGAGGGAGCAATCTAGAATTTCGCGACAATTTATTCTTAGCACACGTTCTTTCATTTGGCGATGCAACTGTAAGTTTAGGATTATTTTATAATTTTTAGAGGTGAATAAAAAGGAGGTTTAAGTATACTCAGCAATTGTTTTTGTTATTATTTGATTTGGGGGAGGGGGGTAACGACCGATTGAAAAAGGGCGTAAACACCTTCAATCAAAAATAGGCTTGATTCAGGATAGTTTTAAATTGGGATCAGAATGCAAAAAATGATCATAAAAAAGGTATAGGTATACCTACTTCAATAATTCGAAATATATAAAATACAAAATTTGACTTCCTGTTCCTGTTAATGCGGCGGCATCAAATAAAGCAGGGTTAAATTAATATTATACAATATATGAATTATTTTTGGTTACTTTCTATTTTATTTTACAACTTTGTTTTTTTGATAAATTTGGCCTACATATTATATGAAAATGATTTTTTCTTTTCAAAAAGCAATGAAAATATATAATAAACCAATCATTGGTGAAGGGAATAGCCGATAGTCAGTACCTAAATCTATCTCAATTTGATGAAAAGTTGGATAGATTCGATACGATAGTTTCAGTGCGAACCTATTAATAAAAAGTACAACCTTGCATTAAAGAGTTTATCTATGTAGAATATGGCGAATATAGAGAAAGTACAGATGGTTTTAGACAAAAGAAGAATTATTCGATGCCGAAGTTCTCATTCATAAATTCTAATTTAATCAATTTCAAATTTAATATTATTGGACATTATTCATAATCGTTCGATCACTCAATTGTTCGACTTTGTTTAAGGAAATTGGATTATCCTTCTTTTCAACCTTGTGATGTTATTTCTGAGAAATAAGAACTTTTTACGGCGAACTCCGCATCCAATTCAAAAAATGTATGCCTTTGGAAAAAACTGAAAGAGGTATAAAAATGCTGAAGGCATTAATCGCAGATCGCCGTGCCCTTGCAAAACGTTTTCGAGACTAAATAAGTGCTTTCGCTTTCGAAGTATCTTTTCGAGTGCCGGCCGTCACCTGCCGAAAGAACGTGTTATATAATGAGCCCCGAATAATGCATCAGTCGAGCTCGGTAGCTCCGAAGTGTGCAGGTCTTCTCAAAGGGAATCAATGCCAAGTTGTAGGGCCCTTCATTATAAATTGAAATTCGTTCCATCTTTTCCCATTTTTTTCTTGATCCCAGTCCTTTTGAGCTCCGCTCCAGCACTCGGCACAATCCACCAAAATCCGAAATTTATTTGACTGAAAGTGGCTGGGTTAGGCGGACAACTTGTTTACTGAACCCGCCTAAAAGATTGCTCGATTCAAGCTCACCGAATGTCTTTTTTCTAGAATTTCTCAATTCAATCGGCCGTTGGGACAGGAGCCGGTAAAAGGATTTGAGACGTACATAAATCCAGAAGTCATTACCTTAAAGACCCATTGTTCTTCGAGCCGAGGTCATAGGCGTCTATGCGCGCCTCACTTTCATTTTCTCAAACGGAGCCCCACCTCGAGACTGCAAGGGCACCAAATAATTTCTAGGCGCGTTCTTGTGATTCATCTTTCATCGTCGTGGCGGTGCTGGTATTGTTTTGTTTCGAGCCCTTTGGGCACTTCAGCGTCATGCCCGTCACTTGCTGCCGGTGGTCCTATTCGAAATGAGCCATTAAAACCAAAGTGCCCTCACGCGGCTTAGAAAGACCCCGCCCGCATCGCACCGGTGGATTCGCTGTGCGCTGCCGTGCGTCAGTGACGGAGCTACAACGCAAGAAAGCCGCCTCAAGAGCGGAAGTTCGTAATTAAAGTGGGTAATGACTGGAGTTCTTTTTTCAGACCAAGAAGCTCGTCGAGCCTCACTTTGAAGTCCTTTGCACGACATTCAAAAGGTTGTGGTTGATTAATTCGAGAGGAGTGAACCATTTACAAATTTATTTGAAAAGGTTCGTGTGGAAATTTATTTAAATTTATTTATGTGTACCTACGTTCCCAACGAAAATATCTTTGTTGAACCTAGTGCCAAGTAAGATACATTAATGTGGGGAATTAACGCTTAAGATTAAGAATTCATTCGTCCAGAAAGCCCTCATAGAGAAGCAGTAATTTTACTCTATAGGAGTGATATTTAAATATATACATATACCTAATTAAATCTGCTTTGCAATCAATATCATCAGTATTTTTTTGATATCTTACTGTGTAAGTTTACTCTTTTGCAAATTATTAAACTCTTTCATGCAGTGTGTTTACAAATACTGAATATAAATCACCTGCTGAATATTTACATTTGTTTGCCGTAGTTTTACACATTGCCTACATAATCTTATACTGGGTTGTAAATTTTGCAGCGTCAAATGTTGAAAAATCACTAAATTATTTTTTATAGTGGATACGTATTGCTAATTGTTCAATCATACTTTTGGAAATTAGTTGAATCAATTGCATATCTTCTGAACTTTAATAATATAAGAACTGCTAAAATTATAAAATAAATAATGAATAAAGTTTAGTTTAATATTGACTGGATTAATGTGCTGACTTGTTCAAATAAGATTTCCGAATGTTATTTGTTTTTCTGTTGTAATATTAATAAAGACAGGAAAGAAACATGTTAACCACAAATAAAGCAAAAGCCCTTTAAAAAATTGATTGAAGAAGCGAACAATTTTTGTTATCCGAAGAATCTGTGTTGCTTTGCCTTTGACGGGGAATGCACTCTTTGGCAAGGTAAGGGAATTACCCTCTTCTGGCATAATCCATTCACGTCAACGATCCTGGCCTGCAGCGGAACAGAAACCAGCAGTCCTTGTGCGGAGCATTATCAGGTAATGCAATTTGAGACAAAGCGAATTTTTCTCGACAGAAATATTAGAAAATTGCAGCGAATCCGAGCAGGACTGAACTCTCTTGAAATGGGCTCGGCCCCTTCAAGAACCAGGAAGAGTCGACAAAAGGCGAATGACATGTTATCCAGCTCCGCCGAAGCGTTCCCGGGACAAAAGTGCACTTTATCTTAAGGAGCGATCCTTGTGCGTTGGCATGCTAAATCCAGTAGCTGATTTAGATAGTTCGGGGGATCCCCGAAGAACGGGGTGCACGCTGGCTGCAAAGGCATCCAGCAGCCAGGCGGGGACCGCTGTTTAGTTCCGAGAAGGACATTGCTCCTATGCAAACACGCCACCCAGGCTGGGGCCCCGGAGGCCCAGGAGGCGGCCGGGAGCCCACCAGCAACAGCGTTCGACCATCTTCAATTGCTCCGTGAAGGACGGCGGCGAATCGCGGCGGCGGAGAGTGAGACCTTCGCAGCAAATTGAGCCCTAACAAGAAAAGTTTTTAATGGACTTTTTGTGTTGCCCCATTTTTCCCAGATTTTTACGTAATGTGCTGCTGCACTGAATTAGTCAGTTTGCTAATGGACGTAGTCAGTGTATGGGATGTTAATTTTCCGTTATTATCATCCTGGGAACGAGGCCCGATCCGGCGGTGCGGCGCGGGACGGAGCGGCCGTTTCTAATGGGTTTCCCGATCCCGGCACTTTAAACACCGCGGAGGGAGTTAGTTACGCCGCGGGCATAAATCCCCGATTTCACACGTTTAATAATGGACGCGGCTGTCGCTGCTTTTAAAATGTTTGCTCGGGCCCGCAAATTACGACCAGGTTGCATATTTCGACCTAATTTATAACTAATCCTTTTCACATGGCGCATTATGTAGAACCCCCCGCATTTCGTACTCCGCGCACGCAATTGAATTTTGTACTGGATCGTCATAGTTTTATTAATGGTCGCAGAATTAAAGTCGAAAATACACTAGCATTCATTCATTCAAGTCGCGACCCGACCCGAGCGTATTAATTTCGTAACTGAATTAATCTCTAAAATTCGTGATTTTTTTCTACACGACACTCAGCAATATGTATGTCAAAATATACTTTCCGAAAGATTATTTTAAAATTAATCTATATAAATAAAAATGAATCGCTAAATGTGTTGCTAAGCGCAAAACTCGAGAACGGCTTGACCAATTCGGCTAATTTTTTTTTCATATATTCGTTGAACTTCGAGGAAGGTTCTTATGAAGAGAAAAATTGGATAAATTGCATGGGAAAACGAAAAAAATCACTTTTTTTTTTATCACATTCAAACTGTTCCTAGGTGTCTGAGATCGATTACTTATTTACTTCCCTTAAAATTACTATAGACTACTTGAATGCATCCATAGATTTGACACTTTCACTTTCTACGGTATACAATTTGACTTTGACTGTCTCGATTAGTGCATGTTATTTTCTTGGTTGTTTTTAAATCTTCGCTTCTAAATCGACAAACAAGTTCTGGTTGATTGATTTAGTAATGGTGGACTGTAAAATTTAAAAGTATATACCTACGATTTCCACCAAGGTTTTTGAGGTGGCTGATTTCAAACCAAATGTCGGAATTTACGAATTCAAGGTAGCGCACTTAAATGTTAAATTTATGCGATTTGTACTAAACTTGGTGGGATTTTCGAGAGGAAGGTTGTCAGGAGTGACATAGGTTACTTTTTTGTGCCTGTCTGTCTGTTTAGGCTCATCTTCGAAACAGCTGAACCGATTGGAACTTTACAGACATGAAGATGTTATCAGTAGTAACATAGGTTACTTTTTTGTAATTGCTTACTATTATTAAGAGTTACGAAATTCGAAACACCAGTGATATGTTTATGGTGAGTCACGCAATTTATCCGATTGAGATGAAATTCTATGGGAATGTAGCGCACAAACTCCTAAGAGACATAGTCTATGTATGCATCGCAATTGGAAAGTGAGGGGGAGAAGAAAAGAGAGCGCGAATGTGGAGCAGTAATATGTTTGTGGTACGTCATGCAAAAAGTATTTCTGCGATTTAGAAGAAATTCTATGGGCATGTTGCGCTTAACCTTCTTAGTGACATTTGATAAAGAAATCGGTACCATAACAGTTTTATTAAAGTTTACTTTTTTAATATTTTAGGGATTGTTGTGCCTGGGCAACGCCGGGTGTGGGTCAGCTAGTAATTAATAAATGGAGAAAAATTATTCAATCAGTAGTGTTTAATACGAGAAAGCAGATAGACAATTATGTATAAAATATGATTTTTATGTAAGTAAATTATAATATGTAGAGAACCGCAGTCGAATACACACAGTGACACTGAAGTTGTCAATTATAATTCTTAGTCAGAGATAATCGTCTAAATGGGATAAAAGTGAGACAGAGTGTTTTTTATTGAGTTTCAAACAGAAACCAGATATTTTAGCTTAGTTTTTGTATCGTATTAAACTTACCTTCTGTACCTACCTATATTAATTTGCAGAACGCAAAAACCTCTCTTCCAAATACACCTACCATAGCTATGTGATTTTTTAACAGTGCAAGAGCGAGTTACCGAATGGGACGAAAATTAAACCACCGAAGCGGCTGTAATCTCACCGGTTTTCGGATGTAATCTCCATTGCTGCACGGCATGCCCTCGCTGAAGGTAGAGCTCTATGCAGAGACCGCGACTTCGGATTCCGGCGAGGCAAAAAACATTCGCACATGGTTAAAGCACGGAATCGTCGCGCCCCGCGAGATCTCATTTACAAACAATTACAATCAGATTTCGGTTCTTATCCCCGCGGAGCACTGTGATGCCCCGGGGGCAGCGGGAGAAACCCATGTGAAAAGTACCGATGCTCCACTGAAATTAAGCACATGAAAAAGAGCTGCCGGGGAAAAAAATGCTCCTTGCACGACGCTGACGCTGCTGCTTCTGGCGGCGCATATCATCGCCTCGAAATCGCCGAAGTGCCAACGAATTCTACAGAAGGCGCGGTCACGGCGCGGCGGTTGTCAAGAGGAGCAGCCCGCTCGCCAACATGAATCTTAGACGTCGACGTGGATGGCATTAAACCACGAGTGCAGCGCTGCTGGAAATGGAGATGCAAATAAAAAAGGCGAAAAGAACGGCCCGAGAGAACAACTTGCAAATTCCCTACTTTCCTGACCATTTGTTTCCTGCAGGACCATCTTACCTTTTGGCCATGTGACAAGCATTTATCTCGTGGATACTTGCGCATTCGAAATGCTCAGAGGAATCCTCGAAATAGGTCTCTGGAGGAAATTTTCCTAATTTACATGCCTGGCCGCCCTCCACCGCCGCCCCCGCATCCAGGGCCGCTGGTGACGGCGCACCTGAGAATTGTGCCCTGCACGAAATTAAGAAGTAATGCGCTGGCTGCACGGGCGACGGAGGTAATGGGGCTAGACCGGCGACACGGCAGCACCCAGCCAAGAAGCTGGAGCGCTATGTAAATTTTGGTATTTGCTCCACAGTCGTGGTGGCAGCGTCTTCTGGATGGCTCTGATAGCGCTCGAGGAGGGCAGGCTCCACGGCTCCACCGCCGGAGTGCAACAAAGCCCGTGGGATAGAAAACGCGGCGAATGTGCACGGCCAGCCACCGGCGCGATGCTTGTCGAGGTCTCAGAAGTCATGAGGTCCACCGGGGTCAGCAGGTGGATTGCTGCAAAGTCTCGGTTAATTTAGGGGACACGACGTCGAAAAACGATAGTGCTGTGCTTTCTTGCAAGGAACAGAAACCTCTAAAAGAAGAGCAACCAGAAAATATTCTGAAAGCTTTTCTACCAAATACCATTAGTATTAGTGAAAAAATTGGTATGATAGCACTTTATATTAAAATTTCTCAAGAAAGTTGCGATCTGTTTTAATTTCATACATATACCTCTTGTACTTTCTAAATAATTTTTGCCAAAAAATGGCAAAGTATTGATAGTAAATTTTTCTTTATTCGTATAATTTTTCTGAAAACTATTTCAATTTTCAATTCAGTTTTTTTATACTATAGTTTGATATTAATAAATCAAATTTTAAATGGGTACGACTGCGTCTATATTATATCTTTAAAAGTTCACAATGTTTCAATTTATTACTACCTAAGTGGAGTTTCGTCTCCATGAACTAAAGTGAAATAAAACAAAGTTCATTCAAATCACACTTCGCTGTTGAGCCAAAGATTCTTACTTATAGTCGTATACAGTGATATTTAATAAGTAAATAGATAATTAATTCCGAATATATTTATATTCTATATACAATGTACGTACTCGTATATTGTATTATTACGCAACCGGGGAAATGAAAACGTAGGAAAAATAAAGTTTTGTAGGTTCTGGTGTCAGTGAGCTATTTGAAATCCATGAGTCAGCTAAGTGAGCCGGTGTCACGGGCGAAAAGTAATTTATCCAACTTGCCCGTTCCCATGTGCTTGCTTCACTTAAAGACTTCCAGAAGCGTCGGACGCGATGGACCGAGGCGAGCCTTTATGAGGGGCTGGGCAAATGACTTCTGAACAGAGTCTTCCATCACCAACGTCATGACAAATGGCCGGGCGCGGGATGGATACCGTGCGACATCCCAGCGGCAGGTTTATCCCCGTATTAACGCCTCACTGGCGTCCACCCTGCGGGATTATCCCGAAATCCTTATAATTGCAATTGTTCGCACTGTGCACTCGTGATGTTTGTGCATCAATGACACTCAGATGAATATTTAACTAAACACTTCACTAAGCCCGTGATCGATGGGCACCCCATCTGCGCCCGTGTCACGGGATTTTTGCGGACTCATGACCCCAAAAAAGACACCGAGCAGCCCCTCAGCCCGGAATAATCAATTGGGCAGAATGTGCGTGCGTGCATATGCGATCCGTCAGAGGGGAATTTATCAATATTCATGGGGGAGGGGAAGGCCTCGCCCTCGGACGAATCCATCTATTGGGTTGTTCAAAAAGTCATTGCGTTTTTTTCATTTGATTTTCAAATACATTTATTTAATATATATAATGAATATTAATCAGTGATATATTGGCCGTTTTGTTCTATGACCTTCTGCCATCTCATGGGCAACTTCAGAATACCGCGCTTATAAAATTTGCTATCTTTCTCTGCGAGAAAGTTGTCAAGGTGCTGTTTGATGAGGTCTTCGGAAGCAAACGTTTTACCATTCAAGGAGTTTTGCAGGGATCGGAATAGGTGGAAGTCTGATGGCGCAAGGTCTGGGCTATACGGTGGATGTGGCAACACATCCCAACCAAGCTGCAATAATTTTTGTCGAGTGACCAAACTTGTGTGTGGCCTCGCATTGTCGTGATGAAACACCACACCCTTACGGTTGATCAACTCGGGACGTTTCTGTGCGATGGCGTCACTTAATTTCTGTAGCTGCTGACAGTAGACATCAGTATTGATGGTTTTGTTCTTTGGAAGCAGCTCATAGAAGACTGGACCCTTCCAATCCCACCAAATTGACAACATCACCTTCTTTTGATGGATTTCCGCCTTTGCTTGCCTTTCCGGTGCTTCATCTCGCCTACTCCAACTTCTTTTTCGGCTAACATTGTTGTACACAATCCATTTCTCGTCGCCCGTGATCATACGCTTCAAAAACGGATCGTTTTCTTCGCGTTTGATGAGTTGATCGCAGATGGTCAAGCGCTTCGTCAGATGAATTTCTTTCAACTCATGCGGTACCCAAATATCCAGTTTCTTTACGAAGCCAAGCGATTTCAAATGGCCATGAACACTTCCAATGGACGCTTTAAGAGCGGTAGCAAGCTCCCGAACTGTTGAATGCTTATCGGCTTGCACCAATGCTTTGATTTTATCGTCATCAATCTCAGAAGGCCTACCAGAGCGATGACTGTCTTTAACTGAAAAATCACCATCTCGGAATCGGGCGAACCAGTTCTGGCATTGGCGTTTTTTGATAACATTTCTGCCGTAAACTTTACACAATTTTTCCCTTGCTTCAGTTGCTTTCTTCCCTTTTTTAAAGTAATAAAGCAAAATATGGCGAATATGCTCTTCAAAATTCTCCATGTTCGAATCACAATTGCAAGCAAAAAACTCGACCGAATCGGTTCAACTTTTTGTTTGGTACTCAGATCAAGTGTGAAAAAAAAGCACGCTCAAAAATGCTAAAGATATCCCAGCCTAAGATACAATTAAACGCAGACAAAGTCATCTATTGGAAAAAAACGCAATGACTTTTTGAACAACCCAATAGATTTATGGGAATCCGTACAACTATTGTGCAACTACTGCAATCGCTCGGAAATCCCCGGGGCTGCACTTACTTTTGTTTGTTTTCCGAGTCCTGCACAAAGCTCAAGTAGTAACAAATGATGGTGCGGGGGCGGTGGGCGCGATGTGCACGACGGATTCGTCTAAACAAAAATTCCATTTTATAAGTCCTCCTTTTTTGCGGGGCTGGCTGCAACGGATCCGCCGGAATGAACTTCTCCGGCCCGGCGCTCCGGCAGAGTCCAATTTGTCCCAGCGCAACGATTTATCTTTAAATAATGCAACGTGCATGCAGCTCACAAACTTATCGGAGATTAGATTTCTCTCTGCTGGGCCCGCACGGACCTGCCTTTTTTCGATCCCTTGTTTATCGGCAAGTGCAACTCCGAGCTCTAACTTTTTTTGCATATTTTGTCCAATATGTTTAACGGCACAAAATCAAATTCGCTGGCTTTGCACTGATTGGGCGCTTTGAAATTCCGCGAGCATCAGCGGCTTTGAGCAAATAAGTCCTCGAGCAGCGGGCTGATGCGAGGCCGCGAAGCGTTGCAAGAGATTTGGATCATCTATTTCCATATGTGATTGGATAATGCACAGCTCAGCAGATCCTAATTTTTTTGGATGGTCCTGAAATATTTAACATACGCCAGCTCTGTCCACTCCGGTTTCCGAACAAGGCCTAAAACCCTAAATCTGATATAATATAATACAGCTTTTTTTTATTTTTTCAAACACTGATTGAATCATGTTTCACAGCTTATTTTGATCATTATTTGATAATAGGTGTTCCTTCAGGAATGGTTTTTTAAAATAAATTGGAAAACATAATACAATTTTCACAAAAAAGGATCGCTAGAATAAAAGTGATCAAATTGTTATTTTATGATGCATAGGTTTTTACGGGCTCAAGCAGTATTTGTCTGTTTTCATTAGTTTTAGTGATAAAAATGTCCGTTGAAATAAATCTTGCTATTTACACCGCATGCAAATGCCGGGCCTCACGCTGTCGTCCGGACTGTCGTAAAATAAACCGAAATCGACCTGCAGCAGACAGGACATTCGAGCGAAAGTATACGGTCTAAGGACGTCATTAAAGTCGTAACCCTTTGGCCCAGCCCAGGACAAACAGGAGCAGGAGCAGGGGCAGCCCTCGGAGCCCCAATCGCAAATCACTCGGCCAAGAACGGCGAGCAATCCCGGACGGATTACGGGGCGGCGGGCGGGAGCGGGGGCAGTCGTTCGATTGTCCACAAGACGGACGGAGCCGGTTGGGGAACAATAAAAAGCCTACGGCCAGGATGTACCTTTCACAAAATATATTTCTAAATAAATACGAGCGTGTCCCTTCCACCGGCTGAGCTGCTGAGCGGCCGCATTGTTGTTCTGCTGGCAGGCCTGCCGTTGACTACCATTCCTCGGTGAAATTTATTTCCAGTTTATTTAAATAGCCCCCGGGGCACATGGAGCTGAATGGACAATGGAATTAGAATACGCTTTTTCACTTGGCCCCCGAAAAATCGTTGTTTCTCTTGTTCTTTCGGGACATAAGGTGTATTCAAGGAACGAGGTCAGCTCCATTCCTCTTCTTGAGTTGTTTAGGAGCTGGCCCGGGCCTCTGCTCCGGGCCAGACTGCGGTGGAATTAAGGCGAAATCAATAAATTCATTTTCTTGGCCGAAATTATCTCCGAGAGGGGCTTTTGTCACTTATTCAACCCCTAAATAATTGAGACACCGGCTTAGAGCTCTCCTCTTGCGCCGCCGCATTTTTATCGCAATGCCCAATTGTGTCAGAAAAACCACAGTCCTTTAAACAATAAAAAATATCTTAAATGAAATAAATGAACAAATAAAAAAAATTCATCTCCGGACTTTATTAAATTCTATAGGCCAAATGAATATAAGTTTTGAATTTGTTTAATGTAAAGCTTGTCAGATCGATAGGTACTAGATACGCTAGTTAAGTATATGATCTCCTCATTATTGCTTTCATTTATCTATAGAATCTCATCATCATCGCGACTTTTGTTAGCTCTCAATTTTAAAATATTTGCCATAAAAAACTCAGCTAGAATAATTTTTGATTATATACATACCTACCTATTTGAAAATATTTCTGGAGTCTTTTCTGTTTTGAGAAGATTATTTTGCACAAATACATAAAAGCTAAGTAAGTAGTTCTGAATTTTTAAATGTTATATGGAAAAATAAATGCTTACGGAATAAAGTGTTTATTCAGCCATTGAAATGTATGTACATATAGTCAACTGCGAATAGAATGGGTATAGCTTCTTAAAATTTCATTCCCCAAAGTTTGTTGAGGTTACTGCTGTAAAATTCCTCCTTCCGTCCGTTGGAATAGCGGCGTCTTCCATAAAGAAAATATTCCGAAAAATAAAAACTCGATACTCGCCCGAAATCTCATGTAAACAACCCAACAAAAATATTTATGGAATTTTTCTGCTGAATGCACTTCTTTGAGGTGAGGAGGAGATTCAATTTCACGACCACTGCTGCGATCTGCAAAAATTTAATCCGCTGAGCCCTGCATAACCCTGAGCCTGAAGAGGTCACACCTTCAAAAGAAGCACAAAATGAAGAAAAAATGAGAAACTCAAAGTGAATGACTTGTTTGAGCCGAGGAGCCCCCGAGCAAAAACATGAATATCCCACGAAAAGAATTCTTTTCGCCAGGCTCATTCACTTGAAGGGCTTGCTTGCCCGATTTTATAAGGTTCCAATTATATCCTTTCAGGCCGTGATTTAATAACCTCCCTAGACCGCCTTTATGCCGAGTTGGAGATATCCGCCCTTAGGAGAACTCCTTTGAGTCGGTGCTGCAGCTGCAGCCCCGCCGCTACTGCGCTCCATTCAGAACGCTGGAGCAGTGCAGCCGACTGGGGCAAAGCAGGGACCCCCACTGCCGCTACCGCAGCCCGCGCGAGCGGGGCCGGGATCTGCGGTATTGATCGCTTTTTAATGACGCGCCCTGGAAGAGCACCAGACGCCCCCGGGGCCACGCTGCGGAACTGTGTCAGTGTGTCCTTGTTAATTTTTATGAAAATTCCTCGGCGCAGGAAATCGATTGATTTAACGACTTTTCAGAGGAAAAACATTGCTTTTATGACTCCCATTGGTCGCTCTTCGATAATTTTTTAGTTTTTCGGGGCATTTTGTGTCCTCGTACCTATAGTCCGCTTCGCGGCATTCACACTTCTGCGGCATTCCCGCAGTGAAAGGAGTCACTAGGTCCCACGAACTCAGCGACTACTTGTAATTAACTCATTTAGACTTGAAGAGTTCCGATGAAAGTCAGCGGTCAGTTTCGGGGATCAGAGGCTCAAAAAGGTGTTATCCCAACATCAGGGTCTTAAATGGTTTTGAAACGATTCACAAAAAATTCAACATTCATAAGTCCTGCGGGATTTGCTCTCTGCAGCACTTAGGGCCGTCGAATGCATCGACATGGTACAGCGTACAGCCTGCATAAGCGCAATCCCTTTTTGGAGAAATCAACCCGAAAAGAGCTCCTGCAGGAAATTGCATGCACCCCATTAAGTGGCATCTGTGCAAAATTTCAAAAACGCCATCGCAGCACCCCGCCAGGCCAATATACATAATCGTTCCGACAGCGCCACTGAGTAATAACTGGAAACCACCTGCCCCATTAAGGAAATCTCTCCTGGAAAATCATTCCAAGTTTAGATGAAAATCTTTCGACCTATAAAACCGTAATTTGGCAGAGGTCTTACAAGATCACCGAAATGCCCGTAAAGCCCGGCCCTCCGCCCTGCGGCGAGCCCTGCTCCTTTACCTAGGGCCGGGGCACTTTCTTAATCCGCCCGGCTCCCATTAACCCTCGCTCGGAATAGTGTCGTTTAAATGCATTCTTCGAAACGACGCTTAAAAGTGCATAAGCCGTGCCGAGCTAATGTTGGGGAAAATTGAATTTCTTGTTGATGGCCGTGCGGGGAGTTACGTCGGGAAAAATTTACGCCAGGCGCTTTAGAGGTGTTGCCGGGGAAAATATTTAGCAGTTTAGCTCCTGCTGAGAGGGGTGGGGAGGGGAGAGGACAATTCCGATAAATAATAATCGACATTTAACCGGATACAAAGCGCACATCGCGAAATTACTCCCAGCATTTACGCTTTTCATAAGTTGGGCATACACCATTTAAGGCAAATGAGACTATTCCCGAGATATGAACGCGAGATATTCTGAATAAGGTTGAAAAACGACAAAGCTACGAAGGGATGAACCGAAAACATGATGAACCCAACGACATGATAAAACGTGTGTAGGTTAAACTTCTTTATTATATTGAAAACTTTAAACTAAACTAATTAATCGAGAACGAAGAAGTAATTTTATAAAAATCTAGTCCAAAATATGATATTCTATCTATAAGACTTATGAATGAATATCCCGGATAAAATGTAAAATTGAGCACTTTACTATAACACATTCCTAAGTCGCTTCAACGAAACCAACTTAAATGAAAATTGTTTAACGTGTGATGAAAATTGCTAATATTGAATTGGTACCTATGTAAATGTGCTTAAATTTTTTAAATCAACATCTCCATGAAAAATCTGTAAAGTATGTATAGACATATTTAGTTCGTCGCTTGACAGATAACAATTATTCTCTTCGTGTTCGCCATACATATTTTATTTATTTATTTATTTATTTATTTATTTATTTATTTATTTATTTATTTATTTATTTATTTATTTATTTATTTATAAAATAATTTATTTATTTATTTATAGTCTACCGATATTATTATCTTTCAGACTACTTAAATTCATCTATTTATTTAAACAAAGTAAAATTTATTACTTTTTTTTATTTATTAAAGCTAATAAATTAGGACAAGCGACATGACAAGACAAGCAAGAATACCTTTTCCGAATAAGCAAGCAAATATATTCGTCTATTGTTAAGCATTTGTAATCCTGAGGGTTGACAGCTACATAGGTCTTGGAAAAGTCGTTATAAAGAACATTAACTTGAATACCTCTCTCTATACGTTTACAGCACAGAAGTTAGTGCTATATTCGAAAACGGTAGACCTATGCGATAAATCCATGCTGTTCAATAACCGTAATGTTTTTTTTACTAATGATTAGTTTTAGAAGAAACAATTTAAGATATGAATGTCAAAAACTACATTACTAATCTTTAATGAATCATAACAGCCTTTCATAACATGAACATCATTAATATTAACGATGATTAAATTTAAAGATGTTGTAGTGCATACTGTCGACTTAAGTCGGTTACGTCGCATGAGTCGATCGCATCGCGGCGCTCCAAACCCACGGCCACAAGGTGCACTCCCGCCGCGAAGCCCATCCCCACAGCAGCCGAAGCACCTTTTATCACTTTGCTGTTTTTTCTCTCAAATTAGTTCTCCTAATTAGCTAAAAGTTTATGAAGGTGGGAAGTGCTATCTCACGTTTAACAGACGTCATAAAGTTTCGTTGATCGCGGCGATAACGCTCTGAACGTACGACGCCATAAAACCGCTTTACAAGCTCGCTCAGGATCAGATACCGGGTGCCCTTTGTGCTCCTGGCGAGTGGATGTTTCCGTCTTTTACGACGCCCCATAAATAGTGGAGTGGTTTAAGAGAACAGGAGGGATTTTGCGAATTTCTGCTTTTATTTTTGGAAAGAAACACTTATAGCCTTTTATGCGCGATCCCACTTATGGCCAGATAGTTAGCATCTTTCTCAATGAAATCCTGGCGAATTTGTCACTCTGTTTCAGTTCTGACAATTTTCAGGTCATTCATATCTGCATAATTACGATGTATAGAAAACTATAAGAAATATTTTATAGACATAACAATTATAATTAGGTATAGTTCCTTAAAATCGAGACCTTTTCATTCATGTTATCTGAAGTCTAAACAAGTTAGCCGTATAGAAAGCCCACTTCGGATACTGACTCCTGATGACCTAACGCAAGCATTTTACATTTCATCACAAAAAAAAAAAATGTAAATTTAAATTTGCTTTGAATCAAAGGGAGGTTTATGTTTGGATGCCAAGGTTTGGATGGTTTATGTTGCCTCCGAAAACAACTAACAAAAACAATTTATATTTGTCTGTAAATTTGTTTTTTATTATACATATACCTTGATATTGCTTGCTATAACTTTTATTTCTCAATATATTTACGTTTAATATAATTTAGGATAAATACTAAGAATATTTTAAATGCAAAATGGGTAACTTCCATAAATAAAACACATTTCTATTGTACTGATTAACACTCCTTCTCTTTATTCTCTAGACTTTCTCTATTCCAATTCTTCTTCAAACTTCTGAAAATTTAATTTTCAAATGTTGTCCCGCAGGATTTAACAATTGGATTGGGAAATTAAGAGAGGATTGATTCAAAAAGAGTTAATTAAAAGTAGTTTTGGTCTTGATATTATTAATGTGAATGCTGAATTCATATATGTGAGGATGACAAAAGCTAAAATAGTTTAATAATGAAATTAAAATAAAATAAAAGCTTAAATAACCTAATAATAATTCAATACTAGCTTATTTTGTAATATTTAGTATGGCAGTTATTTCATGACCCTTTTATGCGTGTGGCCCTAAAAAGATGCTCTTAACAAGTTTCTCAGTACTGTTAATCAAATCGTCTTATTCTTTCAATTGCATGGGGTAGGCCATAGACCCATTGCTTGAACCAAAACTGTTCAGTAGTAAATTTCGGTTCGGCTGTGATTAATAACCAAGTAGTTCGCACGGTGTGAGACAATAGAAAAACTGCGTCCGCCTCCTCATTACGCAGATGACAAGCAATTACAACCCCAAGTGCAGCGGGGTTGCAGCCGGGCCTTGACGGCCGGCGCGCAATTAAGACCCGGCTCCATTAGCCTCATGTGTTGCATTCTCGTGATAAAATTTGCTCATTAATATCACATGCGGCCATTAACACCTCATTTGCCGGCCATAATGCGGCGCAGCCCTAACCGATGGTCGCCCTGCGTCGGCCCCGGTCCTGCGGTCTTATCAACTAAGGAATTTTCGGGGAAAAAACGTGGAAAGCTCGTCTCATTTGCGCGCTCAATGTGCTTCCACCCCGAGGCAATTTATAATTAACAAAGTGCAGGGCAGTCCGCCGGGGCTGTCCATTTCCCATCGGATGGAAACTGACGAGGGGTGGCTCACGGCAACGACGTTTATGGAACCACATGCTCCTTGAAGCCGCACGGCCAATAACTCATCCGGCTCCGCTCCGAAATTGTGTAAGGAACAATGGCCTGACATGGCATTCAGGAACTTATTAAAATTTTCTGAGCCCGCTGTCTGGCAGGAGCGCCCGCAGGGGGCTCTTTGGGGTAGGTAGCGTCAGACCGAGCCGCGCGGAACGACAAACCTCATTACATCGGCCGCCCGGGCCCACTGTTAATTTTGCGACCCATGATTTAATAGGGGGAATCCCATTGAAATAGACTTTTCGTCGGGGATAAAGTGCTTTTATCACAAAATTCAAGACAGAATGTGATTTATGGCGTACGCGGCCAAATAAATTTTTTCCAGTGATAAATTCTTGCGGCATTCGCTCTGTTTGCGAGCATCACGATTCCGCAGACACGCTAAGAATTTCTGCTGAAGGGCATGAAATACACAAATTTTTGTTAATAAATTGATTTAACGGGCTCGGGACTTCTGTAATGCTGTAGATATGAGAAATTCTTGTGAAAATTATGGTCAATTTCTAATGCTATATGAAATAAATAATGCCACGAACTTTTATTCCAAAATGTTTGTACAAAGATGAAAAGTTTACATTCGTATCTCTTTTGATAGGTAAAAGTGTAGATATATTTACACCTCTCGCTAGTACACAGGATGACAGTTTAATTTATAATCAAAAATATAAGAAATAACCTTTAGCTTTTACAGAACGTCATTTATAATATAGAGTGTTTCGTTGATAGGTGGATGGCGGGGCTATGCCTATTGCATTGACTTATTGGTAGCGTTAATTTGCAACGAAATTGGCAAATAATAGAGAGTTCTTGCTGATGTCCACTGATTGTTTTTAATTGGGCTTTTAATTAAAAAAAAATCTCACCGTCGTCGCAAGTAGTAAAGATTATATATATATATAAATATTACAAATTCGCCCTCATGACGAAAATGTATAGTGAAAATTCAAACATTTGCAACATAAATATATGTATACTATTCGCTACAGCCAGAATACCTAATTCAATTTGAGAGCAACCCGAAGTTTAAGTGATTACCTTTATAGAAATTAAAAAGAACGAATTATAAAATAAATAGTATCATACTATTTCGTTATTAAATAATTTATTAGGGTATTTTGCTCCTTTGCTATTGTTTTTTAACTTTTCCATATTGAACTACAATATAAATTTACAAGAGACTCACAAATACCACAAGTCATATTTGAAAGTCGTGTTCGAATTTGCTCACAAATAAGGCCCTATTACTTTTATTTGATTCATTTTGATCGAATCAGTGCTGTTTATAAGGGCTCCACCGCAAAGCAAAGAAGAGGCGATTCGTTTAGCATATCGAGATGTTTTTATTGAATGAAATCCGCCAATAAACCGCTCGGCAATCGCTCCGCAGTGCGGTATCGGCCGCCATCCTGCCGACGAGGCAAATCCACCATCTTTCATAGTCTCACCTTACTCAGGGCATCTCTCGGAATCATTAAATTTTACGACCAGTCCGAGGCGGTCGTAAAAATACGCCGCGAAACGTGAAATTATCTCAAAGTAATAAATTCTAAAATGCAAACGTCAATAACAATTAAAAAGAATTGAAATCGCGAGACTGATCGATCTGGGGCCGATATCCTGCCGCAGTCAAGCGCATTCGAAATGCAAAACGCAGTCGAGACGTGCAAAAAAAGGATTCTGGCGGCCGGAGCGAGTAATGGCCGTAAAGCGACGCACGAAGGAGCTGCAAGAGCGATGCTTTTAATTATGCAGATCTTGCGCTAATCAGATGCCAGCAAACCAGAACCAGAACGCTGGGCCCTCCGCGGCCGCGAAGTAGGGCCGACCCGCGAAAGAGCACCTCGCGTCGCGGCCAAATTCCGCCGCGGAGTTCGTCCGTGCACCTGCGGGTCGCGAACGACAGACGGCGGCGGGGTCCAGCTTGGGCCGCTGCTGAGTTATTTGCTCGCCCGGGGGCGCGACGGGCCTGACTAATTTGCAAGAAGGCCCCGAGCAAAAATGCGACTTCAGCGATTCGGCGGCGGCCGGATCATTTGCACCTGGCCACTGACCTTGTCACACTGTTGCCCAAGCGGCCGCGATTCTTCGTCACACCGCCGGGCAATTCCCAGCCTGCAGCGGATTACTCAGCGGAAAGCGGCCGATGAAATTATTATCTTAATAAGTGGAGGCATTTTCAAAAGTCATCCGTCCGCGATGAAGACGTGTCCGGCGGAGGCTGCACTTGCTGGGCCGCCCCCTGTCGCCGTCGTCAGCTTGGGCCGCGACCCAAAAACAAAATCGACGGGAGTAACAACAAATTTTCCAGGGACTCGGTTTTTGACGTCTGAAGTTGATCGATCGATTGATTTCAATTCGTTTCGAATTAATTGATTTTTTACCCTTTACGCGCCGAATAAATACACGACTGGCTGGCTCCGCTGCGGGACCACACAGACGTTCTGCGGGGCCGGTTGTAGCGGGCCGCGCACTCTGAATTTTATGGAACATGAGAATGCAATTTGCAGCATAATCCAGTTTTTTGGCTGGGCAGCCACAAACTGAAATCCCAATCTGATGACTTTTGGCGGAATTTAATTTAGCAAGCGCCCTCGCGAACAAGGATTTCACAGAGGGAAAAATTTCCTCGAGTGTCCATGGAATAGAATCGAAAGGACTAAATTCGTGAATTTAATGTAAAACCAATTCTTCGCCTCTTTTTGTACGCGTTCAATTAGAGCAGCATTTGCATAAATACTAGATAGTGCTTCCTTGCTACCATTTATGCCATCACTTATGACTCCTCAACACTTCCCAAAAATAAACCTACTAAAATCTTCTTCACGGAATGGGAACAAGTTACATTTTAAGGAAAAATTTCAAAAATAGCAAATGGAATGTGAATCAAATTAAATCAGTTTGTGACTTTTACCAAGGACTAGCGCAAAACAATTTTTTATGGGATATGGAGGGAAAAGATTTTTTCAAACATATACTTTTGATTGGCGACAGCATTTTTGTAATATTGGCTTTATTTTCGATTTCGACGGAAATCAAATCTGATCGGAATGTAGGATATTTTTAAGTAGAATGCTACTTGTAAGAATCGAGCTGATCTCCGACAGTGATCTCCGACTTGCTTGTGAATCTCCTGAATTCCGATCGGATTTTATTTCAGTCGTTAAATCCAAATTTCAGTGAGCAATGATCGTAATTTTATAAATAAATGAGAGTGGCTTGATTAACGAGGCTTCCTTTGCAATAAGCATAATATTTATGTTCAAGATGCTTGTGTTTTCGAAAAAAAATATGTACAATAATAGAAAAGTTTGCTAGTCATCTGAATTGGGTTCGAAAATAAAATGCCTCCCTGGGCACCAAGAACAGACCTCGGAGTTCGAAACCGGGAAAGTGTGCGTGGCGCATAAAAGCCCGGGGCCGGAGAGTCCCAGTGTTCCACTTATCCACCGCCCCGAAAACCGTCGTCGGGGCGGCGGCATGCATCGATCAAAATCGTCCTATTACACAAAGCACCTGTCGCATTGATTTAAATCCGGGGCGGTTGCGGCGCGCCCGACATTGACGAGAGCTGCTCAATTTATAATTTGTTCGGATCCATTCCCAAAAATTCCCGATGGATATCAAAAGATTTCATCGCACAAAGGCATCAACGGCTCCAAGAAAAGGAAAAAAGTTGCCTGGCACCGCATAAAAGCCCGGCCCGAGTGATTGATGATCGAGCACTTCCTCCGGGCATTTCAGCTGGAAGATGACATGAGGATTTTAGCGTTTCCCGAGACTTGATAAGGCCCCAGCCCCAGGTAGGCAGCGTGTGCACCTAGAGTCGGTTTCGTTCGGCCCCCGGGACCGAGTTATGAAAAGTGGATGACACTGGTAATGGAGCTCCCATGCGGCGTGGCGTGGTGGGCCGCGTCGCCCGGCGCGGCGCGGAATTAATTTAGGCCTAAACGGCCCTGGGTCTAGCCGCGCTAACCGGTCCCCAGCCTTTGGTTTTTGCTGCTCGCTTTATATCGAGGTCCATCTAAACAGGCATCTGGGGAATTTTCGTGTTAATTAGGATGTTGCCGCAGTATACGTTTTTGGGCCTGGGGACGACTCAAGTAATCGCTTTCCTCTGAGGGCAGATCTCAGCGCGTTGATACGGGAATATTACCAAGCGGTAACAAGATATACGTCCCCTGATCTGCGTTTGACGTCGCTCCTGTCCTAAAATTAGAACGCCTGTCCTCAAGGCGTTTGTATAAATAGAAAAAATCGCCAAGCTCCCATGACTTCACATAAATGGCTCACGGCTCCAAAACTCTTCGTGGAACTGAAGCTGCTTATCAAGCAGCAAAGGTGCACACGTTTTTCTAAATTAATTAATATCAAATACCCACATCATTACCTTTTAATTAATTTTCTTTCAAAAAAATTAAAAGTAAAAACAAAAATTTTAGAAACAAGCTTTTATTGAAAAAAAAGTGAACCAAAAAGTAAAAAATTAATTTAAGTGATATTTGTCATATACACTGGTGGACAAAATAATAGGTGTGAACACTGGAAGTAGCTTCATTAATACAATTTGTTTATAAAATCATCTAATTTCGCTTACCTTGTTTTATCGTTATTTAACCCATGGCCTCAATCAAATAAACATGCAGCAATAGCACGCCAATTAGTTTCCTCATTGACATTAGCAGCACAATAAGTCACTTAATGCAGTAAGAAGCTGGTCAAAAAAATGTGTGTGTGTTTGCAAAATCATAGCATTTTTAAAGTATTTTTTGGAATTTTGAGATAAATTCTTTCATAGTGGGTTCTTCAAACTTAATTAAAAAAGATATCACTCAGAAAATCTTAATTAATGGGTAAGAGAACGCATTGTACAGCAGACAAGCGATGTTTGGTGAAAATGTCAAAAAATTAGGGAAAAAACTTATAAATACATTGCTGACGTCTTAGGTCCTTCTCAGAATGTCGTAATAAATGCACTAAGGCGTAAAGAAACACAGTTAACCTGAGTTCGAACTAAGAAAACGACTCAAAACACTGATCGTCAGATCATCATTATGGCCATTTGTGTCTTCAAGGACGATTTGCGTTGCTACGGGATACAAAGTCAACACACTCTCAGTTGTTCCGCAGAAGATTACAAAGGACAAATCTACTAGGAAATATTACTTCGTTACTGTAAGCGTAGTAAAAAACGCCAAATATGAGGCGTTAAAGTAACCAAAGATCGTCCAGATACTTGCTTAGTGCAAAATCGCATTGCACTTTGCACATCTTCAAATTACTCCGCTGTGAGTATCACGGCACGACGTCATTTTTGATTGCATTTTCCTTTCTTTTTCTTTGTTCAGCTTTTAACGAACCATCTTTTGGTACAACAAGTACATACTGGAATAAGGAAGGTAGTGTAGTGTTGATCCTGATGGTCCCGTCAGAGGTCTTCTGGTGATGAAGGTATAGGAGCAGCCAGTAGGCAATTACTCCTGGGGAACAGCTAGAGAAGTCAAAGACTCGATTTTCAGACTGATCGATTTATTTGGTTTTCTTTCCCTTTTTATACAAATTCCTGACGTACATAATTATGGACTATGGCCGCACTCCCAATTACTAGCATTTTCTCGCGTGGGCGGCGTATCTACCCTGAAAGCATCGAAGGTGTAGGGTTGCGAGCATTTCATCGCTTGACACACTTAAGCTTTTGCTGTGATCGCTCGTTAAGCGCTTCATGCCAGACGCACGCCTGTTGGCGCTGCTGCTGCTTGTTGTTCTCAAGTTGTCACTGACCGTAAGTACTTATGCTTAGGTAGTGCAAATGTTGCGTTGCACTTTGTGCACTTGTTTAGTCAAGCATATGTTTGCTTATTTTGGGTCTTTCAGCATTAACTTATTGGTACATCACAGTAGGCATGTCAAAATGCAACGTTCTTTCCACTTAAATGAGCATATAAAAAGTATTTACTTACAATATATTGAAATTGGGATTTCTTAAGTCTTAAAATAAACCCTGTACCTAATCGTTCCTTACCTTTCTCTTTTTAATAGTTACCTTTTTCAAACTATCCATTAAAGTGATAGGAATAATCATACAAAAAAAAACCTTCATTTGCGGCTTTGTCAAAAACCCATACAAGTTTTCCGAATTTGAAAAATGTGTAACTTTAGACTATTTCAATGTTTGAGTAAAAACCTAGAAGTTAAAAAAAAGAAAATAATTAACAAATTTGGAATAAATCGAGAAAAATTCAATCTACTGTATATTATGAATTTAATAGCGCCTATGCCATGAAGGTCTGCTAAGATTATTAAAAAAAAGACTATACCATACGCAGTACTGGAGAGGCAATTCAAATTTTGCTTTAATTTTGTACACTAACATGTACGGAAGTTCGTTAGTTTTCTAAATATTTAATTAAAATGAGTTGTGAATTTGTTACGAAGTCAACTATTTGCAATGCTTCATAACAGGAGAAAAATAAGATGCAGCTTTTTGTTCTCCGCTAAATAAAACGAGGAAAAAAATACATTTATTTTTTGTACCTACTGGAATGGCCGCTATTTTTTTGCACAGCACTGTATAAATGTTCTTGTCGCATGATAAGTGTATGCCACATACTAAGGGGATTCTCAATTGTACGTCATATGCTAGGTGTTGTCTCCTCTTAGAATTAAGTCCATTAATGAGTCCTTAATACCTGGAAGAGTTCCAAAATTAAACAGTTAGCATAGTATGTAAACTATTTGAACTAATTCCCTGATACTGGCGCGTTGGAGACATTTTCTCAATCTCTCGACTTCAATCTTAAAGTTCCCCCATCCTCTACATCGCTTTTAATTTGGAGCGAAAGTGAGTTTGCCGCGCGATAACATCTTAATGAAATATGCTGTGACTCCTGAAAGCACTTCGGCTCCCCGAAAAATTCGAATCGATTAAGACACTTGACTCAAGGTGACAGCTAATCAATCTCCCCTTAGTCCTGATGTACGTCTCCGCCGAGGAGATAAAGAACCAGCCGAACCGAATTTACAGCCGGGCTCCCTGCTCGCCCCGGAGCTCATTATAACTCCTCCGGCTCTGACGTGGCTCATCAATCGAAGCTCTGTCAACCGAGCAGGATACCACGCCCGGCCCACACCCGCGCATCCCCGCCTCCGGGCTCTATCCAGGAGCAATGTAAGTTGCAATCCCAATCTACCCGTATCAATCTCATTTCGGTTCATTAATCTCGCAGTCTTGAAGATTTGATAATGAGAGGAGAATTTTTGGATCCCCGGGAGAAAAATGCTTCCTCCGGGATCCGATGAACTGCAAACAAAGCTCGGGGGTAGCTGCGGGGGCGGCGGGTGGCCACCCGGTTCCCATTGTGCTCGGTTCGAAGAACGCGGCCGCGCCGAGGTGAAGGATTGAATCCCATAAGCTGGAAGTCATCAGGCCGTTCCTGCGGGAGGTTCACCCGAGAGCGCCCTGATGAGGGAGGCAGATAGCGCACTTGCAGCCGCATTCGGAAAGTCATCGCGCGCCGGAGGACCCGCGTTATCACCGGGCGGGCTCCTGCGGGCGATAAGAACGCTCGATTGAACCCATCGAGCGGAATCACCCTCGTCTCATTACGGCAGATAAGGCGCCCGCCGGTGCGATTTCGACTTTGGCACAAAGGCGGTGTGCGCCGGGGCCCATTTGTTCCGCCGTCTTTCCCTTTTCACGGAATCGCCCTTATCGGCCCTTAATGTCATGCGTGACCAGCTTTCCGCCGCCTATCGCGGCTGCCAGCAAATTTCGCATTGTGCGAACTCGGGCGAACAATGGATCATAACTTCGCAACAGAGGGTATTTTTACGGCGGTGGAATTTTGCGATGAGTGAATTTACTGAGGAGGATAATGCGACTCAGATGGTTCGGCGGGCCTCACAGGTCCTTCCTGAGTCAGCGATTTCGGGAGGAAAGTTGGGGATTTAATTTTTGGAAAGAGATTTGGCAAGAAACGAGTTTTAACTCACTTCAGTGTCTCGCATCGATAGTAGCCACAATATTGAAGCCAATACTACTTAAATGGAATTTTAGAATTATTTATGAGTAATTCACATAATTGAAATTTTTTTTTATATAATTTGTTGCAATTGGGCTTTTCAAAGCAACCAATAACTTTTCTTTACATAAAAGTATTATGATTGAAATATACTATACACTACCAAATGGGACTGTACCATATTTATTTTAAAATGTTCGCACTAACAATAGTTGCGCCTTTTATTCTTCTCTTTATATTAAAATTAAGATCAACTGAATTAAGTACTATATACTTTGAGAAAAGGCAAACCGAAGAATTGTTAAAGTCGCTGAGTATTTGCGTCATAGTTCCTATCGAAAAGTGCTCAATGCATGCTTGATTGCCCTCAAATGCTTATTTTAACTGTATTTCTTCCATTCATTCTCAATCGGTTACTTGACAAACTTTTGGTGTAGGTACAGCTCAGAAACAATGTCGCCACAATGCAATTGGTTGCAGCAATTGTTCTATTTGGATTGTTTTGAATGAGTCCTTCACCCCCGCCCCCCGCACAATGAAAATTCCATCAGGTTCGATTAGTCTCCATTCACACACTTGGCTAATTTCATGAACCTCTTAAGCAGGCGGGAGGCCGGGCTGCAACTGAATCAATAGATCAGCCCACAGTATTCTCGGAGCCGTGTAATCCCGGGGGAAATAATTAAAACTGGGTTAGTTAAGCCCGGTAGACAATGCTTCATTAAGTCGATACTTCCAGACGACGCAATTCTGAGTAGTAATTGCATTTTCCAGTGGGGCGACCGGAGCTCATCGCTACCACCAGCCCCAGGATCCTATCCTTGACATAGAAAACGCCAGCACCTTGTCGACACTTCGACTTCTAATTTGCGTCTCGCAGACTTGAGCCTCGGCCGGAACAAGGTCGTGATTGATGGACCTAGTCCGGCACGCAATAAGTCATCGGCTGGACGGCGGTGGCTCGGTGCGGTGCTGAGGCTAGCTGGCAGTTCCTCGTCAATCAGAGGCCTAACCACCCCCTGTCACGCAGCGGCCTAATAGCACCAGCCTAAAATACGGGGCCCGGGACCCAGGGCCCGAAAGAGCGATGATACCTGCGAGGCGATCTGACACTAATAGCGGGGTGCACTGAGGCAGTTCCGTCGTGGCCAAATCGCCGCGTTGCACCTGTACAACAATCAAATTTTTCCGCTTTCGATGGAAATTATGCAGAACGGACGGGGCGGACAAAGGGCCTCGTTACACGGCCGCCTCGGAGGGTCCCGCCGCACCGTCCGTCCTGCTTAGCGATATCGCCTGGATCGATCCGTGGAAGATGGACGAAAAGCAATGCGGCAAGACATTCCGGTCCCGAGCACAAAAAACGCCCAGAACCGATTTCTTCGGCGAGGCGATTCACCTGCTCTTTACCTGCGCACGCATTGATTTCATTCCGTGATAGCCCCTTTGTTTCGTGCGTTTTTTTCGGCGCGTTTTATAGCCTGCGTCGGGCCGGCCGGCAAGGTGGATTCCAGAGAATCGTCTGGGGATTACATAATTAAATGGTTCACATGCATCCTCCCAGTGGTCGGTGACTCGCCTTTATCGCAGTCCATCGGGGTGCAACAGGTTAATCTGGCTCACCTGCCAAATTTTATGACCCGGACGGATAGGCGGCCACAGCACTGCAGCCGCGGTCGCGAGTTAATCCGACATTTATTGCCGCTGCATTATGGGAAGTGCACTTGCGCCTCGAGGATTGAATTGTTCACTTGCGCTGCGGGGCGATGACAATTTAATTCGAGAGATAAGCAGCATCCAAGTCAGTGGCGGCAATTACTCGGACGCTGTTCTCATCCCGCTTAGGGAAAACTGGGAACAAGACGGATGGAAATGCGAGCGTGGATGGTCAGGGTCCTTAACTGCTCTGGCAATTGGTGCAGCAGCGTAATGACTGACATCTCGATCTGAATAACAAACTCGGTCTTAACTGTTTTCTTCCAGTACCTATTTTCATAAACAGAAATTTCTATGAGATCAAAATAAAAATCGACTGCGAAATTAGCAATATAAAAATTACAATGCAGAAATTTGAAAAAAAATTAATTATGATATTGTAAAACTTAATAGTAATAATATTTTCGTACTTTAAGCTAAAGTATCTCACTTAACTTTAATAAAATTAGTTTATCAAAAATTCGTATTTCGAAAAGAATATACCTACTCAGCATTTTTGGGTTTCTTGAAGGGCATTTACACATTCAAGTGGTTTTCGTTGAAATGAACGCAAACCTGAAACCGCGAAAACAAAAACACAAGAACCCTTCATTGTAGCGTTGAGTAGGTAGGTGTTTGAACTGCAACGCAAAAGAAATACTTGCGATTCACCTCAGTCGAGATACGGCTGCGATTAATTGCGAGGAGCCGAGGGGCACCGCCGCAAACAGGAAGCGCTGCCGCATCGCAGCAGAGTCCGCAGCATATCCATTTTAAAGTGCATTAAAGACGAAGCGAAAAAAGGGGGTCGGGGGCTTATCGGACCGCGTTTTAGCCCCAATACAAATCTGTCAACTCATCGCGATAGCGCGCCTTTCTCGAGAAGCAGCGCCTCCATAAATTCCTCACTTGAGTTGTGAGCAATATCGGGCCGAGGTGTGAAGCGGCCTGCACGGTCGACGCTTGCACCGGTGGTGCGTGCATTAGCCGATAACCGAAGCACCTATGCGATAAGCGGACACAATAAGTCCATTTAGCCGGAGATGAATGAGAAACTCGAAGATTCTTTCTCCACTTTGTTTATAGGCGTTTATGCCCGCCGCGGATCCACCTTACCTGGATGGATTTTGTGGCGGAGTACCGGCCAGCGCGTCAATATCATAATTTGAGAATTTTATCGATTACCTGGCCGCGCGGCGCTGCTACATTAGAGCGATTCGTTAACTTTTATGTGGTACTAATTCTGGGGATTACGGCGATTGGGTGAAAATTGAGAAGGGCCTTCATCAAAAACTTTCGTGAGTGCTACACCTTCAGGTGGGTAGTTAACAGCCTCGGGCTCGGATAATGAATAATAATGCCCAACTCCTACCGCGGAGGTGCGCTGCTTCTGGAATTCGGGCGATGACACGGCGCTGCCAAAGTAGCACCTAAGCTCGAGTGTATTCGGTTACGACCGCAGTTATATTTGAACTCCGAATTGGGCATATTTCATTCCACAGCTGCGCTGTAAATTTGCTCGTTAACGACAAATTTTATTGATAATTTTGATTGGCTACTGCGACGCAGAGAAGCAAACTAATACGTGGGCAGTCAGCTGCCGAAATGTATTCTCAAAATAGCCACGGGAACCCTTATTCTCACAAAGGAAACGAGCTTCTACTTGGTCCACTCTGGACATTAATATTTCTTTCAGAGATCGAAGACTATATACAAAGTAGCGATTTTTCTCAGCAATGTTTTAATACATATTAACACTCTTTGCAGTAGAATCAAGAAATAAAAAGGTTATACACGTAGAAACGTGGAAAAAGTAAATTAGGTACTTCCAAGTTTTTCGTTCATTTACTTATAAATTCTAAAGCTGTAAAATGTATGCTTTTCGGTGAATTTGGAAACAAGAAGTAATGAAAACCCCAGAATAAACACATTAGAAATATTCCTATTAGCTTACAATTCGTAAATTATACGAACCCTCCCATCTTTGTTTTGATTTTTGTTCAGTAAGATATAATACATACATATGTATATGTATGTACATACATTCATATGTATGAATATATATGTAATTTTTCTTTTTATAAAAAAGATTTGTAACCATTTATCATAGAAGTTTTTTGATTTCAAGCTTCTGAATAAGTATAAAGAAAATGTGTCATAGTGACGTCACTTAAAGTTTTCAAAAGAGTAAGACACAAGAATTAGACTAAAAAGAAAAAAATTCGATTAGGACTTCTTGAAAGACATCTAAGGTAGGAGAACCAAATAAGGCCCGGGCCCTAACAAGGCCCACCTTTCAAATTTCGCGCCAAACGAATTCGGAAGTGCCAAAAGTCTGTGTTATATTTTAGTACCTACAAATCTGAAACGTTCACCCTAATCAGTTTTTCTCAAAAGTAAACTTCTGAGTATTTGCATTCATAAAACGTCAGCGAAAGGGCATGCACGGCGAATTTTATAAAAAGCAACTGCAAAACATATAAGTATTTTTATTTATTTTTGAGGAAAAATATATACTTTTTTGTTTTATTTTGTACGTTGTCGTTATATATTATTATTATTATATAGAATGTGTGTTAAAAATTACGATTATTCTTTTATTATCATACTACTTAGTTATTTATCTAAGACAGTAGAACCAAATAAGGCCCGAGTCCTAACAAGGCCCATCTTTCAAATTTCGCGCTAAACGAAATCGGAAATTTCTCAAATCTGTGTTATAATTTAGTGCCTACAAATCTCAAATGTTCGCCCTATTCAGCTTCGCTCAGAAGTAAACTTGTCAGTGTATCCATTCATAAAATGTTAGCGAAACTGTATGTACGGTCAAATTTTATAAAAATCAACTACAAAACATGAAATTCATTAGTTTTGTTAATTTTTTGTTAGCTCTGTTAGAAAGTAATTATTTTTTGTTGAATTTTGGTAAATGACTTGCGTATTTACAATTAAATTTGATTCAAATTTAATGGGGGCCTTATTAAGACGTATGGGTTCCCTATAAGGCCCAAGGCATGTTTTTTTTTAAATGCTAAAAAGACAGTTAATATTTTAAAAGAGGCTATTATACTAAGGAATTTTCAAAAGGTTATTTAATAAAGAATTTTTATAATAAATTTAAAATCTTTTTATTTTGTAATCCTTTGAGTTATTAAGCAATAACAATAAGGTGGGCCTTATTTGGGTATCCTACCTTACCTGAAAAAATATAAGTGCAAAAACAATAACTTTTGCAGGCGCTCATGTGGTTGAGTATAATTCTGACGTTGAGTGAAGAACCCTAGAGACAGTAGGTAAATGTGCTTTATTTCGAGGGTTGACTACTAATTAACCAGAGTCCCGGCAGTTTCCAAGGCCGGATTTCATCTATTTAAAAGTACTCATGAATGGAAAAGATAATAACGCCCACAATTACTGAAAAAGATTTCGCTGGAAATAGGACGCTAAGAGCCCGGCACCTGGCTAATTTTAAATTCAGAAGGACGCCAAAAGGCTCATCGTTTTCTCAAAAGGAAAATTGAGTAAAATATCTCGAAGAACTTAAACAATTACCGAACCGCAATAGCGCCGTATCCGAAAGAAAAACTCTGTTTAAAGCCTTTGAGGCCGCTCGGGCGCCCTTTTTGAAGAGCTCCCATCGCTGAGGTTGGGGCTGCCTAAATGCGATAACCGTCCCTCGGTCCAAGGGCGAATTTCCATTTCGGAACCAATTTTACACGAAAAATAAAATTTTGGCGCGGCTTGGAAGGGCGCCCCATCGGCCCGGATGAGCATCCCGACCAGGGGCAGCGGCGTCGGCGGACAGTGCGGGGCAGGGGCTTTGTTTGCTCATGGAGCCTTTTGTGGGAACTGCCCTTGGTGGAGCTGCTGCTGCTGCTCATCCGAGGCCCGGCGGAGCTCTCCGCAAACGAACTTTCTTTATCTGTCGTTCATTATCATTTCATTAATTGCTAATTAACTGTGTTCTACATGAGAACACTCCGCCACTTGTGCCGCCCGCCTGCCCCGCCGCGCATCAACGAGTTTTGATCTTGGCACTTGGTCTGGGCCCGGAGGAGACGAGGCCCTCGCTTCTGATCGAAGGATGCCGACGAAGGGGCTCACGAAACTCGTCGGCGACGAGCGCGCCGGGGCCGACGAGCGCCGTCCAAGAGAAGAAGGTTTTTCTTGTCTTTGGATTTCTTTGTTTTCTCCATTGGCGCCCTGAGAAACACCCGAGATCCATCGCCAGTCCCCGCCCTCCGCCAACTCGGCTGCAATGCCTTTTGTGGAGCCAGCGGGGGGAGTGGGGCCACTGCCGGGCTTCATATGGGTGAATTAAGACGAAACCACTTCTTATAGCCGGCCGTAATTAATAAGCGGACTCGCCCTTTTTTACTAATTTTCCTCCTATTCTCGTCGGGTTGTCTTCCACAGGGAAACGAGTGGCCATCGGAATGGGATACGTGGTAATTATGTTTATGCTTCCGCAGAAGCCCAGTGCTTGGGGAGGGGATAATTAAAGGTGTTTTGAAAGCATCCGATCAGCCTCAGGATCGCATAGTTTTTAAAAACTCCTCTTGTCGTCTCCCCGGAGCGTTTGAGCTGTCTGGAGACACTGGAGTAATGACAAAATGCACCTTTCTACTTTATTATTTTTTTATTCACATTGTATTCAGAAAGTCGATAATTGTTCTGGAAAACGTTCTTGCTCAAGCATAAAAATTAAGTCGGATATGAAAGGCATGCTGCACCTAAGCAGTTCCTTGTTCTTATATTCCAATATAAGAAATACATTTTGATGATCGAATAGACTGACTAGAGATAATCAAGTTTTAGATGACAGGTTATACGATAAAACTGTGTATTAAATTTTGAGCAGACAATATTGAAAATACTACAAATTGACCCAATTTTTACGTTTTTCCACTCCAATTCATTCAATTAATATCGCCAAGTGTTATTGTACTCGTATACCTACATTAATATTTTCATAGTTTAATTGTTTTGTTCTGGCGGTAGCGCTATAAATAAGTAAGTATAGGTTATTTATAATTATAATTGCCAAAAAAAATTTAACTCAAAGGGAATTTAGTTTGTTTAAAAATATAGTTAATGTATCAGTTTTTTATAATAATCAAAGGAATAATATTTATAACACAGTATAAAAGTTCTACAACATCCATTATTGTAAAAAATTTCACGCCTTGCATGTAAAAGTAATGGAAAGCTTGTAAAACTATCAAAATATTTAATTTTCGAAGAAAACGTGCCTGTAATTTGAAAAAACATTGAAAATTACATGTTTGGAATGAGAGAAGAATGATTTTAATTTTATTTTGGAATGTGATTTTACGTAGGTATGCAACATTTTTTTTTTTGTAGAAAGGATAATTAACTAAACTTTTGGAGTATAGTTTTACTACACATTCATACATATTTGATGTTGAGTGATGGCAATACTTGCCAACATTTTATTTTGTAAAAATTGTTTACTGTGAATATAAGCGCCATAATTAATACAAATGTATGTAAATCTTAAAAAGTTTTTAAGATAATTAAAAGTAAATTTAGGAACACTATCATATACTTATCATTAATATTGTTGTAGGAAATTTAAAAATAATGGAGTTTGTTTTTGCTGAAATTACAATTAAAATATCAAATATTTTCGATATCATTGCTACAGTATCTTTTGCTAAGACGATTTTTGTTTAGAATTAAATTTGTAGTAAAAGAATGACGACAAATCAAACATGTTGGTAGTTACTTTCAGCAAACAAAAGGTTCCAAAATTCCTCTATTAACTATTAAGAAAGACGGTCTTTAAAGCATACTTTAAGAAACCACAGGGAGCGTGTAGGGTCATGCTTAAATTAAGAAAAATTCCTTGAAGTGCGCCTATCCGGGGAATAACGAGCAATTAACCTTAAGTCGGCGATAATATTCAATTCGGTTACTCGTCGTGTGCGCAACTATCTTAATTACGACCTACGTGGAATTCCTTTCACGTCGCACGCTCTTGCAGGACAGCAATTACCTTCGATAATACTGTTGTCCAGCGACGTCTTTGACTCGTTGTCCTTCAAGCAAAGCGAGGTTTCCTGCGCGTGGGTGTCGTTCGCATTCGTGCCAAGGACCCGCAGTTTGTCAGCAGCGCTGTCTTGCGTCCCCTGAAACTGCCTGGGAATCTACCTCCTGGAAAATTTACACCTTTCCTGGAGTGGTCCGGTGCAAAATGCAAACAAAGGCTTTGGGAGGACCGCAAACTGTGCGCCCTTGTTGGGCGAAACAAAAATTTGAACGACGTCTTCAGGACCTTTGTGCCCGTTCGTTCACAAAGGAATGTTTTATGACACGCAAGACCTTTCTCGATGTTTTCATCATTTTTCTGAATTTTATTGGCAGTGCATTCTTTGAAGGACTTCACACTTAAGAGCTAGTCAGGGAGCAATTATGGCCGCATTATGGGAACCTCGGGGCCCTTTGTTGTCGTGCAGTTCTCTGATTTATGGAGCATTGTCCTGCCAGCGCAGTCGATATTTAATAAATTACTGACGACCGTTAAGATTCCCTCCGGGTGGGGTAAAATTCCTCCGAGAGAATAGCCCTGCAAAACAATGCGAGACGCTCCGGCCCGGCTGTGCAAATTCTCGGCAGAATCCTGCGAAGGACAAGGGCCCGGCGCAACAAGCGCGGAACTCGTCCGTTATCCAATTAAGTTCCACCTCCAAAGCAGGCACCAGCACGTTCCACAACGCCCCCGCAAATGAAAACGTAGAAAAGTCGAGGAGGTAATCAAGGACTGCGTTCCAGCACGCCAAGTGGGGCTGCGACCGCACGAACACCGGCCACAATTCATAAAAGCATTTATCCACCGATAAACGCGAAGATAGTCCTTTCCGGCCACCGGGGGAAACACCTGGCCGTCGCGTCGCGTCTTTGGAATTAAACGCGCGAAGAATTAGCCCTTGCGATGTCTCACTTAGGGAGCTACGCTAGCAATTAAGAAAATGGCACCCCTGACAAGGCCCTTTTCAGAGGAGCAGATATTACGAAAAATCCTCCCGGCTTTTGTGGCCATTATGTTTTTATTTTATTCCACGCCAGTTACCTCGAGGACGACCACTAGGACTAGGGGAGTCTTTTGAAATTAATGCAATTCCGATTTTAAGGTATTTCAGCTACCTCAAGAAATGGTTTTTAAACAAGGTAGAAAATTTTTCTTATGAACGGTATATATTTAAATAAGTACTTAAATGACAACGAGAAAAATCTTGGAGTTTAATTTTTATAAGAACAGTCGAAATTTTCTGCAGTTAAAGTTGTACCCAATATTTTCAAGAAACACTTTCAAAAAGTTACAAAGTTCCTTAAAAGGCAAAAGTATTCATTTCGAACTGAACTAAATATTATTTGCTGATTCATACATGTTTGGACTGTTTGAAGATATACATATATGTAGATACATATATCAGCTTTTGCTTTTTAATTTTGACATTCCTTTCAAGAGACATTGCTCAAAACGTAAAAAATTCCGAAAACAGTATAATAATTGAAATTTTACAGTATGAACAGCATTTTAGATGAAAATACTGATTTTGTATGTTTATTTAATGGTTGCAACTAATGGTAAGGTTTTAAAAAATATGCTCTGTTTTCTGAACTAAAAAATGCTATTTTTAAGGAATATGCGAAAATACCTGTGTTAGCTGTTTTCGATTTCGAATTATTTAATTGATTTTTACATGTCATGCCCCTTAATCAAATTTCAGCAGTAAGCTGAGAAATGGACGGCTTCAGTATTCTCAAAATCCGATTGAAGTTATCTCCTTCACCGGGCATCATCAATCTTCGTAACGTAGCGAAAGATTTTCACCTGCAACCTCTTGAGGCCGGGAATCAGATGCAGGCGGCCACCAACAATTTATTACAAAAGGGAAGAGGTCCGCGGAGCTCAGAGCCGTCGAAGGGCGAAGCGCGAGAGCTCCGCTGAAGTATCGGCCGAGATCGCTGATGCACCTGCAGGATTTCGTCGGAAATTTTAATGGGGCCAGGACGGGAAATTTCTTTCAATCGTTTCATCGTCTCATTCGGTCAGTGCTGCTCGCGGCGATCACGCCCGGCTCGGCGGGAAGAAGGCACCTCACCTGAAAATTCCACCTGTTTCCGTAATTACACTGATTCTGTTTTTCCAAAATCGATTCCGGTGGGTGCTCCTCTTGCTTTTTGCGCCTCTCGCAGTGTTCTTAACAATTTGATCCCGGGCTAATCCTTGTGGGAATCTAACAGAACATCTAAATGACCAGCGATGTATTTAATGGGTCGTTCGACCTCATCCTGTTGGTCCCATTTCATTCATAATGAAAGGGCATTTATAAGGCTCTTAGCCCTTCCCGGGCCCCCGGTAATAGCGCCCTCGTCCCGAAATAGCCCCAGCATCCTCAGGTACCCACAGAAAGAAATGGCAAGTGAAGGCCTAAAAAATTCAACGCTTTCTGGAAATAAAAACGACCGGCCCATGAATCCATAATGAGGGTTGGCCACTTTGCAAATATCTCGCCAGACACGACACCGCTGGAATCCGTTTCCGAAAGACGTGTGCGGGGGCGTGCCAGCGGCGGAGGCGCCAAGGTATGCAAACATTAGCAGGACATGGGACAGCTCGGCTGTCATCTCCCGAACCACGGCGGCCCATCCACCCGCACAGGAACCGAAGAAAAAAGCATAGGGGAAGTACTTTTCCTTCCTCTTTCGGAGGGACGAAATCCGACAAAAATATTTCAAATGGCCAGCAGTTTGGTCAATTTGCTCAAATCACTGACATTTTTGAGGCAGAGTGTTTTGGAGCCGCCCGGGATGGGGAGAGTTATGGGCTCTGGGAAATGGACATCTCCTGGGGACTCAGGTATTAGCTTTAAACTGACTTTATTAATGAGATTTGCCTCTGAATTTATGGGAGTGCCATTAGGCGGAAGATGGATTCGACCGGTGGTTGCAGGGATGAATGGGCGGACAGATTGAGCGGTCACTTCCATGCCCCCGCTCTCGGAAAGATTTCCAACTGCGGAAGAAACTTGTAGGAACGGTGCTCCAGCCCAGGAGATGGATATTTGACCCTAGAGTTACACATCCAGAAGATTGTAGAGAAAAACGTCTGCTCATATTTCCTCACGAAAAGTGGAAATTGAAATAATGTTATGAAAATTAAGCTTACGAAAATAGTATCTAATATAGTAGGAAGACCTCTTTTTCTAAATAACAGGCCTTAACCCGGCGGGAGTGTGGTGACAAAATGTTACAACGAGTATGTGGCAGGGTATGACATACCCGCGTATAAAATTGTCTCTTAAACTTGTTTACCAAATAGATAGCAATAAAGTAATGAGTTTTATTGTAATAGGTAATATGATAGGGTAATTTTAATGAAACACCTCTGGCAGTTTAATGCTTTTTATATTATAATATAATAGAAGAAAATCAAAATTTCTTAACTTTTCAAACCAAATTATAGACTCTTTCAAAAAAGCTACAAGAGAAATAAAAAATAGTCTTCATGAACAAAAAAAAACTACAAAACCTCATAAGCCATGTTAAAAACTTTTACGATGAACCGTTATTTTTCAATGATCTTTTAAAAACGGCCGAAATATGGTTTTTTGGATATTTTGACTCTGTTTTTCTCGCAAACAAGAGCTGATTGAACATTTCAATTTACGAATTCGTAATCTACAGACAAAATCCTATAGAAATAATGCGACATTTATATGGAAAAAAAATTAAATTTATAAACCTGTGAATTCATTCAACTACTACGTTTGCGTAGGCAAATAAATATTATAAAAACATATATTGTTTTTTGAAAAAATCTTTTTTTGAAAACCTAATGATAAAACTCAGACAATTCTATTCTTACTGCTGGGTCCATAACTTCTCTTGAATAAAAAGACATGTAACTTCGTTAAAGTTGCAATATGAAGTGAAAGTTATTTCAAGATAAATTAAGCTTCCTTTACAACTCAGATTTCGAACTTGAATAGAGTAATACCCATAAAAAAAACTTATTAATGTGACTAAAATTTTCAACACTTACATAGTACAAAAGTTGCGGACGATGAGTTATTCATGCGTCAATTGAAGTTTTATTAGAATCTACATAATTCTTTAGTTAGCACATTTTTAGACCTGGATCATCTTGACAAAAATTTATCCATTAATGCATTTTAATTTATTACTGATTAATTCTAAATTAGCCATTTCATGCAATTCAGTGGTGGAGATGTGCCATATAAGATTTAGCATCATTTTTAAAATTTTTTTTTTGGCAACGGGAATTTTATTTATTATCTGTATTTATTATGGCACATTCAAACCACACGGGGGTTTAGTACAGCATAAGGGCTTGAAATATCACTTTAAGAATAACGAGCTTATTTTCCAAGCGATTTCTGGAAAAACGGTTGCATAAATGTTATATAAAATTGACGCAAAAATCGATTCTTGGGGAATGCCTGCAGTAATTAGTAGTTCAGTGGAAAACTTTCATATTAGGCGGAATTTGATATGTAGGGTAACTCTTAGAAGAGGGTGGCATGGACTAAGTCCCGGTTTAAATCCAAACTATTGGTTGGGAATGTTACTATATTCGTCGATAGCATCCATAAATTTAATTTTAATGACCTTTTCTAGAAATTTGCTCTTTTTTTCAACAAATTGTCGCTACTTTTACTTTAAGTGTATCAGATTTGATGTCAAAATTTCAACAGACGTAGTCAAGTTCCAGTGCAAATTCAAAATTTAATTTTTTTTAAAGAATGGACAGTTTCTGTATCATTTGGACAAAACAATTTAATTTTTATGTTTTGCAAAAAATGCTCTTTTTATATTCTTCCTTGGAGTTTCAGCCCTTATGACTTTGTTTATTCTAGTTCTTGCTTCATAACTTTGCGAAAGATTCAAAATTATTTTCTATTTAATGAGCATCTTAATCCACCTATGGCCAAGCGAGTTGGGAATCGACATAATACGGCAAATAAGATCGACCCAAAGACTTCGCTACTTGATTAAAAAAATGCAATCTTTTTCATGATGGAAGTGACATTAAGTGCTTCCTTTGATACTGATCCCCCTGGTCTCACATCTTAAACGCAGGATTCTTTCGGTTCCTCTTGAAGGATAATCAAAATTGCATCACCCCATCTTGAGCTTTTAATGTAATAGTAACCAGCCTTCAACCGGTGAAGACCCTTCGGCGAATTTAGCAAATTAAAAAGGAAATTCGACTCTCGGGGCTCACGGGCAGATGCGGAGTGTTTGCATCTTAAAAATTTTATCAGGTCTTCGGGCCGCCGTAAGAGCGGCAATGTAAGGAATAAGACAAATTCGAGCGCCTTCCCGCCGACTGCCGCTTAGAGCGGGGGATGATCCCTTTCATCTGAGCGGGGGGCAGGGCGCCCCGTTTTCGATCCGGAACGCCTTGTGGAGCTCATCTCCGCATGCACGTCACGTCGGATATCTTACAGGGAAGCAAAGGAGTGCGTGCTCCCTTTTCCCCGAAAACTTATCCCTTTAGGATCGTCACTTCTTCTCAGTGTCATTTGTTTCAAGTTTCGGGAGCGCTCGGCGGAGCGACCTTGGTCCTGGCTGTCTGTCAAAGGACACTGCAGAGGCTTTTATCACCCCGTCTTGCGGCTTTAAGCGGAGAAAAGCGAAAAATTTGATAGTGCTCTTCGAGTAGTGTCACGACCCCCACTGAGATGAAACACGTTCCTTGCGACTCTGTTGTCGATTTCGTGAGTAAAATTTTAAGGAAATTCGATTTTTAGTTGTCTTCCCTTCGGCACCCTTCCCCAATCGTTTTGCCCTTTTTTCTTTTGGACAAGTCCCTTTTCGAGGGGGCGAGCGTATTATTTTCGGGAATAAGTAGCCATTCACCGGTAGCTCCGAAATGAAATCTCCACGAACCGGGAGCATGTGGTTTATGTGCTCCCCTGATAATCGTGCGGAGGAGCTCCGAGGTCCCTTATGACCCACTAAACTTAGGGTTCACGTTACTGAGTGCAGCAGCCAGATAGATTCATTACAATGGAGTTCTGGCACGTGACTTTAAAGTGGTTATCGAGTAGAATACAAAGGAGATTGCTCTTTTTCACCCGGTAATTATGGGGCTTTTCGGGGAACTGTGCTTATCTTTTGAGTACATTGGAGAACTTGGAAAAGCTACCGAAACGTCGAGTGGCTGAGATTTGGGCTGAAGAGGAGCACTTTTAAAGGCCAGGAAGGACTTTGGATTGTTTGAGTGACGATCCAGCAGGATAACGAGCTTTGAGCCCTCGTTTTGGGGAATGATGCAGCATTAATTTCAGTATCATTTTTTGTAATAGAAGGACAGCGAATGCTACTTTGAAATGGAGTTCTAAAGGCAATTTTAACCGCTACGTAGCAAAACGTAGCTTTAATTATGATATTCAGGACAGAGTTTTTAAGAAAAATGTTAATTCTTAGTTCAATTCATTCCGTACTGTACAACTCGTACATATTTTATTTATGAAAAAATTTCTTTAATGTTTTGCATCTAGGAGGCAATTCTAAAAGCTTATTTTCCCACTATATCATTCATTGCTTTTCAAGTTTTTAATAATCCTCTCGAAATTTTTTAAATTGCATGTAATTTAATTCATAGAAAAGACTGCAATGTATGTATATTCGTGCATTTCTATCACCATTTCAAACCCCGAGTATGCCTTTGTTAGACTTTTATGGCCCAACCTATGTTTATTTAACTTTCACGATAATTTTGTAGAAGAGGCTGCTGAACATTCAACCAGAATAAACATGGTTCCTCCCGACCTTGTGAAAGTTGTAACACTTTTGTTTGTACCTAAACTTGTCCCCTTTTAGCACTTGTATGCTAATAAAGCGCCGGAGACTCCATTTGTCATAATTAAACCTCCCATTTGGTGAATGCATTAAAACTATGGGAGCACCCACCCAAGGGCCCGGCCCACTGGATCTACCCCAGCCCATGCCCCGGTGAAAAGTTCCCCTGCCAATCAAAAGTAATTTACCCAAATCCGATGCAGTCCTGCCCCTTTGGCCATTTGCATAAGTTTTCTGCATTCATTAACAAAACAAACCGGCGGCGGCCGGGATATGTACAAATTTTCGGGTGCCCCCGGCTCCCCGGCGCTGTCCGCCAGCCGGGCCCGGCCGTTCCCACCGGCGGACCATGGGCAATTAGCCAGGCGAGCGTGAAGTCTTGAGGCATTCGCCGCAGCAGCCCCCGGCCGGTGTAATCCGATTAATTAAATCAACAGCTAATTAATGTTAACGAATTCATAATTTCGTCCGCGGCAGCCCTAAGTTTCGCTGCCCGTTCCGGGTAACATGTGTCATGCGGGACGATAGCATCTTTCGCGCCGGAGCAGGAGTCTTAGGAGCCGCCCGGGCCCCAGGTCGCGGCCATAAAACTACCAGCTAATTACCAGAGTGCGAGATAATGCCGCCGTTCCGGTGGTGGTGCGCTCTGCATGAGAGTGATATGCTCGAAATTAATATGCAAATTGCGCGGGACGGTTTTACGGCCCCGTTTATGTTACGATTGTTCCAGTTGCACGGCGGAGGTGATCCGCGCTCTGCCACCTCGCCGCAATCCGAAGGAGATGGATGGCCAGGAGTCAATAAACCCGCGATTAACCATGCGACCGGCTCATCCGCGCTTACAGGGGCCGCGGTTTCGCTGTTACAATAAGAAAAATTTCAGAATAAACCTTCATCTTCCTCCCTCCTTCACTAAATGTGTGGCCAGGTATGATACAACTTTTGTGCCAACTGTAAATTCTGTTTTATTAAAAAAGAACACTGCTAATGTTTATGTATAAGGTATATTAATATTTCTTTATGCAAATTTCGACGTTTTTCGACGTTTTTCTAACCTCGATTTATCCTCTATTCTCTTGAAGGATAGGTACTTAAATGTGTGAAGTCAACATGTCATGTCAACATAGGGGTCAGATTGACCCCAGTCACGTAATTCCCACTTGACTACCTTAAAGTTTTCACCATTTTTCAATTTCTTTCACGTATCTAAATATTGGATATTTCCTAAATTTCGTTTTTTACCCATATCAGTATAAGAGAATTATAAAAGTACATCTTGTAAATTTTTTGAAATAAAAAAAATCATTAGCTGGCTTACAGCAAACATTTTCGTGACTGAGGTCACGCGAATCCCGCAGTGCCAAATATGCGAATCTGTGGAAACGTAGCAGCTAAGGTTATACGTTTTTGTTTAAATTGTAGGGAATTGTAATGTATTTGTTCAATTCTAATATATGAGCTTATGGGTATTTTGCTAAGAAAAAACTCCCCATATTTTTCTTAGAGTATTAATCCAGTGGGAAGCTCATCTGCGATCCCGCAGCTCCAGTAGTTCCCAGTGAACCGCGGGTAGGACATCTTTTATACTTTGGATGAGATGACGACGAGTTTCCAGTCGTCGCTGCAGCAGAAAAATTTCATCCGACAATTTATGTGCCTTCCAGTGCCGAAAGAATTTTGGGGCCTTCGAGGTGCTCTGATCAGAAGTCTCGAATTACCCAAGCGGGGGAATTGCACGGGGGAGCGGTCGTTAAGGTGCGTTATTTATTGAAGCGCTTTGTGGAAATTTGTTCTTCGTCATCCAATTTGCGGAGGTTTCTCTTGTTTTGCTGCTTAATCCGCGACAAGATGTGTTATTTATTTGACACACAAAGTCTGCTTATCTACGGCGTTGACTGTTTCTTGATTCGGGACTTGGAGGTGGGGCTCCATCTTCGCGCGGCACTGGCATCAGGCAGCGAAATTTAAATTTGTTTTCTGCTGGGAAACGTGTCAGCGCCGATAAAAGTCTCTCCGGGGGTCCAATTTTGGATGCAGTGCTCCGTCACGACTGGACCGTTTGTTTTGAGACCCCCGAAATATGGCCCTGGGCGAGCTTAAACGCAACTCATTCACAAATTGAGAATTATTGAATTTTTGCAGCGCGGGGCTCCATTTTATGTCGCTCGTTTAAGTCTCCGAAGACTTTTATTAATTGCACAATTATAATCGTTCGAATATTCAATTAGTAGCACGGGCCTCAGCCTCAAATGTGCCGGACAATTTGAAGCCTCACAAAAATACCTGAGCTCGTTTAGACGCACCAAGTGCTCCAGATATCTGAAAGCTTACGGACCCGGAAACTTTTCGACGAAACCGAGAAGTGTTCCACGGCCACCGCCGAAAAGGAACTCCAAAACCATCCTCGTAAATCGAAAGCGAGGAAAAAATCAAATTTCATTGCAGGAATAGCCCTGCTCGGGAAAACTCGCCCGTCGGTCGTCGGGCTCTGAAATGTTTCAATAATCCCTGGATAACGATTTCAGCGCTCTTTTGCTAACCTCATAACCCTTTTTCGATAGACGACGCCGGTTAACACCGATCCAGCTCGAATTGGCCGAGGAATTGTGTTTGCCCGGGGAGGGCGGGCCGTGCCCGGGAAAGTTGCAAATTCGCCGGATATTAAAAGGGAAGTAATTAGTTTGCCGTCTGGATCTGGGGATTCCGTTGGTAGGCAACGAGCCCAGCAATACGCTCCCCATGTTCAAGTGCTAAAACGATTCGGGCTGCAGGTGAGCTGCGCTTCGAGTTACAGGTAACTAACTAACCACCCGGCTCGTGGTTGCAGCCCGGCCCGGCATTCGAGGGCGCACAGAAGTGGCGAATTGAATTTAACCCCCACAAAGGAGCCCTCGCGCCGGAATTGAACCTATTTCCAGATCGACGGCTGAGAGGTTATCAAATTAGCATTCTTGCAGACTCTTCATTTGCCACAATGTTTTGCATCCCTGAAGAGCGCTTTTGAGGTTGCGATGTCAAAAGAAAAACGCCCCGGGAGCAAAAATTTTCATTTCCTCATCTCGTCGTTCATTGGTTTTGATTTTCGTGGCACATAGACGCTGACTCGAAAAATCGCCTTTAGCACCAAGTTTTTTTTCTTTTTTATTGGTCTGAATGCAATCGAACCTTTATATGCAAATATAGTTGTAAAGACTGCACTATTGACTCTAACACGGCAATACCCAAAGTTTTATGGAACTTGACTACAAAATAAAAGTATATAGAATAAGTATAGAATGGGCTTAATTTTAATTTTCCTCAAAATCAATTTATTGTTTTAGTTCATTTTTATTCTATAGCCTTTAGAAGGCATGAGCACGCAGTTTTAAATAGAAGTTTAATGAGATTTATTACAATCTTTGCCAGTGTCTGTTTTATGGGTAGCTTATAAATTAGTCAATACTAGGAATTTTGTTGCCAATAGTAAGATGCTTGAGAGTTTTGTTTACTATCATTTTAAAAAAGATACTTCGGCAAAACTTGGCGAAGCAAAGCTCAGTGGGCAAGTTTTGTTACATTATTACATTAGTCGTTTAAAGAAAAACAAGCATTCAATTCATTTCCTTTAAAAGAATAGTTATAATAATCTGAAAACAGCAAGTTCATATATGTATGTATTTTACGAAAGGAAAGCTACGCAGTTTTTTGTTCAAACAAACGACAAAAGCCTTCTGCTTAAACAAAAACGAAAAAACAGCCAAAATCTACAGACGAAATCTTTACCACCTTGAAAATGAATTCTCTTAACTTTGTGTCCACACCTGAACCCTAACTGCAAGATAATGGTGTTCAATTACTTCTGATAAAATTCGCATAAATGGACAGGTTTTTTCTTCGAGCCCTGTAAAGGGTTTATCCGAGGATTGTCTTAGGTTACCAAAATTCAGTAAAATTCCTCCTTTTTCAGCAGCAGCAAATAGAGATCACAGCGATAAGGGGGATGCTTCTTTCAAGCCAAGCGTACGTACCTACTATCTGAAAGACAGCCATAATGTGCAGAAGATTTTGCACTTTGGAAGCGTTTTGAAAGGAAGCATAATCCCAGCCGCCGTCTCCGCAGCTGAATTATAAGAGCCCAAGGGTGCATTGCCCTCGGATTGGGGTTGTGATATTCCCCAGGTTACTAAATCCTGATTACCTAGAGCTCAAACCCCCGGCCCCAGCCGCTCGCTCCATTAGTTGCGAGACATTCACAGAAAAATTAAAGCCTTAATCTTGGCCCCCGAGCCCCGGCGCTGGATGGCTGTGTAAAGCATCCGAGCGGAATGGGAATAATTCCGGGGAATAGTTTAACCTCAGCTTAAATTGAGTTTATCCTTTAAATCCTAACTGCCCTAGAAACGACTAATTCGCATGCAAAGGGAGTTCGTTCGCATTAAAGACACCACGGCGTGGTCGCGTGGGCGCGCCAGGGCGTCGACGAACACACGGGAGCAGGAAGGGGCGCGGGAAACGTGTTAAGGGATGCTTCGTCTGAAATAGTTTGCATATAAGTTTGAAGCATCCTTGTGCGCCCTTCGTTTGGAGGAAGTATTCTGGGGCCCCGCTCCGCCCGAACGACCTCCCGCTTCCGCCTGCTGGCTTCGATCGTCCTCCACTTTTTGTGCGGAATTGGCCTGCTTAGAGGTTTTATGCGGCGGCGATTTTCGTCCCTAAGAGCGGTGCTGCTAACTGATTCCGGCTTGTTACATCAATTTTGTCAAGAAGCGGGCGGTGCGGGTGGGACAGAGAGAGCCCAACAAAGCGCAAATGGGCGGAATTCTTGAGGAACGCAACCAAAGCCCGAAATATAAACTCGGTCCAGCCGAGGCTGCTGCCATGGCGAAGGAGCCGGGAATCTCTCGAATGAAATCGGATTCACCTTCAAAAGGAGCCGTTCCGGGAGCGTCGGAGTCGGGAGGCTGCTCATGTTTATGTAAATAACTCTGTCCGTCCTGACAGAAGACCACTTAGAGCGGGGCGCGGGGTGGCCCCGGCCCCGCCCGGGTCTGCTGCGGTGGAAACGTTAACGATAGAAATTGCTTTAATTAATCGGCAGTTTACAACTGAAACTTAAGAGCAGTCCGCTCTTACTGCGGATCCCGCGCAACCCTTTCTGCCAGCAATTCATTGGGGAAGAAAAAAGCAGGCAGGCAGCGTCTTAAGAGGATTCGAGGACCGGGCGCGGCGGGGCAAACTGGCAAAGAACCTCTTTTCCTTCGTCAGTCTTTATGAATTTTTCACTTTCGAAATGCGGAGACAATAAGGAGCGAGTATCCTGCGCAACGGACCATTGTGCGGCGCGGTGCGGTCGAGCAAGGCCTAGCCGCGAACTCCATCCGCTCCTTTGTGCCTTCCGCCTTTAAGGAACTTACCTATTTGAGGAATTTACCTTTCGCGGTGGAAAAGGACAAGAGACGGTGGATGCACAACATCCGCTCGACAGAAACCGCTTTGGTCTCGCCCGAGCGCCTTCTTTGTTCCTGAATTAAATATTGCAAGGACTCCCGGAGATTCAACTATTCACGGCGGATTTTCTTGCGATTCGGCTGGGATTTAGTTTCAGGGGCTGGCACAATAATGACTTTGTGATTGGAGCCGAATTCAATTCCTTTTATACCTGCAGCTTAGCCCTACGACTTAAACAAAGCAAAACACTTTCATAGAACTCTTTTTCCCTGTAGATATAAGTAATATTCGAGCTATAAAGTGAACGAAATCCTAACAAACACAGGCGCAAATTATCACACTTAAAAAGTTATTACCAAATATTTTTTATTTCGAAATCTTATGTGCAAAATATACTAACAATAAAAAATACAAAAAAAAAATCAAACAGCACTATACTTTTATAAATCCAGCATCAAGAAGTCTGGGTAGTTCTTAATTTAGATCGGGTTGTTTTTCCAGTTACTATAATTATAAATTTTCCTAAATAAATTAATTTTTAAATTTTGAGTGCACACAGATTAGAAATGTAAACAAGAATTGGAATTTTACAATTTGGACTAGAAATAGATTAAGCTGATTTTAATGAAACCATAAAAATGGCTCCAAGGATGTCCACACATTATACATATATATTTGATTAATATATATATTTTATAAGTCTTTGCAAATTGTATTAAGAGCTAAATTATTTTCCTGTCCACTTACTCTCGGAATTCATTATTTTAACAAACGATTCGGTTTCCAAAGGAACAACAAAATTTAGATAGGTACACAATTTTACATTTGCCAAACGACTGTCCCTTTTATTTGGAAATTTAATTATATTAACATTTAAATTAGACATTTTCATGTAATGCATATATGTTTTGTAATTCGTTATTATAATACATAGTTTGTCTTGCGAGGCTATTTCTTGACTTAGTCGCTTTTAGACAGTAACTCGTTTATATGCTGATAAATTTGTAAGAGGGACGTGTGGTCATCTGCGTTGTGTAAATGCGGAAAGTTCTTCATAGTGTTGTAAAATGAGACGTGCCACATCTCGAAACTATCGACTAGCACGAAAACATTGGATTCTTTGAATTCGTCTCGGTCTCCCTAATAGGCTGAAAATGGGTTTTACGACCCTCGAAATTGTGCTCAAATAGGATTTGGGAACCACTATGGCGTCCAGTCATGTCATAGGGAGCTCTATCGGCCACTACTACAGGCAGCAAAATTCAATTAATTAAAATTCGGGGAAAGTTGGTGAATTAAATTCCATAATTCCCGGCTATTGTTGGCTTTTCGTGGCAGACTTGGCACGGAGAATGACATCAGCCCGGGCAGCTTTAAGGCTGCCCACCCCACTCAAATCGGCTCGAATTGAGGAACACGCAAGGCCAGGGCTCGGGAATGTTTCTGTCATTATCCCGAGCCCTTCGAATGCGCCTGCAGGAAGCGCGTTCCCAACCCTCGTCCTGTCGCACGTACGCTCGGTGTAATTTCGGTTGTCGACATCAAAACTTGGGGCATTCATGAGCGGCTGAGTAATTGCCCATATGCGCACCCCGGCTGGTACCAAATTGACTTCGATGAATGCAACCCTCCCGGTCCCGGGGACGCTGCACTCAAGGAGGATCAGATATGATGCAATTGTCTTCGCCGGGGCAGGACGCCTTCGGAGCCCAATTGCTGCGCCATTAATTTCGGATTTAACCAGCCATGATCTCCCCCAGCGCGGCATTCCCATTTTTATCTCGGAGCCCGTCTCGGGCGACTGTGGGCGGATTAAGCGCTCCTCGTCCTTATGCAACAATCCGGAGCAAGTCGGAGCCGGGATCATGTGGTGATAAGAGCTCTCGGGCAGGTCCGTGTTTGCATCCTTTGTCCGACGGTTTGTTGCTAATCGAATTATATCCTTGAAGGCATCCTGCCGTGCACAAGATTCCTAATCCTTGCATTGCTTTCTGGGATTTTTACTCCCTGGAGGAGAGACCCAAATCGAAAATTTGCAGGCGCACTGTTTTTTGTGGTGCAGCAGCGCAGGGTGGACGAATTAATTTCAGAGAAAATTTCGACGGAGCGTGCAGCCCCTCCCTGCAAAGAACGTCCGCTGATAAAATATTTTAAGTTGTCCACTTGAACTGGTCTTCTGAGATGAATGCAACACTGGTTTTTGTGGAATTATGGACGTAAGTGTGCTTCCAAGTGTATAAATTAATATAAAAGATAGAAAATCTGACTTTGTTTTCAATAATCTTTCTTTAAAATCGAATTGTGAGGCTCTCAGCAGCACAACACGCTTGCTATGAACAGGGACGTTAAGCCGAAATATATAAAACAAACATGTTCGTATAGATAATTTTAAACTATACTTTAACAAAAAGAAAACGACTTTAAGGGTGTGTTTACGCTAAGCGCTGCCACAAGCGATGCTGCCACTAGCGATTACAAGCGATCTAAACGCCTGTGATCGCTTGCGACCGAGTGTTCGAATTGGAAGCGATTAAAACGCTTGCGACCAAGCATTTGACATTTAAAAATTTAAAAAATGGCCCTTTCCATGGTTGAATGGTATTATTTGTTAGATAGCTCTGCGGTTAGAAATCGACTATTAAGACGGCAAACCAGGCGATTTCACGTTCATCCCATTTATAGAAATCGAGAGCAAAAAAGAGAGTACAAAAAATCACTTGATCGTAAATTAAATTTTGACCCAAATCTAACTACCGTGGTGGAAATTCATATAAAAACATTTACACTTACCTTATTTTCTCAAACAAATTTCAATTAAGTTTTTAACTTTATATAACATTAGAATAGCTGGCGATCTCAGCTTTAGACTCATATGTGCTGAAGCTCATATGTAAATAATTATCCCGGAAAAATTTTCCAAAAATCCGTTTTGTATTTATTTCTGTGGCATACAATACATTTTTCACATATGTTCCCTAAGGAATTCCGAGACTATCTTCCGGCGGCATCTGAGCGCTCTTCTTGCCTCGAAGCAAGGACGGCTATCTCGCCTCGATCAGTAGCGGTCAAATCAATAAAATTTACGGGGAAATTTCGTTAAATTCAAATTAATAAAGAAGCACCCCGCAGAGTATGAAAAATGGCGCTCACTTAAATTTCAGTTGGTCAGCCGTTGTGGGTAACCGCTTTGCAGCGCACCGAGCAAATCCTCGTAATTAAATCGTGGAATTAAGATGCTATCGCAGCGGCCAGACCGTTGCCAGCAGCCGCAGTGTGCGACGGGCTTAAAATTCGTCAATTACCCGAAATCAGATAGGAGCGGGCCGAACGGGTTCCACCGCATGAATGCCGAGTGTGCGTCCGTCAGCGTTATGACAATTATTCCGTCCCGTGGTGTCAACCTTCGGTAATTAACTGCTGCCGAAATGGTGGAAATGTCAATTTGTATTAATTCGCTGGTCCCCATTAAGCAGTTATAAAATTCCTCCAGAGTACCGGCTAATGGAAACTGGCCGCTGGTCGCAGTCGTCTCGACCGCCAGTGCGCTTTATGAATTTACAAGCGGAGCGCTAGGCTGGGGCCACATGACCGGGCAGAAGAGCGCCTTCTTAGGCAGCGTCCCACTCCGGAGCCCGGGAAGCGCTCGGATTGCGGCCAAGGCGAGGGCCGTCGTCCCAGACGCCATCCGTGCTCCTATTAACTTTATTTAATTAATGCAATTTATGCAGTCCATCGAGAATTTTAATTAGCACATGCGTATGAGCCGGGCGCGGGAGCGATTGCCCGGGCTGATAGCGCGCCAGCGGCGGGCGGGGGCGGGGGCACTGGGCGAAGATGTGCTGAAAGGTTAATTTCGAGATGGAGTGATACGGCTAATGCTACTTTGTATTGTTAAAAGTTTCCTGAAGACTTCAGAGTTCTGTTTGAGTTGGGAAATGACTTGCCGAACTTTTAAGATAATGAGGAGCCTCATCTCCTGCCATTCCGCTTCCGGCCCTTTCACGTACTTTGGAATTTTTCGGGGCCGAAATGGTTTATTACGGTTACTACCTCCGGGTCTGGGGAGTGGGGCGGAACAATTTCGCAGACGACATCTCCGCCAAAGTACAGTTAAGGGGATTTCGTACATAGTGTGTCAACTCAAACCGAAAGGAATTTTTAAAATTTGTTTTTATAAATTTTTATTTTATTTACACTACACCTACATATATTACACTTAATTTAGTAATTTTAATTTTTTTTTACTTAAATACCTTCACTTTAATTTTTTTTTTATTTATAATATCTTCATCTGCACTTATATGCTCACGTGTAAAAAAATAAAAAATTCTATGTAATTAAAATTCTGAAAACCTTCAGTAGAAAAGGCAAATTTGAAAAATATATGTACCTATAACAATACTAAACCGTGGTCGAGAAAAACTCAAATTTGATGTCCAAGTCGTCGAATATTTGCATAAGTGCGTTTATTTGTCGAATCCAATGCAGTTTCGCTAATATTGGTGACTTGTTAAAGATTGAAAAAAGGTGTACCAATTTTCAGTTTCACACTAGCAAAACCTTTTATAACGCCATAATAGCAAAAGTCAATTTCAAAGGAGATTCGCCCGAAGACGGGGTGCAGACGATTCTGGGGCGAGGGTAACTCGATTGTCTAGCCATGGCGGACACACATTAATCTCCCGCCAACTCGCCTGGTCCTGTCCGTTCCTTTTATCAATCGAAGATGCCTTCCCTGCCGGACGGGCCACAATTGGCAGGAAAAATGTATAATCCAAAACTCTGCAGCTTCACTCGATTTCGGTGCTGGTGGCTGGCTTGGCTTCCATTTTTCTGGCCAAATGCAGTTTCCAACTCGGTGAGTTCTTCCCATTGCAGCGCCTCCGGAACCCTTGTCCTCCTTGGGAGTCCCAGCGACTCGTGCTCCTCGGTAGCTTCATCGTCTAGGCTGATGAGTTAAAACATTCAACCTTGCGGGAGAACAGGACGTTTTGTTTTAAAATTTAAGGACCTTTTCAGGCTGACTGCGGCTCCTTCAGCTTTAGGAGATTTTTTCGAAAAAACAAACTATGCCAAGCTTTATGTCGTTTTAGAAGCCGAAGTCACATCTTGTTTTGTTGTGAGACTTGAATTTTCATTCTTTTCATTTGCTGCTTAAAAAGGCTGACGTTGGAAATCAATTTAGACAGTTTTATAGCTCTGCAGCATAATGGCAACATTCGTTTCGAAAACATAACTTTTCATATTGTTTAAGCCTACTCCAAAACTAACTATATTTTGCTTCTATTTCTGAATATATAAATACCTAAATAAAATATTATATATTCATGGAAAACCACATCGGTACCGTAGATGCGGGCGTAACTTTGGCCCTCCTCTTCGTAGCCATGACTGCAGTATTTAAACGATCTAATTCGAGTCGGAAATGCTAGATGGTTTTACTGGTTTTAATTGGTTGCACGATTTTTTTTCAAAAATAAAACTGTCCTTTGAACTTTGAACCTACGTGCTGTGAATACTTACATATTTTACGTCTGCAAACTTTCTTGTGTAACAGAGGGCTGTAGAGAAGAAAGTGTAGAGTAGTTAATTTTTGTTTATGGTTTTTTGAAAATTAAACGTTTTTGAACGTCGAATGCTTCATTTGTTTATTATTTCAAAGGACTTACATTGGCCTAATACTTGCTTGAGTATAGTTTTTATGCCAAAAAAATCTGCGAGCTAAAGAAACCCTCTTCAAAGAACAACTTTGGCTGAAATTTAAAAAAAAATATATATATATTTTTACAAACTTTTTGCTATACATATAAAAGATTGTTACTGATTAGCTGCTATCCTCATCTATCAAATAAAAGCATTATGACACCTAGTAGTTTATTGCAATCTACATATATCTATAGGTATATCAGAGTGATTTCTAAAAAAATAATAAAAAAGTATAGCCAAAGTGACCCGCATATATACGGTACCTATTTCATTGATCTACGTGTTGAAGACACAGCTAGTTAAACAATTAAATAAATAATTAAAATTTTGGAAATACTTGTGGGGTTTGTAATGCTGAAAAATCACACATATTAATTTCTAGATAGTCAGCTTTGGTGAAGCAGTTAATTTCCTTCCATCCCAATCACAACATAAATAAGTCGAGTTGTGCAAGCAATCGACTCTGTTGGCATTCTCCCAGCTCGGCAGAAAACTGCAGCAATTTCTGTAATCGGACATGCAACCAGAGGTTTCCTCATGTTTCCGGTGCAATGTGGTTTTTCACAAATTGCGTTCGGCTCACCTTTGCCGCCGCCGTTGTGTGCATTGGCGATGGGAGTGCGGAGCCCCAAGGTGCCTGCGTTGTTCGGCATCAAGCCCCAGACGATCCCGGCGTGCACGTATGACCCACTTTGCAAGACATGAAATCCAATCTTCCGTCACTGGGACAAACAAGCGACCAGCAACTTCGACAAACAGCACAACCTGAACAGGCCCCGCCGGCAATCGCAACATATCAAGGAGGGGCCCCCGGACGCTTCTGAGCCACACCGCGGCGCCCCGGGAGCTGGACGGGGCACCACCGAAGGCTCATGCGACATCGCAAATATTTCCATATGCACAGCGCGGCGGGCGAAATGACTCGGCGCGTTGTGCCGTCGAATTCTCGTGGCCCGCGAGCTTTGTGCCTTGTGGACCCACGTAGGGGAGCCGCGATTAGCTCCGTCCAGTCGCGTTGTCTTACAATTAGATGTCCCTGGGGCGGGAGGCGACGCGCAGGGGTGATAGGTAATGCCATGTTTCGCACCTGCCGAACGAGCTTGGCAGGCCGAGCTTCGGCAACGTGCGTCGAATTCATGCCTATTCCGCGTATCCGAAACGTTGTTAAATACCGGCGTGCAGAAAATTTTTCTCTGCGGCCCAGACCACGGAGGGCCTCTTTTTGGTTTTGTTTTACGAGTTTTGAAACGTTTGGGGTCCATTCAGAAAGCACTTTGTTTTCTCGTTTCGCGCTCAGTCGAGTCTCAGGTTTCATTTTTGTTTGCGGTCACTGCGTTGTCGCTTCGAGAGGAATTCTAGGAAGCGGATTTCGTAACCAGCGACGGGTTTTATTTATGTCGTCCAGATGAAGATATCTCTTCGCATCTTACCTGCCACGAATAAATTTGTTTTGACGCGTTTTGATTTTTATGGGTCTGTTAAAATGCTCTTCGTGGTTTTCGCAGAATTAGCCGTACTTCTCAGGATTGTCTATGTAGTCTTGGGGGTCAAACAGTTTGCCCTTATTAATTGACGTATCTGATCGCGATGTATGTATAATTTATATGACGTTCAAAGGAACAAGTTTAAGAAGTTGCTCTTTCGTAACTTTATATTTTACATTTTCCAAGGTAATATTTCTGATTTTACTATACTTACGCAATTAAATAATGAATAAATTCTATAGTTGACTAGACAAAATCCACAACGACTTTAAATCCAATAAACACTTTTGTGTTAAATTATAGTATTAACTAGATCATTTGTAATTTCCATACATTAAATGTTGTTACTCAGAATGAGATGAGCTCTTTAATTTAATAAATTAAAATAAAATCAATAGAGAACGATATGACCTACTGATTTAAAAAATTGTAATTAATTTACATATACTCAGTTTTGTTTTTTATCATTTTAAAATAATTTCATCAAACAAGTGAAGTTTACTTTTTCAATTTATTAGCCAAAACTTCTGACTCCGCAAGCTTTTAAAACTATGTGTTCACAAAAACATTCATAGGTATTGCAAAAATCTTTTAAATCATTTTCTCAATTTATCATAAGATCGTTGGGATTGACGAATAAACAGCTGTAACAAATAATTGATTTTCATCACAAAATATATTTGAATAATTAAAGCCCAAAGCGCTGTATTAAGACCATAGTTGGAAAACGCATGTTACACAATGCAGGAAACCCGATCGGACTCGGTTGTATTTTCAGAAATTAATTTGGGCAAGCAAACAGATGTTTTGCTTTAGGATTTGAATTTAATGTCATTTTGTGTGTTTTTTGTTTTTGTATTACATTGCTTCATAGTTATATAAAGGCTGTGTGCCAAACCAGACTTTTCTTTTGAAAAGTCGACTTTACATCGAAAAGTAACCTGGCGAGTAGACTTTTCAATGAAAAATCAGTAATTTTTCCTTATAGAAGGCCGTGAGCATATCGCATCCTGATTATCCTATTTTGCATGCAACGCTTTAGTTTCCCTCTCTTCCCTTTTATGTATTTTAAATAAGTTTACTAGCATTTGAAGAAATAAAATTATAACTTCGATATCTTCTTCGTCCATATCTCAATTTTGTTATCAAAGCACTGTGTACCTACTTATATGTAGATACAAATCACTTGAAAAGACTCCTTTTGTTTGGCACAGGCAATTTAATCTAGTACATTTTTAACGAACTTTTGAAAAGAAAAGTCTGGTTTGGCACACAGCCTAAACGATTTAGCGAACGTCTTTAAAGAAGAGACATTTCTACAACTGTATTAATATTCATTGCGGGGTGTTAAATATCTGAGGTCCAAATAATTTGTGACATTTCGCCCGTTTGTACAACCAATTTGTGGCTTCTGAACTAGCAAGCAACTATAGTTTGCTCATTCAAAAAACATACCGCAGTGCAAATGCTCTTTGCACGCCTAGGGGCATATCAGATCCGTAATCAATTTCCTTTGTAATCTGAAACATTTCAATTTTTACCATATAAAAATCCCGAGAATATCTGCCGAAACATCCACAAAACTTTTCCTTGGGGACTTAATAAATTGCAGTGCATGACTGGAATTATAAGGGATGAAGGGCTAGGTTTTTGCCGGTCGCTTTTTTGCCCATTTCCTCTGACAATCGCTCTCCCACTGTTCTGCGATTCCCAGAACCCTTTTTAGTCATTATAGTCATTGTAGCGAATGTCGAGCTAATCCACCCCTTTGCCTCGGCTCTTGCGGAGTACTACCCTCGGCCTCGACAGGCAGACTATGAAAAATATCCGCAAACAAAAAACAATCATTAACAATGGCGATAGAGCGCTGAAGGGATCCGTCTACCCACGGTGCGTCAAAATAATCTGACAGTTCAATTATGACGACAATTACTGGATTTTTATTACATTCGTCTATTCGGCGCAGCGGTTGGGAGAATTTTTCGTTTTTGCCCGCTGTGGTCGCTGGAAAGGTCAGAGCGAGGGCCCTTTTAGCCGTAAATGAATCACGGGATTATCCGCACCTCGCAGGGTGTCAGTTCCTCGGGATTAACATACATTCCAGTTGTAAACCGTTTCTGATTGTCCGCACCCGAGCTCTTTTAAATTATTTATTAATTCTTTCCCCAACCAAGTGCCGAACAATGCTGGGGAGGCCAGACACAAAATACAATGGCGTGTAAGTGAGTCTTTTTAAATCTATCTAAAGGTCAAGGTTTGAAATCCGCCTTTTGTAAAATAACATCTTCGAAATTTCCATCGTAGGAAGCTTCTATGAACAACGTTTTATTCGAGTATGATTATAAATAAAACGATATTAGAAGCATATTCGAAAGGAAAATTCACTAACTTTGAGTATGTACTATAATTGAATTTCTGTATTGTGTAAATTAAGCGTGTCATTTGAATAGATAAAAGGTGCACTGAGAGAAAAACTTTAATAACTTTAACTATTTTGTAATAGTAGTAGTAATAGTAATAGTAATAGTAATATCAATTTACATTTCAGTTAAATGTAACTAACAATTTTTACAATTTACTATTCTTATAAGCTCGACTATTTAGAATAGCCATATGTACAATTCCTAGAATTGTCAAGTCAACTATTTTAAAATAATAAATTTTAATTTGACCAAAAAAAATTGTTTAAACATCGCGTCATAAAAATCTGAAAATTCTTAACAATTTCGTTGGTCAAATTAACTATTACAAATAGTCAATCCTTTAGCCACACATCGCTTTATTAACGTTGAATTACTCAAAACCCATTGGCGTTCGGTGGCTCGAGGGTAGAGCTACGCGCGTACCAATTCAGAGTTCCTGGGTTCGAATCGTGGGAACACAGAAGTCAACTTTCTAAAAAGGCATCGGAATGACGTGGTTCGGTTGAATACAGCAGCCAAGCTGCCAAGGTTCAAATCTAGCTCCGGTCGGCAATATCGGAAAAAATCGACTTTTTCTCGTTGTCAGCAGATTAACTATTTTTCACACTGAAGAATTTTAAATTTTACTAATAGTTGTAGTTGACTTAATTAATTCAAATAGTTGTTTCAACTTTCTTCATAGTAGATATAACGTCTTTGAATTTATAAAAGTTATTAAACAATAATTGGCTGAAAATCATTGCTGTAAATAGTTAATTTTGTATTCGTTTATAGTATAAAATCAACTATATTTTTCTTTCGGTGTGGGGGCAATATGCAGTGCTTTACATTTAGATTACCCTTTATGCTTTATGTTTTGATCCGATGGACTGAAACTAGAAGTTCTATTTCAGAAATGCTATGCGAGCTGGCAGATTACCCTGTTTCCGCCACATCCTGGTCGGGCAGAGCCGAAACGGCAGTGCAACCCTTTCATTTCTAAAGTCAACAGTGAGACTGTGCGGGGTGGAATTAATTACTGGTTCATATCCATGTACAGCTCAAAAGGCGGCGCGAAGAGTTTCGTCAAAGGAAAATTCTTCGACGGGCACTAATGTGAGAAAATTCGCACTTTGTCCCGAGTCTCTTCCTCTGTTGTTTTCACATGCAACCCGCCTTTTGTTAGCTCACCGACTTCGCGTATTTTCTTTACTCGACTGCCTGGAAAATCTGTGAGAAATCTTCCGAGCCTCATTACGACTTACGAGCCCCAGAGCCTGGGCAAAGACATGCGTTCGGGCTCGGAAGTGCCCTGCACTCAGGTGGCTGAGTTATTTAGATTCACAGCGTTTAAAAATAAAAATGCAAGAAAAATGAATGCAGCGGAACCCAACAGCGAAGGTATTTCTTTCGCGGGGCGGGCGGCAGTTGCATTTGTGGCCCACCACCTGTGTTGATCAAAGCACAGCAAACAGTGCATGATACCTGATAACAAGCCGAGATAATTAATGGCCACTAAACACTGAACAAACGCCATAAATCTGATTCCCCGAACGCTCGGTCTACGTGTCGAGGTGTGAACTGGATTGTTTGCAGAAATGTGTGAAAATTACATAAAAGTTGAACGCCTGTTTGTTCTGCTCCCTTTGTCTTTTTGCAGCGTCCGCCAAATGTTGAAAGTTTGCTCAGGCTTGTTCTTAAAAGTGTTTTACATACAAGTGATGCATTTCAATCATATGCCTCGGAGTGTTAAGGTCAGGGCAACATGTGTTTTGACTCCCTCAGAAAAAACTAAGATCTTAACAAATTTTACCTACTGGGATATGAAGTAACCTACAATTATTATCGAATTTTTGCAGTTAGGACCTATATTTTCTCCGCTTAAGTTCCTAGTAATAAATAAAATTATTTTCGATCAGATCCTTTATTTCTCGTTAACTTTCTCATCTTAAGTACATACATCATTTTGCTTTATAATATTGTCTTCTCTAGTTTAAAAACTAAGTAAATTTTAAATCTCTTTGTTCCTATATAGTATAGTCATTATCTTGACTCTTGTCATCTAGTTAATACCTCAATAAATTATATGACTTTGAAAATCCCCTAATCAAAATTGTATTTAAAAAACAGACAAAAGACTGCTGATCATAAATTTCAGTTTTCATTATTGTCTACATATACCAACATTTTAATGCAATTGACGAAATCGTTCTATTAATGGAACCTTTCAATATATTTTCCGACATTATTTTATCAGGGAAAGCAACCTATTCTTGAAAAGAGAATATAAAAAATCGAATGTCTAAATAAAAGGAAGCAAAGCCATTTAACTAGACCTCTAGTTGCTCTGGCTCGCACCCTGTTGAAATTATTCAAAGTGCCTCGGGAACTATGAAAATACTACAGTCATCAATTTGAATGATGTCATAAAGAGTGTTTCCCCTTATTCCCTGTCTGAATATCCTGTCACAACTAGACAAATGGCTTCCAAAAACAATTCGACTGAAAGGCCGTCTCCAACGCACCTCCCATATCAACGCGATTTAATTAAGTTTACACTTGAGATGGAGCATTCAAATTAAATCGCTCTGGCTGCGCAGTGCACCTGCGCCCTCATAATGCGAGCGATCCCGGCGGCCATCCGCCATAATCGTCCGTCAAAGATTGCCGAGCGCCGCGGAGTGAGTTACCTAGTTGCGTTCAGAAATTAATGACGAACCATGACAGAGATCGACACTCTAGCAGTCGCCCTGTCGTCCCGTGACCCTTCGCCCGCACGGACACTGCCCGCCGCTCCGGCGCGGCGAGTCCGCTCAGCCGCGCTCCAAAACGCAATATAAATGACCATCGGCCTCGTGATTCCTGTAATTTCAGCCCGGAGCACGGTCCTCCACTTTGGAGGAACAAACCGAGACCGCGGCGAGGCGATCTTATCGCGCCTAATGCCCAGCAACATCCCCGACCAGCAGCACCCTGTCCTCCAGCCCGCCCGGTCCTGCGGCGGCCACCGTCTTCCATAACTCTTACCCAGAATTGATCACTCTTGATACCTTTTTAACTTGATCGCGCTCACCCGGCCCTCCGTGGCCCTTCTCGGGCCGGGTAAAAAATAGAGCCGGAGGAAAGGTTACCTGGGCAGACGGACGGTGTCCGGGCTGTGCAGACTGAACGCGTGAGAAACACACCTGCCGGACCTCTGCTGCGTCTCGTTGGTCGGGGAAACAAAGCAAGAAAAACGCCAAGAGAGACAGGTCAAACATTAACTACAAAAGTGCGGGATGTTGCATGCAGCGCAAAAACAAAACGAGATAAACCGCGTGCAGCCGCGCCGCCCCGCCGCCCCGCCCGATCGCTGCCGTGCTCCCAACGGCGAAATACAGGCGATCTGATTTGCGGTGGGACTGTTCAGTAAGCCCTGCATCGAACCTTAAGTAAAAAAGTTACCAAAATATAATTTAATTTGATCTCTAATATAAATGATATCGTCTAATTAAATGGATGACTGGAACATGTAAGTTAAGAGGATCCATATCTTTGAGAGGCCAAAATAAAAGTTATTTTTTCGATTTTTTTAAGAGAAGTTTATATATTTTGCAACCCACATTTTTGTATTTGAATAATCCGTAATTCAAGGACAACTGACTTACTCTCAATACACCGAGGGCAACAAAAAAGGCGTCGTGCGGTGTTCTCTGTAACTGAAATCTTGATCAGAAGAAACTAAAATACTAACGAGATTTATTAAGGAAATACATATGTCCGCCTGTATTGAATTGACACGCTTGTACAAATTTTGATTTTGTACAAAATGGCGGGCTTTTTAAATACAAATTCATTTTTTCGCAAAAAAAAAAATTATTTTTGAGCTATTTATTAAAAAATGCAATATATTTAAAAATACCATCAATCAAATTTTGAAAATTGAAGTCAATCGAAGCGGCACTTCTATAGAGATACGATGAACACTTACTTTGAAAACGTGGTTTTGAGAAAAAAGCACTAAGAGTTTGAAGTTTACTTTGCAAGAAAAACAAACTCAATATCGAAGGTTTGAAGATTTTCAAAGATATCGGCTCCCTTAGCCGATAATTCAAAACGAAATTTCCGCACTAAATTAAAAGTCATCTTAGAAATTCAAAATAATCGGCCTGAGTATAATAGCTCGTCTGTTTGTTAATATGCTTTTTGATGATCTTTAAAGACATTCCTTGCAAATCATTGTACTATAATCAGATATGTTTTTCTTTTATATTGAAAGGACTATTTGAAATAAAATAATACATTTATTTTCAAAACTAAAAGTATTTATTACTTTACTAAACAAATTTTCAAAGTTTGTAAATTTGGAAGTTCTAAATGCATAACACTTCATAAGCTCGATTTCTTTAGCTCCTTATATGTAGGTTATATGTATGTCGATAATTAAAAAACATCATAAAAAAAAGTGTTGTTAAAATATATTTTGGTAACTTTTCATTTCATTGTAGACTGACATAGCATATACAGCAGCTTTTAAAGAATTAGGTATGTTAGGTACTCGAATATAATAAAAGTTCTCATTTAGAGAAATTCTGAATTATTCGGGTTTTTTTCACTCGTCTAGTTTATAAAAATAGGGGTTCAATTGAAAAAATCTACTACTTTCCCAAATCGTATACCGTGAGGTCGGGGTACATTGGCCCAGGGGTGTAACTTTGGCCATGGGTGCAACTTTGGCCCAATGCGGCAAAAAGTTTAAATTTCCCGCCACGCCGCACATCAGGAGCTATCGAAGTAGTAGTGACGGGAAATTTAAACTTTTTGCCGCATTGGGCCAAAGTTGCACCCCTGGCCAAAGTTACACCCCTGGGCTAATGTACCCCGACCTTACGGTACTATAGCTTCTTAAAAATGGGTATAGAGTAGAGGATTAGGCGATTAGTAAATGTGTCAATGTAAAAGTTTTTGCAATATACGTCTTCTCTTCACCCGCACCGCTGGCTATTGCGCGGCAAGGAAAATAATGAAGGCACGGTGAAGGGTGCTTAACCGCACTCAATCAAGATGTAGCAAATAATGCAAGCCCTTCGTATCATTTTCCACTATCGTAAAAAACATCAAATGTGCTGAGAGTGACGCACCTTTCTGCCGGCACAATTTGAAAGCATTTGTCGCTGGATGAGCCCTTCGTATGGTGTGTGTTATGACTTAATAAATCCTCCCCTTCCTCACCCCAAGCCAGTTGCGCATCACATCCGCCGAGACGGCAGCTGCGCGCAACGATGTACCATCAGCATCCCTTCGTAGCATAAGGGCGCGTCTAACAGCCTGCAGGTCCCACAGGAGCCCGAAAATAATTCCCGATAATAAAAACATAATTCTTACACTCAGTGAGCAACAATGGGCGCTGATTCGGGCCCCGTCAGGGGTGAAATCGCAGCCGCACCGCATCGTACCGTAAATAGTTTTTTGTGCCGCCATAAGGGAATTTTCGCCTTCGATGGCCGCGAGCATCTTAAAAATGGAAAAAATTGGCCCTGCGGTGACCGGGTAATCGTTTGTTTGCAAACACAGCCAAAAGCGACGATTTTGCGGCCCTCTCCTTGCACCGCGTCTGCTAGCCAAGCACTTTCTTTGAGATTTTCTCGAAATCAGCGAAGCAGAATTATCTGAGAAAGGTAATCTCCGCCCTTGGCTAATGGGTTTTTGGTGGGATTAGCAGCGCCAATCTGCCAACTGATAAATATCATGCTGCGGTAATCCTCTGCTATTTTCACAATACCGCCCGGCCGTCTCCACCCGCGCGGTGAGCCACGACTTGCCCTCAGTTCCAATGAAGTCTGCAATTTTTAGTTATTAGCCCGGTCCCGTGTTTGCCGAGGGATTAACATGGCCCAGTCGACTCCGAGACGTACACGGTTACTTCTTGCTAGGATTACTCCTCTGTTTTGATTTCCGTCGAAGACATGGCATAAGTCCTTTAGGATCCTTTGTAGGAAATGTGGGCAAATTGGTTATTTTTGCCCGAATTACGGGCAAGGTGTTATTAAAAAAGGGCCCTTGGGACTCAGGGTTATCCAATTTTCAGTCCTTTTCGGGAACGGACATGCCACATAATTCCTTTTAATATTTCCGCAAGATCATGGCAAGAGAATGACGATAAAAACTGAAAGTTGGGAATATATTGGATTAAACTAAGCTCGTAAGGATAATATTATGGAAAACAACAAAAACTTTTGAATGTATATTATTAAATGATGTTGGTATCTTGCATAAGTAACTAAAATAATAATAAATAGTTTGTATACGCTAAATTGTTCTGAGGTATACTTTGAGAAATACCTTTTTTCGGACCAAGAATAAAACTTGAATATTCGATTTTCATAGTTTGTGGTAGCTTGTTGTAGACAACTCAGCCTTAAATGGAGAAAAAACACATAGACATTACAGCAATTTAATCTGGCCGGCTGTGTAGGTACCTATGAAAAACTTTAGATTTCTTAATTGATTCTAAAATAATAAACTACATAATTTGTCATATTTGGGCTATGACACTATTAATTTCCTAATAATATCTTCAATACCATGAATCGGAAAATAAGTAACCTTAATATCAGTTATTCCTCAAATGTGCTTTGAATGGATAGGGTAAAAAATAAAATGCAATTATGCTTAAATGATAATTTAAATAGGTAAATTTGTAGATTTTAGATAATTTCTGCTCAGACATATTTGAAATGTAATCGCATCAACAGTAAAATGTGACATCTGATATTTCTAAGACGCTTCCAGGTTTAATTTGATTTTAAACTTTAATGTATTAATATTCAATACCTGTGAATACCAGTTTAGGAAGTAAAATAGAAAGCCTTTGTATTAATTAAGAGTTTAAAACAGAATAAAGTACTAATAATGTCTGTGAGATGTGGGAGGCGCTGCGGTTGGCACTTCACGCAGCCCAGCAGCGAGCCTCGCCCCGGCGGACTAATTACTTAACGCAAGGGCATTGATCGAGGGGCTCCGCTCGGGGCTATCCCAGTAACAAATTGCGCGTCGACATGTATATGTATAAATTCCCAGAACTAATGTCACAGGATCTCGTCTTGAGAATTCTCGAGGCCCTCCAACGACGGGATCCGGGCAAAAAGCCCACTTCTGGCGGGTAGTGTGCTTTAGTGACTCCTTTGCGGAGAAGAAGAGCCGCCAGAAGTGCCACAAACAGATTGTGGTTTCGGTGCCCTCCACACCCCGCCCAGGAGCATCCACGTCCTGCGGGAGCTAAGAAAAATTTTCGTTTGCGGAGCCCTAAGCATCCGACACAGTAGCTGGTGGAGAAACACGAAGCACTTGTCGTCAAGTAACGGGCTCTCCAGCTAAGAGTTAGTTACATCATCTCGGGATGTCTCCCAGATTCAGGATATTGAGGGCAGCTTCTGACCTTGGCAAGGGTGTGTATGTGTGGTTTTTTGTTGACACCCTTTGATTTATGGGTTACGAGGAAGGTTAATGCTGCTACTTAATGGAAACTGCTTTTTGGGTCAGCGAGTCCCCTTTCGGGTGCAGCATCCACTCGGACCTTGCAAAATTATTCACTCCCCAGTTGATGTGAGCTAATTAAGGCGGTTCGGGGCTTGTTGCCAGAGGCCTCTTCCGGCGAACATCGAAGTTCACTTTGCCTTTATTTTTATTAGGTGCTTTTAACGGCCTTGGGACAGGTATTAAACGCCGCCATATCTTAATTAGCCGTCGTGGCGTCTTAATGTGACTTGTAGCTGATAAGCAAAAACATTCCAGGTATAATTCCAATGCCGGCCCTCCTGGAGGGAGCTAGGGAGCTCCTGCGAAGGGCAGTGAGATAATATTGGCTGGTCGAGCGAGCCCTTGAAGTCCGTTTTAATTATGACGGCCGAAATCAAGGAGCTGTGAGTGAATTCATTAAGATACGACTGCTGGGCCCGAGTAGGAAACCTTGAAGAGAGTGCTCCCCCTCCAAGAGGGCGTTCTGGGACTTTGGTAATTAACCCATCACACTCCCACGCAGCTTAGGCTCGTGTAATTGAGTCAACGTAATGCCAGCAAGAATATGTCATTCGTTCAAGGATTACCGCTATTTAATTAAATGTACATAGATATCTCTCTCATATTCCCGTAAATACAGGCCTTCGTCTCATAAATTGAGTGGGTTATCATTTCTGCCATTTATGGAGTATTTTAAGGTTCTTCGGGTAATTAATAATATAAAAAATAAATACTTTTACTTTAGTTATTATATATTCAACTATCATTGTTAATCAAACTTAGGGCCAATTTTTCAATCGTCAGGTAACGTAATTCGTCGAATAAAATTATCCTTATAATCAAATTGGCTTTAATTTAAAATATAGCTATCAGATAGACAAACTTATTGCTCCTTAAAGCGGCAGATAGAACTGGTATTATCTATTATTTTTAACAAATAAAGTGGAAAATAAAATGTATTTTTTTCTGAAGCATATTCTCAAAAACTCTTCATCGAATCCTACTGACATGACATTTTCTTCCGAAGAACAGCTGTCGAATGCATTCATTTCGTCTTATAATTCAAAGCTAAAGCAAAACTTATTTTCTGATTAATCTGTTTTTTAACGTTCAAACTGTTTACCTTTTTATTACGAATTTACAAACCCACAGCAACCTTGTTGTACTAAGTTTTCGCGTATTTCTTAACTTCAATTTATATTTAAATAGGTGCAAAAACTTGAGACAGGTTTAAGTTGTAGCAGCCTTGGTGCATACGACCTCTAGTCCTCAATGTTACTTTTAATATATCTCTCAATCATAAGATGTTTCATAAGATATTTCAGTGCGAATAACGTATATATTTTAAGGGGCCCTATGAGGCCAATTAAAAAATCTTAGTTTTTAAGCTTTTTAAGCTCAATGTATATCTACTAATAATAAAATAAAATATTTCAATTATGTTTTTAAAAAACTTGTATGTGCTTGACTATCTGAGTCATCCTGGAATGAAAATAAACCAACAATAACAATTAACGGCCCAAATTATAACTTCCAAGGCTGTTACAATGTTTGTGCATATGTATATGTACTATGTACTTACATATGTATGTGACTATTAAAGAAACAAAATTTTATCACGGATGATCGTAATTTGTAATACATCTTTAACTTGATGCCAGTTTTATTTGAACCAGTATGTATTTTGATGACTTTGCCAGTGAATTGGTTCATAATATTGTTGCTGCGTACACAGAACTCTTATTGCTTCAAGTCGTGTGTGCTTTTAAAATAATGATTTAGGTGTTAATGGACACCTGGTGCAATGCCCTTGCAAGAAGATTATGATTGGATGTTTCGAATTCATTTATCACTCTCCCAGCTGGCATAGTGTGTCAAGTCTCCGATTAATACAAAGTTTTAAACTAACGAAAATTAATTACCAGCGTCAGGAATTAAATCGAGTGCGGAGAGTGTATCAGTTTCACGAATGCAAATCAGCCTATTGCAAGCTGCATGGAAGCATTTTTACAGCGCTCCTCCTCTAAAAATTTTACGACACTTTAATATATGCAACATGCACGGCGCGGCATCCACTCACAAATTACAACCCGTTCCCAGCATGGAAATTGAATAACTTTTACAGCTCACACGTTCCCAGCGCACATTTGGTTATCATTAACAGCACGAAATTCCATCGACTCGCCACACACCAGCCATTCGGATCTTCTAATTATTAGTTGACAGACATTCGGCACGGGTGGGGAACAGGGAAAATTCCCACAAAACAGTCGTAAAGTAGGAAAGCCTGCGGCCAAGTCGTCCGCATTCCCCGCGCCATCGATCGGCGGCCCCGAAATCATCGCGTCGCTGACATATTTATCAAGAAAATTAGTGGTGCAGCAGAAATAACTACCGCGCCAGAGCCGTACCTTGCGGCGCGCGGTCTCATTAAATTTTATTCGATCGGTTTATGGCCGCTCGGGTTCAGAGGTCATCCAGTCGTCACTCCCCCAGATCTCTTAGATCTCCCGGCCCCTCTGGGGTGCTTCCAACGGAGTTTGGACGTAAAAGGTGGTAAAAGGCTCTTAAAAAAGTTACGATACGACCCGGCCATTAGTTGAGCACATGCAATAGCAGCCCCGCCCGGCCCACTCCTGGATGTCATAATTCGGCTGCAGTTTTGAATGTTGCATTCCGGGAAGTCGCCCGAGTGAGTTAATGCACACACTTCGGGGCAAATACCCGGCGGAATTGCTCCGGGCAGGAGCTGTTTGGCTCGTTCTCGAGGGCGCACTTAAGTGGCGGCCTGTTTGCGTTGCAGGGCAACCGCCTCGAGGAGGCTGCAGCAACGTCAAAGACGCCCGGCTCGACTTCGTGAAAGCACGACACAGACGACGACACGAGGTGCTTAATGGATGACATTAGACGGCTTACGGATGCTGATGAGCTTCGATTGTTTACTTTCGGAGCAGTGCGCCACTTTGAAAGATCGAGCGGAGCTTCTAGGATCAACAAGAAATCATAATATTTAAATAATCATTACCATTCAACGAAAGGCACACATTTAATTTCAAAATATAAAAATTGTAGGCGTATTTGAAACAATACATTTCAGTTATTTTTCTATTTCCTTAAAGCGAGATTTTGTTTATTCGCAAGTTTCGTGCATGTAACTTTGGTATATTTTATGAATTCAGGTTCTAGTTTTCTGAACTTAGCTATTGTGTGAATCACTATGCCCATATTAAGGTATTTCCTTTTTCCCGTCTCAGAAAATTTTAAATGTGGAGATATTTAAATTGGAAAATTTACTAAAGAGCAGTTAAATGTTCTCGATCTCAGATTAGTCCCAGACAAGCTTGGGCTTCCTCATTACAAACTCCTTTAGCCAGAAAATCTCATAAAGTGTGGTTTTAGTCAAGTTTGAGGAATTTCATTGCTCCCAGGATACCTTCGCCTAGAATGGGTAACATTTCGGGTAAAAAGTGGGCGAATGCGAAACTAATGAAATTTTAACGAGCCTTTGAGGTCCCAAATGCCTCTGGAGGGCGTTCGCCTCACCATTTGGGTGATCGCTCCTTAAATCTTCCCGTCGATATCGAATTACCGAAGACCATGTCAAACGAAAGCATCGTCCTGCCGCCACCGAAATAAATCGGCTCTTCACGCCTTGGGTTCGGCAGGAACATGCTAAATGCAGTTCAAAATACACCTCGACCCCAATGCCATTTTGATTCCGATTGCAGGGACGATTTAGGGGCTCTCCCGACTGCGATTCGACTCGGACCGGTGGTGCTCTGCAATTGCGGCGTCATTTTTGGTTCTGGAGCTGAAAACCCATTTACGCAAGGCTCTGGTTTCGGGCCAGAAATTCACGCTGTTTCCCGACCAAATTAATGATAGTTTGCCCAGCAGGGGCGTCTGCACCTTTGTGCCAAATTCACCCTGGAATGCTGAGGTACACGTCCCGGCCGTCTCCTTTCCAATTTCCACGTGTTTGCCTCAGCAGTTCCCTCAATAGGAGCAGATAAATCAAAATGTTTGTCCACTTGAGTGAATTTTTGACTGCGGAGCGCTTTCTTATTTACAAACACCGGACGAGCCCAACGATCAAACATGCGGCGCGGGGCGTCTCTGGGCAGTAAGTCAGCAGATTTCATGTTGATTCAAGACGCCCAGCTCAAAGTGGCATACTTTTCTGTTGCTAAGTAAATGAAGCCTTTCCCCATCCGAAACCGTTTTAATTAGAATAATTACACTCTTGTTAGTTGAAATCAGTACCTAAACTTGGAAATTTCAACGAAATGAAACTGAAAACAAAGCTGAGTAGTCGAATCAATGAAGGTTTTACTTCTTTATCTTCAAGAACAGATTCTGTTGACTTTTCTTTAAAATGTTTGTTTTTATGCATTACTAGGAAATGCCTGCGACTTTATTTTATTACTTTAATTAATTACACGCCTACGTTGAGTTTTCAGAAGCAGTGCTTACGAAGCGCAATTCAAAATAACTGAAATTAAGGAAAATATAGAACAAAACGAAATACGCTAGAAAGCCTAACACGTTATCAAACAAAATCCTGCAATATTTTGTTTTTGTGATTCTATATACTTCCTCAAAATTTTCAACTGCGATTTTAAGATGACAGACCGATTTTAGGAGGGGGAGGAGGGGTTTCTTCGAACAAAAATTTATCGGAAGAATCGATTGGCATACATCTGTTAAGGCCTTAATATTATGCCTACCCTGTATGTAAAAACTTAATTTAATTTTTTAATAAATAGCATGGTTATTGTTTAAACAACGTAAATATTCATATGTCTCCATCAAAACGTTTCTGATATAAAATAATACCTAGATATATAAAATCAGACATTTACAAAAAATCATCAAAATCGAGCCTGTTCTTGAGGATTAAGAACGATTTTTCCGTTTCATTGATTCGACTATGAGATACACTTTGCAATAAGAGTATCTATGTTTTTGTTTTATGTAATCGAATTTTACAGCACTTAAGAGCGCGGAATTTAAAACAATTAGAGTCAAAAGTTACAAAAACTCCGTAAAAGTAAAGCAAGGGCGTTGAAGAATAAAACGAAGGCCTCTGCAGGCAACATAGTAACTTTTATCTCAGCTTTCTTCGGTGGCTGGAGAGCCGCAGTCGTAATTGGATGCAAATTGTTAATTAATACGTGTCACATCGTTCATTAGCCTGCTCGATGATATATTCTCCCAGAATTTAAATGAATGGTAATACACCTCTGGCCTCGACAGTTCTCTGTAATATTTTTGAAAGACAATCCCATTTGGAGCGGCTGGGGGTTCCTCCAGGTTCCTCCCGGCGTCTCCGGGCGTCTCCGGGCGTCTCAGCATCCGAGCTCTCGGAAGAAAGCCAATTAATTAAAAATCTTCGCCAGAGATAGCGCGTACACAGAGAACACATGTCCCTGACTAATGTGCCCAGCTACCGTGGAGTCGGCAAACGTAGGTATCATATCATCTCACTCGGGAAAAAGGTTTTTGCTTTCAAAAAGTTGTTTTCTGCTTGCTTTTCTCCTTTTTCCATTTTCCGTGACCCAGAAGCGATAAGATATCTCTCAAGACTCATTAAGCGCAAAGATACGCAGATACGACGAGGAATTACCTCGAAAGTCAAGCAGGCGGCATAATCCCAAAGAAGGACAACTGAGCACCGCATTTTATTCCGTCAAGTGCCAATGATGAGGAGACCTGGACCGGGAAGAGGGCTGAGGATGTGGGAAAACCGCATCTCGGCTGGAAACATTACAAATTTACAAAGTGTTAAGTGGCTGTAATTGGATAGCGTAACAAATGTGCCCAGAACTCTATGCAATTTGTCTCACCAGCACCCAAGGACAAGGTTGCCACGATTTTAAGATCACATATGGGTCTAACTTAGCACCAGCGAGATTTCTCGAAGGGGTTGCAGTCTGCTTAGAGTAGGAGCACCTAACCCTAACGGTTGTTCCCGATATGAAGTTTTCCTTATCTGCAAATGCGACTTTGCATTAATAGAATATCAAAGATGGGTTACGAATCAGCCTCAGTTTGTAAGAAATTAGAATTATAAAGTACATTAAGGAAAATGTTTGTGAAGTTAGTTAGTGTTTAATGCATTCTTATCCTAAAATATATACCTACATATATCGATTTTATCGAATTATTTCTCATTTAAGAAATTAGCAATCTTATATTAATTTACGATTCCGTCATTCATTTAAATTATTTTTTTTCTGTCTTTATACATACAAATGAAGTACCTACCACTCGACAAAGAGTCCAGCAATAATCCGCCAACATTGGAACGTTTCCCTTGCCCTGATATCGTTTTTCCACTCAGTGTGAAACCTAGCTTTTATCCTGGTGTTTTATATCTTCGTTAGAGTAGGAAGAATAGGCTTTTTTTATTTTAGGCGATACAGAACACCTTTGTTTACTATATCATCACACCACAAATGTAACAAAAATTTTCCGGATTATTCACACATTTTCGAGACATTTATATATGGTAGGTACCTACCTATAAAAAAAAAAAAATGAAATGATAAAATATAATTATTGTTTTACTTTTAACACTTTTATTACTTAGTAATACAGAACAGAGCACTAAAAAACAATATTTTTAACATTTGTTGTCAATCTATTCAAGTAAATATCAACATTATGAAGTTGAATGAAGGCGTAGAATCGTTAAATTCGAAGATATCAAGTATCCCGAAAACTTAAACTAATAAATGATTTTTACTTATCAACTTGTATTCAGCATGCGTAGACAAGCAGAAATTAGTTAAAATTATTTCGAATACTTTTCCACTGTAGACTAGTGTTATCGCTAAAGCTAGATATATGAATTGGGCAGTATAGCTGCGTTTTATGACATACTTACATATACATATGTACCTAAGTACCCGCTAAGCAAGGTGTTTCCGAAATACAACCCCTGCCCAAATCTACATATGTATACATATAAGTATCATAATACAGTTCTACAAAATTCTTACTAAACAAATATTGGAACCATTTGGCGAAATTCGACCCAACGGGGTGATGTTAATCAAAATAATAAAATACTTAATAATCTATCTTAATTAGATGCGCTAAAAGTCGCGGGGCAAAGCTCTTAGTTTATGTTTCTATAATATTTCACACGACCATAATTGTTTAATTATGTATTATATATTTGCATAAAATTATATTTTTTACTTCGTTTCATATTCGTTAAAAACTTATGGAAAGCAGATGTGAAATTGATTTTGTATACAAATTCGCAGCTGCAAGTGCGAGTTCGGATATTCTGGCGAATCCTAAACCCGCCGTCGAGATGAAGAACGCATCCCCGCATATGGTCCAAGGCGACAGCTTCCAAACTTCCTTGCGGGTGAGACGACGAGTGAAAGATGCTGCCGTGGTCGGAGTTTCGCCGCCTTAGTGCAGCCAGCGCCATCTGATAGCGGGAAATGCTCCGGTTCTCTTCTACTTCTTATTCCTGAAAACCGGTTGTTCGGTTTCGCTTTTCCTGTCGCACCTCCGGGAGCTCAGGTGAGTGCCTTTCGCTCTTCCTCGCCTGAGCCTCAGCCGCTCTCCGCCACGTGAGATGAGACGAGGGTTCCATTTCCATGTGTCGCGCTCGGCGTGTCGGGGACGGGACGGGGTACCTCGCCGTTTTGAGTTGAGTTGAGCCGTCTCCTCGAGAAACTCAAGCAAAGCTCTGTCCACACGGCGAGTGGTCGCAGCGAGCTCGCGGAACCGAGCCATCGTCCGGAGTCGCTTTTCACGTCAGTTCAGTTGAGAACCGAACGCCGAGTGAGTGGGACGCGGAGCAGTTTTCCCGGAATTTTTGTAGTTTTCCCTGAGGTGTGAAGTTGTTAAGGAGTTTCACTTGGCAGACCTCCTTCAGGACAGCAGCAGCCCTTCGCGTTCGCCCGCCACTAAGCCGCGCTACCCGCCGAGGCTGCGAAAGGATCCAGAAAGTGGTTTGAGTGCGTCACGGGGTCGCGACTCGTGATTACCCGCCCCGAGTGTGTTTACCGAGCGAATTTGTTCTGTTGATGAGTCGTTCGCAAGATTGAAAAGTGAAAAGCGAGCCGATTTTTGAAGCGAATGCGGTGAACCGCTAGACGCCCGGCTCTGGTGTTTTTGAAGTTGTGTGCTCCGACGAATTCGCGGTCCTGGCCCTGGTGTTTCCGCCGCGAACCTAGGAAACTAACCGAATTTTGAATAGTACGCAAAATTGAAGGGAAAGTTTGTGCTCGGGGGTGTGCTTCCCGAAGTTCTGCAGTTTGTTCGAAGTGCTCGAGTGAGAGGACTGAGCTCCAGCCACCTGCCCTTCACTTGGATACCGCTCGGGTGGAATGCTCCTCTAGCAGGAACTCGGAGGTAGGTACCCTGGCACCCATTAAACGCGGCGGCGGCGGGGCGTTCCGGGTTAAAGTTGTAAAATTTTTGTGCACTTCGACGAAATTAAAGACGTGACTCTAGTTCTAATTCGACGTGCTCCATCAGCCAAAGGCCAGGCTCCAAGGACTCTGTCGTCGACACGTCCGAGAGTGACTGAAGTGGCAGTCGAGCGGAACACTCCGGAGTTTGGGTGCTGCCGGCTCCGCAAGACGCAAGACGTTTCGCATTAAGAGCCGTCTTTCGAGCCAAGAAAATCGGGGAAATCGATAGGAGCCAGTGTCACTGCGCTGGCCGCATAGGTGCGTTTCGTTTCTTGAGTTTCTAGACTGTGACGAAATTTTCTCGGCCGAGGCCGATCTCGTTACGCCGCAACGAAACGCACTTCTGGGCCAAGTGCACCGGAATCGGTTTAATTAGGCCCGGGGCTTTCACTTGACTTGATTTTCGCGGTTTCCTTTTCCTTGGAAGTCATCGTTTTTGGAGCCTCCAGTGTGGGCAGGAGCTCCACGTGTGTTTGGGAAACGATCTGTTTTCGCCAAAAGCTATCCAATTTCGATTCTAAAAAATTCAATGACTACCGAGTCGAGATGTTTTTTATTTCTATTGCTGGGTTTCTAAAGAAACCTATTTTTGTGATTCGAAACTAGAAAAGCGGATGAAAGTGGTTGTTTGCTTGCGACGCCGCTTATTTATCCGGGTTTTTATAATACCCTGCGTGACTTTTTCAAATTAAATATATTTATCTTCCTATAGATAAAACGTGCATGATCGGAGGTTGGTACATTTTACGTGTGATTTACGTGATAAAGATCATAAAATTGTACTCAACGCGAACACGTTTTTCTGTTTCCTATTTTTACTGAAATAAAAATTAAAAATATTGCTATTTATTCACCTAAGGCGAGAACTTCAATAAGAATGTTACGTCTTCGTCAGAAAAAGTATTAAATAGACGTAATTAAGGCCACACGGCATAAATCTAAAGAATTATATAGCAAATGAGTGAAATAGATTTAATATAACAATATTTATTTACATAAATTGTTACTTCTGATTTTATATAACATTACCTTCAATCCGGTTCTCATATCTTTTAAAAGAAGGCCTTTGAAAAAAAATTAAAAATGTATACAATATTTTTTGAATTACGAAATTAGGAAACCCCAGGCTAAAAACTGCAAGAATTGCTCACATGACTTCAGAACTGATTTGTTGGCTGGAATTCAAAAATAGCATAATATTCAAAATCAATTCGTCATTGTGAGCTGGTTTTGCCTACGCACACATCTTGAATTTGACTGATTGAAAATTGTTAATATAGTTATGTATCAAACTTAAAATTTCGATTCAAAAGTTTTTCTTAAAACTTTGTTTTCTTTTAGAAATGTGTCTGCGCTTAAAGAAATTAAACGTTTTAAAGAGGTTTGTGGATATATATGCTACATAAAGTGGAAGGAATTGGTCAATATCGTTTTTTTTTTTGTGATTTTCAACATCAAAAAATTTTATAATTATTATAGAACATGTTTTCGGAAACATTTTATGAGTTTCATAATAAAAACCATCTGTTTTTTGGGGATCTTTTGGATGCATACCATGGCGAAAATATTTATGTCTCAATTTAAAACTCCTCAAACAGTAATTAACCATAAGAACCAATATGTAGGATGTAAAATTGTCGATTCGGCTTTATATATGTAGGTACCTACCTACATACCTCTAATAAAATAAGACGTTTATTTTGAAATTATCCTGGTTTTAGTATTTTTCATAACATGCCTTTAATGAAAATAACTATAAGGTAAAATGAAAACTACTTATCTTCATCCTTGTTGAAAAATTTGCTTTTACTTTCAAAAACATTTCCAAAGCACTTTAGCACTCTAAAAAATGCAGAAAACTCATCAGCGCTTAAACTTTAAAGAAATCTCTTTTAATAAAGAAACTCCCGGCAGTTTTTATCACACTCAACAGCGGCTCAATTACGCCTTATGCTCAAACAATTCCAGTAAACCCATCGCATGTCGTTTTATTTACAGAACGCAGTTCCCAATTCGATGTTTTCTCACTGACTCACTTTGCATATTTATGTGGTCGAAAGATAAAGTTTGATGACTTAAACCCCGTCAACGTGTAAATTCGTTCAGAATTCAAAATCCAACCAGGGACATTGTCCATTTAATGCGAAGTAATTGCTCATTTTTAAACAAACACTTTCAATTTATTGCGTAATCGAAAGAAAATGCGTCCAAGAGTGCTTTGGTTGACTTTTCGATGAAAGTAAACAAAGATGAACCTAAGGTATAGCCAAGTGGAACTTCACAAGCACTGTTTGATGTGCTTGTGTTATTTATTTGATGCTAAACAAAGAGTAAGTCATACTAAGTTTTTATGACAACAATATAAATATAAAATTTTCTTAGGTCGTTCGTGGAAAACTCGTGGAGATAACCTGTGACTTAATGATATGTTCTTCCGTATATAATTACGTATTATGAACAATTTCCAGCAAAACAGATAATTTGCTTTTGCTATCAGTTTCCTGAAATTGTTCAGTGTCATATGGATTTTGGGTGTAATTTACAAATGAGCTTGTATTTAGACCAAAACTACTCTACTAAGCTATCATCAATTAACTATTTTAGTAGGATTTGTTTAAATATTGGTTTCATAAAATTTCGAATTTTTAGGATTTTTTGTAGGTAGGTAGATATTATTGTTTGTACCAATTTGTGTCTTTCAAATTTTGTTAATTCAAAGAAGAGGATTGAAAATGAATTGTCTAAGATTTATTAAATTATCTCTTAAAAGTTGAATTGTCGCAGCTAGATAAGAATGACTTAAGTCTAATGCTACGAAGTAGTTTTCTCTAAAACCCGGGACTCGTCTTTAAACTGTCTAGTAAATTGCTTAAATGTAACGCTTTCTTGCGCTCATTTGCCACGTATGTGTTCTAGAAAACCCCCGAATTTATCGGAGCATCTGATGATTCGCAGAAACGAGCGCAATCCTCAAAATGAGGTCGATTTGCAGAGCGTAAGACCTCAAGCTCATTTACGAGCAGCGCGTTCAATTCAAGAATCACCTAATTCAGCAGAAAGGCAGCGCGAGCACAAAGCTAATTCGTATCCATTACCTGGGCAAACACCTGAACCACCCCTCCCGCGCCTGCCGCAGCGCACTGGGGATTACCTCGAACTCTGTTTGCGATCAAACAGCACCAGAACTTTCCACCGAAAGGAAAAAACTGTTTCGGAAACAAGCCCGATGGCCTTGATGGGTAATTAAACGAGGTAAGACGCCGCGCCGCGCGGCCGCGATTCACACGCGAAGAAACAAAGCCCGCCGCTGCGCCTCAGCCGCCCGCGCCGCAGTCGCCGCACTCCGCAAGACAAATTTGTCGCCCACCTTGGCTCGGTCGGAGCAACGCTTAATCAGCTTAAGACTTGTTCCACTTTCAAATTTAATCCAAATATTTATTGCTTTGCCGCCGTGCGGCTGGCGGTGATATCTGCACATCGAGAGCGGCTCTGCTCCATTGTGCGGCTCGACGAGGCCCGGGTGCTCCACTTTGCTTAGCCCCGAAACATGCGCCCAGCAGGCCCGATAACTTCGCTATTGTCTGAGCCGCCCAGTTCCCACCCGGGCAACTAAAATATTTACCCGAGCCAAAATGCATTCAATATTTAAGCACACGCATCCCGGTCGTATCTCCGGAGATTAAGGGAAAGGGTTATCGGGCCGAGCGGTCACTCCCAGACAATGGCCAGTTCCCGGAGCTTCTCTGGACGTTTCAGGCTCGATGAAAAGTTGTCGACAGGCCGGATGACCCCGTGTAATTGGTGTCACTGTAAATTCCGTGATTAGTCGGAAAATGAGGGTAAAAAGTGATCGCGTTACAGCGTCATTATCTCAGCTAATGGGGTCGTTATTTGCATTCGGGCTGCATTCGAGAGGCTTCTCCCAGACTAAGCCTGGCTGCAGCTTGACTGGTCTTGGTCAAGGAGGTCGAGGTGCGCGATCCGCCCCCGGGGGTAATCACAAGCCTCCAGACAGGCAATTACCCTCCACCTGAGCCCCGTGCGAGTTTCTGCTGGTTTTTAACAAGCCAACAAAAGCAGCGCCTGCCACTTGCGAATTAAAAAATTGATTAGTGCCGCCACACAGGAGGGCCCGTCTGAACAAAAGCGCACTATTGTTAGGCAAAATGTGAATACGCGCCTGAGTGCCTTTTCGAGGGGATCCGAGAGCATCTAGCCGGGATGCGATTAGCTAGGAAAGGGTTAGAAGCCGCGACACCTCCCGCGGGCGGCGGCGGCGGTGGCTTAATAACGCCAAGCTGCCCTCGAAAGGTGAGTGTGCCGTGCGTTATCTCGGCGCGATAAAACTCGTCCGAGATAAGGCAGGAGACGCCTGAGTCAGAAAGCTATTTCCGGGGATTGATACTGTGCTTTGCCTTGGATGAGGCACTAAATAAGTAAGCAAAGGTGAGGGTGGCGAGGGCTGGTTATTTTTCGTTTTCATGGAAATTGCTGGTTATCTCAAGTCAGGCTGGACTGCAGCAATTACATGCACGAAAGCAGTGATTTCGAATCACGTAACAAGAGATTGCTTGTTTCGGCGCTTTTCACATTCGTAATTGGAAACGAAGCAGCGTCAAAAGTCATTATAAGAATTAATCAAAATTATGCTACGTCAAATCTCTGACAGCTTAGCTATTACAATATGCCTCAGGGATAAATCTTAGGTTCCCTGTTGTTTAATTTGCAATCAATTACTTGTTTGGAATTGTGAAGAAGTGTACCAATTGCCTATATAAATTCTGGATTTAATTAGTTTAATTTTTATTATTATTATTTGTTTTTTTTTGGCAAATAAAGATACTTAATATAGTGGAGAGCGATATTGAATTCGCTCAATTTTAAATTGCTTCACGAGTGAAACTGTCAAGCTTATATCGAATCATAGTACCTACGTGTAATGATCGTCGACTGTTAAATCTTCATTTTACCAGTAATTTATTCAATGCTATTTAGGTTGGTTAACAACAACCTGGTTTTCTTAAGTAGATAATGAAGACTGACTGACTGTCTTTCTCACTTACTTTGATGTTGAAAAAAGAACTCTAAAATTCAGAATATGTATTTAATGATTATTTCATAAACTTTTGCATTACTTATACGGTTGCTAGGTAACCTTGAGAACATAGTAGTTTGCTATTCTTGGAAATATAGGTAATCTTGCTTCGTTTGCATACGATAATGGCTTTGAAAGGGTATTTATATGCAATGTTAAAGTTTAATGGAAAAAAATTAAGTTATTCGAGGCAGATCAATAAAACTTATCTTTGCATTACAGTAGATCAAAATAAAACCCAACACACCTGGTCTTTTAGAACAAGCAATTTCTTGCGAGCTATTTAGATCACGTCTATTGAGCTTATAATTTTGCTTATGTCTAAAACGCATTCTGTCGGTAGCCCCAATGCATTGAAAGCAGTTTCACCAGTTACCACATTCCGTTCTCGTTCACTGCAAGAAAATGCCAGCCATCATCTAACCCGCGAGTAACGAATAAAAAAATCTTCATACGGCAAGTCAAAAAACGCATCAAGCATATCACAGAAATGTCAAATTGAGCAATTAATAGGATCACCTGGATGCCGAGGCCGTGCAAAAAGCCAGCGGCGGCAAAACAAAAACCTCATCGACTGGTGTAACGAGCCAAACCGCGTTTTACCTGCTGTGCACAGAATGCTAACTACCTGCCGTGTTGCTTCACGAATAAATTGTCGAACTGACTCTCGGGTGCACTGGCGTAACTCGTGACACTTAGCTGCACCGCGGCAGCCTGCATTTGTATTCTCCTAGATTCCTTTACCCTGTGCAAAGGTGCTATCAGAAAATCGGCTGCCGGGCTGCCAGTGCATGAGAAATTCTTCGAAAAAATCGACGAGGTGTAGAAAGACGTTCAGCAAAAATGCCAAAAAAGTGCGATCGGGCAGAAGAAACCTTGACAGGTTTATGCGATGTCATCACGTTGCGGCTCTTATTATTTTTCCTCGTTTTTGCATAAGTGCGCGCGCTATCGGCACTCGCTCAGGTAAACCGCGCATGTACAGATGACTTAAGTCTAGTAGTTCACGGTGAGCGACTACGCGTGTGTGCGTTCGCGATTGCTTTAGCGTTCGCCTTTCAGCAGCTCGTTTCGTCGCGATTATTTTTGTTTACTCGCGGCTTCGACGCGGGAGTGTAGCGAGCCATAAATATCGTGACATCATCTGCGCGGTTTTTGCTCATGCGGAGAATGAACTTAATTATTTAATCAATTTGCATATCTTCGCGAGCATGTTTCGTCTTCGCGGATTGAGTGCGGCGCGGATTCCCATCAATTTTGATGGGTTTTGAGAGTCATTCACATTTCGGCGGATGAGATTTTCCCATGTTTGGCAAAGGTGCTTAATTTTCTGCGGCGTCTGTTACATAATTTCTCTGTTCTCTGGGAAAATTAAATATTTATTAAAGATATACACTGTTTAGCATTTATATATACCGATGGTTCTGTCCTTCTTTCTCACAGTTCAAATAACCTGTTTTTGAATTCTTCAACAAAACGTGTGATCTTGTGTGATACAAACTACGACTTATCAAAAGTGTACACGGAGACATTGTGGTTTTGGGCCGATGCTGTTGGTTATAGAAGAACGAATTAGATCAGAAAATTGCTATAAAATCATTACAAATATTAGTCGGATTTACAAATCTCTACATTCTAAAAAGGTAAAAATTCAATATTACAATCATGAATTTCAAGTAAAGAACTTGTGATTCATCTTGATCAAGAAGCTTAAAATTAATTATTGCGGAACTATCTATAAATAACATTCAAGAAGCATAAATTCAAGTTTGCTATATATTTCATATAATTGAATATAAGGAGTCTTTCAAGAGTCGCTTTCGCTTTTTCGAACAACGCAAAAATAGTGAAGATTTTTGAAGGTGGAAATTGCGAAAGAAATATTTTAAAAATCAGCCTAATATCGATTTAAAGGTAACGTATAGAACTTATGGAAAGAAGATGTACGGAATCCTGCAATTGAAATTGCATCAAATCCTCTAATAGAGTCTAATATGTAGAATTTAACAGCTGAAACATTTATCTGAGTGATTGGATAGTGAGCAGCGAATGGGATCATATGATTTTGACATTAATTGATTCATCATTGATTTTCATATCAAAAGCGCTTCGATTAATACTTCCCAATATGCCATCAATTCAACTAAGGACATGCATAATAAATTAAGGCCGTAGTCTGAATCTAAGGTAATGAAAAGCGAACATTCTTGGATTAAATCTAAGAACGAAGCAGAAGCTAATAAATGCAAAAATACGATGAAGAGAACCCTGCAAAATATAATTTGACGTTGTCCTTAAAGGAAGGAATCTTTTTCCAAAAGGAGCGCTCAGATACAAATCTTCCCTGTTAGCTGGGACTGGGAATTACCCGAGCAAGAGTCGCTCGGATGGAAGATTTAATTTGTGATCTTATCGCGTCCCTCATTGATTGAGGATTTAGGAGACCGCGAGGAGGGCTGACGAGCCCTCGCAAGCAGACCGAACTCGAATTTGACTGGATCATGAGCGGCTATTGATTGCTACGACCGGTCCGGACGACACCAGCCGCTTAGCGTTTTTATCGCCGGCGATCGGATCCGGGCCAATCTTTGTATCTGCACGGCCGCAAGCCGGAGCCGGAGCTGGCCGGCGATGAGAATGCAGAACACGAGGTAAAAAACTAGCCCTGTCCGCCGTCGCAGGGAGGACTTGTCTTATCCCATCACATCTTGACGATCTAGTTTTTCCCATGTGCCCTGTAGTTGCTTTATTTGGACCGTCCCAGCCCCGCTCCATCCCCCGCGCGCCCTTCCGAGTTCATGGCGGCGTGGCGCAAAGGAGGAGAAAAGTGAACTCAATTTAAATGAAACCTTCCGACTTTTATTGGCATTTAATTTTATTAGAATTGCCTCAGTGGCATTGTTACGTTGTTGTTACTTGGGACGAGGACGACTGGGATCCGGAGGACACTCCTGACATACAGAGGAAGGCGAAGGAAATGAATGTCGAGGTGAGGTTGATTGGGGACAAATCGATAAAATGTGTCGGTTTGATGACTTTGAGGGTTAAATGTTTTTTGTTGCCTTTGAAGAGGAATCTAATTTACTGATTCCTTTTTGCTACCTCCCCGGTCGCCTCCCTCCGATGTGGCGGCGGATGAAGATGGCTCCAGAGATACTCGATGTTGATGGTATTGACCCGAAAATTTATTGCTGTTTTGTCTAAAACGGTTTAAAGAGGGTTTGAGAAATGCGCTCGAGACGGGGAGAATGTACGAAAATGAATTACAAAATCACTCCGTTTGATTGCTGACCGTTCCCGAGATAATTGGGAGATTTGGAGTAAGGGCTGCTGCATAAGCTCCCTTTGATATCCCCTTTGACAGCCCCATTTCGCACTCGTGTAATCCAGAGAAAATGACAAAAGGAAGCATTTCACCATAAAAAAATTAATGGCACCAGTAGTCTGAAGACCCATAAACCAGTGGAATTAATTACCTTAAAAAATCGCTCGCGCCAAAAACAGGAATGTTAAATTAAAATCGCATAAAGATTACAACCAACGAGTGGGGCATAAATCCGAAGAGAAAGTAAATCATTTAAATCTTCAATAAATTTGGCGGCGCTCCCGCCACGCCACTCGTCCGCCATCCGGCTAGCCCTGCTGACCCTACAGGAAGTAATTTCTGTGCAAATCAGCTTCGGTCTAACGTTGCTCGCGCAGCAGCGACTGCATTTTTAAAACGACTTAAATAATCCACGCGGGAAAGTAATTCGAAACATATCCGCCGCAGCACCTGAACGACGTCACTCGCAGTCAGGCGGCGCACCGTAGAGCAAGTCAACGCACAATAGAACGCCCCGGGGACTCGTATAAAATAAAAATGTGAAATTGTGGAAGAAACAAAAACATTTCCGAAATGTCTTCTTCCCGCCAGTTATAAATATTCAAAGGCTTTTCAAATGTAAACAGCAAACAGCAGCGGCACAAAGCGCACCACGTCGCTGCGGACGTCACAGGGCTCCGCAAAGTGTCAGTCAGTCAGTTCCAGTCGCGGTCGTAGGGCTCAAACTGACGACGGCGACACGGTGAGAATGACTCTCCTCGAGAGTTTTCACGAAAAATCAGACCAAACGGCAGAGATTTTCTTTATGATTTGAATAGGCAAATGAGAAAAAGGTACGTCGACTGTACGTACAAACAAGAAGAAACTCTATGAAAATGTTCAGGGTGGTCACAGAATCACTGTTGTAGATACATACTTTATATTCGAAAACTCGTAAAATAACAAACCACCTATAATTTCATATCTCAGCATATATTAATCGAAAATTATACAGAATTTTATTCCATTTTTAAAAATGATCTAAGTGCACTTAATTCTACAGGGGGATTACGAATTATGACATAAAATCAAGTTTATGAACGAAACTTGGTATCGTGCAAATCTAGTAGAAAGCTTCATATTTGAATTAAATAATTTCTAATTCAAAAATGAAAATAAGCTATCGCCAATTAGCATTTTGAAGCAAATTCGCTCAAAACCGAATTTGGTTTCAAGAGCTTTTAGATTTGGTTATCACAAAGGTCCTGTATTTCATCAAGACTAGACCACATTACACAAGGCTATTCGTCAAAAATTGTCGGGCATCACCTGGAGCCAATGAAACGTAAAGATTCGTCTTGAACCATGTTCTATAGAAATTCTACAGCGTTACTTAAGTATGATTAAGATTTGACATCTTCGCAGGGCGTACCCTAAAAGCACTCAGCAATTCATGCTGCACTCATCATGAATTCGATGCAGTGCTTAATCACGTCCTCAGCGTGCCGTGAAAGAAAGTGAACAGCTGTGGTGCATGCCCGCATGCAGTGGCTCGGCACGGGGTGCAGGCGGGGCAACATTTCGAATACCCCTCCGTCGCCTAAAAATGACTTAGACGTCTGCAGAGAAGCACGACCCTCCTCTTCTTAAACGTGTCTTTCATTACTCTCGTTCACTTTCCGGTTGTATCACTCCCGCCCCAGTGGCCATCGCCGTAATATCTAAATATATCCAAAGTGCTCGACAACTATCTATCGGATAGAAGTCGACTATTTAGGGATTATGAAGTGGGATTACAAGTACTCGGCGCGGCCCCACTCGGCCAACAGATGTTCAGCCGAAATGTGACAAATACACGCGACGCCGATTGTCTAAGAGCGGCCTAGACGTGCTGAAAAATTGTTTTCGTTTTGGATGTTCCTCTTAATGTGTTTGTAGCTTTTTGTGTCTGTCTGTTTTCCTAATGGGGAGGGTTCATTAAGTTCATTAGCGTTATCAGGAACAAAATTCTGATGAGATGCCGGAAGGTAGAGGACTGGGACCTTTTTTGTTCTCGTGTGCGCACCGCTTATCGTTAATAATGAAATAAATCACGGTTGTCTTTTAGATTTCCATTAATGGCTACTAATTTGTCGGCTTTCCAAGATTTTTGTCTTGAGATTTAAATTATTGTGGATTTTTTTGATTTTCAGAAGGTCAGGCACAGACACTAGGTTTGATGACTTATGAGGTTTTTGACTGCTTTTTGGTACTAATCTTGCTAAAATCTATTCTTTTCTGCATTTTATTATATTTTTTTTTGAAAGATCTGAAAGAAAGATAAGAGAGAAAACTTGATTTTTTGAATATTATTATTTCCTGAAGATTTCGTTCACCACCTGCGCAATAATTTCTAAAATATCGCAAAGTTTTCATTTACCACCTGCTTGTTTTCAAGGCTGGTTACACACTTAGAGAAGTTTTTAGCAGTGTATCTCAACCTAATTAAAATTCTCCTATTCCGCATTTCTGTTGAACTTTGTAAAAACTTTTTTTTTTCAAAAAATTTCCTGCAAAATGCTCATTGGGAAAAGATTCTCATCCTCATTTTTACACCTGGATGAATAATTTTATGATCAAAAATTACCCACAATGTTGATTTTTCTCCCGGTAATTACTTTTCGCTTCAAATAACAAAAATTTCGCCTTGGCAAAACTTATTAATTCTAAGAAAACAAAACAGCCATTCGTCGATAATTTATTCAGCACGTAAAAGTAAAATTAAAAACTTTTACTTTGTTGTGTGTAAGGGTGCGAATTTTGGGTTCACGCAGTCGGATATTTTCTACTGATGATTTGATTTTCGTTATTATATTGGCTGAGTAAATTTTTGCTTTCTTAAGACCTTAATTCTGATGAAATCATCTTTTGATTTACGACAGGTGGATTTCTTGGGGTATAAACTCAAAATTTTGATTTATTATCTGCGCATATATGCGTGTCGGTTTTTTTAGATCCCAACGTATAAAATAAGATAGCTTAAATTTGATTGACGCCATGATGAATTAAAAGTTATTCTTCCTCTGATCGTATTCAGTCAGTAGAATTCTAAATAAAACCACTATTCAGGATTTACTATCGGGTGCTTAGTTACTTAGGAGGACAGATTTTCTAAATGAGACACTTTTCGCTTATTTAACCCACTTTTTATGCTGACAAACTTTTGTCACGAAAGCTCGCTCCAACACACGTTTCGATAGTAATCAAGTCAGTGACAAAGCCCCAATAAATTTTTATCAGTTCGACTTTCATTCTGGTGCTTAAGACGAATTACGTGCAAAGACCCCGCGCCGACTGTTGCACCGGGGCGATAAAATGTTTGTCAATATTTAACTGTAAACAAAATGCCGGGTGATAAACATCACGCGGGCTCCACCTCCGGCCGCTGCCACCTACCTAGGGCCTGCGACTGTCCTCAAATCGATCGATCGATCGGCGATAGTGCGCCACGGCACGGCACTCAATCAAGGCGTGCTCCGCCGGCTGCACAAAGAAGTCTTTCGTCTTTCGTTAACCTCCTTTCGCCGAGACTTGGACGTGTCTTGAACTGGTTCTTGGTTCTCCTCCTGCTGGTGGCGCATTTGCCGGTGTCTTGTCTCGTGAGGCTGCTCCACCTGAAATATTTCTTGCGCCATCCACCCCCGCTCAGGTGCTTGGGAACATCTGACGCCTCGAAAGTTTTGCAGCCCGAGAAAACTAGCGATGAGCGTGTTAGCCTCGCTGCTCGGTGAAAAATTGAAATTTACGGCCAGCGGCGCCAAATTAATTTTCTAATATGTCCCGGCTGCGGAAGGAGGGCCCTCGATTTATTCCCTACCCGGGTTTGGTGGCATGTGTGCTCCGGCGGGGCAGATGCACAGCAATTTAGGCGCCACCGCCATTTTAGCGAAGCACCACCCCCTGCACATGATGATTCCGCAGGCTCACGAAAGTCGTTTGCAACTTCTTGAGCTGCAGCGCATTTGACGGACACCATCAGCTGTTTGACCCAAAAATCCGATCCCCAATTAATTTGGGCCCAAGCCGCGCCGCCGGCTAACCCGCGAAATGCCTGACTCCGGCAAATCGCAATTATTCGGAACGGAGGCCGCGCGGTACCTGCGAAAAATATTTGCTCAAGCTATTAAGCAAAATCAGCCACGGAATTGCCAAACATTTCGCGGATCGTCCGAAATTCCATTAGAATGCCTCCGCGAGAGCGAAGCGGCCCCGTTTCTAGCACAATTGGGGGCGCTGGCACCCACTCCTCGCCGTCGCCGACCCCATGCGGTTGTAATTAATAATGGGACATACCTAACCAGGTAATGAATTTTGGGATGGGTGCGTTCATGTGCGTCCTCTGATTGCGGTTTCGGTGTTTGCAAGTAAATTGTTTACCTTGGCGCGCTGATCGTTTTTAATGCCCGGACACTGTTTAATGGAAAATTATTATTCCGCGCCGGGAAGAATGTGCACAAAAACTTTGTTATTGCATTAATTGCGCCCGCCGCCCGTGCGCACCCGCCTTCGCTGATTGTGTGCTCGTGCACCAGCGAGGAATTATGTGCAGAAATTTTTGACACGTTCGTTGCTAAAAGGAAATGATTAATTTAGCAGCGGCGGTGAATTATTTAAAAGCCGGACTCTGCGCGAGGGGAGTGTTTTAAAAAGCCATTTCGGTCTAGGGTATTAAAAACGACTCGTTAGCTTGTAACAGGATTTATTTTAATATTTTATAGGCTGTTTGATGTGTGCAGTTTCCAAAACAATTCCACTGTATTTAAATGGTTGCAGGCAATTAATTCGTTTTATAATAAAGTGAATATTTGTTTGCTTTAATGCCAGCCTTAATTCAAAAAATGGTCCAAATCGAATCATTTCACCAAGTAATACATTGGGAAAGTATTAAACGTGAAATCAACCAAAATAAATCGCGGCGAAAGCGGCGAACCATTCAAGGATTTTATCCCAAAAATTGAAAAATTCTGTGATTATGAAATCATTCATTCATTCTGTCCATTTGCTATTATATAACCCTTTTAAATTTGTGTCTAGATATCCGAGTAACTTTAATTTTGACTTAACATAATTACATATTCCATTGTTGTTGAAATACCCAATTTAGAGCAGTATAGGTATTAAGTAGGTACTGATATATGTATGAGAGCCATCTGAGGAATTTAAAATTTGTGCGCACAAATGATGAGAATCTTACAGGCAACTTTGTTGTAGTACTCTACAACCTATAGTAAAACAAAACTAAAAAATAAATAGATTGCGCCGACTTTCTTTTGAAATGAAATTGCGCCCAAAAATGGATAGTTGGCAAAAGGTCAAGATGAAGCAGATCAGCGGTGGCTTTCTTTAAACAAAGCAAAACGAAACCTCATTGTTTTCATCAAGACTTAATTACCAGGACCCGCATATCACATGTGATACACGTTTGCCATGTGTAAGGTATGGCTCCATTTAGCGGTCCAGTTTGACCCAAAAACCATGAGCCGTCCGAAGCAGCAACTTCCGCGATCTAGGCCTTCCCGGTCGCGAGAATGGTCGGCATTCCCCTGAAATTGCTATAAACGATCGCATTACTCGCCCGAACGAGCCAATCTCGCGAAAAGCAATTTAGTGACTTTCAAAACAAAACCATCGGCATAATTGCGGACTTTTAACCTCCGCTGATAACATGGAGCTCGCGCTGCGAAAAAGTGAATAGAAATCCGATCATCCACGCCTAAAGTAATCACAGCGAAGACTTCGGCGCGCTTTGTGCGGCGCACCGCGAAGGGGCGTGCAACTTTCGGCGGAGAGATGGACCACTTCCGATAGCATTCAACGAGCCGAACATGTGCTCTTTGGGGCTTCTCGGCGCTCCAAATTCTGTGCAAAATTTCAGAAGGCGTCCATCGGGCCATTTTCCTCGGCGATTGATCGAAGGCATAACTTTCTTTGGTGCCTTCAAAGACGCCGGTCGGCTTTCAAATAAATCTGCGCTCCAGCTCCAGCCGTTCCGGGGCGAAACTGAAAGCAACCTTTAAGACAGAAAGCAACTTGGAGCTCCGGGCCAGCGCCATTCCGGGACTACGAGCGCGCGGGGTCCGGAACTAAGTAGCCGGCTCGCCTGCTTTACTGCGGCTCGTCGAAATTGTTGTTTGTACGGAAAAGTTCAACGCCGGAGAGGAGGAAAAAATCGCCAACATTCGGGCCCACGAGCGGTGTCCGTCCGTTCGATTTTCCACGGCTGTGGGCACATGTGTGGCAGCCAACCCAACAAATGTGGCAGAAAACCAGCAAAATACGTCTTTTTCCTCTTGTTCAGCCATTTACCATTTTGAGGAGCACGCATCAGGGAAATGAATGTCTGACTTACTGACTACGGAAAAATTGTGGACAAAGCAAACGCAAGGGGCAGCCTTGGAAAACACATGCCACCACGAGGCTCAGGATCCACGAGCGCTACTGGAGGGTGCTCCAGTTCCGCGATTTCACTTTAATATCGAAAAATAGAGGAAACAATGGCGAAACCGGAGTGAAAAAAGCCCCAAGAAGAACGGCAATGGCGACAATCAGACGATGAGCAGGATATTGAGGTTCATTGCACGTTTCAATAGAAGGCACTGGTCCCTCCCCGCACGGCGCGATAAAAATAGACGACAGCAGCCAGCAGGCATAACAAATATTTCGAGATTTTGCTCGCGCATTCAAAACAAATTTGTGGATATTTTCGCGCGAAGATGGAATCTCTAATTAGAGCCAAACCGAGGAAATGGATGGAGCCCTCAAGGAGAAATTATAGTGCTAGGCATTTCGCGAACTGCCGGGGGCAATGGACTTAGACAGAATTTATAATACTGCTGTGCTGTGGCTGCTTTTCCTCTCCGAAGGAGTTTCGGATTTGGAAGATGTCCAGGACGAATGAGCTGCCCATCCAGATAAGAGAATCCCCCTATTTCCATTGCAAATGGAAGTATTTAAGGAGAGTGCACGGCTTTTTAAAAGAGCTAGCGTTATTAGTTTAACTGCATTATACGCTGTTCGAATCTGCAGTTAATTACATTGCCAGTTTGAATTCGAACTCATTAAGAATCTTAATTTTAAAAGCATAAGATTCATTATAGAACTATTGTACTTTAGTATGAAAAAAAAAAAAAAACAGAGTTGAATCGACAAACTAATACTTGGAGACTTGAACATATATAATTAAATATAATGCGGCTCATACAAAAAAATGTACAGTAATACTATTATAAGAATAAAGAATAAAATCTCTTAAAATTCAAATGATAGCATCAATATCCTCAAAATTAGTTTGAAGCACAAATACGTCTTCGTCAATAAACTGACGGTATTTGTTAAAAAAGAAATTAAAGGAAGTTTATGTATGGCATCAGAATTAAAGATAGAAATTGTTCATATTAATAGAACAACGTTTCTATCTTTTGAATGTACCGGAATGCTGCGTTCGTATCGTTAATTAACAGAGCGACTAGAAAAGGAGCTTGACCGTAGCGAAAATCAATTCAACGGCGACAGCCATCTCCGAATCGAGTGCGGCCGCGAACGCGAAACGCGAACACTCCAATTGAGCGGTTTGCATTGAGCGACGCATCGCAAACAGGCTTGTTTTATTCTGAACCGACCAGGAAGACTGCATCGTGCGGCCCAAAGACACACTGCGAACTCTTGTCCCTTATAAGTTACGGCCTTTAGTGTGCAGCCCGCTCGGGGATTCGACCATTTTCTCGCCTCATCGGGGGTCACATGCTCACGATGCGCGCTGAACCTCCACACGTTCGCGCGATTTGAAGCAGCGCGCGGTCTACCGCCACAAGCGATTATGATGATGATGATGACGACGAGCGGAAAAAATGTAATTCCAGAGCAATTCGAGGCAATAAAACCGGCCGCGACAAGGAGGAGGTATGACACGGCGGCGGCGGATGGGACCTGAAGAAAAGTCTTGCACGTCCTGGAGGATTGGGGCGCGGGGCCGGGGTTCCAGCAAATGGCACAAACCGCGGCTTATGTGATTCCACAAGTTTTTAATTTAATTGTGTTGAGGCGGAATAGTAATTGCGGTTTGATGTACGCGGAGCAATGAACTTGAACTAGACGAGCAAGCCGCGCGCTGCGCTCCGGTGAAGAACAGCGCAACGCTCCGGTGCCGGATGGAGCACACATCGCATCTTCATTGCTCCCATTCAGTCGCCAGGAATTTTATGGATATGCCACTTTTTGTGGGCTATTCAATCTTTTATTAATATTTGCCCAAGGAGGTTTGCTCGGTGCCTCGCATCATGCAATTTAATGCAAATGAGAGCTGCTCCGACAAAAAGTCATTTCAACAAAACTCCGCCACTGCTTCCGGATAATGCTGATGTTTTACTATTATTGTGATAATGCGCCATTACCTAACGATTTTTCCGGCGATGGCAACAAGAACACTGTTGCCAGTAAAATGGAATTAATTTTTTTTCTAACAAGGGCACTTCCACGGGAATTGCTTTGAAGATTGCAAATAGTTTTGCAGCAAAAACATTATCGATCCCCCGGGGTTGCAACCGCTGATGATTGGTTTGAGATCTGCGGGTGTTTTTTGCTAGTTTGAATGGATATTGGTTGTGATTCACTCGTTTTTAAAATAAGATTTATTGATATTTCTGCAGTGTTTTCTGTAGTCTGTATTATACCGCAATTTATAAAAAAGGGATACACCACCTAAAAGGGGATCGTATTATACAACTTCATAAAGAGCTATCGAGATAAGGCAATTGTAATGAAACTCAAATGAATTGGTTAGTCAACCTCAAGGCTTAAGCGATGCTAAGTAAAGTTGTTTTGTTCTTAAAAATTAGCTATACAATTAAAAGAACCTTGAACCTGGGGCCAATTTTACATAAACCTACATATACAAGATCCATCAAAGTCAGTTATTATAATATTTTTAGAAAACTCATGACTGACTATCTATTTTCTTAAAAATTTATTTGGAGACGTATTAAAGAGAAGAAAAAACTTGATAATTCTCTTTTATATCAAGTATAATTATAATAAATATACACTGAAATTACATGTTAGAAAAACTAACTACTTTGTTAGCCTACTAATTTAAATTAGATGATAGAACTAAAACAGCGGGAAAAATATTTGCAAAATTAGTTGGTTTCGCAAATATTTTAATTGATTTCACTTCTATTTTATTTGGTTTTCAAACTTTCGATTATTTTACCAACTAATTTAATTAGTAGTCTGAAAATCAATCAAAGGATTAGTTCGTGTTTCTAATCTGTTTTTTCAGTGTACCATATGCATACGATTAAAACTGTTTTAAGAATACGAGCCTAAAACGGTAACATATAGTTATGTATAGTATGTAGTAGTGTAAATCTATCCTTTGTAGCTTGTATTAAGCGAAATAAATAAATGTAACTAACCTGATACATACCTGTTTTTTTCAGATATGCAAGCCACACAGTTGGGAAAGAGAAGATGATGTAGCTCACCTGTAACCGGGTCCAAAGTGCCAATCAAAGGATTTTATAAAACCGAGACAAAAGACTTTTTGCAGGAAGCAAGGTAAGGAGCTGCTTGTTTTCTTCTCGTTACCGATTAAGACAATCTAATTCATCGACTGAGAACAAGCGCGTCCGGTCATTTATATCTCATTTGGGGCCCTAGCTCTGGCCCAGCCCTCTTTCGCGGTGGTCGAAATCACCTTGAATTGCCCAATATTTCGGGAAGGTTTTTGTGCGGCGATATCCAAGCCTTTTATTTAGTCAACACGTTAATTACGTAACCATTAGCCAGTTTACAAATTCTCAGGTCGTTTGCCAGACCAAGAGCCCATAAATTTTTCGGACGAGAAATGCACCCAATTATCAAAAAATAGTTTTTTCTTTTTTACGCTTTTATCGGACAGAGGTAAGGGTCATTAAAATTTTTAAAAATTTTCATCGTAAAAATTAATGAGCGGTTTGGAGGACCGTTCCCGGGGAAACACACGGCTATGCATGCAAATGATCTGTGAAATACCTACTCCCTTTCTCCGTACTCCGCACTTCGTCGATGGCGGTTACTTCTTGTGTGACAGAATGAGTTTTCTTCAAGACATCATCCAAACTCTCAGCTTTTAGATATACGCCATAAATTTGCTGTTTGTTTGATGACATCAAATTATTTCTGCCTTTTGTCTTTAATGGGTGAGAGGTTGTTAAACGTGAGCGCACGGGCAACCGCAAGGCTGTTAATTTTGTCCGGTTATGGTTTTCAACTGCAGTTATAGGTAAAAGTTGTTTATTGCTTAATAAAAGTTATTCTGGGAATTTAACGACGAAAATGGATTTGCTTTGGTGTTCGGTCTCGAATATAGATGAAAGTAATTCAATGTTTTTTATAAGGGTTCTTTTGCTCCTTTTAAAACACCTGGACATGTTTTTCTGTTGTAATTAACTGTTTTATTGCGAGTCAGTGGAGAGTGAATAATTTTAAATTTTTTCCGTCAAGCGGAATGGTTTGGTGCTCAATGGGAAAATCTGAAAAAAATAAAAATAATATATCTGCATTCTGTTCTTAATAGAAAATTAAGACAAAAATCTTTTTCAAGCATTGTATTGTTCTATAGCAAAGAATGGAGCGATAAATGCGATATGTAAAAGATCGACGTTCACCAGAATTTATGAAGTTTATACTAGCTGGAATTTTAGTCTTTCATTAGTACCTACCTATTTTCAAAAAACTGCTTTGACATACAGACAAATACCGAATTATCATCAGAAAAGGACACGTTTCTCCGCTTTGGTGTGCGGGTCCCTAAAAAGCATCACAAAGCATTTGTGATCCCTCATAGAGCAACAACCGATACCAAGTTTGGCCTCACCTGCAGGAGGTGTAATTCCACCGCCCGAAAACACTTGCCATTATGAGAGCCTCATTTTCGAAATTTCCCCTCATCACAATAACTCCCCGGAGCAGAGGAGCAGCATCTGGCACCTAATCCTGTCACGGCGATGTTGTCACCAACCGCATGCCCCCTAAATGTTATCCCATAAATTTTTCCACCTTATACCGCTGCCTCAAAAATATCTCTGCAGTCTCCTGACGGATTAAATAAATGGGGAGACTCCATTAAACCTTAAAGCATGATGGAACACCGCCACGTCGTCCTCCATGCGGGGCATCTTTAAACCTCCGAATGTCCTTGAACCTTTCGCCGAGCACGGGAAAAAATCGAACGGCTCACATCCTGGCGAATCGATCTAGTGCGGGGGCGGGGGCCGGGCGGAACGTCCTCGCATCACCCGGAGAGTAATAACAAAACCGACGCATATCAGCAATAAATCTGAATTCAATTTATATCGGGCCGACATCGTCCTAGCGCCCCACTCCGTCATCCTGCGCTTCTGCGGAGGAGCCCTGCGAGGTCTCCCGGCCGCTCCGCTCGCCGCCCGCCGCCGCTCGGCAGAGGTGTGAACCGCCTCGTCTTTGATGAATGCGGCGCGGGTGGGGCGGGGTGGGAAATGAGACCCAACAGGGCGCTTTATCATACACTGCGCGACGGCACGGAGGCATTCTCACCTTGCAATTGAAATTTACGTCCTTTTTGCAATTTTGTTCTACTATTGCCTTCGACAGGTCGTAAATTGTGCATGTGCGGCGGAACTCCCCTGGCTCCCGGTGTCTTCCGGCGAGATACTGCAGCGAATTTACTGCCCGGGCGGAGTCCCGCGCGGCTGCTTAGTTACTGAAAAGGACTGGGCTGAGGCTTCCGGAGCCTCTGGGACGGGGGGTTACGTGCCGGCGACTTACAAAAAGATAGCGCGAAAATATTTTTGTTTGCCACTTTTTCTTTTGCATGCCCCTTTTGTCTGTTAATTTTTAACCCGGCGTCAGCCAGGTTGGGTCATTATGACCCGTGATATTTTTAAATGCGGATATTTCTTAAAATAAAAGTGTGACGTTGCCGAGCTTTTCAATAAAAAGTTCCTAATATGATACGAATTTTTATTGTTTTTCACTAAAATATTTTAATTTGGGAATTAGTTTATCTAATTAAATAGAAAAATCCTTCAATTTCCTTGACATGGTAAAAATCAGATACATTTGAAAATCTGGGTCATTTTGACCCCACCCTACAGTTGTCGTACTAATTTTATACCATACTGACGCCGGGTTAAGGAGCCTCGAGATTTATTTGTTTCTCTCGCAGACGCTGGGGCATTCGAGACATCACGCTGCGAGTGCACTTTCAGAGGAGCGGAGTTAGAACAATGCCGCCGCGTCACTCTCCCCGTGCGTCTTAAGTAAATGTGTGATAAACGCTGCCTTTCAGCCGGGAGACGTATTTAGGCCTCCTGCCCGGTTGGGATGCAAACGCACATCTCCTCGGGATCGCAGCACAGAACGCTATAAATTAAAGCGACTTTGAATGGATTCTTCGAGACGCAGCATTTCCGTCTTCTGCGTCTGGACTTCTTCCCCACGTCTCCCCCGAACGACATGCAAAACTGGTTAGTTCCCGGTTCCCAGTTGTGTCCAGCCGGCCATTACAACCCGCCCGAATGGCCCCTGCTGGTCAGCCCGGCACTCCATTTGTTGTCGTCGCCCGACCGCGCGGCCTCTGGCCCGCGGCTCGCCTGCCTGAGCGCGAACATGAGAAATGCGGCGGTGCACAATGCACCAAAGCGCAAAAAATAACACATCCGCGCCGTATAAGTATCTGGTTATCTGGCAATTAAATTTATTGCAGCATCCTCCGACAACAGAGTCTTCGCTGCCTTTTTTCGCTCATCCATCTTTGGCGCGTCGTTCAGAGTGTCTTCTGCCCTGCCCTGCTCCGCCCGGCCCCGGCTCCACTTAATCCGAGCAGCGGAGCCTGAGTTATTTATATATTTTATTGGCATCGGGCGAAGAAAGGGCCTTTTTGCTCCGAGCCCTTAACCCGAAATCCTGCTCCTTGAATGGATGAGAGATGGCCCTTCTTTGTACCTGCCCGCCCTTCGAGTGGAGCTCGGCGAGGTACGCGGGTTCTTCTAATGCGAAAATTGCAAAACAATGAGATTTCCGGTTATTTCACCGGCGAGGAGCTCCTTGGGAACCAGCGCTCCAGAGTGATGGACGACGAATCGCTTTTTTCGAGAGCGCTGCCAGCGACTGTTTCGGCGAACTAGAGCTCATTATTTTTGGAACAGGACATTCTACATCCTGTCCATTGAATGAGTGACGAGGGAGTTGTGAAAATTTTGAATAAGCACAATAGATCGCGTTTTTCCCTCCCGGCTCCCGGCGTAGTGCGACAGTTAAGGGTTTAGAATTAAGCGCTGCACACTCATTAGGGCAGTTCTTGCCCCAGAGGGTTGGCATGTTTCGGACGCAAGATTAATGCATTTTTGTTCTTGACAACTCCTTGCATGGCTCAGAGGGTTCTATCTATTAGTCTCCGTTGCCCCGGATAGTGATTTATCCAGAAAATTGTTCTGTTAACTGTTTCGTTTTAAGTGAAAGCTACAAATACGTTCAGTGTAGGTAATTTTTAAGGTTTAAGCTTATTGTTAAAGCAATGCTGTCTGTCAGTTCGTTGGAATATCAAGCTCATAGAGGGAACAATATTCAAAATTTCCACAGATTATGTACCTATAGTTAAATAAAATAAAATTTAAATATTTAATTCTGAAAATTGCTACGCGCACGTATAGAAAAGTTCAACAGGAAGGAAAATTTAATATTATTTTCTGGGATTGATTGTGAAAAACGGCTGAAATGACTTACAGTGTGATGTAATCAGCCTTTGTTGGGGTTGTCTAAATTAATAACATTTTTATAGTGTGTTAATTTATTTTTTAGTGGTTCCAACAAGGCCGTCAATAACATTTCGTCAACCTGTTTTAGGGTACTTTACACCACTCAATTTAAGCTCGTTGAGAAATTTGCTAAAAATAAATTCGATGAAAGTAACTAGCAAGATGGAATTTTGGAGTTTCAAAGGAGTTCCCCGATATGGGTGCATAATTCAAGTCTCACGCACGGAGGGGCACATTGCGTCGCGCCGGGTTGGCTGCGGCCACGCAAAGGCCGTCAACGTTGCGATCCCAAACTCCAATTACGTCCGGCAATCGGCCAAAATGGTTTTCTCATATTTTTCCATTTTTCCATGAAACGGCCACAAAAGATCTGTCAACCGCATAATGGGGCAGTTGTCACGCACGTTGTGCCGTTGCGATGTGGGCGCACAGTCCCGCCTAAGAAATTCAACAGATGACACGGCCTTCACGTTTTTATCACAAAACTTTTCGTGTATGCGCGTCCGGAGCGGGCCGGCCAACCCCCGCCCTGAGGGCGGATAAGCGAAAAAAGTGGACGATGAAAAAGCCGCAACACACTGGCGCCCTGCTCACGAGCAATTACTCCTATGAAATGCAAACCAGAGGCATAAATCGTTTTTTGTGGACGTTATTACTTGGATCATACCCTTCGTGACCACCAGCGCAATTTCCTTGGAGCAAATTGCCGGCCAGCAAAGAAACTTGTGGTAAATTTTGTCCACTCTTCCACTAGCCCTAGATCCACACGTCCGCTCCATGCCCTCGGTGCAGTGGCGGCTGGGCTGGCAGCGGATATTCTGCAAAACGTCACGATGGCACGTTTTCTGGGGGATATCGCGAAAGCTGGTGGACATTTAACAACGACGATATCCGCCCGCCACCAGAAGGACTAAATAATTCCGAAAAGCCAAGGGAATGCTGCAGCCTTAAGGGTCGACCCGGCTGGTGATTTCGCCGTAATCCCACTTTGATGTTACTTTAACCCACTGCACCGGGCCCCGGGGTATCGAATGTTAGCTACGTGCGGCGGTCAGGCTGCCGCGGCCACCGACCTCCAGCACCGCGTCCATCTGCATATTTCCGCGCAAATTACGCCGTACAACGTGCAAAGGCCCAATGAGTGAGTTGCACATGCACCGGCGATTTGCAGGGTAATTTGGGGCGCCCGGCCCGTGCTTTGTACTTTTTACGTCCTTACTTTGCAGCTTCCGGTTTTTTTTCCCGGAAACAAAGGCTGCTTGTTTCCATTTATTTATATGAAATCAATACCTAATGCACATTATTTTTCTTCAAAACATAAATAATCGCTTTCTAAACTGTTACCAGTATAGAAGTATTCATTTTCTTCAAACATCGTCTTTTATGAATTAAAAAGCAGATCTAAGGCCTAGTTTCAATTAGCATTTACTATTTATATTCATGCCACAGCCACACGTCTTCAAAGCTATATTTGCAAATTAAAAAAGAAAAGAAACAAATTGAGAAATATATCAGAATAAAAGCATAAAATAGCGATTTATGGGAAAAAACGAAGATTAACCCTTGACGGGTATAGTGGATCGCAACGACCCGGCTACTATATCGGAGGATCTCAGGTACACTATGAAGGCACTATTTGCAGCTGTTTCTCCCACCCCAATAGTTTAGTGTAGACCTTTAGAAGACGAATAGAATTGGATTCATCTCTAAATTCGTCTTAGTTTTCGAACCCTCAATACCCGTTGTGGGGGTCCCCAAAACATGTAGGTATATGGCAGGGGTTAAAATATTTCGAACTTGTAAAGAATTAATACTTTACTTGATACAATTTATTTTAGCGTGACATTCCCCTAAAAATTTTTTCTTTCATATCTTCGGCCGAAAGGAAAAAAAAATCGAAATAACTTTGAAGTAAAAGTGGCTAAACTAGACACGTTCAATTTGCTCGAGAAAAAGTAATAGAGAAAATATTTTCCATCAAATAAAGAGTAAGGCGGGAGTAATGTTCCTTGAGACTTGTTACTTACATCTGAATATTGTAATGTATACTGTACAAAAGGCGCGCTAAGCGTTCGTTTGCGTTCTGGCAATAAAGCGGAAATCCATTTGGCTTAAGAAAACTTCTGTGGGAAAAATATCCCCATAAAATTCTTTGTGCTCGTTGCGACTGGCCCCGACTGGAAACAACAATAAAAATGTGTACAATGCACAAAGGAGTTAAGGGGCAAGGACGCGCCGCGCCAGGGAATAAGTAAGCCAATGCAAAGCAGCCACTTTAGGAAATGCTCAAGGAGCCATGAAAAATTCACCATCACCCGAACCCTATTCATGTATAAAAAATAATATCCCGGTTTTATCCATTTTAAATCCTGTAATCCTTAGAACAGAGCCTGCTCCAAGGACGCTGGTTAGATAGGAGGCCTCCCCTTTTGTAGAACCGGGAACAAATTTAAATTGCTAACAGAAAAAAAGCGAACGAAATGAAAATTATTTCCGATGAAACGACCTCACTCTGCGCTCCACCCGCCCGCATCCAGTGGTTTCGGAATCTTTGATTTTAAAGTGGAGGCACAAAGGCCCCAGTGCTCTCGGACGCCATTAAGCAAGAAACAATTCCGAAACGAAAAAGGTCCTTTTTTATATTCATGTATGTGCATGATGTCGATTGTGTGTGTAATCCGGGCGGCGCGCCCCATACGATTCGGCTTCCCTGGGCCCTTCTAAATAATTTCAGATCCGAAGATACCCACAGTCATCCCTTAAACCTTTTTAGCCCTCCCTTTGCACCCTCTCAAGAACAAAGCGGAAAACATGACAAAGAATAAGGGGAGCGCCCCTTTCGTGCCCTCGTTAAAACATACCCAGTCAAAAATGTCGGTCTATTTGTTAATCACAACCTTGGATTATTAATATGCGTGCAATCAAATGAGTATTTATATTTAAACTCCTCAATTATTGAAACTACATTTCTTTTACCTTTATAAGTTAAACCTTCTCCCTCTTAAAATCCTGTTTTTTTCTACACAATTCTCAGGCCGGTTTCGAATTCCCACGCACTTGCACTTCTCACTTATTATTCGGACTGCACTTGCACTTGGCACTTTTTTCCGCCCTAATAGTGTGTTCGAATTGAGTTGCTCTACACTTTGTGAAAGCTGAAAAGTAGGCGGCGTGCACTCACATATGTCACTGAGCCAGTGCCACTCACTTCGACGCCACAGGATAGTTTTTTCTAAAAATGAGTGATAAAATTAAATGTAAGTATTATGATTAACTTTTTCTTGAGCCAAGCGGAAATAAATAATAAACATTTGTAGTCAATGAGGAGGAAATCTTCAAGTTAATCGAGTTGAGGGGCGAAAAGTTCGATGGGCACTTTACCGGGAAAAAATTCAACAACAACGCAGGATGGAAGTAATGTTACGAGCTGTTTTAATTTCTTCAAATCAAAATTCATAATTTTCTTATACATAGGTCTATAACCAGAGCCTTGGGCTATGACGAGGAATTATTTAAAACAGTAAAGAAGAAATGGGAAAATCTCATACAGAAATACAAGGTTAGTTAAAGCCATGAAACTGATAAAGTATACATGCATAAATTTTTTTAAATATTGTATTATAGAAACTAAAAACGCCTCAGTCTGGCTTAAGTACTGAGGATGGCCCCGATTTGCCAATAAATTGGCCGTATTACACAGCAATCGACAGGATATTTGCAGAAAAGCACATAATTTCGCCTGTGAAACTGATTTCATCCATTGAATTTTCCAATTCATCCTGCTCGAAATCTTCTGACGGTAGTTCGAAGTCATCTCGTGAAAAAAGTTCTACTGAGGAATATGCAGGCTCCTCTTCGTCACAATTACCAACTTCCGGAGATTATTTCGAAAATGGTGGGAAACAGTTATTAGGAAAAAGGAAACATGACGAAGTATTAGATTATTTGAGGAAACGTGATAAAAAGATATTAAACCAAAATAAAACGTTAATTAAAATATTAAAAAAAAAAATGGAAACAGATGGCATTACAATTAGCGATGTATCTTCAGAAAGTGATTGATTTTTCGGTGTATTAGGTTAGTTTTACTGAGAGTTAGGGTAAATTTAAGAATGCATCAAAACCGCATCTATACACAGTTCAGCGGAGTAGTCTCTGAAGCTGAATTGTGCATATCAAGGTGGTTTTGATGCATTTTTGAATTTACCCTAACTCTCAGCAAAACTCACACCGAAAAATCAATCACTTTCATGAAATGAATTAATTTGTGTTTTTCTTTTTTAAGTTTTTAAGAAATTTTGTTGTTTTTCATTGTTATTTTTTATAAATAAAAAACTGTTTAAGACAATGTTTTATTCATTACTCAAAATGTTACATAGTTCATCTCTGAAATAATTAGAATTAGATGATGCTTCTTCAGAGGATGTCTGATTATCTTCAAAGTTTTCTTCAAATGATGGTTCAAACACATCATTTTCGGATACACAAATATTATGCATTATACAGCATGCTGCAATAACGTTTGTTGTTTTAGATAAACTCAATTGCGAATTTTGAAAACGCCATCTCTGCTTCATCATTCCAAAACACCTTTCAATTATGTTGCGAGCCATACTATGATGCAAGTTAAATTTCCTCTGCTGCCATGTTAAAGGGAGACGACCCATTTTATAGGGCGTTAAAATTTTGATGGTGTCGACTGATAATGTGTACCCAGCATCAGCTAACAGAAAATCTGAAAACAAATTGCTATATTACTTCAATTCAGTTCTCATTCAATCTGTTTTAGTTACTTTGGGGAGGAAAGTTTCCATTCAAATATAAAGGGCTCCACTGTAACACTCTCTGGTCATGAACACTTCCTAAAAGAGAAGTCATAACAAATGTTAACTCTATTTTAAATATCTGAACATCATATTATTACCAGGAAAACCAGTAAAAATATTAATAAATTTTCCATTTGCGTCACACACTGCTTGAAGCTGAATAGCGTAGGTAAGTTTTCGAGTAATATATTGCTCGTGAAGACGAACAGGGCATCGAACATTAAAATATGTTCCGTCCAATGCTCCTAAAGCGTGGGAGAATATTGTTGATCGCCCTGAAATAATATAATATAAAATTTTTAACTTGCTAAATGTAGATAAATATTTGAGATTTTCTGAAGCTAAAGTATCTTACCTCGCATGGCAAATCCACGTCCAATTTCGGGAAATTCTTCGGGAGATGGCAATTTGATGAAGTGTGATGTGTTATCTACCAAGACTTTTAAACACTTCTTCACTATATCGTGAACAGTTGTTACAGGAATTCCTGTAGCAACAGAAACAACTCTGTAACTGGACCCACATCCCAACCAAAACAGAAAAGTTGCAGTTTCAAATCGTACACTCCAACCATGTCTTTTGGTCCCAAAAAATGCTGCTAAGTGCCTAAAGCTTCTGTATGAAACGCGAATATGTCTTTTGCATGCATTTTCGTCCCCGTTTAAAATTGAAATAAATTCTGGATCGTATACAGGCTTTAGGTATTCCCTCTTTTTCAACTAAAAAGATAAATTTAAATAGTTAGAAAATCGGTGGATTTTCTTCCTTACCACAATGTTGGCTAATATTTCTCTTTCAGCACTTAACAGATGGCAGTTATTGCTATAAATAGCGAACAAAATATCCACGAAGTCCATTTTTAGTGTACTCGCGAGGACACTACGATTTTGACAGATAAAATAGGGTTAGTGCATAGAAATCTAAAACAAATTCGAACGCCCTACGCACTTTTCGGAGTTTTTCGGAGAATATTTAGTGCGGAAAATAGATTTTAGTGCAAGTGCGTGGGAATTCGAAACCGGCCTCAATATTTATCATTTACTAAAATATAATCCGGTGTGGACACATTAAATTATTTAAAAGTTAGGCTCAATCAATAACTAATAAGTTTCAATAGGAAACAAAACTAATAAGAGGACCTCTTTTCTTCCAGGAAAATATTTGCGCAGTTGCGACAACGCGAACAAATCAAAGGAAAAATGTCTGGACGAACAGCAGCGATTTTTTACGCCTACTCGCTTGCCATTGCGATGCTTGCCAGCAGTGTGATTTCGCCGACGAACGGTCTTGCCAACTGCCCGCTGGGCTGCAAGTGCGACGACGAGACGCTGGTCGTGAAGTGCGGCGAGGGGCATCTCGACGTCTTGCCGATAGCATTGAACCCCTCGATACAGCGGCTGGTGATCAAGACGAACAAAATCAAAACGATCGACTCCTCGATCCAGTTCTACGCGGAGCTGACCTTCCTCGACCTCAGCTACAACCACCTGAACAACATCCCGCCGAGGACCTTTGCATATCAGAAGAAGCTGCAGGAGCTGCACCTGAATCACAACAAAATCGGTTCGGTGAACAACAAAACGTTCCTCGGCCTCGGCGAGTTGACCGTCCTCAACCTGAGGGGGAACTTCATCGAGGAACTGGAGCGAGGGGTGTTCGCCCCCCTGGTCAAGCTCGAAGAGCTCAATTTGGGCCAGAACCGAATCAGCAAAGTCGACCCGAGTGCCTTCGATGGCCTCGTCAACCTGCGCGTGTTGTACCTGGACGACAACACCTTGACGACTGTTCCCTCGGCAACGTTCCAAGCTATGCCCAGTTTAGCTGAGCTGTTCCTGGGAATTAACTCATTCACCACTATTCCGAAAGGGGCGTTCCAGGACCTCAAGGGACTCAACAGGCTAGACCTGCGGGGAGCCGGCCTATACAACATATCTCATGAATCCCTGAAGGGCTTGGAGGGGGTTCGGATTCTAGACCTGTCCGACAACCGGCTGCACAGGATCCCGACCGTGGAACTGAGCACGCTGACGCGCCTCGAGGAACTCTCACTGGGACAAAATGACTTCGAAGTAGTCCCCGAAGGTGCCTTTGTCGGGATGACCAATCTGAGGAAACTCGACATCACAGGCGCTCTAAAACTTAGGAAAATCGAGAACGGCGCTTTTTCTACCAACACGAACTTGGAGTCGTTGACTCTGGCATCGAATAAAATGCTTTCCGAGGTCCAAGAAGGCGCCCTAAGTGGACTGCCCCATCTAAAGCACGTTATTCTTCGGGACAATGCCCTCACCACACTAGCAGAAGGACTCTTTCCATGGAACGACCTCCACACCTTTGACTTGTCTGAAAACCCGATTGATTGTGACTGCCGAATACTCTGGCTGAGGAACCTGCTGGTCTCGAAGAATTCAACGAACGACCAGGTTGCCAATGTCTTATGCGAATCACCTGAGAGACTGCGCGAAGAGCCATTGAAGGCCGTCACGCCAGAATTATTAGGCTGTGCTCACAGTGACCCTCGGAAGCAGGCAATGATCGGAGCACTCCTGGTGGGATCAGCAGCAACTATCACTGCCTTGGCACTCATTTTGTACCGTTGCAGGAGAAAGATCCGGGAAGTGCTCAAAGGGGGGTGGGGCAACAGCGCCCTCGGCCGTAAGGAGCGCGAGTACCAAAAGACCTTCTCAGATGAGGAGTACATGACAAGGCACCCCCACCCTTGCCTTGGAATCCACCCCACCCTTGCTAACTATCCCCACCACCACCCAAGCCTGAGACCTATACCGGTAACGGAACTATAGCTAGAAGCGCCACCACCTCCTCCTCGGGGGAGGGGGGCCTCGACACTGCAACAACTCCAGGTACCAACTTCGACTGCACTTAACGGCGCAAACGGAACAGCAACATTCCTCCAACTGAGTCAGGACCACCTCATGATGCAGCAGCAGCCTCAGCTCCAGAAGGCGCTGCCCCAGCAGCCCCCGGAGGTCTCGAACCAGAACCACTACAGCCAGCCACTGCCCCCTGGCGGCGGCATGACGAAGGCTTGCTCGACGACGGACCGGCCCATCCGCACGAACCACGACGGCTACCACTTCGGCAAACACCACACGATCGGCAATTCCGTTAGCCACAGCGACTACATCCATCGGAACAGTCACTACTCGATGCCGATTGACCACGACCGCTCCCCGTCTCCAACGCCAACGCCCCCACCTCCCGCCCTGCCCCTCAGGAACGGAAGTATTAACGGCAGCGCCACGGGGCGGAGATCCCTCACGTCGCGGCACTACCATTGATCACACACACACACACACTGGCGATGGCACTCACACACACCGCTTGTTTTTTATTGTAAGATACCTGGAACTCCGCGGGGGCGGCCTGACAATTGAGAAAGAAGAAGACTTAATTTTTTAGGCAAAATCGAGTGATTTCTTATTTTTGTAATTATTTCACTTCGCGCTAGGCAGCGCTCGCATCACCGAGCGACTCTAGCGCCGTTTGTGGGAAACGACCGAGTGATTAAGCGACTAAGGAATTTGTAAATTCATTTGTAAATATAAGCGATAAGTAAGGTACTAAATTAAAATATGAAAATGAACTAAAAACTGAGGAGCGGCCTCGCAGGGCCGCCGCAAAAACGACTTATAGACAGACACAAGGTCCAGTGATGTACATTTTAAGTTATTCCTTATTTTGTGTATAGCGACAGCGCAGGGAAGGCAGGCTACTGTAAATAAATTTTAACGCGTTAGGTTTTGTAGATAGCCCTAAGTCAGTTAAGCGACGCTCGCCAGCGCGACTAGCGAGGCGCGGCGACCGATTTGTTCTTTCCAAATTTCTTTTTAAGTTTTCCGCGAAACTTCAGGAAATGATCAAAAGAATATTCGATAATTTATTAAAGAAAAGTTTCAAATATTTCATTTCGGTCTTTTTATTTTTTCGCCGACTTTGGTTCCTGCAGTTGGAACTCTTTGTTTTTGCTTTGCTCTTTGCCGGATTTTTTGTTGTACGCCCTGCGGATGCGACATTCGGCGAGTGCTTTGTTTCGGCTGATCTTTGGTTATGTTTTGCTAAATAAATTTCAAGTTTTATTTTGCATGCAGGTGAGTATATTTTTATCCACAAAATCACTTCAATAATTTCCATTAGAAAATTATTCTTTCGTAATTTTTCTGAATTAAATTCAAGCAAGAAAACCTGGTTCGATTTTTGCATGTATTCAAGCAAGATTTATTAATCGATGCCTATTTAAATGTTCGATGTTAAAAATATCAAACACAAATGAATCAAAACCAGATCCCTAGGTTCTACATTTTGGTAAAAATTTTATTCACATATTAATTGAGTTCAGTGTTTTAAACTGAAAATGTGATAGTAATGTGAAACTATTCAGAAAAAATTATCATCTTATCTTGAGATTTTTCAAAAGCATATTTTATTCTGTTGCTAAATTTCTGGAATGTAAACAACACACTCGCACTGCAAATGTTTTTTGATATGTGTACGGAATCCTTTCAAACTGATTGTGAGTGTATGTAGGAAAAGTTAAAGAATTTTATATCAGAGTTTAAGTAAAATGGGGCAGCTGCATGTACCATAAATCTGTACATTTGCCCAAAAAGATTCTGCCAAGTCAAAATAGAAAACAACAACCACAGAAGAGTAATTATATATTGAAATATATGTCACTTTTAGGTCATACTACCGTTTATATTTCCCAAAATTAATTACTTTCGAAAATATATCGCTTTGCAAATATTTTCTCAAAATTCCAATGCAAATTTTGCTCGTTAATTAAATCTATCCGCAGGGCGAGTAAACGAAATTTTAATTTTTTCCCTGTGAATATTAAATATCACCCAATGGGATGAGATCATTTCAAAACGTCCACCCGCAATTTATTTTTAGTGAGTGCATGCTACTAATTAATTTTACTAAAAAAACAAGTGCGCATTGTGGCGAATATTATCATAATTGATCAGCCCCGAGGAGAGTCGGGCGTGTACATAGGCCTCTGCGCGGGGGTTGCAGCATAGAATCTTCTAAAAGCAATAAATCAAACTCAAAACGTAGCTCGATTATGTTTCTCCTTCGCGTCAAGGACTCTGGTGGATGTTAGCGAGGAACAATTTACTGGGTGTAAAACTTTTACGATTGTGTGGTACAAAAGTATAAATAAAAAAGCATTTAAAATTAGAGCCTACTTCTAAGAAACACAACACTTAATACAAGGGAGTTTATACTAACGTAACGTAAAGGATATTTAACTTTTGCCTCATTTTAAGACTTAAAGAATCAAACTTTTAGTGTAGAGTAAGACTACGACTGTAAATTAATGTAAAAAGAGCTAAGGCGAGGGTTGAAATATATTTAGACAGATTTGAATCAATAAATATTACGAAGAAGCAGCCTACAGAGCTCTTAGATATCCACGAGGAGTGTTGCAGCGTTGTACATAGGCCGCTGCACTTGCACATTCCAATTGTTGACATTTTCATTCACTACCTGACTCCTACGGTATAATCAGGGTATGCATGAACCGTTCGTTTGCCTCTTTCGATTTCTTCGAAAACTCCGTTGAAGCACCGTACCAACGCCACCGTTCCATTCCACTTTCTGGATTCTTTCGCGCTGGGTGACAATTTTTAGGATACAAATACAAATCAAGTGGATCTAATGTTCGAATCTAAGTGTCATAGTTAAAAGTCATCTCCAGAATTAGGCATGGACGCTAAAGAGAATCTCATAAACCCGCTAAATTAAACGTATCTTAAAGGTTAAAGTAGAGGAAGGTGGGAATTAGGAGAGTAAACAAATATATATTTTATACAGCAGACTAATTGTATTTAAGCGTTACTTTCAGTCGATTGTTTTGTACATATGTAGTTGTTTTAAGGTTCGTAGGTAATAAATTGACTTTTTGAAATTTAACAGAATTTTTAAGGTTCTTGTGGATATTTTCATTGACTGTATGTTTTCCATTTACTAATGAGAACATGTGAAGAAGCTCTTTTTTTGAAATGAAGGATAAAACTGTAAAAGTAACTGGACTTAGAAGTTTGTAAAAACCAACACTAAACGATATTCAGTGGACTAAGAACTATTAAATATTTAATATTTCACCAAGGAACAACCAAACGAGATATAAGTGGGAAGATTTTATGAAAAATAAATATAAATTTAAAAGATTTAAATGATGCGTTTTTACTGCTCCCGCCTCCTTAAGATTTCCATCACCTCGTCTGTAGTATCACCTAAGCTTTCTATTTATAGTCAACTCTTGCATATCTAATATTATCTTTAGAATAATTTTTAGGAACGTCAAACTTCGGTGTGGTTTTCCTTACCTTACTAATTTTCAAATTGCGGAATAAGCCTGTATGGTTGAACATTTTCGGTTTACTCTTTTCCTGTTTAATTTTAAACTTATAATTGGGTAAAAAATATTGTACTTATCCATGAATTTGTGGAAGATACTTATTTCTCATTGGCTACAAGTTATGGAATTAGGAAAACATATTCCTTCATTCAGTAGATGAAATTTGATTAAAAAAAAGCCAAAATAACGATCAAACCAAGCTGGACTTTGCGAAAACCTTTAACGTATGATGAGATCTCGAATTACCCTCAGTTTAAAACATGGAAAATTTTTAGGTCGGTGGTAGCGAAAGTGCTATTTTGTTATTATCTACAAAGCAGTACCTACATTTTTCAAAAAAATTGTCATATGGAAAATTTAAGATCAAAATTGCACACCAAGTCCATTTTGAGTAAACTATGCGGTATAGCTGTATAAAAAATTACCTACTCAATTGTACACAATTCGCGAAGAGCACATCGACATATGCGTACATATATCTTCGAAAGGGTATGTTGTTGAATAGGAACTAAATTCACAATTTTGGACAAAATAACAATAAAACATTATTCATCTTCTTTCAGCCTGAAAATAAAAACCACAGTTGAAAATAAGCGAACTTTTCAAGATTTCAATAGCTCACAATAAAAGTGCTTAGAATTGTTTTCAATTTTTACTTTTTTGCGTAGGGAATAATTATGAAAGTACCCACGAATTTAAAGAAAGTGAAATAGGTATGACTATTTGTTGCTTTGAAATTCTGTGCTCAAAATTTAGTACCTGATTGAGAAATCGAAAATATCATCTAAAATTGAATTTCCATCTTGAGCTAAACACCCTAATAAATATTTAAAAGGAAAGAGGAGTCTTTTAATTCTAAATAAAACGAAAGGAAGAGTTAGAGGAAGAGGTACTATTGAATAAATGTGGATATCTATCTGGAAATTTGCAGGATAATCGATAAAATGTGACATTAAATTATAGTTTATTAAATTAAGGAAACGAAACTTCCTTATATTGTACATATTTTATTGAAAATTTTATTTCCTCGTATAAATTGAATGAAATTAAATTTTAGGCATCAGGCAAACCCCAAAACTGGGTCATCAGTTGGAACCTTTTAAACAGATTCCAGATATAAACCATTTCGAAGTCCTTCGAAGTGTCCATTATTTGGGGAGCACAAATCAAATGTGCCGCGACAGACACGCCCGCAACGCACGAATTGCAATTGAAACCTGCCGGAACTTCGAAAAAACGAGATTCGCGGACAGTGATTTTGTCGCGAGGCCTGGCAGCGGAGGTCCAATAAATTTAAATTAAACTTTTATCAGGCAGGCGATTTTTCATTATTTCGATTGGGGCTCGGGCGCAACCATGAAACGACGGGCTATTTCATATTTTCATAAAAGTCCGGCCATAAATGCGCTCTATGGCCGCGAAGAGCCATTTAAATTTGTTTTCGCAATGGGGAAAAACTCATAAAAGCGTCCGGCCCGACTAATCACTGTAGAGGCCCCGCGGGCCCGCAGCTCCAATGCACACGGTCGATTTTCTCCCGGCTCGGGGAATATTTCCACTTATGCCCCACCTGTACTCAGGTGCTCGGCAGCGTTTTATTGACGTTAAAAACCAATTTGAGCCCTGTTTCGGTGTTTCGATGCTCGCGAGTGGGGCCAATTCCGGGCGCCGGCCCGATCGGGGGTGTTGCATTCCTCAAGTGGAGTGCCGGCCCTCGAAAGGGAAAAAGTCGCCCACAGGAAAGCAGGGGGAAGGCAGAAATCAGGGCAATTATGCTAAGTGCATTTTTCCACACTATAAAACGGGTGAAATGTAGCCGTGGCGGGCGGCGTCGTTGTTGCGGCTGCCGTTCCCTTTTTTCCCATCTTGGGGCGCAATGTGGCTTCTTGCGGCCTGCCGGAGCTCGCAGCGATGCAGGTGCGCCCCAAATAGGTGCTTGCTTTTTATTTCGCCAGGATGCACTTGCGCCGCTGTTCGCAATTAAATTTATGCTGTTACAATTATGTAAGCACAAACTTTTGCGGCCGTGCGGTCTCCCGCCCACGCCGGCACCCGGGCCCGGCGAGTTAGCACTGCAGGACGACGACGACGACGGCGGGCTGCGACGACACGCCAGTGTTAGACATGAAGATTGAAAGCAAAAGCATAAGTTTCAAGGAATCAGGTGTTATTAAGGTAATTGCGTTCTGAAGTGAAGTTTGCTTTAAGACTGGGTACAGGTGGAAGCCATTTACGTGTTTGTGCGAAAAGCATACACGCTGGTAATTAATGGCTTAGTTTGCCGCGTCAAAGGTAAAACAGATACTTGAAAAGGAATTATTAAGTGCGCTTGCAGTTGCGGGTGGCTCCCGGCAAACACGGCGCACGGCGACCCGCTTACTTTGAGCAATTTGAGCGGAAGCCGGCAAATTCTCGCGTGTGCAATTGGCGCAGTTTGGTGAAAAAGTACCTTACATAGGTTACTGGAACTGGAACAAAGTTTAAAGGGATTCTCGTACTGAAAAGCGTAACAACGTATTTAAAAGCACTTGGAACAGCGAACTCAACAGTGGCGGATTTACCAGGAAGCAAAGGAAGCAATTGCTTGGGGCCCCGCTTGGACAGGGGCCCCAAAAATTGAAAAATTGTGAAAACACATTCTGAAATTTGAAAAAAAAAATAGAAAATGCAAAATGAAAAAATCCATGTAAACAATATCGACTATTCATTGTAAATCACATGTAAATCACTAAATCCTGTCTCTGACCAGGGTTTCGGTCATAAACCCTGAAAATTAATTCCAAAAATTTTACCAGAGGCGCTGTCCCCATATTTCGTCTTTAAAATGTTGTCAGTTCTGACAATTCTGACTTTTCTGCTTTGTTTACGTTGATTTATTAGATTTATTGGTGATTTAGAGGTGAATAAATGTATCTGAATCTGAACCTTCAATTCAACAATTTGCGACTGAGAAAAGTAGAAAAAAGTTGTAATTTAGTTAGTAAATTATAAGTAAACTGAATAATATATTGATTTTGCAAAATTAACTGGTTATTTATTATTTTAAAAAAATGAGTGGGGGGGGGGGGGGGGGGGAGGTAATGTTGGAATGAGGGCCCCAAAAACCTGAGGTTGCTTGGGGCCCCGTCATAGGTAAATCCGGCACTGGAACTCAAAAATAGAAACAGTGGGAATTTCCACACGATTTTCAAACGTTTTAAATTCACTTTTAGTTTCCTGGCATTTGCGCTAGCACTTTGGCTAGAGCCTAGTTTTAAGTAGGGCATAAGACTAGAGAGTTAAGTACTAACAGCTAGGTAAAGAAAAATATGAGTGAATGCTTTTAGTCGCAGTGTTTCTTCATTTGTTGCTTTATGTAAATACCTAATAGAAGCATTCTGTACAAAACTAAAATATTTTTTTAATTTTAAAATATAACATGAAATTCTGCGAAAAGATTACATTTTGCCTTTTTTTGTTTTATTATAAATATATATAAATATTATTATAATTACAACACAGTCCAACAACAGTTTCCCTTGGATTAGTGATATGTATATGTACACTTATATATACTTGCTTGTGCTTTGAATTTCGCTTGCTCATAATATATTCCTACCTTTAAATATCCTGCACATTATGTATAAGAAATGTTCTTAATTGTGTAGAGTTTTAATTCTTTCAATAAATAAAAATAAATAAATTACATACATACACAGCTAAAAATTTTGGAGTGAAATCTAATATTTTTTGTATTGTATATATGACTACACCAGAAAAATATTAAAAACTAATAAATTGTAAATATTAAAACGAGGGATTTAATAATGCTGACCTTAGAACTAAGAATATAAAAAAATTAAATTTTAAGAAAGTTGATATTAAGTTTTAATTGATCAGGAGTAGGTATACCCCGAAATGCAAAGATTATTTAATCCGGTGTTGGGCTCGAAACCTGCGACCTGCGCATTAACGGGCTATCGATGCCCATCGATATTAGTTTTATAATTGAATACCATAAATATTATACCTACTGTAATACAAAATTTATTACATTTAATTTCAATATTTAACACTAATTGAAATTAAATACAGTTTGTATTGCATTTCGGCTATAATATTAAGGTAGTATTAAAATTTACTCCAAGATTTTTAACCGTGAGGTACCTATGTACACATTTATTTGTAATGTTTACGAATTTGCCATAGTCGGGGAATCCGAAATTTAAAACATTTCTTTGAGCAAAATAGGGATAAAAAATGAGAAAATGCAAGTTTAAAAATTTGTTCGAAAATCCTGAAGCGTCGCAAAAACTCAATGAAATTTAAATTAAGCCTCAGCTAAAGCGTGGGAAGCACTTATTTCAGGAGAGGAGACCGGTTATTCATTCACTATTTATTGTGTGAACTAAACTCGATTATAAAATTAGTTAATTTTACCTATAATAAGTAGTTCTAGAAGTTGTTAAACTTCTCATATTTTTATGTAATGACTGAATGCCTGAACGTTTTATTTAGCAACGAAGTACATACCTAAGCAAAATTATAACGTTCAGATTTTTTTTAAAAAGCTTTTAAACAATTGAAAATATAGAAGACTTTTCTTATTTGTCATGCTATTTTTCTCAAAAACGATCACAAAATTGTTGATTTCGGATTCTTGTTTAGCAACCCACAAATTACATAAAACTTAAAAGGGTTTTCGTTAACCAAATTGTACAGACCTATTAAATTATATTAGTACATAGGTACCTACATCAGAGCATATGAAAGAAATTCTTTAAGTCAGAATCGTTCTTAGTTTAATATACAAGATAATCGGTTATTAAATCTAAATGATTGTAATAAATACATTAAAATAGTAACACCTATTTAACTAAGAGAAAAGGAGGTATATTTGTGGGATTTATTTGCAATTTACTGAGTGGTGTTATTAAAACTAAATTTGGGAACTACATTTATTAAATATTTATCGGTCGATACTTGGCGTTATTACAAGTGTAAGATATTTTCGTATGGTGGAGTAGCGTAGATATTGTTGAAATGTATAAAAATATAAAAGTTTTTTACCACTCACTTAAGGTAGCACGTTGAGAAAAACGTACGGCGAGGAAATTGATTGAGTTTGCTGTAAAGATGTTGGATTATCTAGAAGTGCTCCAGATCCAAAATCGTATTTTCAGAAAATATGCCTAACTTACTTGAGACCGTTAACAGCGAGGAGCAGTTGAACAGCGTCACGGCGCCAATCTCCCCTCATTGAAATGATAGAAAAACGCGTGAACAGAATTTTCAATTATTCCTCCATCACCTCGTCCGCGGAGGAGGGTGGCCGCCTCTGCCGCCCCTGCCGCCCCTGCCGCCGGAGTACTCGAACTCCGAGCACCGAGGACCCCTCCGTCCGGGGGTTGCGCGGCTCTAATTCCGAAAATATTGCAATTTATGGCTTGGAAATCCTCCTGTAAATAATGAAGAGATGAATAACAGCGCCTTTGAAGATGAATGTGCCACATGTACTTATATGAGCGTTCCGGGGGATATTCGGGATTAAGAGGTCCTGGAGCACCCGGGCGGCTGGGTCCGGGCGAAGTCAGCCCCGCCATGAGATATGGCCGCTTCCCGAGTGCAGCGGGTTTTAAGTTCTCGAAAGATGGATCTGGGCGTTTCTTTGCAGAGCACTATATCAGGGATTTCAGGGAAAAGCAGGGAGTCGAAAGGGTGCTCCCTGTGCATTCGGGGGATTCAATTTCAACGCGACGTTGCGTGTGTTCGGCGATCGATTAGTCGCATGATTCATAGCCCTTCCGGACGTAGGTGGCGGCCCACTCGCAATCCTGCCCCCGGCGTGGTGGAGCGCTTGCAGGGCGGTAAATTGCGTGACCCCGCCAGCGCTCCTTGCCAGCATTATTTACAATTTCCCAGGATTACCCGGAAAATATGCTCTCAAGGCTGACAAATGAATGCACAAGCCGCAAATTCTAATCTCTCTCTTTATGAGTGCCTCTTGAGCAGGCAAAAACCGGGCTTCCCGCCCCGAAGGAGCCTCTTTAGATTGAAAGTAAATTGAACTCCCAGCAGCACTTTCGGAGGCGGCCCTCTGGAAATTTTTCCCGAATATGAAAGGCGAATTTAAGGAGGAAAGCACCCGCCATTAGAGGGGCCGCCGAGGCGGGGGTCGCCGAGGGAGCGGCGACCCCTCACAACCGCGTATACATCGCAAATCAATAAAAGCGGCAACAATGGTGCTTCCGGCGCTATAATCATGCCGCGGAGATAAAACTTCCGCCCCCGAAAAGTTTACTGTGGCAAATAAAAAGATGTTGAAATAAAATGCCGGAGAAAAAATAATGTCAGTTTGAATTAGGAAGTGGATGGGGCGCTCCGCCTCCTGCCGTCGACCGGAGCTGCTCAATATTTCAGGAGATTGCTATGCTCGAACGAAATGGTTAGCAAAATTGGGGGAGGCGTTTATTGCACGATATGAAACTTTAAAAGTTTGAAGATGTCGAGCTGCGGCGAACCAAATTGCTCCCGCGAGCATCCTAGGAAAATTCCAGCGGTCGCAGCGTCCTCCGGCGCTTTTTACTGACGGACGACGACAGGAGTGCTGAATATTTCTAGCGTGTCACTGCTGCGGCCCGCGGGCCACTCAGGTGTTTTGGGACCGCCGCGACGGGCAGCTATAAAACGCTTCACTCCGGAAGCAGCAGTTCATCTTTAGCTCCACCAACCTCAGAGCCAGGGAGTTCGTCGGAGAATAGCACTTTGTTGTCCAATCGGCTACTTTCTTCCTGCAAGGGTGGGGCCGAATTTCCATGCGAAAAGTGTATTCGTCGACTACTACAAATTATTTCAATATTGTGAAAAAGAACCACTATTTAAATTAATTAATTATTAATTTATCATAAAAATGGAGAACGGCCGATTCGGATGCGTTCGAAAATATTGGTATGATAAATAAAAAAATATGAATTATATATGACAGGCCTTTATCACTAGAATAGCATCTGGGACGAGATACTTAAATCTTAAATAAACCAAAAGTGAACTCTCTTATATGAGTTCTAGGACATTATTCAAACTGTATGGAAGTTGACCAAAGATTAGGAAAGGAAAGGAGTTTGGGTAGAGAATTGTTTATAAAAATTGAACTATACAACGAAAAATTTGATAAAGTGAATGATGAATGAGAGACGGAGAGTTGAGACATCATTGCTTTTATAGTTAAAAGTTGAAGTTAGCGCACTAGTCGATAATATGTTTAATGTCCTGTAAATGATTAAACCCGGCTTATCGAATCTGAGGTCCAATCTATAACTTGAAACGAAGTGTAATAGCATGACTTGAGATATAGAGAGATAAGATAGATAGATTATAGTATACATATATATAAATATAAATATACATATTTACTATATATATCCATATTTACTAAATATATCCAAGTAAATGATTTTGTTGACTCGATTGATAACGATTATATACTTTAACTATGCATTTAGCATTTATTACTATTACTAAATTTATTACTGATGACCAAATATTTTAAAAAATATTTCAAATAAATGCGCTTAGTTATTATAACTAAACTGTTTTCTCAGTGTGCTCAATGAGGAACGCGAAGTTATCGGGAGACGTTGGCCACGACTGCCTCCGGCTAATTATCATTTTTTCTCCTTTTGGCTCAATAAAATGCTCGCAAAAGCTATTTGCAGTCGCTAGAATCGCCGGACCCGCGAAAGTTCGGAGTGCCTGACAGCGCTTCCTCCTGCTTTGTGGTCGGCTGCATTATCCCGGAACGCGCCCCATCACCTCCGCGAAGCTCCACAGAGCGGCCTGGAGATAAAAGCGAAGTGCAGTGAGAAGTTACTTTCATCACTTCCTTTCCTGCTGAAAAATCCACGGGAGCTGCTCGGCGCTCATAGCACTTCATCGGCGCGGAACGCGAACAAAAGGACGAAACTCGAAAAACTTCAGATAATTTTGCTGCAAATTTTAGGGAACTCCCAGCGCTGCGGCGAGTTACACATAATCCGCTGCGTTCTGAATGTATTTAAAGTTTCGCCGCCCACCACGCCGCCAAAGAAGCGCCCCCCAGCCGGGACGCCTTTTAAAAATTTCAATAGGAGCTCACTTTGATGGAGCCGATGACCCACTTTTGTACTTTTATTCACTCGCGTGATAAAGAGGGTTCCTTGGCGCGGGTTCATTACGCAAGGAATTACTTCCTTCCGCGTGCGAAAGTTTTAACGTCCGCGGGTGGGGGCGGGCGAAAGGCGCAAAGTTACAATGAAAAGGTGTTGCGCGGGGCTCACTCCTCGCGGACCGCCTCGCGTCGAGTTGCCGGCCTCGGGACAGTAAATGGATTTGTGGCTAAGACAGGCCTGAAATGAGTTTTATTGTTTTGCTTCTTTTATTGCCCGCGCGCGGGAGAAACTTTTCAATTATTGTAATTTAGGACTTCGGACGGCTCTTCGGAAATGAGCGAACGCTTCTCGCACTTTTGTGAGTACCAAGTGCTTCTCTGGTGCCGTTTATTTTGTAATTAAACTTTGAACAGAGCGAAGGCATCAGTCTTTTGCAAGAGTTCTGAAAAATATTACTTTTTTCAGCTTCTCCATTTGCTGGCTTTGTACACCTTCTACAAATAAATATCTATTCTAAAGCATTTATTTCGATGTCGTTATGTTGTTGACGTTGATGTAGGGAGACATAGTAAATCAAAACTGCTCGTGATATTAACTGAATTTGCATATTTTACAAACAAATTTATCAACACATTGCCGACCGCATGAATTGCACCTGAGTATAGGTTATTAACTATTAAAAGTGCTGATATAGCAATTTTATTTACAAATTCGAAATCCACACAAAAGAAAATCCTATTAAAATTATAATTTGCCAATTATTAGTAAAAAATTAAATTTATAGTCCAGTGTAATCTGTGTGTAACTTTGTTATATTACCTAGTAACAGAACGCCGCAAAATATTTTAAAATATCTCAGAACGAGCATATACATTTTTAATTAAGTTTTGAAAATAAATTGGTTAATGCCAATAATGTAAAGTCTAAATTCGGAATTTCAACCTGGGATTTTTACACAAAACTCATGTTAAAATGGTTTTTTTTTCTTTTTCAATATGTTTGTTAATCAGCCCAGGACAATATTTTCGTAAGTAGATTGAACGCAGGAGATTTCGAGCGTGTCTAATTTTTTTTTTTTTCTATATCTCGGGATATTTTCTCTGGAGCAAGTTCTTAAGACAAAAGAATTTGTCCCTTACGCAGATTGGTTGCTGCGGGGAGTCGTGAACGCCTTAGTTGGGGGGCTCGCGGGCTGCATTTTGCCAGCAGATAAGGCCGTCGCCTGAGGACGAATGCGGAGCGTGACACCTCCGCCCCGTCGGCATCGGAGCTGGCTGGAATGACATGTCGAAACACATAAATTTTCCGAGGTAGCAAATTCACGTGTATTTTTATCTCATTTCGCATTTTATCCGCATCCCGTAAGCACCATAAGCCTTTTAAGCATTAGATTTGATGAGTTAACGAATTTTTCGTACCTGCGGGTGCAGGGGCCGGGTGCTGCGAACATGTCTTTGTCGTGCTTTATGGACGCCAACTCTTGTTTATTTGCTTTTTATGCCCTCGTAAAGAATTTAGGAGATGGTATCGCCACTGTGTGGGTGTCTGTGCACCGGAACGCTTTTAGACAGACGGCATACAAAAGACACTCTTCTTGTCAAGTTGTCAAGGTGCCAAGCTTCGGGAAGGAGCTCGCTTTGTTTTTCCGAGATGGAGTTTCTGGCCTATGCGGCACGATTACCACCGGGACAACGTCCCGTCGTTTATTAAAAGCAGCACAAACTTAATAACAGTTGGTCCGGCAATAAACCACCTATAAAGTGTTGATGTTCATGCGCCACTCAAAGAGTTCACTAATTAGCGAATTTCTTTGGGGAATGGAATTAATTCCCAGGCAGAGAACTTCCTGGATGTTGGGGATGTTTGCCAGCCCGAGCAACTTAAAAATATCACTACTGCCCTAATTACACTTTATTGGTTTAGCGAACTTCAAGGAACTCGCAAACAAGCCCATCGCAGGTCCGCTGTCTTCCAACGGCCTGGTCTTTTAATTAAATTGCATGGAGCAGCCGTGAAGTATCCGCGAAGTTGCTCTATTTATTTTCGCCGGACATTAAAAGAAGATGGCATTCTGCGAGGCTCCATTGAAGCCCGCCATTGACTCATTATTCGGAGAAAAGCAACCACTTGGAGCACCCGCCGCCATGCACATCTCAAATGCAACTCCTCTCCTCTTGCTAGTCCCCCGGGGCCCTGCCAGGAGTGCACCTGCCTGCACTTCCGGAAATTCGCACCGCCCAAGGAAAGGAGTATCCCGGAAATACTTTTCGGAAAGTTTCCAGTTGGTGTGCTCTCGCGCGATGAAATGGTAACGACCTGGCGAGGCATCAGCCAGCGTCACCAACGCGGCCCCAACAATGTAAAACTGCAAAATAATATTTTTTATTTCTTAAGATTGTGCCCGCCCTTTTTTCCACGCCCGTCCGCAAACTTTAATTGGGAAAGTTAAAGTATTTTAATTAACTTGGGACACGGCGCTGCACTCGCAACTTTTGCCATGCTTTCCTGTGCCGGTGACTCCTTTACCGAAGCCGAAGATTTTTTGCGTTTTTCACAAACTTTCTCTTTGCGAGCGTTATTTTATTTATTTGAGTTTCTTTTGGAGCAGTTTGCTGCATTGAGAGATTTTGAGGCAGTTATTTCCGTGAAAAATTTATTGAATTTCTCAATATAGTGGCGCTTGAAATTCGGCCGTCGGAATCAGTTAAAAAGTTTTGTTTTAATTGCGCTTAATAAATCGCTGTTATCGACTAATTTGACGTCAATTTCAGTAAGTCGAAAACTGTCGCAAAATTTTTTTTATTTCATTTTTTAATATTTACATTTTTGTTTGCTATTGCTAAATTTCCAAATTGTATGAAAAACAAAGAACAACAAAAATTGCGTAAAAGTTTTCAAAAATTATTTTGCGTTGACTTTTAAAACTATTATTACTATTAATTTAATTACTGCCCATCGATCTTCGTTTGACTTTAATTCTAGACGTTGGGCATTTTATAAATAATTCTGTACATTAAATAAATGGTTTAGACCCAAGGACAATTTCACAAAATTTTTCTAGAGCAAAATAGTACAGAAAGAGCAAAAAAAATGTATTTAAAGCTAAAATTCCTAAACAAATTAGAGTCCCTTGTTTTATTTGAATAGAATAGAAAAATAGAACAACAACGCAGAAATCCTAGAGCTCAAAATCTTTTAATTGGTTGCGCTAAGCCTTATTGTAATCCCAAGGGCGGCTCATCAGGGAAAATTAACAAAAATTGTTTGGGCTGACAAGACAGATCTCGACTTAAATTAAAACCTTTCCGGGAGTCGGCACCCCGTGGCAGCCCGAACGTGCCGCCTCCCGTCAGTTTCAGCACGTAAATAATTCCTTGTTATCCCGGAGTTGACAAAGAACTCCAGGAATTGCTGTAATTTTTTTCATAATTCAATTAAACACTGACCAGCCCCACTACCCTCATGATGGGCTCGATGGCAGCCCACAGTAGAGCAACAATTTAAAAAATGCTGTCATCAAAGAGCCGGTCGGACCCGGGAATTTCCCTTTTCTTGGCTGTCTCATTGGCATAAATCAACAAAACAATTTGCCTGTCCGGCGGCCCTGAGCCTGGCCCCCGCACAAGGGCGAGTTTTTCCAGCCCTAATTGTTGATTGCGATGAATTAACAAAAAGACCGAGCGCCCGGAGATAGCGAGATGGGCCGGCGTAATTAGTGGTTATGTCCCCCAATTACTTTGGATATGAGCCGCAGGAGTGGGCCGGGCCTGGATCTCAGGTTTTAATTGATTTATTAGGATCCGATGAGGACAAACGAGCAGCTCCCACCCCGCCCGGCGTAATAAGATTACGGCGTGACAATTATTCAATTAGACAGAGCACGTCTGGTCCGACTCTAGCGGGGCCTCGTTTTTCTCGCATGAGTTCGGAAGCGCTGCCGCCGCTGGGCGCTATTTTCAGCCATTATTTGTGGTAAAAGCCCCCACCTGGGGCGTAATGGGCCTGCCCTCGTCGCCCGAATCGTGGACCGCAGGATCATCCTTATGATGAGATTTTAATTACAGCCCCGCACACACATCCGCCCCCGATCATCTCTCACTCTGAAGAACGACATCAGCTTATTTTCCTGCCGATCTCACAATAAAGTGGCTTTAACAAAAATCCTTCGGCGACCGGAAAGGAAGTTTGGCGCTTCCCTCGACAATAATTGAAGAAAATTAAGTTTAGTGCAAGCACTAGAAATCCACTCCGCGCCATTTGATACCCTTAATTTATGTTGTTCGACGGGCCCGCTCCATGCGTGCCGGTCTGATTGGATTTCGGCCCCATGAGGGGCTAGCTGCCAGCCCCGGTGAAGAATGTTGCGGACCCGGAGCATAGATCTCCGCCTTGAGGAGCCGCTCCCTGCCGAACAACAATTGATTTATATTGGCAGTTAATTGCCACCTACACTCTGCTGACCCATTTAGCCGGGGGTGGCTGGTTGTTATTGCCCGCCCTTGGGGAGGGGAGGAATGTTTACTGCTCCATTATCGAGACCAGCACAAATCAAAAGCTTACTTCTGGATCCCGCAACTGCAGCGTCGTAAGTCCGAGGAGCAGCCATTGACAGATGGATGCTTGCTTGGGATGAATGATTTGTCGGAATACCAGGAAGCGATGGACGGCTCTAAATATCTGAAGATTATTGGATACATGGGCTGGTTTTAGCCTGACCTACTTGCTTTAAATTCCTATTTCACTTGGCATTTCATTGAATATAAATATAAACGTTATAAATGCATTTTGTTATTGTGCTATCGCTGCGGTCTTTCTGGTTTTTCTTTTTTAAAGTTTTTAAAAAAGTTAAATATATTGCATTTAAATGCTTGCATAATGCTCTAATTGTAGTAATTGGTTAAATCCTTTACAGTGCTTAATGTTTCTAAAAATCGCGCGAGCGAATTCTCGTCCAATTATCGAATAATGAATTTCTCTAGTTGTGATATTCGCGCAACTTTTTAAATCACCCATTTAAATAATTCGTATAAACATACAGCAACGCCGCACCACCCGAGCATAGGGTGCGCCACACAATGCCTGGGGCGCTTCGCCCACCGCTGACAAACGAAAATTACCAATTTACGAGCAGAGGGCACACTTCCCGGGCTGGGCTGGCGCACATATTGTGCTTAATCGAAATAAATTATAAGCTCGGATGCAGCTAATTCGGGCGCAACATAATCAAAAAGTAATACCCGTTTAAGAGGGTGACGATGCCGGGCATTATCTAGTATGCAAATTACGAAATTACATGATCATCCCTGCCAACAAATCGAAGTAAGTCGGGGCGTTAATTATTCATAAATTTATTTTAACCCTGTCTCGGACGAAACCCAAGCCGGCACCGGGGTCGACCCTTCCAATGCCGCAGCCGCCGTAAATTGCCCCGCCGGTGGTAATTACGCGGTTCCAAACGAGGAGCATTTCAAATTTTAATGACGCGCTCACGTCAAAGACTTCGCCGAGGCTCGGAGCGCCTCCGCCGAGCGGAATGCGCACATCTTCCGCGAGGCCCCTGGACACTTTCGGGGCGCATCAGCCGAATCGAGTAAACTTTCAATTAATGTTTCCTTTGACTAATTCACGGTATTTGAGAACGCGGGAGCCAATTAATTTCGTCGACAAACAGAACTTCCCGGCGAGTTTGAAAGCACTCATAAATCACGCAAAACTCGGCTTTTACAACACCCCGCCCCAGATGCCATCCTTGACACACTTTCGGGCTCCAGCTGAAGGGGCTCGCACAAGCCCTGCCAACTGGGCCAGCCCCGAAACTTGCTCTAACCCACTCGAGCCATCCATCAATCGATCCGCGCGGGACAGGTGGGCGCTGCAGAAAAAATCATTTGTTTGCATTTTTAAGGAACAAAGGACGTGCACGGCTCATGGAGGGGCTCAACTGTCGCAGATCCTCGAGCAGGAAGATTTATTCACGCCTCATATTCCGGGAGCGCCGGGTGCTGGGGCTTCGGGCTCCGGGCTCCGGGCTCCGGGCTCCGCTGGTGCTGCGGGACAGAGGTCTGGACGTGGACCGAGCTCCGAGCACGTGCGGCACACACTCACTTTAATCCTGTCGGCCCGCCCGGACGCCGGAGGTGCGCCGTGCAGCGAGGATGCAGGGACGGCTTTCCTGCAGGATAACACGGGCTATGCGATGACACAAACTCCCCTAACTGTCGTGCCACAACCGAGGTAATCTCTCGGCTAACACTTAAGCTGCCGCGGAACTCAAATAAAACGCGAAATGAGGGGATTAAGCGAAAGTAACCTGAGCGGGTGTGAATTTGTTTTATTGCATAATTCGGGCCGAGACCCGGTGGTTTCTACTTTCTGGAGTAATGAAGGAAAAATTATGGGAGCCGGTCGCCCCACAGCAGCACATTACGCCAGCACCTCGTCTTGTGGCTTCTCACTCCAGCAGCAACTTTTATTCTTAATTGTCGTGCTTGGAAGCGGAAAACGTTTTTACATTCGAGTTACCTTTGGATAATGATCATCAGTGTGAAGTTCACTTGAACTGGGAAAGTGTTTTCCAATATAACACACATAATAAAAGAAGAATTACTCAAATACATCTAAATGCTTGCGCAATTGTTCAAGCTGCGAGAATTTTAGGTCTCGTTTTTATTAGATTTTCGACTTCACGATGATAGTTCAAGGTGAAATTTGGGGCTTAACCTAAGTTTGGGAATAAACCGATGACTCGTAAAATAATTGAGCCGTTTATTTTGTAATAGAGATAATAAAATAAAGGAAAAGTGCGATCTTAAGCCTACAATGGCAAATTAAAAACTATAAGGCTTCAAGTTCTGGTTAATTCCTCAATTTTAAATAAATCATGAAATAAAATTCGTAAAGGGGCCTTTTTTTTCCAGTGTAGGTATTCTCCTTAAATAAAATTTATAGGAACTATTAAAAAAATGCACTTCTTCGCTCTATCACAGCGCTTTTGTAGCTATCACAGCATTTGAAGATGTTTTTATGGGGCTAACAATTATAATTGAAGTCGTCTGTTACATATGAATTTAATATTGTACAGCATGTTTTTATTTGGATATTATAATAAGCTGTTTTGAAAATAATTTATATGGTATTTTACTTTATTCCTCTTAGTTCATATTCCGAACATTTTATAGTTTTCGACAGTTTCGAGCTCGCTCCTGATCCTAGTTACCCCGACAAATGGGTCATTCTTCCCGGGAAATGAGTGCCGAAAATAACGAGTCCGGGCGGAGTGGAGGAGTTCCTGAGCGCTCCTCAGTTAAACACGTCTGCTGGTTATTGTATGCATAAACGAGCAAATGCTCCGCTTGTAAGAGATAAAATTTATGGCGGTGGGGCTCATCAATCTCGAGAAGTGTGCGCGGGGGCGGGGGCCAGCAAAGGCAAGGCGGCCACAGAACTGAGATAAATTTCAGTACGAGGCAGCGGAGTCCCCACCCACTCCGGCGGGGCGCGGTTGTAGATTCAAATCTGCAGGAGCGGCGGTAGCGGCAGAAAAATACCGAACTTAAGTTGTGGGAAGGTCCTCGGCAAAAATTTACGAGCGAAACAATTCCACCTTACACTTTCACCGGTGTGGCGCCGTGCCCGTGCACGCCGGCGGGGCTCCAACATCAAGGATTCTTTCAATTTTTACACCAAGAAGACTCCGCAGCCCCGGGTTGTTGCTCTAATGGAATTGGAATGATCCCGGATCGACGCGGCGCGGCATCGCTGAGTGCAGGGAGCGCCGGGACTACATCCTTTCTTCGTGGTGAATTACCTTCGTGTGAAGTTGGATAGGACTGAATTATTGGGCAATATATTCCCGATAACGGTACGTTGGGATTTTTCCACCCCCGGATTTAAGGAGGGCTGAAAACCGCCACTAAAAGTTACATTCACAAGGCTTCATGACTTGGGGTAGTTTCCCGCTGATGCCGCCCCCGCCCGGCTTGGGCCCTCCGGCTACCCAACCCAATGAAGGAAGCAGTAACGACCTCGAATAATTTTTGAAAGGAAAAGGACTGCCCCACTTAGGGTTCGAATCCGCACTAAAGGAAAAGTTTTATGACTTAAGCTCCTTTATTTCGACAATCGGCGGCACTGCTCGCTGCGTGGGCCCGCTCCGCCGGAGTCATCCAGGCCCATAAATTACGGCGACTTAACTCTGAAAGGGCCAATATACTCCGGATTGTATCGTAAAAACCCGAGCGGGCGCTGTTAAATCTGATACCGGAGTCTCTTTTCGGAGATGTCTTTAAAACGAAACATCCCGCCGCCATATGGGCAGTGCCTTAACTCAGGACACCACTTGGGGCCCTTCGGACGGGGCTCGTTCACCAGGACGTTCCGGTTCATAGCCGCATTAAGTGCGGCCAATTGGCGCTATTTGGCCGGCTTTGAGTGGCGATTGCTCCCCTATCAGCGCATTTATATCTCGTTAAAATCCCGGCCGCCTCGGCAACGAACTTTATAATCGTTTACCGACGGGGGCTTTATGGAATTCTACTCGAAGAAATATGCTTTTATGTTTTCCTGGGAATGTGCTAAGAACCTCTCAGCCTTTACACACAATTTCTCCTTTCGATTATGTGCCGCAGCTTCGCAGAAGGGCTCCAAATTTACAGTGGAGCGCCGTGATATCCATAATCTTGCATTAGGACTTAGGGCGTAATATTATAAAATGTGCCATTTGTTGGCTCGTTCAGTACGAATAACGGACGGAAAATAAAAATCACAGCTCACAAATAAACTTCATTGCAATAAAAAGATATGTATAGTTGACACTTAGTTAAGTGTGGTCAGGAAATAAAGTTGTACCTATACTTCCCATGTTTTGTCTTACAAATTTTAAACGAGTTTTAATGTGAAGGCCTAAAAGTTTTGTAGCTAGCTTCATTTTAGCCCTGCGAATACTAGAATCTTGTTGGAAGAAAACTTGTTCTTTCGTCCAAGTCTCTTTGATTCCCTATACCTATAACATGAAATTTTTAAAAAATTACGAACAACACATCGGCTACGGGCGATTTTCTTTGAAATTTCACCAGTGCGAAGATTTTCTTCCCTAAAGGCTAAAATTTTGCCCTTTTCAATTCCACTAAGTGACGTACCACGCGGCATCTTTAACCTTAATCTAAAATGCTAATAAAAATAAAAATTTATGAACTGGTGCACAAAAGAGCTGCACATATCTAGAACTGTCTTATAAATATGAAACGAGACAAAATTACTAATTTTCGAAAAAGATATAAAAGCAAAAGAACTTAAGAATGATTCATAGAAGCTGTTAGAATCCTCATAACTTATTTTTCATTGTACAACCAAAGGTGATTGAACTTGCACATTTAGCTATAATAAATTAGTACACCTGCGGTCTACCGCCGCAAAGTACAATCAAGTGCAATCAGCAATCCATGCCTAAGGTGCAAGCTTAATCACTTTCGGTTCTTACTAAGCTAAAATAATTTTTTTATAACACAGCTACAATTAACAATAAAGGTCAGATTCATTTAAAGCGTACTAAGCCTTTGTTATTTCGAGTGTGAGGCTGCACTCTGCGCTATTTCTGAATCCCGCGTCAACAGAAGTATTGTCACACAAACTATTTCTCTAACTATTGGTGTACGATTTGACATAGTAAATTGTTCTTAGGCAGAGCAAAAGTAACTCGAATTTTGATGCTGCCTTATAAATATGAAACGCACTGTAGGTATGGGATGACTTTTATAATTTTGTTATAATTACGCCAGATTTTTGCCCTTATTGTGAAGCGTTTTTCATATATTAACTATAGTATAGCCCAAATGCTAGACATTTGGTAATTGTTCTTTTATAGCACTTTAGGTTAAAAATATTAATTTTGAAAATCAATATAATCTAAATATAGAAACTCCAGGAAAACAAAGTATTTTTTATTATAGTTTAGTTGATATGCTAATGCTCAGCCAGTCAATCAAAATCAACGTCTTATCGTGCCCCACATTTTCCAAACTATCCTCTGCTCTGGAGGAGGAAATTCCGCAAGCTCTGGAACCAGTTAAGTCAAAAAGCAGAGTGATGCCCTGCAGGACCTCTTGAGCGAAATAAATGCGTTCTTCTATGCAGAGCGGCTGACCCCAAAAATGTCTCCGGCAAATGAATTATAAATTGCTCGAATAAATTGAAGCAGGAGCCGGGGAGGGGCGGGCGGCAACTGGGCCCAAAACTTTCCGAGTGACTCGGCCCTCGGTCGTCCCCGGGACATCCCTCATACGCAAGAATATCTGCAGCCATTCAGGAGATCTTTTCAAATTGTCGTTACCGCAGCAGGCCAACTGCTGCTCACAGAGCAAATTATCCACAAACGATCAATTTATCTCCTTGACCAGAACTAATTTATCAATTGGTCGTGTCCTGTGGCCGGCGGACGGGAGCTGAGTGCATCCTCCGCCGCAGCGGCCCGCCCCGACCACCTGCATTTCGGGCGTCCCGGGAGTCCCCGCATCGAGGCCCACATTCTGCTCGAAATTCTTAAAGTTGCTCGTCTTGGTGCTCGAGCTGCGGGGGTTGGGGCCCGATGTGCTAAGCTTTTCCGGGACGCTCGGGTGGTCGGCCGCTGCGGGGCGGTTGGCTCCCCCGACCAACCGCTATCCTGCCGATGAGCCAGCACGGGGACAAATATTAATCTTCGCCGAGTATTTGAATACGATTTTCAATATTTGACGTTTTATTCTTGCAGATGCCAGCGAAGCTATTTAATCTGGGCCTTATTAGCTCTTCATGCATTTCCCGGGGCGCCCCCGCAGCCCCTCCGCCTTAGAATTAGCTTATATACAGTCGCAATTTGGGCTCCGGTCGGCGGTTTGGCAGAATGGAAAATGGACTGCGCCTGGGGGCCCCAGCCCTGATGTCGGCACGCCCCGAACATTCGACGAGTACTTTCCCAGTTCTGTTTGAGTTGTGAATTTAATTTTCTGGTATCCAGGAAATCAATCTTCACCTCCTCACGACAGACATTTCCATCTAATGCGAGATACTCTTAAACCTCATTTCGGGCAACGTTGAAGCCCCAAATTGGGGAACTCCTCCGAGTCGGGGAGTAGGGAAAAATTTTACTTTTTTAAAGTTCTCCGAGATTTCTCAAACTGAATTGCCACCTCTTGCGGAATTTTTATTTGCTTGATTGGGTTTTATAAAATCTGGTAATTGCCGGCTTTAATTGCACCGCGCCGGACCCTGATTGATTTGGGAATTCTGTCGGGAAGCCGCTTACGAGGGGGCGACTCTGGCCATTGTGGAGCGCCGCGACCTTCCGCGGTCTGTGGATTTTTCCTTCCCAGACATTTAGGGCTGTTGACTTTCGTAATTGATTCGCTCCTTCCTCATTTACGCAGGAGACAATGGGAAAATGCTTGAGGTGGAGCGATTTTTAATGAACTGCCACATTAATTCCCGTGGCCTGCCTCAGGCTCGAGACGTTTATTTAAGGGATTGTCATCGGATTTTTGTCGTCCGTATTTGAATTTCGGAAGCTCTTACTGAGCGGGGAGTTTTGATTGCTATTTGAACAGGTTGTGATTGAAGGAGAGATGAGAAATTTGCAACAAAAAGCAATCGATGACCCGAACGCGATGATTTATTGACTCAAGGCGGTGACTGAATTTTAATTTAAACCACAGAGAATAGGGCTCCCGAGCAGTCACTGTGCACACCGCAGTAGACTGATAACAATAAAAGTATCTGGCTCAAATTCAAGGCTTTAATTGAACTGCTGTTCAAATATCTGCCTATTATGAAGAATAAAAATAAGAAATAACGGAACTCCCATACAAACTTACATCCCCTGAGGGATAAATTTTGAAAAATCCTAAAATACGTCTTTCTTAATTTATAACTTAAAGGCTAAATACCAATTTTCAAGGATATAACGCCAAAAGTGAGGGATATTTACATAAACGTACATCCCCTGTTTTACACTCGTAGGAGAATAATTTCGTAAGATCCTTTCTTAGTGGATGCTTACACATCACAAAAGAAATCTGCTGTACAAATTTCAGCTCTTTAGGTCCTGCAGTTTGGTCATTGCTTTTGTACCATATATGTAAATTATTCCTTCATATCTTAAACTAATCTGAAAATTAAAGCATATTATGTACTTTGGATAATTTTTTGAACTTGCTTCGGTATTCTGAAGAATAAATTAAGCTTATATTTTTGAAAAGCAAAAGATTATAATAATTATGTAAAAATAACACTTCATGATTAAATAATTACCGCGATGTATATGTATATGTAGGTCATTGACACTTTTATGTATACAAATACCAAAGAAAGAATTCGTTGTTCTATTATTAATGAAATTTCGAACGTTGTTTCACTGGGGAATTATTTGATATTAGGAGCTTAGTTGTCCGGGGCTTTAAGCTTATTTTATATGTCTCTCATGTATCTCAGCTATATGCACGAAGAATATTTCCCTTCAAAGTCGACGGAATGGGAACTTACTCGACTTTAATGCTTGGCCTACGGAATATATGACGATAGAAAATTTGCATAATAAACTCATCACGTCTGAGGCTTTTGTACCTTTTGCTCCTTCGAATTGTAGGTGACTCGTCGGCTGTTGTATGCTGGCTCCTTGTACCTATCACAAGATCTGATCTGAAGGAATACCCATTTTAGCCATTTATTTTGCGTCTACGACCGACATTCCGCCTCAGAACTTGTATAATCCCCGGTAAGACAACATATTTATTGTGGTCCTGCCGCAGACAGGCCTCCAAAACCCTAGACCTTGTTGACGAGCATCACACATCAGACTATGTTCGTGCCCGTAGAATAACAAATATTTTTCTGACTTATCCGTCCAACTGAATTTATCCCCGGCAGACATTTGGGGCTGTGAATGTTTGTTACGTTAATTTTCGAAAACAGTTCATGAATTGAAAAGAGTTTACACATGTTTTGTGAGTTGTTGCTGAAAAAGATACGCATAAGGAAAATTTTAGTTTTGAAGAAATTTAATCCGAAAGCAATGTATGAAGTAAGGGTTATAACAATATTAAGCAGAATTCTGCTAGGATAGCAATACTTTTACATAATTATTAAAACTTATATCTATCTATCATAAATGGTTCACGGCACGATATTTTTAAGCAAAACTAAAAATACTGATGCTACAGCTATTTAGAAATAAAGTTGTCATTATTATTTCATTAAAAGGAAATAATTTTTTAGTAGTCAAAGTAAATTTTTGGGTTTTATTATAACAAAAATATCAAATTGTCGAAATGACTGAGAAATTAATGTTTTCTTTATTGTATCTTATATAAACTAATTTTTTCGAAACTACATATTGTTACAGAATTGGCTTTTCACTAACCAATTCGTGCCGAGGTAAAGCGTTCCGAGAGGGAGTTTTATTTTGTTTTTATTCGCTACGGACGAAAAGAAAACGAATTTCCGGCAAACCCCAAAACTCTGGCAGCGAGGCGCGATGGTAACTCTGCGCAGAGTCGGCTTAGTGAGGCGCGATGGTAACCCTGCGCCGGCTGGGTGCAGGCAGAGTCGACTCCCTGGTGGAATTTCCCCTTCGCCTCGCTCGGGCGCCTTGGCCGCACGGCACACACACGAAATCGTCTGCCAATTTTCCCACGGCTCTCCGAGTGACGTGCGACTGCTGGAACTACGGCGGAGCAAACAGCTCGCTCAGCGCTGTGAACGGCTGGAAAGCACGGCGGGGCAAACAGCTTACTCAGTGCTGTGTGCGGCTGGGAAGCACGGCGGGGTAAGCAGCTCACGCGCTGTTTACTTTCCAGCGGCAGTTTTGTTTTCGGCGTCGGTGGTTTTGGTTTGGGCGTCCAAAAGTCGGTTCAAATCGAGCTGTGCGCGGCGGAATTGTCGAGTGCTATGTAGTGTCGTGCAGTGCAGTGTTCGCGTGTGCAAAATTGTGCAAATGAAGAGTGCCGGCAAGTTAAGTGATTAGTTTTTCTTTCTTTTTTAGGGCTGGCGTCGAAGCGGCTGCAGGACGGACGGGGGGCTGTCAACCCACCGGGAGGACGTTTGGCGACGCGGGACTGGACACCGGCTCGCCGTGCGTTGCAGGTAAGTTACCTCTTTAGGTAATTCGCGGTGTAATTACTGGCTTATTGCACAATTTGCCGGGGAAACCGCGTCCCAATATGGCCGCACTGGAATTCGCGGTCGACAGTGCTCGAGAGTGTGCGTGTGCGTGTGTGACTCGCTCGCAGAGAGCCGAAATGTTGCCGCAACCCGACGATGTTGCTGGCCTCGCGGAGTGGGTGGCGGGGGCCCGAGCAGCGGAGCGCCCTGTACAGCTGATCGCGAATTTCTGCGGCCGTGAAATCTGAGCAGCTGATTTACCGGGATGATTGTTTTCGTTTCTCCCGCCTTAGGCGATGTTTTCTGGCCAAATTTATTTTGCCAGTACGCCGATGCTCGACGAAAAAAGGAAAAAAAAAAAGAAAAATACTCGACGTGCTTTACGCGGCGAGAAATAGAAAAAAAACGAGGGCACGGCACTTACCTGGAGCCCCGTGGGTTCTGCTGACACGGGGGCGGTCGAGTCCGAGTCCTTAGCTCGTGCACAAAAGAAAGACAGATCACCCCTGTAAATGGCACTTGGAACTTTAATTAAAACGCCGGGTTTTTAATAATTCGGGCACTTTATTCCCGCGGTCTTTACAATTCACTATAAATGACCAATAAACTTGTTAGCAAAATGACCACTTAACAATCCAAATTTCTGATCCAACTTTTACTAATAAATTTCTTTCTTAATTTTTTAGGGAAACTCGCCAAAAATACGCGCCTGCTCGCTTTGAATGCCACGACCAACATGGCCTAGTTCATCGCCCGCGCCGAGTTTCCGCCCTTGACCTGGCCTGGTTTCGTCCTTCGGCGCTAGAGGGAAGTGGAGCTGTTCTAAAAATTTCCCTGCAAGAGGTAAGATCATTAATTTTCAACGAATAAAGAAATAATTCATTTTCTCTATTGCAACACTACCCCCTCCTCGAGAAAAAGAGCTGCCCTCAGCTCTGAAATTTTGGGGAATGGCGCAGTATCTTCGGTGGACGGACTTCAGCTCCAGGGTAGGTTGTCGGTTGGAGCTTATCAGGTAAGTAGCCCGCTTTCCTCCTTCCTTCTTTTGATTTGATTTTATTTATTTATTCTTATAATGATCAGCTTGAGGCGTTGGCATTTCCGCCCGCGCGCGATATTGGGATCGGAAAATGATTCGGCCGCCCAAGCTGATCCCGGAACATTGGAGGTTTGGACGAGCGCCTCCGACTCGCTCGCTCAGGAAAAAAAAATAAAATAATAATAAAAAAAAAAAATAAATGTCCTTTGGGGTAGTAATCCCCATTAACGCGAAACGCGCGAAGTGCCGTGCCCAGTAATTCGTATTTTTTTTTTTTTTCTTTAGTTTTTTTTTTAACTTCAGTAATTCGATTTACTTCTCGCCTTTTATTTTTATTTATCGCGTATATGTCTATTTTATTTGTTATGGTTCGCGATACGGAGCCAACCGATTCCGGTGCACTATCGCGGTCTTTTTCGGAGGATCCTTCGGGTCTCGGGTGATTTTATAATTCACGTCGTTGACGACCTCGAGCACGCGATAGGGTCCCTCCCAGTCCCTTTGCAGTTTCGGGCAGCGCCCTTTCCTGCGCTTCGGATTATGAAGCCACACGAGGTCAGCGACCTTAAAGGGGTTGGCTTTCGCGGACAAGTCATACCGCTGCTTCATGGCTTCGCTGGCCGTACGGAGGTTCATTCTGGCGAAGTCGTGAGCCTTTTGTAGCCGTTCGTGCAGTCGGTCCAGGTACTCTCGTAAATTTTGCACCGGCTCTCCAGGCGGCTCGCCAGTGATGAGCTGCAGCGGTAGGCGCAATTCCCGTCCGAAGTTTAATAGGGCCGGCGTTTGTTTTGTGGTTTGGTGGGTGGCAGATCGGTACGCCAACAAAACAAAGGGTAAATAGGCGTCCCAGTCGCTCTGATTTTCGGCCGTAAACTTCGAGAGCGCGTTCAAGAGGGTCCGATTAAAACGCTCCACCATGCCGTCGGACTGGGGATGCAGCGGGGTAGTCCGGGTCTTTTCTATCCCGAATTTCTGCATCACCGCCTGAAACACCTCCGATTCAAAATTGCGCCCCTGATCGGAGTGGAGCTGCAATGGCATGCCGAACCGTGAAAAGACGCTTTCGATTAATGCATCGGCTACGCTCTCCGCGGTGTAGTCGCGGAGCGGCATCGCCTCGGGCCACTTCGAAAAGTAGTCGATGCAAATTAAAACGTACCGGTGGCCATGTGGGACGGTAGGCGGTAAAGGCCCCAGGATATCTATGGCCACTCGCTCGAAAGGGGCTCCCACGGGGTACAATTGTAGCGGCGCTCTGCTTTTCGGGGTAGCTCCAGACCGCTGTTGGCACAAAATACAGCTGCTGACGAAGGTCTTTACGTCCTTGCTACATCCGGCCCAGTAGTAGCGCTGTTTAATTTTGGCCGTGGTCTTGTCGACTCCTAAATGCCCTGCCACTGGGCTACTATGGTAGTGCTCCAGAATCTCCTTCCGTTTCGCGTCGGGAATCACAATTTGCGTGGCCTGCGAGTTGTTGTACGCGTAATTGCGATATAGCACGCCGTCTTTTAGGAGCAGGGAGTCGAATATGGTCCAGTACGCTTTCGCGGTGGGCTGAAGACCGCTAATTTCCGCCCTTTCAGGTCGGCTTCCCCTGGCGACCCACTCTTTCACCCTTTTCAGCACCGCGTCCTGGTCTTGTAGTCCGGCCATGTCGTCTGATAAAACGGCGATGCGGACCCTGGCTACGTGCTGCTCCTCCAGTCTTGCGCAATATCCGCATCCCTTCTCCGCACAAGGTCGTCGGGACAGAGCATCGGCGTTGGTATGTCGTCGTCCTGGGCGGTGCTGAACTTCAAAGTCGTAGACTTGTAGCCTTTCCAGCCACCTGGCTATCTGTCCTTCGGGCTCTTTGAAGTTCATGAGCCACCGTAATGAGGCGTGGTCGGTCCGCAGAAGAAAGGGCCTTCCGAGGAGGTAGGGCTGAAAGTGGTCCATGGCCTTTACTACAGCAAGTAGTTCCTTGCGAGTGACGCAGTAGTTTCGCTCGGCCTTACTCAGCGTCTTGCTATAGTACTCGACCACTTTTTCCTCCCCTGCTTGAACCTGTGAGAGAACCGCTCCCCATGCCAGATTACTGGCGTCAGTGTCGAGAATAAACGGGTCTCGGTCATTGGGCTGCGCCAGAATTGGGGCGGTTGTCAATCTCTCCTTTAGGTGTTGGAAGGCCTGTTCGCACTCCTCACTCCACTCAAACTTCCGGTTCTTTTCCGTGAGGCCCGTGAGGGGTTTGGCTACCTCGGAGAAGTTCAACACGAACCGTCGATAGTAGGCGCATAAGCCTAGGAAGGATTGGACCTCGGTTTTATTAGCGGGTCTGGGCCAGTCCTTTACGGCCTCTATTTTCTCCGGATCGGTAGCAAGTCCATCCTTGGAGACTACGTGCCCCAGAAATTTAACCTGGTCCCTACACAACGCGCATTTTCCTGGAGCTACCTTCAGTCGGGCACGACGCAGCTTCTGGAGGACGAGGTCCAGATGCGTGAGCATCTCGTCGAACGTTCGGCCGTGGACGATAATGTCGTCCAGATAGACGAGGCACGTCGTGTAGGGTAGGCCGTCGAGGACGCGTTCCATGAGCCGTTGGAACGTGGCGGGCGCGTTGGTGAGCCCGAACGGCATCACGGTAAATTCATACAAGCCGCTACCGATGGAGAACGCAGTCTTGTCCCGGTCTGTCTCCTCCATCTCCACCTGCCAATATCCGGACTGCAGGTCTAGGGTGCTGAACCAACGAGACTCTCCGAGCGCATCCAGCGTCAAGTCGATTCGAGGGAGAGGGTATGAGTCCTTCCTCGTCGCCTCGTTTAAACGACGATAATCGACACAAAAGCGGAGAGTCCCGTCCTTCTTCTTAACTAGCACCACGGGGCTGCTCCAGGCGCTCCTCGAGGGCTGTACGATCCCTTGGTCAACCATTTCTTTGAGGAGCCTCTCGGCCTCGCTCCTTCTACTGAAGGGAATTCTCCGCGGTGGCTGCTTTATAGGCCGGGCTTTACCTACATCAATCTGGTGCTTCGCGAAGGACGTGCGACCCAGATCGTTCTTTGAAGTGGCGAAGACGGATCTATTTTCCCAGAGGGTTCTCCACAAGCGCTCGCGTTGGGTGGTGGTTAGGACGGCCGCGGCGCTCTCAAAGAGTTGTAGTAATTCCGGCGTAGTGGGAGACGGTAGGTCCTCCGCTGGCTCCACGACTTGTGGGTTCGGCTCCATTGTAGCGAGACTAGTCGTAGGGGAGATTTCGATGCTCTCGGAAGACGTATTTACCACTAGGGCCTGACATATCCCATCTTTAGCGGGCGAAATGGAGGGAAAAACGGTCAAACCGGCCGGGCAGGAGGGATTAGGCAGCACCAGGACGTTAGGTTCGGTGTTTACTCCGCATTGGAGCTCGACAAGGGTCTCCGTCTGTCCTGGCAACTGTAGGGTGCGTAGGGCCGTACCCACTAGGGTATCGAAGGGCCTCTTGTGGAGCGGAACTAATTTCCGGTCGACGGTAAGTAACCCGGAGCGGAGGTTCAGGTCGCAGTGGTGTCGAGTGAGGAAGTCCATGCCCAATATGCACTCGTCGGAGATGGGCGCTACCATGACTTCGTGCATAGTCGAAAAATCCGCGAATTGCACATGGGCTTCCGTTGTGCCACTTACCGGAAACAGTTCTCCGGTAACGCTTTGAATGCGGGCAGTGCTAGGCGATAGGTTGGGGGTGCGGTTCGATTTTTCCAGCACGGCTGGATGGACGATGGTTCGAACCGCGCCTGTGTCGAGGATCATGTTACACTCGACCCCATTGATCTTGCCGGTGATCGAGGGCGTTTCAACCCCGAGAGCTCGGATGGAGATTGTAAGGGGGGCCGATTGTCCCACTGATTTCTGCCCCGTCGGATCAGTGGGCCTTAGTTTCCCGAGGTTCTCGGGGGTAAAGGATCAGCGAAGGCCGGTGGTGGAGGGGTGATCGTAACGTCTCCTATTGAGGACTGCTGGCTATCAACCGAGACGGTAGCAGGTCCACATGGGCGAGGGTTTCTCCTTCTCGACGAGTAGGGTAGGCCTTCGACGGGCTTTCCTCCGGGTCCAGTGAGGTTCACAGCACTCGTTCGCGATCCTTGCTGGCAGACATCGAAGACCACTCTCTCGCCTTTCCGCAAGGAAGGGAACAGCTTCTCGGGGTTCCTGGTGATTGCTTTGGCGTGGACGTAGATGTCTTTCCCGGTGTCATCCCTCTTAATAAAACCGTATCGCCGCTTCAGTCCGAACCACTGGACGGTGCCGCTCACTTGGCGCTTTACGATCGCGCGGGGGGACGAGTTGGGCGCGCGGGGAGACGAGTTTGGCGCGCGGGGACTAGGCGAGGGCTTACCGGTTTTCGGCGGGGTCTTTCTCGCTCGCTCCTGGTCCTTTGGCACAATTTTAACCGCGCGGGTTTTTTGGGGAGCTCGTTTTTTTGGACGGCCTAGACTTCGCTCCTTGAGCCTAGGCGAAGCTAGTTTCCCGACTGCTGCGAGCTTCCTGCCTGTTGGGCGTTCCCCGAGTTCCCGGAATTCCGTCCAGCTCTTCGATGGGGAAGTACCGGACCTTCACTCATTCGCAGGCTCCGGCGGCTAATCCTTGTCGCATCACGGCTAGCTTCCACCCGAATAGCTTGCGACAAAGCGACCTCCAGACTTTCTGGTACTGAATCGCGTACCCGGCGCTGAGTGTCGGGGTCTGCGATTCCGTCGATAAATTGCGCCAAAGCAATTTTATTTCGGGTTACCTCAGCCGCCTCACTGAAGCTTAAATAGGTGAGGCGTTGCACCTCCGTGGCAAACTCGGACAGGGTTTCGTTGGTCTTCTGTACTCGCCCCCGCAGTTGTATGTGAGCCATCGCCTGCTGATAGCTGTCGCTAAAGCGACTCCCGAGAACTGAACTCAGCTTCTCATAGCTCTCCTTGAACGTCTCCGGCAAGGTCTCGTAAAAGGCGAGGGCGGTGCCTGTCAAATAGGGTACCAGGTACAATGCCTTTAGTTCCGGGGACCAATGATTGGCCCGAGCCACAGCCTCAAAATGCCGTTTATACGTCGTCCAGGGCTCTTTCCCGTTATAGTCCTTCGGCTTGAGGTTTATTCGGTGCGGCGTGGCACGGTAATCCAACGGCGGAAGCGGATTCATCGCAACGGGGTCATGGAACGGCTGAGGGGGTGGCGGCGGCGCCCAGGTGGGGCTCGGTTGAGGCAAGCGTTGAGGCTCCACTTGTGTAGACGTGCAGGGCGGGAGATCGAAGTGAGTAGGCTCGGCTCTCCGGTCCGATTCAACGCATGGAACAGCTGGCGGTGGGACGTCGACGAGGGAAATCAGATCAACATTCGGCAAAATGGTTTGCTGCGACGGTCCGGGATCATGACGAGACGGCGGAGTCGGTTCGGAGGCCAGTTGATCCAAGGTAAATTGTACCGCTCGTTCGTGACCCATTTCTAACTTTGCCATTTTTTCAGCCATCACGCCTACAGCCGCCGTTAAGGCACTGATTTGTTCCGCCTGCTGGGCGATCATTCGGCCCAAGCTGTTGACATCGTACTGCTGTGTAGGTATAGGGGAATTAGGCCGTGGTGGATTATTTCGCATTTGTTCGGCCTGCTGAACCATAATTCGCCCTATATCGGTCGTTCCCTGCCGTATGGTAGTCCCTTCCAGCCTCGAAAAGTTATTCGCGGGCGAAAAACTGCCTCGTCCGGAGTCAGTCATTTTTTCTTTGATTTTTTTGTCCGAGCGGGTATTTTATAATTTCCTTCGCAGTGTGGGAACGAAATTTCTTCAAATTTCTATCGGTAAACCCCACACCTGGCACCAATTGTTACAGAATTGGCTTTTCACTAACCAATTCGTGCCGAGGTAAAGCGTTCCGAGAGGGAGTTTTATTTTGTTTTTATTCGCTACGGACGAAAAGAAAACGAATTTCCGGCAAACCCCAAAACTCTGGCAGCGAGGCGCGATGGTAACTCTGCGCAGAGTCGGCTTAGTGAGGCGCGATGGTAACCCTGCGCCGGCTGGGTGCAGGCAGAGTCGACTCCCTGGTGGAATTTCCCCTTCGCCTCGCTCGGGCGCCTTGGCCGCACGGCACACACACGAAATCGTCTGCCAATTTTCCCACGGCTCTCCGAGTGACGTGCGACTGCTGGAACTACGGCGGAGCAAACAGCTCGCTCAGCGCTGTGAACGGCTGGAAAGCACGGCGGGGCAAACAGCTTACTCAGTGCTGTGTGCGGCTGGGAAGCACGGCGGGGTAAGCAGCTCACGCGCTGTTTACTTTCCAGCGGCAGTTTTGTTTTCGGCGTCGGTGGTTTTGGTTTGGGCGTCCAAAAGTCGGTTCAAATCGAGCTGTGCGCGGCGGAATTGTCGAGTGCTATGTAGTGTCGTGCAGTGCAGTGTTCGCGTGTGCAAAATTGTGCAAATGAAGAGTGCCGGCAAGTTAAGTGATTAGTTTTTCTTTCTTTTTTAGGGCTGGCGTCGAAGCGGCTGCAGGACGGACGGGGGGCTGTCAACCCACCGGGAGGACGTTTGGCGACGCGGGACTGGACACCGGCTCGCCGTGCGTTGCAGGTAAGTTACCTCTTTAGGTAATTCGCGGTGTAATTACTGGCTTATTGCACAATTTGCCGGGGAAACCGCGTCCCAATATGGCCGCACTGGAATTCGCGGTCGACAGTGCTCGAGAGTGTGCGTGTGCGTGTGTGACTCGCTCGCAGAGAGCCGAAATGTTGCCGCAACCCGACGATGTTGCTGGCCTCGCGGAGTGGGTGGCGGGGGCCCGAGCAGCGGAGCGCCCTGTACAGCTGATCGCGAATTTCTGCGGCCGTGAAATCTGAGCAGCTGATTTACCGGGATGATTGTTTTCGTTTCTCCCGCCTTAGGCGATGTTTTCTGGCCAAATTTATTTTGCCAGTACGCCGATGCTCGACGAAAAAAGGAAAAAAAAAAAGAAAAATACTCGACGTGCTTTACGCGGCGAGAAATAGAAAAAAAACGAGGGCACGGCACTTACCTGGAGCCCCGTGGGTTCTGCTGACACGGGGGCGGTCGAGTCCGAGTCCTTAGCTCGTGCACAAAAGAAAGACAGATCACCCCTGTAAATGGCACTTGGAACTTTAATTAAAACGCCGGGTTTTTAATAATTCGGGCACTTTATTCCCGCGGTCTTTACAATTCACTATAAATGACCAATAAACTTGTTAGCAAAATGACCACTTAACAATCCAAATTTCTGATCCAACTTTTACTAATAAATTTCTTTCTTAATTTTTTAGGGAAACTCGCCAAAAATACGCGCCTGCTCGCTTTGAATGCCACGACCAACATGGCCTAGTTCATCGCCCGCGCCGAGTTTCCGCCCTTGACCTGGCCTGGTTTCGTCCTTCGGCGCTAGAGGGAAGTGGAGCTGTTCTAAAAATTTCCCTGCAAGAGGTAAGATCATTAATTTTCAACGAATAAAGAAATAATTCATTTTCTCTATTGCAGGGACTGCAACAATATGTATACTTTGAGGGGATCCAGCGTCAGAAATATTGGTCTCCGTAAAGCGGCGAAGAATGGTATTAAAAAAGTTTATTATAATTATTTATTAACGTGTACTAAATAAAACTTATTGAAGATGCTTACCCTCTTATAATTATTTATTAACGTTTACTAAATAAAGCTTATTGCTCTTGATCTCCTGCGGTAGATTGACGTTTATTTTGAAACTGTGTGCTTGTGTTTTGGCAAAACAGGGGATGTACTTCCGAAAGCAGTTAAAGATCTCGAAATACGGCCTGTTGAGCTGCACCAAGTATCTCCAGTTTAGAGTTCCACCCTGCCAGCTCTCGACAACACAATAAAATGAGGACCAACCCTTTAAGGGCCATTCATACGGGCAAGGGGCGGCATTGTCGCCCGAGAGCCTGTCATTCAAATCCATAGGAAGCCCGGGAACAGAATTGGGGCGGATCCTAAATCCCGAATATTACGCTCCAGAGGTGCACTTAGCTTCAAAACGACAATTATTGCTCTCGCAGACAATTCGCTGTATAGAAATAACAGCCGCAATAAACAGGAGATGTTTTCTTGTCGCAGAGCAGATACCCGGACGTCAACACCCTCCGCACAAAGGAGCCATTTACACGTCCTCCTTGCGAAGCGGCTCTATCACCCGGAGCGCCTTCCCGGCAATCAGAGCTTATCTATCCCAGATATTCCTCGGGATAGCTCTCGGCGGCGCTAAATCTATTCCACCGGCGCTATTCATCTCCGCCGACACACATGAACTGCTAAACAGCTTTAGTTTCGCATTTGTCGGGGATTTTGTGTTCGGCGCTTGAAAGGCCCTTCAGAAATGGGAATTTCCAGGAACGGGCTGGAGTGAAGCTGCTGCGAGGAACAAATGAGCAAAAACTCATTATATGCAGAAGTAATTTGTGTACTCCTCTCAACATTAATTTAATGCATTTTGCCTTTGAAAATTCCCCCCATCCGTCGTTCTGCGCCCCCGCACTCGCGGGCCCCAGCAGATAATTCAGCTCCACTTGCGAGAAGCGAGCCCCGCCGAGCGCGCCACACACGCCCGAATAAATTGGAGCTCCCGGAGGAAGCGGCAGCCACCGTGTGCCCTGTGACTGGAAGCATTAAGCCCGGTCCAGGATCAGCCTGCTCCACATTCGGATGCGAGGGGAAACAATAAAACTGGAGCAGGAGCACACCCGCGCCTGAACTGAATTGCCATCGCTTTTATCAGCGGATCATAGGGTGGCTCCAAAATGGGCCCCGTGTCGGGACTCCCCGCCCCAGGACCCCCGGGAACTGCTTCCTTCCTCGCAGCTCGGCGGCTACTCGCCTGCTTCCCCAAGTGCGCGCCTCACTGCGAGTGAGCCTTGTACGATTTTATGCAAATATTTACCAACTGCTTTTTTGCAAATATTTAATTACAAGAAATTCAATTCGAAATCTTTATGTGCACTTGAGAAGGACGAAAGGCCCCGAAAACACAAAAAAGGCGCTCCACTGCCATTGTGCCCGCTCAAAGCGCCCGCTTCCGAGGAGCCAGAGGAGACACGACGGCGAAAGTAAGTCAAGAAAATATGTTTCCTTAGTCCGGAGGGAAGAGCCCACTAAGGAGCTGAGCATTAAGTGGGAGGACGGCCGCCCGCCCCGCCCTCCCGCGGCCGCTTTGCATTTCATGTAATTCGCCGTCTTTGCGGAGCGCACCGGGAGCCGGGGCCTTGCTCATGTTTGTCCAAAGTTTTTGCACTGGGGAGGCATTCGTTAAACATTTGCCTTCGTTTGTGCCATTCTCCTCTCTGAATTATTTATACATATTCCGGGAACTGTGCAACTCGAAATATTTGCCCAAATTGCTTGACATTGTTCCTGGATTTCCGCTTCTATTTCTCCTTGGCAATTCCTCAATTTTTTTTCTCAAAAATTCTTTACGATTTTTGGAATGTTTCGGGCACTTATTTACAAAAGAATCTGAGCGGAGTCTTTTTGCTGTTCATACACAAATCTTTCCAAATGCTAAATTCGTACTGAGAATTATTTCAATGACTTCTTAAAGGCATCTTGCTTTGAAGCAATGTCGAATGAAGAACTGCTGGAATCTAGGAGTGGACAACACTGTCCTTTCCGGGAATGGAGCAAGGGTTAGAAGTGGTCTCAGGAGCAAGAAACGGACGTTGAAATAAAAAGGCTTGATCAATTGGGTTCAAAATGAAGAACTAATCAGGTTCATCAGTATTCAAGTTCATTAGCGTTCTACTTGCCAATGAGAAACTATATAGGAGTATTCACTTTTCGTTGTCTTTGTCTTGTATTGTATCACTAGCTGACAGTTAGAAATTGCACAAGAGTTTGCTACAGGATGATAATTCTTCTTTATACATTTTACATATTTTTTATTTGAATAAAAATTCACCGAAGAGTGAATAACCCTTATTTTTTCTAAATCATGACAACTTCAAAATTCAAAGTTGCACTCGATATTTTTTTTTTTACAAGAATAATATTATACAGGTATATTGTATGAATTAATTGACAATCAAAGTATGAAACTCTAAATAGTCAAAAATGATTCAGAAATTAAACTTTGCTCAACAAGAAAAGAAGTCCGCTACAAATAACTGATCAATTTTGATTTAAGTTCAACTGCTGAAAAAAGAAAAAAAACGTTATTTGTGAACCTACGTGACTTAATCCATTTTTTATGATTTCTTTTCTTGCATAATCATTGTAGGATATTATGCAAGTCGTCTTTAGCTTCTGTAATTTTTTAATGAAATGCTATTTAATTTCTTATTCAACTCAAACTTAATTTGCATTAAGGTTAAATTAAAACTAGCTCTAGTCCAGAAAAGGACCTTACAGATAAGACTTACTTTGTGCAATACCTCAAAATTTGTTGAAGTCCACGTATATTGAAAACGGTCATTTTTCCCCAAATTTCAAATATATGAACTACGTGCCAGCAGAAATAAACGTAAACCATTAACCATTTCCGCCATAAAGAAGCATTGTTGGGAGTCACGGGAGAACTCATTCACCGAGAAATTGCTCATTTCATTTAAATCGAATTAATCTTGTTTTTATTCCGAATGTTTCAAATTTTCCTGGTGATTTCGTGTATGATGGGGCGCGGTACTCTCCGGCACACTAAACATTGTTCGTCCGGCGAAGTGCGTTGCCGGGAGGAGTTCGCATTAGGCGGGCGTCGGAAGGGTTCAAATTGGATACGAAATTTCAATTTCCATGCAGTCAGTCTGCTGGTTCAGTTGCATTTAACTGAAGTTTATTAACATTTTCATTCTATCGGGAGGCATACGCTTACAACGAGTTCACTTGCTCGAATGGGGCTGCGTGCTAAAATGTGCTCCAAATTACATTTAGTATAGCTATTGAGGAAACATAGCACACTATTCTTAAATATGTCGTCTGAAATGAAATACTCCTCCTCAGGGTGCTCGCTCGTTTCCTGCCAAAACCATGCAAAATTAAGAGGCTCACAAGAACACGGTTGCTTTATCTAAACGGCTTCTATTTCCCGTCTCGAGCGGCTGTGGTTTTATGCTCGCTGCCCGCAAGCCGCCTGCTTATGCTGCGGCCCTACGCCCTGCCAGCGTTCACCTGTAGTGCCAACGCGCGGCAAAAAGGGCATAAAAACGGGAGTGGCAACAATATCGCTAGACGGAGAACACGCCAGCAACGAGGGATTCGCTTAAAAATTCAGGACATAGCCCAAATTTTGTTGTCTACACAAATTGGATCTGGTGGAGATGCCGCGGAATCACCGCGAACTTGTCAAATGCCAGAATTCGTTGTCTTCGCTTTCTCGGGAATTCTGGGGGAGACAACGGGGGACCGTCATTTGGATTTTTCCCTTATTACTTCTGCGGTTGTTGGCAAATTGATTTCATCCACTTGCTTGTCGAATAGGTGAATCTTTTATGATACTCGACCTCGACAATTCGAAGAGAAAGTTCTGAACTACTAGTTTTTCTGCAATAACAAACTTTTGACATTTGTTAACATCTGTTTATCTGAATAAAAAAGGATTTCAACTCAAAAACAATTGCGATATTTTAGTAAATTCAAAGAATTACAATTACAAATGTTTGATGTTTCCTTGAATTTGTTTCTGAACTGATAAATGATTTTGGGTAAGCCATGTTGTTTTATCATGTTAATATTGTTAATAGAGTTTTATGTGGGTAATTGATGGAAGAGAGAACACATGGTAAAAAGCCTTTTCGGTTCCAGTCTTTGATCGAAGTTGATTTCTGGTTAAATTAAGAAGCAGTTTAATAAAAACATTTTCAAGTGTGATTGGCAAATTCAATTAAAGTTCACAAGTTTCGAGTGTCTTTGAACTTTACTCGTTAAAATCATTCGTCGTTTTGAGGTAAACAATTCGACCATTGAAGAGGAATTTTAAAGGAACACAGGAAACAAATATGACGCTCTTTCTTTAATAATAAATTATAAGTAATAAATGATTTCCCTGTTGTAATTAGCTGAGAACGTGCCTTCGTCTTGCACTCAAAGGGGTAGGCGTAGGACCTTCAAAAAACGCCCGCAGGTTGCAATTGAATTCGATTTTATCGCGAGGGCAGCCCTCTTCCGCTGACCTCACCCGAAGTTTGGTGTTATTTCTTATCTTTGATTAACTTCGGTCGTTTCAATCCGCTGGTGGTCTGCTTACATTTTTCTAACCAATAAATCTCGCCGTCTGGCTGCAGGTTCGTCGACAAATTTTCTTTTATTTTCCGGCTGAAAAGGCCACTTGGACCTCCCTGCAAATATTTCTGCTCTTGGAGCAGCGTTCGGGCTCCTGGCCTCGCGGGCTGGGTCATGTTCCCCGTGTAATTAATTTCCGCGAGCACCGGGACTCATATTTCTGTCTTCCTTATCAGCGAATTTATTAATAACTCGAATGGCTGCGCGGACCGGGTGGGATATTAGCGATTAAAACGATACCCGTCCTGGCAGCACCGGTTTGAAATTGCATGGCCGGCCGCAACACCTCCAACGGACCGGACTGCACTCGAGTGTTGTATCAATTCCTTTCTTATCTGCTTTCCAAGCCGATTCAGCAAGAAAGCGATCGTTTGAGCAAGAAAAATGGACATCGGACCAGTCGAAGTGGCCACGCGCTGCAGCAAACTCAGATTTCATCGAAAGGAAAAGCACGCACGATCCGCGTTCCGCTAAAATTCGCGGAGCCGCGACTCGCGTGATGCAACCTGGGAATTGCGCCTCGTGTTTATTTTGGCGAATTCAAAAAGTGGCCACAATCGTTGCATCTGCGGAACTTTGTGCATTTCGCTGCGGGCAGACGGGAGCAGGAGCAATTAGCGGACCACTGCAGCCCGTCAGGGGCGACGCCGAACAAAAGTGGTGGCCACTTCTCATTGCACGATACATACATAAGTCTGGTGTGACAAAACGCAAATTGCGCTGACGTGAGACACGTCGTCGCAACCGCCACCGCACGACGAGGAGTCATTCCACGGAGCATTTTGCGAGCCGCGCATAACTCAGTTTTGTTTATTCAAGTTCAGTGGTGTAAGCGAGCGCGCGCAGCTCGCGATCGAAAATTCTTCCCACCGCGAGAAACACAAATAAATCACCGCGGGATCTCCTCTAGAGCTATTTCTGGGGGGACGGGAATCTTCCAACTTTGCGCATTCTTTTGAAGCTGGTGGGCGTCCTTGATACGTCTAAAGACAAGCTATAAATGTTTGTTTTTAAGTTTCTTAAAGCAAACTATCTTTTAAAAGCGCAGTCGTTTACGAGGCAGATAATTTGGGAAATTTGTTAATTTAGCCAAGGCCTTTGATTTGCGCTTTCCACTGATAGTCAAACATATAATTGTTATGTTTGGCTTAGTGTACCCACTTTATGATATTGTTAAAATAACGGCTATTAAATAAACTGATCGAAGACTTTCGTTAGGCTCAATATGAGAAGAAACAAACCTGTAGTTAAGAAAATGAAATTACATACATAAGTCAAAGTACACAATTATTATAAAATTTCCAAAAAAAAAAAAGCTCTTAGTAATTTTTAATCTTTCTGCATACCGTAGATGCGGGTTACTTTAGCTTTAGGGTAGGGGGTAACTTTGGCTCAAAACAAAAAAAATATTGAATTTCTCATCTCTTCGTAGCCATGACAATAAACGATCTAGTTCGAGTCGGAAATGTTAGATGGTTTTACTGGCGTCTATTTGTAATTGGTTGCGGGAATTTTTTCAAAATTAAAACTGTCATTTGCGCTTCAAACTCACCTGCTATGAATATTTAAGTATTTTAGGTCTGAAAACTTTCTTGTGTAACACAGGGCTGTAGAAAAGTTAATTTTTATTTATGTTTTTTTTTTTTAAATTAAACGTTTTTGTACGTCGGATGCTTCATTTGTTTATTTTCTATTTCTATTTCAAAGGACTTTCATTGGCTTAATAATTGCTTAAGTATATAGTTTTTGTGCCCAAACCCCCTGCGAGTAACTCTTTTCAAAGGACATAACTTTGGCTCAAATTTAAAAATAATAAAAAATATATTTTTATAAACTTTTTGCTATATAAAAGATTATTACTAATTAGCTACTATCCTTATCTATCAAATGAAAACATTATTACACCTATAGTAGTCTAACACAATCTATATATCAGAGCGATTTCTAAATATATAAGAAAAAAGTAGCCAAAGTAACCCGCATTTACGGTACTATTCATCTTTAAAACGGTCTATTTCTGTTTATAAAAATAAAAATTTGTGTGGCATACAAAAAATGATGGTTACCCCAGATAGCTTTATGGACACACAACTACAAACATTACTTTAAATTTTGAAAAATTTTAAATCTTATTAAATTTGGAAATAAAAATGTAAAGAATATTTTCAGATCGTATGAAACAGAACTGCAATTTATTTTTACATTTTTCCCTTTAGACGTACGCTTTTATAGCTCCGGTATGAAACTTCTGTTCAAACTCGGCGCATCGAAAACGTAAAAGAATTTATAGTTGCACGTACTCAGCTGTTATCTATAGAAAAAGCCATCCTATGATATAAAAAGTTAATAAAATCGCAACATTCACTAGAGGCTGCAGGTAGCTAAAGTTTATTTCAGGCTTTAGTTTCTACATTTGAATTTATTATTTAGAAGTTGTTAAAAATAGTAAATTGGATTTTTAATGTTAACTCCGTATATAAAAAAAGGGGTTTTACTTCAGGTGTGTAAATTGCGTTTTTTAAGTTCGACAATTGTCACCGGGTTACACTGTGTGTTATGTAATTGCGATAAAAATATATTGTTGGTGTTTGTCGTAAATTATTAAATTACTGAAAGGATACATGGCACAAGTTTTTTTCGGAGTTTAGCGAAAATGTTAGAACAAATAAAAAAAAAACATTTTACAATAATTAGTCCCTTATTAATTTGCATACTTCAAAAATCACTTAGAATTTTTTGTTTTTAAACAAACACTCCTTAATATCAATTAATTTATAATAAAAGTTCTTAAGCCAATATACATACATATACATATATTATACGTTTCTCAACAATGTTTATACACTAATATGTAATCCATTTCAAAATGGGAAATAGAAGAGTGTAAATATTTTTCTGTGTAAGTAAACCGCCGTATTACCTACTCCAAAATACATAAGTATATATTTGTACGGGCAAAGCAAATTCAATTCAGAAGCTGGTTAAATATTTCTTTAATTGAAAATACAGCGAATATCTTCGTTCTGAAAAGATACACTTTTACTGTGCAATGCCCTTTGATGCGGTACTTTCCGTGCTCCGTCGTGGTTTAATCGGAGCGTTTTATAATTTCATCCCTCAAAGCGTAATCGACAGTCGATCGACCTCGGACCTTCGTTTGGGCGACGACGGCGACAAAAATTCTTTCAGTCTGCTCTGCTCAAAAGTGACCAAGGAAACGACAGACTCCGAGCTGAAGTCTGTCGCAGTTGAGCGCAAAGGTCGCTGTGGGAGTGGATCAGTTGACTCCTTGGAATAACGGCAAATTCAAACGAACAATTTGAAAAGAAACCTCCTCGAGAGGCAGTCGAGCGCGAGCATAAACAGCTCAAAGTCTTGTTACAACAATTAACTCCGGCTTACCCGGGCCGCGTCGGCGGCGAGCGGGGGCGGGATTCTCGCTTGGTTGCATAAACTCTTTTTCGCGTTGTGTGAAAAGGGTTGGTGAAGGGAGTCCTTTCTTCGGGTCGCCTCACAGAGGGCGACTGTGCAAAAAGAAAGCGAGTGTCAAATGTGCCTGAATGTCGCAATGTTGCCTCCACGCTGCGCTTAAATTTGCGCTTCCTTTCCCACCTCCCAGCCGCATGGGCTTCTAAGGACGGTGTGTGCTGCGGAGGCGGCAGGGCGGAAGGACGGCACGGTGCGGGGAACAAGATACTCCTTTTAAACTTTGGCGACATTCAACAGAGTGTCGATTTCCCAATGCATTTCAGCCCCTGCCGGCGCGAAATCGATTTGCGAAAGAAGTCCTGAAGGTTGACTATTTCAAGTATTTCGGCGTCGTAAATCGCTCGGGTCTGGCGAAGGGCGGCCAGTTCCGGGGGTGTGTTCGCAAAAGTATAATGTTAAGGACGGGCGGGCGGGGGTTTAATGGGGTGTGCCCCTGTTAAATGACACAGCTTGTTACTCTTCCACTTTTAGCTCCAGGTCGCCCGGGGCACTTACGCCTTCTATTCATCCGGCGCGGCGAGCAGACCGGAGCCCTTTTCTTCTGGAGAGGGCCAATTCACCCGTTCGGATCGCAACAACTACGCGCGTAGCGCGTTGGCGTAAGGGCGATGTGTCCTTAAGGGTGCTCCCGAATCAGGGAATCAATAAAAAGAGCGCCAGAAAAATACACGAGGACGACATTATTTGAATGTGTTTACGCAACATAAAGTAGCAAATAATAAGTGAAAAACTTTTGCCCCTCCCGCCGCGCTGGTAATTTATTTACTTAGAGCGTCTGAATGCCTAGGCGTAGAACGGGCCTGAATTCAGGAGGAATGAATGCCCGTGTGCTCCCGTCCGTTCGGCCCTGCTCCTCTAGCACCACTCCCGGGTAATAAAATTGCCCTGTAGCGCAGCATCCAGAATTGTTCTGGAGAGCTTCCTTTTGTCGCCGCCACCACCGCCTGGCGCCCGCTCCGGCCCGCAAGGAGCACGAAGGGTTCCGGGATGTTTTCCTACCCAAGCCTTTACAGAATTCAAAGTAATGTCCATACGTCAAATTTATATATTTACTCTGCTCAAATTTATGTACACAAACATAAATAATTTTCCACTTCACCTATCGAGTCACTTCACGCGATCTCAAGTTGCCCAACAATTAAAGGTAAGGTACTACAATAAAACATGTAGCGCAAGGCATGGTAGTGTTCTTGGTCCAAAATTGTATAATATTCTGCCTTTAACCATAAGACAGCAAGTAACTGATATAAACTATAAAAATATTTTTAAACTTTATGTAGCAGAGAATCCATATATTTTTGATGAAATTATAAACCATTGAAATTGTGATCATTATTATAGTATTTAGAGTAGGCATATATTAGTAATGGAAATTTATTTTCTGATTTTGTAAACCATTGAAATTGTGATCATTATTATAGGCATTTGGAGTAGGTATATATTAGTAATGGAAGTTTACTTTCTGATTTTGTATATTAACTATAATTAGTTACGGATAGGCTGTCACAACGCTCACGCTCAAGCTATGCTTTTGTGAGTGTTAGCTTAGTTAATTATTATATAATTTTTGTATGAAATGAAATAAAGCTGGTTAATTACAAAAAAAAAAAAAAAAAAAAAGTACTGCCCGGAGATGGCGCTTCATGTGTTTTATGGAATTTCGCATGGAAGTGGCATTTGCTCTGATTGAATAACTTGAATTGCGCGGATTGGGGCTGGCTCTGGCTCATTTGAGGCGGAATTAAATGACGAGTGACGCTGCGCTTCCCGTCTGATTGATAGATTTGAATATTTCGCGTGCACGTTTTATTGCCATCGCTACGATTACGGGCCGTGGGCGGAGGGGGCATTTTGATTCACTGGCCTCCCTCCTGTCGACTGCGGTTTGATCGAGTGCTCCGCCTGTCAAATTTTAATACATCCGTTCCGAATGAATAAATATTTTCCCTTCCAGGCCTCGTGTAATCGATGCTTTGTTTTTTGTACCCAATCGCATGATTAATTCAGCGGAATTCAATAAATCCAAAGTTTTCCTGGAGGCCGTCCAACTGCCATATTTGCATTCAGGTTATTCGGGAGCGTCCGCGACTTTAATAATGCAAAGGAACGAAGTCAAAGTTCAGTAACGCTATAAAACTAAATACATAGGTACTTATTCATATACTATATGTACATACATCTACATACAATACACTGCTATGCATATAATGTTTGCCAAAAAAGTAAAAAGTAAAACGGTTTAACGGATAATGAAAACTTCTTTACCAAATTCATTGATTATGTTTAAGCTAATCTCGTCGAGTAAAAATGAATTAGTTCGTATTTCAATTTTTATATTTATTATATTTAATTATACGACTAGTCACACTTAACTCAATGCCCTTCAAACATTTATATATTATCATTATATTGACAATCACTGATTATGTGTAAACTCGATAAAACAGTAGAGCTTGTTTTGAATAGGTACCTACAATTATTTTTGAGTTAAAAAACGCATATTTAATTATGTTATATACTTATTAACTTATCAAAGGAAGTACAACAAACCACTTCGATTCAAATTTCCATTACAGAAATTCTATTTTAGAATTAGTTCTTGGGCAACAAATAATTATTTGAAATTTCCCTGTAAACCATTTTTGATTGTAAAGAATTATATATTTAAAATGTATTATGGACAAGTCAAGTTCAACCTATATTCGGTCGGCTCGGACTTTTGACTTTTATTATTAGCTTTGGAACAAATTGGAAATTTCGGAACGCAACTATTAAAATACTTTAATTTCAGTGTTTTAATAGCGAACTATTTTAAAAACTGGACAATTTTATAAACGACTTGAGTGTACTTTCAACTTTTAAAATGAGCTACAATTTATTAAAATATCTTCAACAATTGTGGAATTAACGGCGAATATATTATGACACTTTGGAAAAGCAAGCACATATTACCGTGCAATGCGGGTCAAGGCCGCAAAATAAGAAGAAATTCCATTTATAATAAAAATAATACACTTTACGTTTATAATATCGCTATTCGCAAGAAGGTAGAAGGCGAGCGCTGCTAGCTTTGAAGTCAGAACTTCCTTTTCTAAACCAAGCTCGGTCTAGCATAACGTGAGGCTCTTTAGGGGCCGAAAAAAGGGAACTTTGGCAAATTGTTATATGACACGGCAACAAAGTGGCAAGTGGGGTCCCGCTACTCTTTCCTGCGAGTGGAGCCCACCGGCCCCGTGCATTTCGCAGGCTCATTTTTGCATGCCTCGGGGTGTTTTCCTGGCAAAATTTACATATGGTAATTCAGGTAATTCATTCCGTATAAGTAATTACCTCTCGTAGCACGTTTTTGCTTAAATTTAGAATTCCAGGAAACGATGGCTTGTATCCTTCCTTCTGCGAGCCAGATACCAGCTGGGCGCTTGTTTACTACCTGAGCGTCGCGGCGCGGCTGAGGAAATTGTCCTTAGCTTCAAGACATGAGTTCTCCCGCCCGCGAATTTTATGCGTTCTTTTATCTTTATCAGGCGCTGAAATATTACTCGAATGGAATAATTTGAAATACGCGCGACGGACACGGCTTCCGCGAGCAGCTCGACGTGTGGGGCCCGGGCGAACATATGGGGCTCTAGGGCTCCACTTAAGGCGCAGCAAGCAGGAGAAGTTGAAGCGAGGCACATAATTAGGGCACATTTTCTTTATCTCAAGTTTGTAATTGTGCGAAAGTGGAGACGGGTCTCGGCTGAAATGTTAATCACCTTATCAGATTTATGCCGCTGGTGAACTACTGCGGGGCTAACATTCATTTCCCAGCGCATTCATAGTCAGAATTTCAATTTATGGCGGGAATTCGGCTTAATATTTTATTCACTGGCGATTTATGGGCGAGCTTTCCATTTTGCGTGCCGTTCCTTTGTTTGTCGTACGGTGAAGCAAAGTGAGCCCGCGGCCCAAAAATCAATACGCATAGAACGGGGCCAGAGCCCGGGGTGCTGGGGCTGCTTTGTCGCATGTTGACTTCTGATTGATCACCGAAATAAACAAAGTACGAGGACTTGTTTTGAGCGCAACTTTAATTTCCTTCATTCCGCCGAGAAATCCTGGAGTTGAAGTCTTATAAATCAAGCCGGCTCCCCTGTTCCGTGCTCGGCGGAGCGCTAGAGCCCCACAAAAAGTCCACTTACTTGCCATAGAGAGCCAGCGCTCCATTTATCAAATCTCAAATCCATCTGTCATTCACTTTCATCTCTTGTTCCCTGGAAAGTGTTCTTTTGCACTTATGCGGCGCCCTGTGGGAGCTCCAAGCGCCGCATGCCCCCTGAAAAATGTAAACTATGCCAGCAGGTATCAGCCGGGCTCAGTGGTGCGCTTGGGGGCTCCGGGGCACGGGAGCCCCAGAAATCAATGGCTACGTCTTGCTGGGGTCGGGCTGCATGTTCGCCACCAGCCGGGGGCGCTCTGCCCGGCTCGGCAGAGGAAGAAATTGGATGTAAATCGGAAGAAGGAAGGCTTCGCCACGAACTGGGCCGGGCCTGCAAATCAAAACTAAAGCGAAAGCAATTTATCAGTGAAGTCGGCCGCCCACCACCCTGCGAACCTATTCAAGAAATTATCGACCATCAAGGGATGAAGTGCACTTAGACAAATTTCGTTACTGCACAAATTAATGCTCCAGGCGGAGACGGGCTGCAGGCCACAAGTTTTGTGGAATTTCAATCGATCGGGGAGAGCGGAGGAGTGGGCTTCCTGATGGCATTTGGGTAAAACGGGGGAGGACGAAGGATAAAGTGTGGTCCTTGTACAGAGACCAGGAGATTGGCGACGAGTGAAAACACAGGGTTTTTAACAAGAAGTTTTAAATTTTGTAACTAACAAATAGGTACAACAAGTTTTTCAGTAGCTAGGTATATATATAAAAAATAATAACATCTTTTAGGAGTTATAAATGCATTCGTAGATTTAAAAAGTAATAAACAACTTTTGTATTAATCCTGAATTTCTAACTAAACCAACCAGAATTTAACATTAGTTACTTGAAGAACATTTACTAGATTTCAAATGAACTTTACTGGCAAAAAAGAAAAACGCTTCCTTGTCTTTCTAGTAATATTTCTTAGAAGACGATAGCCAACCGCTTTTAATTCCGATTTTTAGGGGTCTTAAGTCTTAATGAAATTTTTGTTTTGAATACATTGCTTTTTAAGGTAAAAGTTCAATAATTTAGACGATTTCGAAAAATAAGGATAGAAATTTTATCAATTGCGTAAAACTAACATGCACGCAATTATAATAATAACCATTATTGTGTAAGATATAGAAATTTTTCTCTTCGCACAACGTAAGGCACCAGGAAAGCACCTACAACAAGAAATTTTATTTTCAGCACGTTTTGTTTGAGAACATAAGGATTTGGATACTTTTAACAGATTTTAACAGCCAATTATATCATTGTAAAATAAAAATAAATTTTCTTCTTTCACATAAACACGAAAACTTTGATGACTTTATAGAAATCGAAATTGGATCAATTAAAAACAACTTTATACATATATGTATCTTGCCTGCTACTACAGAAATCCATAGCAGATAAAAATACGACTGCATATATGGAATTTACGTTCACAGATGAAAATTATTTTTGCAAATGGTATCTTAAAGATTTGCCTACACTGAAAGAAAAAGATAGGTAAAAATAACCAAAATCGTTGGTTAAAAGGGCGCCAACCAAAAAAGTTGATTATTTTTAACCACGAAAAATAGTTAATCTCCGGACGACGGGAAAAAATTGATTCCTCCTCTCTCTGACTTAACCGCGGCTGGGGACTCGAACCATGCGGATCTGCGAGAAACTCTTCGACGGATCTGCCATCTGATTGTGAGGTAGTTACCCCGTGCGATGCCATTTTAAAGTTGACTTAGCCGCGCTGGAATTGAACCTGGAACTTCGGAATTGTCGCTTTCGTTGCTTTACCACCGAACCATCTACATAGATACCTTTGGGGCGATTGAAACTCAATAAAGCGATGTGTGGCTTTGAGATTGACTATTTTTCATAGTTAATTTTGACCAACGAAATTGTTAAAAATTTACAGATTTGTATGGCGTGGTATTTTAACAATTTTTTTCGGTCAAATTGACCTACTTTATTTTTCTCAGTGTATTTTTCTAATTTAAAAAAAAACTTGCTGCAACATTTTCAGGTTTACCACCTACGAACAAAGAAATTGAAAAGCAAGTGATCTTAGGAAAAATCGGATAAACTGCAAGTGCACGTGGAGTGAGTGAAGGGCACGCAAATAGAGCCCCCGACGCCCTTCACCGCTTCTTCGGTTCGTGCCCTCTGCCCCGGCTTCCCGTGTTTGCTTTTGAATTTCTATCGAGCAATAAGACAGCGATTTTGTTGTTTTTACTGCTGGGTTTTTGCGCTGGCCGCTGTAGCGCACCGGCGCAAAAAGGAGATAAAAACGTTGAGGCTAGTCACGACACAAAGAGCCGAACGAAATAAATTTTTCAGTTGAATACATCTCATCATGATACGTTTGGATGCTCACAGATTTTTGCGTTTTTATTGCAGCAAAAATTGCTGTGCCCTTCCTGCCGCTCGCCCCTTGCGGCCCAGGGCCGTGTCCAGGGAAGTTCTTCCTCTGCGCCCTGGATCGGGCCCCGGACTCGCCTTTTTGCTCTCATTTTGTTTGTTGCTCATCCAACGAGCGGCAAAACACAAAACTCAACCAACATACTCGCAGTAGAACAACAAGCGCGGGAATGGGAATTTGTTATTCGGCTGAAAACAAAAACACCACACACGCGGAAAAAGCGAGACTAGAAAAACGGAATCAATAAAGAAGGCGACCGCCGCGCAGGGGGCCCTTTTCTAGCGAATCACGCCCACTGGGCCGCCGGACCCTGAAACTGTGCCAGCGGAGTTCTGCGGGCCCTGCAAACTTACACTGCTCTTTGGGGCCGCATAATTTGTTTATTTGCAATGCGAATGGCAACGACGGCGAAAAATTAAATTTCGCAGAAAGGTTGCGGCAGGTGCAGAGGCCGACCTGCATGATGGGGTTGGGGGTTAATTCATACCAGGATATAGAACAGGAATTCTCTGCGGGGCTTGTTTAATGCCCACAAACGTTTTATTAAAATGCCCACTACCAAACTACGCAAATTTCATCAATCGCCATTGCTCTGCTAGGGAACTAAAAAACTCCCACACATCTAAATTTGAAATACATAATCGCCCGCCTTGGCTCCCTTAAAAATTCTCGTTCATCAGATGCAGCTACGGATTGCTTTTCTGCAAACTAAGCTTCAATATGTTTTATGCTTTTATGACAGATGTTTATTTATATGCACATTACTCTACATTATGATGATCTATGGCAGAAAAATTCTCAAAATAATTGTTCCATTTTAAAAATATCATGCCGTTTTAATTTGGATAAAGATATAAAGCATCATTTGCCTGGATTGCAAAATTGTATCATGTTAAAACACACATGAAGTCGCGATATCAAGTAGTCATTTATTTCAATTTAATTAATTAAGGCACAATATTTCTTTTTCTAATTTTTGCAACTTCTATTGTCAACAAAAGATTTAAATTTCATGATATTATTTTCGGTTGAAGAACCGACTGAAAATGTGTCCACTTCATGAATTTTGCTTGACAAAACTCGAAAAATCGGCACGTAAATATTTTAAGGAGTGCTCTTTTCGACACTAAAATCTAACTAGCTTGAACTAAATTAACTATATAAGAGCAAAGTTCTTTCTGAGAGGATAAGTTATTCTCTATTAAATTTGGCCAAAAAGGAGTCGGCGGGATATTTGCAAGCAGAGGAAGGAACATTTTGTGGACGCGTCTATTATCCGGTCAAAATAGAGCCGTAGAAGTTGCTCGGCAAACCACATAACATGATCGTCGTGGCAACTGCCTTCTGTATCTAAGTGTCTAATACTTTCCACGCCATCATGATATCCATCCCCAAGGTAATAAGAGGCAGTGCCACCAGAAGTGCACTAAAAACGAAGTAATCCCAGGTCCTGGTTCCTTCAGAGCTCCTCGGAGGGAGATCTATTAAATTGGCCCCGACCCGGGAGTTTTTGGCAAACCTTAAAAAAGCCACAATTTCGTGTACATCAAGCGAGGCATCCTTATCCTAGCCCTCGTGCCCCCCAGAAAGGGAGCTGCCTGGAGGTGCGGGGCTAACTAAGAGCACGAAAGCGTCCAGAATTGGCAGCCGCTCGCTCGGTTTTTATTAAATTTTTATGATCTTCTGGGGGATAATAAAGAAAATTATTTTTTCCTCTGCTCCTTTGCACAAACACTTAACGACTTGTGTAAATTTTTTCTTGTTTCCGGGACCAGCGGCCGCAAAAAATCATTTCGCCACTTTTCCCCGTGGCCCCATCTCATTGTCCACGGACAAACGGGTAGGCCATTGAATGTGCATTTTCTGAGGCAACAGAAAGTTAATCAAAACGCCCCCAAAGGTAAGAAGGAGCCCTGCGCGGGAAGTCCGCGAAGGTGCGCACCCCCGCGCTGCATGCGACCGGGGAATGGCAATTAAATGCGTTTTTATAGGCAAATGGAGTTGCTAAATTCAGCGCTGCGGGCCAGCACTCCGCGGGGCCCCCTATAAACATTATGGCGGTAATTATGAGGAGGATGAAAGCATGCATGCGGCGTGCCTTGCCGCGCCAGTAAAAGGAAGTATGCTCGTAAAACACGCCGATATTAAAACTGTCCGAGCCCGCAATAAAAAGTTTGCCGATGATTTAAGTTTTGGCAAGGTGATGCTTGCTTGCACCAATAAATCCGTCGCTGTGATTTAGGGCATTCGTTTTCAGGTGAATTTTTTCCGCAGACTTGAAATGCAATAAAAAGCCCACTTTTATTGGATTGCGCTTTTAATACCGGAGACAGATATTTTGAGCGGGTCCACTTCGCGACAGCTTGGGATATTCCTTAAATGGTCAACGTAAAGTAAATCGATTTAACCTAAATCATTATAAAACAGCAGAAGTTGGCCAAAGAACAATTTTAAATTTATAGGTGCATTTCCCTTAAAGTTTAGTATTTACCTTAGCTAATAGCTCAGCTTTACTTGAAAACTCACGGAATTGTTCAATTTCATGTTCAACATCTTCCTAGAACCTACTCTAAAGTTCGCAAAAGTCAATTACAGAATAAAATCAAGATAACCACAGGAAATTGTGAACCACTTTTTAAAAGCCAACAATCGACACATCTGAAATACATATATGTATGTATTTTGTTTTTGCTTTTCAAAGTTTTAAATCGAAATTGGTATGTAACTCTTTGAACCAAAATAAATTCAATAAAAACCGAAAGAATTATTATTTCGGCATAAATAGAATTTGAGGTTTCCTCACGGATTTTGATGAAACTTTGTAGTAATGTCCACTTAGGGCCAAAAGTGGCAGACATACCTACACAAAGAAAGTTTTTCGCTCGCTTATATTTCCTATGTTATTCAACTTAAAAATCTGAAACGTGATACAATTTATCAAGACAAATGCATGTTTGTCACTGTCAATAAGTGGAAAAAAATATTTACTTATAATTCCTTAATTTAAAAGATTTTTGAAGATGTTTTTATAATGAAAAGGTGGACATACATTTTTAATTTATGGTATTCATATAATTAGCAAAGAATCTTGGCGGCCAAGTGTTAATGTTCGAAATTTTAAAGTAAAATATTTCGGGAAGTACAAGTGATCGAGACATGTTTTTTGCATATTCGTCACTTTTAACTCCAAATGAATATCCCGTTTATCAAAATCTGTGAGGAGACGTCAAACTCAATCTATCTCCAATACATGTAGAAGTTGTAGAGCAAACAAATCTATCAAAGGATATTCACATCAGCAAGAATCTGCTAAACATATTTTCATCTAAAATATAATTAATGAGTAAAGGATGATTGGCATTCTGGTGCTGATAATCTATATTTGCCCTATTTTGAGCATCAATAAAAGATGATATTCCTATTAATGTCTAGCATAATCTCATCTCTTGATTCAGGATTTAAATTCATAGGTATATTGCACGCCGCTAACGAGAGTTTATTTGCATTCCGATGCTAAGAAGCCAACCAGTGCCCTCATGGAGTGCAACTAAGATTTTAAAGCGTAATATCCGTTTCAGCCCAGATGGCCCTGGAGCCCGCGATAGCACCCTGAGAAGCCTCGGAATTAAGGCAATTTTCAGTTGCAGTCTTAATTCCACCACCAATTAAAATGCCACGGCGATGGCCGCATAAACAGTCCGCGGTGTACAGGGTTGCGCTAGAGCCGCTGGTAATAATTTTAATTGGATAACAATAACATTTCATTGCTAAGCGCAGCAAAACACGATTTTGTGCTTGCCCTGCGCGGCCCAGCCGTTGAACGGCCGAAGAAGATCTTCGCGGGCTAGACCGCGACGATGGGACGCAGCGTCTTCTGCGACGGTAATTGCGGCGATCAAGCCGGTGATCGGCCAGCGAGCGGGTTGAGAACATGCCAACTAGCAATCAGAGGCACTTCGGCAAAAAAGCGAACACAAATCAAAAGAAGATCAGTTGCGAGCGCGGCAAAAAGAGGAATTTAAGTCCTGGCCATCGCAGCTAGCGCTGAGAAAGTCGCGGCTGAAAGCAGCTCATCTTAAGAGCCGCTGGCGATTAACATTTTTCCCCTCTGCATTCTGCGGCTGACCGCGGCTCTTGTTACCGGCGTCGTGGTCCAGGCCGCGGCGACAAGTTCGCCCGGGACGCAGCCTCTTGCTGCCCGGAGGAGAGGAATTGACGAGGAAGCCGGGCTCCGCTGCCGCTTAATTGGAGCGAGGAGAATTGCACCTTTCTGATGTCTGATTGTATGTTACCGTTCCAGCGCGGTTTTTGCCCGCCGCGCCGTTTAGAGTTTTTCACTTTCCACTTGCTCGTTTTTGCCCGCGACACGGTCAAGTGGATAAAAGTACTCAACGCCTGCGCGTATTTGCCTAGGCCTGACCTACACGCGGCCGACCGCTCCAAATTATGGGCCGCCATCGAACGACGATTTTTTGCTGCGCGCATTAATTACCAGAGTATGGGCTTCGGAGACCCGGCAAAAACCACCCAAAGAATTCTATTAGCACCTGGCAAAAAGTAGTTAGGCCCTCGTGCGCGAGCTTCTTACGGGGATTAGGATTAGCTGGAAAGCATAACGGTGGAATCGAGTGATTGTGTCTCCTCGCGTTAGCCCTCAATCATTGCAGCTACAAATCGACTGATCGCCCGAGTGATAAACTTTTTGCCGCTGCGCACGCCGATCTCATAATGAGGTGGAAATCATGTTGACTCCGCGGCTGCGTAGGGAAACTGTTTTTCTGGCCGCGTTCAAAAAGTGATCTAAAAAGGTGTGCCCCGCAAAAGTGGTCTGCATAGGCGTTCAGCGGACGCGGTGAAGTTGCTCGCTTTGCACGTGAGAGCCACTGACCCTAAGTAAATTATTTTTAAGCCAGATAAGAAAGCGTAACTCATCCTTGAGCCATCTAAACCACGAAGAACTTCATGAAACATCGTCATATGCTGTGAAAAAATGGAGCTCAATCTGTATATAACAACAGCAGGTACGAATTTCGGCATCCTGATATTAAAAAAATAAACAGAAAATTGACACTCTAGTGGAATTAATTCTGGGTATGCTTCTCAGAAAAATTGTCTTTACCTACTTGATAATTACCCCCAGAGAAAAAAGTTCTTTTAGTATATTTTATAAGTTTTAGTATATTTTTTTAAGTTTGGTATTTAAAATTTTCACTTACAATAATACTAAATGTTACAAATTCATTGAATCTAGCAGTTGTGATTTATTATTTAACGCAATAAACTTTTAACTTAAGTTCATTTTATTTATATCAAAGATCTCTATTTAAAGTTTGATTGATTTAAGAATATATTATTTATATTCATAGGTACCTACATTTGAAATAGAAATCAAATCTAAACTCTAACAAAACTTTAGTAAAAGGGGAAGAATTATGCTCCAGATATTTAGGAATGACAAAATAAATTGAAATTTAGCACAAAATTTTCAAAAATGTAATAAAAAATTCCTAAAAAGAGATTTCATTTTCCACATAGTAGACATTTGAACACAACCAAAATGTATTGCATATTTTCAAAATCCTGCTGCAAATCCTTTTTCTCATAGACTAAACCAACATTCCCTGGTAGTATTTATTTTTGGCTTTTTAGTACCACCATAAGCCGCGGGAATTGCGCTAGCTTATCCCCTAAAAATTTCATTCAATACCGCGAATCTCCTGATACCCGAAGTAACGAGAACGAATCATGCTCTAAATCGCCAGGGCTTCCTCCTCCAGGACCTGAGCACAGAACGAGGGCAGACGCCGTGAAGCGCTAAGTGCATTCCAAGGAGCATTCCCTGGCCCTAATCCCCGCACGGACGCTTTGTGCGAGCGGGACCCGTCCTCATTGTCCTGGAAAATATTAAAAGTATAAATCGTGCCGATAATTTATCATAACCATAAAAGTATCATCAAATTCCCTTCCTGCGCGGGACCATATGGATCCAGTCCCACTTGGCATTCAGGAGCAGGGCGCAGACGGCCCTGCATAAACATCGAGAGCGACAGTTTTACCCGGCGCCGGAACAGGGGGCCCGGCGGCGGCGGGACGGCACAAAAGGGATGCGCACAGCTGGAGGATTCCGGCGAAATCCCTTCGCACTGTGTCACCATTTCGAGCGGCAGCCAGCACTTGTTAATTTTTCGCCACTATCTCAAGGAGCCGGGAGCATGTGTCTCGGGCGCCCGCAGCGGGGGTGTGCACCCCAAATCGCTTTCTTATTAATTTCCATATCCATTCTGCGCCGCACCCCGCGGTCTGGCCGTGTCGACTTTATATCCTTATCAAATTTTATTGGCGGTTGCAACCCTCGTAGCTGGGGCGGCGGTAAGCCGACGACGGCCGGGAACCCGGGCCCCGGGGTCAGGAGGTCCGTCATCATCATTCTTCCTGCCACGGCCGGCAGCTCCTATTTATTTTGTTCAATTGAATATTTTTTGGCAATATTTGCCTTTCTCCCAAATTGTCGTTTTTTTGCTGTTTGCGCTGCAAGAGTTTGCCGATTTCGTGGATGGATGGGTATCAGACTGTCAGGGGAGCTCCTCAGAGCACCAACGATCCTCGAGGTGCACGGCGCGGAGGGAGGAACGTGTTAATTCTGGATGACAGCTATTTGCCATTTTTCATCTATCTCAGAACATTAGGAGTGTTTACAGAGAGTGCAGACTTATTGCTCGCCGTTGATAAAGGAGACAAAGTCAATCAATTTCGGGACACGTGCAAAATATGTCTCCTTCCGCGACAGCTGGATTTAATTTCATCATTCCCGGCAAGAGGGCAAGTTTTCACAAATTCGAATATTTATGGCAACCGATAGGTAAGGGCGTTTCAGCGACTGTGATTTATGGAGAAATTAGGCCAATCTCGATCGGGCACAGTCTATGAAAAATTCCCCTATTTGGAAGCAGTTTTGCTGCTCAATGGCAATTTTCTAAAAGAATTGAGTCGAATTTGGCCTTGCTTAGGTTCTCTATTAAATGTTAAAACTTAAAAGTTAGTCCCAATGAGTCACGACTCATTCAGCAGTATTCTTACTTGCCAAAATTATTCTTTTAATGCTCATTGAAACATTTCCTTTCAACTATCCGCTCATTGTATTTCTCAATTTTTTCGTTATGGCAAATTGTTCAATGAATTTATCTACTTTTTTTATATATAGAAGAAGCCTAATTCATTTTATAATTGGATTACAGTCTTAAATTGTTCAACAGAGCAGGTGCAAGTTGGTTAAATACGTATTTGGACAATAATTAATAACAATCGTCAAAATTCAAAAATTAAACCTGCTGACCAATTAATTAGCAATTAGCAGCAGAATGAGTCGTTATGACCAATTCGTGACCAATTAGAACCAGTGTTTTTTTCCCATGAACTGGTTTAGATAGTTTTTATATTCCAAGGGAATGTTTGAAATAAATTAATTCCAGTGCCGATAATCATTCGATTTTGTGGTAACAACGAAAAGTTAACACTCATGACTGAATTTATCAGCTCATATGGTTCACGAAAATCTCGAGGAAACGTGAAACTCCAAAGAAGTTCAAGATCTTGGAAGACTAGTTAAAAACAATCCACTTTGTGAACTCCCCCCGGAGCCGCGGTTCAAAGAAGGCGAACTCCCCTTCCACTCCGGTTCATGCGGGGCTAGCACAAGAAAGTGAAAAATAACTAAAGTGACTAATTAAAAAACTTTTCAATTGCAACTCCTGCGCGCTTCGAGCGCTTTCCGCCAGACCCGCTATTTTTTCGCCACGAGCTCCGGAACTCGTTTGAGGGCCGCAGTGAATAGGATTAAAGTCTAAAAACTACTTTTTCGTTTTATTGGCGAAAGCTGCATTTCGTGAGGCGCACTCAGCTGATATTAGGTGTACTCCGGCGAAAGTTGGGGTTTACTCAATTAAAAATTTCCCGTTTATGCTCCCTGCGTAGCACGCGCCGCAGACGGGGAGGAAAGGTTGCGGGAGCCTTTGTGCTTCCAAAAATTTCACGAAACTCCTGCCAACAAAAATAGGACAGAGTAAGGTGCCCTTCTGGTGAAAGTAATCCAACTGATTAAAGATGCTTCAAATGCACTCCGAGTGGATAAACGACCTGTCCAATTTACTCCGTGCGAACTCAAAGATTCTCTTTCTGCCCAGTGCGATGGAAGCGATATGCATAAAAGAGCGATCCAAAATTATATTTCTGCACTCGACTTACATTTTACTAATAAGGCTGTGTGCCGAATCGGCTAAATGCTTGCTAAATTCCATTTTGTATGGGAAATTTAGCCGGATAATTCCTGAGTTGTGCCAAATTGAAAGTGGAATTAGACAAAATATCCAGTTATCATTTTTATTTGACTTATATCATAAAAACGAGTTTTTGGCAGTTTATTTTAGCATGCGATATATTTCATATATGTACGTGTACACTAAATTAAACATAAAAAATTGCTTTAAGTTATTGTTGGAGCTGCATGTTTGATGGATAAAAAACGATGTTTTCGAATTTGAAAATGATGAAGCGGGATCCAAGACAACGCACTTGTTGGTGACGAAAGAGACTTACATAAATTATGATTACGCTCTATAGATTCTTTCAATTTTTATTATAACGAAGCTAAATGTTAAAATAAACAGTTGTAAAAGTAATCTAGATATACAGGTGTTTTTCAGAGGGTGAAAACAGAAAACGCTTGTTAAGTCCTTTGAGAGTTTCTTCTTATCAACAAAAATTAATTCATAAGTCAAAATTTAGCCGTTAAGTAAAAGAAGAAGAAGCATTAGCAAGCTCGAAAATTTACTAAATGGAAATGTAGGTAGGTACTAGAATTAGTCAGCCGGTTAGCCGGTTTTGCACACAGACTAAATTTTAAATATTTTCGCCAAACAAAAAAGCAGTTCTCAAACACGAACAAAATTAAATTGCCGTCCGAAAATAAAAATTAATAAAGAGCGATTAAAATATTTTCTCAGTATGTAGATTTAATTAATTATTATTTATTTTAATTATTTGAATCTTAAATGCTTATTCAAAGCTTTTCTCTTTCCAATTTTATCCAAGAGATTACTTAATTTCATCCAAAGGAATTAATACAAGTATTGAAGAACAATTTTTTTTGGACTTTTCTCTTGGTCATGGGTTTAGGAAAGAAATTATTTTGGCTTATACTATTTTAATCGTTCCTACTTAAATTTAACTAATTAAAGCACCCGGGATAAAAGTTGCTCATTTCTCACTTCAGATGCACCGATTTGCGGAAACCCCAGACCCAGCTGCGCTAAACACGATGTCATCACTTAGCCAAATTCGAAAATTATACAAAGTGATTTCAATTTTTCTAAGTCGCTTTCAAACTACTTCATATCCTCGAGGAACCGTGACGACGACAGTCCTGAGGAATGTGTGCGGATGACGGAAGCTCTGGAGCGGACCACTTCTTCAGTCTTGTCGCAGGCGTTGCTGCTCGGGTGAGGATTGCCGTCGCTCCATTCAGCGCTCATTTCGACTCGCACTGCAATCCGAGTGCATTAGAAGAATGAAAGTGCATATCACGTCCATTAATCTCGAGACGACGTCTGGATGCAGTTCCCTTCGCGCCCAGAATACCGCCGATCCTCGGAATCTCATTTTCGCATCGCAAAATTTCCCTTAGTCTGGCAGGTTTCTGGGACAAGCGCTGCACCGAGACTTCGCGATCAAATCTTCCGCCAAGAAACGAAGCGGATTCGGACATTGGCGTTTGGAGCCACGTCGGGTATTTTCTCCAGCACCCGGGTAGCCGCATTCGTGTCAATTCCAAGCAAATTTAATTCACGGGAAAGTATTTTCCGGGCCAGAGGCTGGGAGCCACCGGGGATAAGCGGGCGACACTTCCTTCGGTCACGTATGAGCCACTGAATGGATCGCATTACGGGGCTTTGGCCTTGAATGTTCGATACCTTGGGAAGTCGCCCGAAACCTCAGCCCTACATTTCGGGAACATTTCAATAGACAGCCCCGGGAGGATTAGGTCTTGCCTGCTCCAAGATTTCGCTCACTGGGAGCCTGCCCAAACGGTGTTTGAGTGCGGGGGCGGATGCAGACCCACGTCCTGCCCGGCTAATGTTTGCATTACTTCAATGGTTCCCAGCTCTGGTGAAACTGTCTATCAGCAAAGTAGCTTCGGATGCCGTTTCGAAAGTCGTTCTGCAAATGGTTTCTTCCATTTGCCGGGAAGAAGCGAGTCCCGGTGCCGGGCACCGCTCTTATTCTTATCGAACTGGTCCAGGAAGCTGCTGGCGAGAATTGTAAAATTCGCTCAAATGAGATTAGTTCGGGGCATGCTATACAGTCGTCATTTTCTAGTGGCGAGAAGAGGCGGATCCCATTGAGGCCAATTTATTTTTGCCTTTCTACAAACATGGGGCTGCACTTCCTTCCGAAAAGGGGTCATTTTTTAAAATCAGTGAGATTGCATTTCGAACTAAAAATGCACAAAGGTGGGTTTTCTATTCGGCACGAATTGCCGTAGACGTTTAGTTTGCCCAAGACTAGCATGGAAAATCGAGTTCTTTAAGTTTCCTTAGCGTTTACTTCAAAAGGATCCCTAAAATGAGGACTTTCGGTGTCAAATAATTTCCACTGCGAAAGAGTAATTGAAATATGTTATTATTTAATCCAAATAAAAAACAAAATTCAAATACTTTTGTTAATAAGTAATCGTAAGATTTTTTTCTAAGCTAGTGTCAATGAGGAATTTCAAAGAACAGGTTACGATTCGTGTCGTTTTTGTTGTTCAGCTGTGGGATGGTGGATTGGAAGAAAAGTGTATGTTGTCACTCAATTTATTCATTCAATAAATGTTTAAGTTTTAATATTAAAGTTTAAAACTATTCAACATATCTCCCTCTTTCTCAAAAACTAACTCCCCAGCAAAAAATACAATATTTCTGTAGTTGAAACAAAATTCCTCGCACAAAATGGGCAGTCCCAACGGTGAAGCCTATCTGAAGGAAAATTTCTTCCTCTTCAAACCTATGTGAAACTCCAAAGGCGAAATTTATCTGAAGGAAAATTCTTCTATCTGAAACCTCTAAGGTGAAGTTTATCTGAAGGAAAATTTCTTATTCTAGCTAAAACCCGAACGCGAAATCTTGGCTTTGTTTTTTGGCTGAGTTGCATTTAAAGCTACACTGACCTGCTTGGCAAGTAGTAGCTCTGTACAAAGCCGTTCCTGAAAACTAGCACTTTGATCAAAGTTGTGAGCCTTTATATATTCAAAAGTCATCCCCCTCCACTAGCTGGTCGGAAACAAAATGTCGGACAACTTTCCATCACATGGTGAAATTAGCCATTGTAGCTATAGGATTTTATCCTTTTTAGCTATTATTAAATTTCTTCTTCCTTAAAAGAATGAAGAGAGTGAAAAAGTGAATTCAAGTAACATTTTTAATTTATTAAAATTTACTAAATTTAATAGAGATGTACATCCAACGACAAATTAATAAGGACTGACTTTTTAATATTAAAATTCATCTTCCTTTTTTTTATTTTTTGTTTTAGTTCTTAGGTTACTTGATTAAATTCAAAACGGTGGCAGGTTACTGAAGTCGCCACACCATCTTTAGAAAACTCAGCTGACTTTGGGCAATTAATGGCAAATCTGGCAATGCCACTGACTTCGCCTTAGCCCCTGACGTTTGACTTCTGTCATAGGGGCATGAAGTCGGTTAAGCGGTGTTTAAAGGCCGTTCTGCAAAGACCACTTAACCAAGAACGAACCAAAATCGCACCATCGCGTCACACATTATATTGGCCTCATATTGCCTCTCCTCTGGTGTTTTGGTCAACCTGGCTAACTTTTTCATGTGTGCGTTTTAACCACATAGTACTAATCACCATTCAGCAGCGTTTTTGTACTAGTATAACTGTCAGTGAGAGAGCTGTTCCACCGCTTGTCAAAAACTAATTTTAACATAAAGTGCTTGCAAAAAGGTGGCCAGCCCACGACTAAAAGTAAAAGTGAGTAGTTTTTTCGCTCAAAAAGTGAAAATGCTCTTCCAGATAAAATATTTGCCCGAGGATGTTTTGGCAGTCGGCAAGCACAACTACAGACAAGGGCTTGTATTTTACCCGCGAATTCAGGCAATTCAGCATTTTCGTTGGATGGTTTGTGGTTTGTTGGTCCGCGTATTGGAGAACGGGCATAAGTATCGAGTGCGTTTATCCCCTTCGCGCGTGCCTTTACTGCACTTAAACGGAATAATAATAATGGGTAAATAATGCTTGTGTTTTGCATCTAGTTTAGTGATTCGTCAACATTAAAAACTCCAGTGAAATTAACATGTTTGCGTTCGAAATAACCTATGTTTACGTCCTGTCACAGGTGAGAGAGCTTTCGCTTTTTCTCACTTGCAGTGGCCGCAAACACAGGTACCTAAAGCCCGCAAACATGTCGTGGGCGTGTGATCCGGTCAGAGCAAGGAGTCCGCGCAACAATATTCTTTCTTGTTTTTTACTGTATATTGTATATTGCTGTTGTCGGACTCATTTCTCGACATTGTTCGCAAAGGCAAAAAATCTGTTAGTTTATGTTTGTTATATATATATATTTATTAGTTCATTCCCCTTTTTTTATAGCGACTTGTATGTATGTAGGTACCTGTGAGCACCCAGGTACCAGGTAAGTATGATTTTAGTTCATTTCATTTGTTGTTATAATTTATTTTGTCTTTTCTTTTTTTCACGTTTAGGTTCGACGAACAATACTGCATCTCATATTTTTCGCGCATTCTTTCATCTCCGGCTCGTAAAACGATTTAGCCAACTAGCACTAAAGATTCGTTTAGAAGTGTGATTTGGCTTTCAACACTAACAAAAGGAACAAATCAAATGCATTCCTTTCCAATTGAGCAATAATTGCAATCTCTAGCTGCCGTCTGCTGCAACTCGCTAGCCACATCGCATCATTTTCACGCGCTTAGTTGCAACACTTCATTTAGCCGTCGCTGGCAAAAATCGAGCAAGAATTCGTCGCGTTCACCACTTCCTTTGATCGTCAGACGTAACGACTCGAAATTAATCTTGGGCAACGACTCCGACAATTACAACGAAACAGATCGACACGATCTTCTAGTTCTGGAGTTCAGTTCGTGACGGCGGCTCCCGCGTCCCGCGGGCCCCCCTACCAATTTACCGCGCAAGTAAAACATATGGACCGAGGATACTCCGTCAATTCCCAGGTCATTACTTAACCGCCATCGCGTCTTCTGCTGGTCGGAGCACATCGGAGGAGGGCGGAGGGCGGCGGGATGATGGTCAGGCACTCGACGCTAAGCGACGGACCCACCGTCCGCGAGCTTCTTCAGCGCGACACTTAAACGAGCGCAATGACTGCGGGCTGCGCAGTCCACAGACCCACCGGGCCCGGGTCCCGGCGCAGGGCATGCCGGCGCAGCGCAACTATTTCGCTTTTATTTATGAGCTTGTAATGATTTATGCTGCGCTGCGCCGCTGTGGTTGTGTCTTATTCCAGATCTGCGAAAACCGCTACACTTCACTGAGCCGCAAGTATGCAGCTCTGCTCCAAGCTGTGGGCTCGCGGAAATTGATGGCGGTTTCGTCGTGGCTGGAGCCCTGTGCACGGCGACGCAGCAACTCATGCATGTGAGGCACCGTGCCCTTCGCCAGTGAACTCTGAAAACAAAGAGGTCCCGGAGGAAAACTGCGCATCGAGCTACTTCCTCCCATTGTCGATCAATTTGCGCGTCCTGGAGCCTGGAACAGGGAACCGGGCTCACGGGCCCCAGTAAAGGCTCCGTCGAGCTGGAAGATCCTCCGCTAGAACGCTAATCGACTGTGCCCGATAACACAAAATTTCTGCCTGATTTATGCCCGAAATGAGTCGGTGCCTCGCGAGCTAGAACCGCGGCTAACTGGGCAAGATCATGACCGCGGCTTGAGGTTATTTTTATTTTTGCCCCATGCTCTGCGCCGCATTCTGAATCTTGTTCTGGTTCTTGCGCGAAAAACGTGAAGATTTTCTCCTTTGCCACTCGAAGATGTGTTGCGCATTTTTTCCCATCTGCTGTTAAACCGCTGATCCGATCCACCGACCGCTCTCTGATCGCACTATTGAATTGTAATAAATAATAATAATAAGGACAGAGCGGCCGCGGGTTATAAACTTTTATCGGGTAATTCGATTCCGAAGACTTATCGACCGACGGGCGAGCCTCTCGTGCAAAAATTCTTGTGGCGAACCTTCGCTGGAAAGTGGATGGAGATTTGTCTTGGCAACAAAGAGGCTCGAGTAGGTCTTAATCTACTTCACGTTCCAGCATCACAGCTATAAATTACAATCGACTTTTGACTCCGGTCACGATTATTTATTTGCACAATTTTCTAGCTTTGAAATGGGGAGAATAAGGGGCCGCGAAGTCTAGAGCTAGGCTGCAGTTTGTGTTTCCTCAAGAAAACTCAGAGGTCGAAATGCGCACTTATTTCTATATTTGAAGCCTAATTATAAGTCACGTATTTCAAACTTACCAAACTTAATGAAGTTACCTATTTGTTATTGTTGGTAATTTCCAAACTTTCATATTATTAAATTTGGAACATCCACACAATAATTAAAAAGGTGAGGGTTTTTGGAGATGGTTCCTATAAGTACATTGAAGTTAGAGTAATTTCATTTGACAAACTCTGTTAGTGTTATCGGTTAATGGTAGTAGTGATGTTTTATTTATAACTTAATGCAATATTTTGCTTAAGTTCAAGTTGTTTCCGGTTGAATTTTGGAATATCTAATGCTTGGTTTTATTTCAGTTTGCAATTGAAAAACCAAATTTAAATTTAATAGGCTATAGGTTCTGCGTACAGCGTCATACAAATTTATTGGAAAAGGTATGTTGTGTAGGTATTTCAGGTTTTGTATTTATTTACCGAGCAATTTTATTAAATATTATGCGAAATAATACCGATAATTGTGTGAAAAATCATGCAAATACATATTACAAATAATTGCATTGAAATCATTTCGCCGGAATCCAAAGAACTCTAATTGAATTGTGATAAATTCCACTAATCGCAGAATTGCAACTAAAACTTCATTAACAGGAAATTAATTCCTGCGCAAAACACATTTCGAGATTTTAAAACCCTAAATGCGGGCTTTTGATCACCGCCTAATTAAAAATTCATTTTGCGTTTCGCCTTCCTAGCCGAATGCGAAGGACGAGGGGCGGCCACAAATAACCCCCGCCCCTCAACTCCGCATCCCACGTAGGACGGTTTGCGCAACCGGCAGAAGAAATTCCCTCCGCTGGCAAAACTTTATTTAACCTCTTGATTTATTGCTCATCTTTTTCCCCAAATTGCCTGCTGGTCCTAATAAACAAAATTCCGGGAATAGGAAAGAAAGTGGTCCAGATCAATTGCATACCCAAGTGTTACGGATATCCAATAACACTTTCACACAGTTCGCAGCTAGTCGGGGCACGACCTATTTTCACTAATGTCCCACCCAGCGGGCGCGCCCGCCGGGTCGAGGTGGAGCAGCGCACGTAGAGGGAAAACTTTTTCCTCGCTCAGAAGTCCTCTGTTACAATTTATTATCCGTTATTAATTGGTCTACTTGTATAACAGTCACGTCTGCAAAAATATTTCGTTATAACTAATTGAAAATTAGGTGGGCGCCTGCCTCGGTGGGCCCATCCAATTAGTGGACCATTCCAGCGCCCACGCCGGCCTCGTCAGCCCCTCCAGGAAATTTTGAGCTGCTGTTCATTTCGAAGTATTCAATAGACCCGCTCGGGGGCCCGGCACGTAGGGCCGGCCAAAAGGCAATTCGGAGCCGAGGACTGTTTATCCGTTTTGGGGCTCCGGCGACGGACAGTCACTCGGTCAACCGCACACGCCTGCACGTGCGCCTCCGCCCTGCTCCCGAGTCCCCGGCGACACTGCACGGAGGAGTCCCGTGACCGGGGAGTCCCCCTGCACCCTGGAATAGGGATGTCAAAAAATTCCGGGGCTGCGGAAAGGAAAGTACCTAAGAATCGGGTGGGAGGGTCCGGGGAATAAATCAAACAAGTCTTGCAGCATTCCCGCTCAAGTTGCCGGGGGAGGGGAGCTTTCCGAGCCCGGTGTGAATTGATTATTAATCACACCCTCCGCCGACGACTGTGATTTATACGGCGATAGAAGTTTCCAACCGAATTTTCGTGAAGTGAACTGCGGGCATAATCCGCTGGAAAACTGCGAGGCGTCGCCTCCACCCCACGAACGCCACCGCGTCTCCATAAATTTATCTGGCTTTTTGGCTGAGCCGCCCTCAAAGTCGAGGAATTCGAATTTAATAAAAAAGTTTCGCGCGTCGGCCGAATCTGAATGTTGCGAATATAAAGAGGTAATTAATATGGCGGGAGGGAAGCGAAGTGCTCCGCGAGGTGTCTTTGAGCGCTCGCGGGGGCGGCGGGGGAGTTGGTACATCTGCACGCCCCATTTAAGCCCGTGTCCTTCGCGTCTGAAGCAAACCCGCCGTCTCGGGTGGGAGGGGGCCCAGGCCCATGTTCTCCTCTCCAGCAATTCAAATTATTCAAATTTTGCATGTTTTGGATTTTAAGCAGCTTGTCCTGGAGGTTTATGAGACATTCTTTTTCTTCGGGCCTACTCCCAAGGATAACTGTTAATGGAAAAGCAATTATGAATGCAAATTAACTTTCTGAGAGATTATTGGCATGGAAAACCGCAGGTACTGGGCGCGCGTGTTCCCCGCTAAATTCTTGACGGAATTCGGAGGATATTCTGAAAGATTTTTTGTGTGTGCTTAAATTTAACTTCTGGATTTAGAAATGATGAGAAAAGTCATTTTATTTTGAGCTCAAGGATTTCTGCTGAGCTGAGATTTCGTAACAAACGCTAAATGTAGGTCGTTGGAAAATATTTTTTAAGGTTACATTGTATATGAAATCTCGTTATTATGGTATTATGCACTCCGCATCCAAAAAGGAGGACTTGACATTTTTCAAACGTTCAAATTGCCAAAATGGGCCAGGGACAGAAAAGAAAAACAAATAATGAAAATTTGAGCTAAACTTCCCATATCCTTTTTCAACTTATCTTGAATTAAATTAAGCTTATATTATCCAATTTGCATAAAAGTTATATTTTAATTATCTAGATGATTTTTTTTATTATCATCTGCTTTAGCCATCATGAAGAATCCAATGACACATACACTAAAAAATTGATTATCCAACAAGACAATTGTTTATTTTATTCTATTTGTTCCTGGAGATAAGAGCTTTGCTAATCTTTGTTATTGAAAAAAATAATTTGTTTGTTTAAAGTAAAGCATATGTATGTGCATCTGATTTTATCGCTACTATGATTTTTCAAATAAGTGTAGTTTCTCAATACTGTATGAACTTATCTCCATTTGTCCATTTGAGGGAAATTTCGAATCTCCGTCTACAAGTTTTAGTTCCACATTTATTACTTCTGTCAGTGGTATGATTTTTTAAATTAACAAACGAGTGTTTGGAATACCCCGAGCAAGTTTTATGTGTAGGTGCATTTGTTGTACAAACAGCGGTGGAGTTTGAGTTGTTTGGACGACTCTCTTAAGGACACTTGGGCAGTGCCATTGACCGGAGCTTGGCGCCTCGGAAGGTACGACTCCAAGCAAGAATACAAAATGGGGATGAGGAAGGTCCTCTTTGATAAGTCGTTTCCTCAGGGCACGTGGCTTTGTAATATTTTCGTGACCCAACCACTGGAGCTCACCCCAACATCGAGCAAACTCCGGAAAACCGAGCAGTTAAGGGACGATACATCTCGAGATCCTTTTTTCCTCAAGAAACTTGTCTCAGCAGCCCGCCGTCGTCGTCGCTGCTGGGGCGAAATGTACATAATGCTCCCTGCCGATTTTGACAAATACAAAGATGTAGGTCAATAGGGAAATAAGACGGAAAGGTATTTACGGGCGGATTCCCCCGGCGAGGGCACGTTGTCGTGATTACCAGGCGATTCCTGGGAAGGAATGTTTTCAAAACATTTCAGATTTCGGGACGGAGCGAGTGCCGGGGAGGTGATTTCTGCTCCATTGAATAAACTTACACCGCATGCCCTCACTGCTGCTGCGGAAGAGACTTTTCCCTCAATTATATTGCATTTAAGGCGGAAGCGGTAGTTCGCCACAATAAAGTGCATAAGATTTGCACAGAATCAAAATAGCCGCAAAAGAGTCGCTGCAAGCTCTATTAAGGATTAAGGGGAATATTTCTGAAATTTACCACGACACTTTCACGAATCTATAAATCCTTCTAGCACCTCTGAACGGGCCCTCCTCAGCTAGCAGAGTGAAGGGCTCTGTGGGCGCTGCGGCGACGAGAGCCCCGCGCCCAGTGTCTCTTTTCAGGGGATTTCTGTTCGTAATTGCGACATTTTAACATTTTAGTGCACTTGGAATCTACGGCCTCATTGACGGGCCTCGGCACAGCCACCGCCTTTATGTTGACATTGTGGAAAATCCAAAAAGAAAAATCCGCCGTGCCGTGCGAAACCAGGGCTCAGATCCCCGTCCTGCTGAATGCTGCGGGGGCGCGGCGTTGCGGCGGCGGCGGCCGCGCGTTCTTGAAAGAAATCTTAATGCCAACTTGCCAACCAGAGGCGGGCCGCTTACTCGCTGGCACGGTCGCAGTGCATTGAACCGCTACGGCGAATTGTAATTTCTGATTTTATGTCAGCCAGAGTCGAGTTTATGAGTGGAACGTGAGAATTCTGAATGCAAACATAAATAATGCGAATGAATGGCGAATTATAGCGCGCTCACCATTATCGAGCGAGCAGCATGCTGAACATTGACCCAGAAATTATGGGAAAATAGAGTTGCGGCATCCGCGATGGAGTGCTGCGGGAAAAAAGCGAGTAGAACTCCAATAATTTCGCAATTAGAGGGATTTTGCATAAGTCCGGTGTTGCTGGAGATTTTGCAATTCCCGGTCTCCCGGTGCAATTACGTTTGACGCAGATTGTTTGGATTTGCTGCGACCATGATTGATGGTTCTGGAATGGGCGAAGAAGGTATTTTTGCTGCCATTCTGCTGCTATGGTAATATATTGAAAAGATGTGTTATGTAAAAAATTCGCCTATTATTCCCAAAAATGTGTAAAACTATCTTCAATGTAACAATTAACATTTTTGGAACTATCTTGGTCATTCATTAAATAGAGGCATAGTTTTTCACCTAGGTATGTATAAACACTTGAACGGTCGGCGATATATTATTATTTTTTTCGGCATTTCGCCAAATAAATGCAGGATACATACATACATACAAACATACAAGCATATCTTTCACAAAAAATTCATTAAGAAGTATAGCTATAATAATAAATAAATAATAATAAAATTAGCAAAGCAGCCTCGTCTACTATACTGGCCGTTTCTGCTCAGAGGTACCGGGAACCTTTCAAAGAACTGAATCTACGAGTATAAAAATTAGAAATTAATCGGGGAATCACAACAAAACAGGTCGCGGTGAAGCCATGTGCCTCTCGTCCCAACTCAAATCTAATCTTATTTAATCTATAGGTAAAAGTCTTAATTTTATCGGCCGTGAATTTAACGGGTTTAGTTATTAATTCGCGCCATATATAATGAAATAAATTCATACTTTCGTAAAAAATTAAAGACTGAAGTTAAATGTTTAAAAAATCTTCCTTATCATCCTTGTTGTTTCTGCTTTTACTTCTACAAAATTTTGAAAACATGTATGTATTTAAATTAAATTTAATTAATTTCAACAATTATTATTCAGAGGTGGTTGGTAAGGTACCGAAACTCCCTGGTACTATAAATACCTAATATAGTGATGTATTTAAAAGAAAGAATATTTAGTTATGTTATACATTCGAAAAATTCGAAGAAATATGTAGTGCTAGATAGTATGTAGAAGTGTGAGAAACAGAACAAATGGAAAATTTCTTTTTGCGAAATTTTTTACCTATAATTCTTGTATAAGCAGTTCAGCTATGATCGGTTTTGGTCCTCAAATATTAGATAGGCCTAGTACTTCTTGCTAAGGAATTACTTCAATTTCCACGTAGTCTCACAACAACAAGGAAAACTTTTCCCGTCCCCTTGAGCAGAAAATAAACAGAACGCCGTCCTTTCGAGTCACTCAATTTCAGTGTCCGTCGCAGTCCAAATAAGGTGCAAATCAGAGTGAGACTCTTATCGACCGAAAGTCCACCATAAAATTTGTCACCCGGGCCAACTCGTTCGGCACCGGCTGTCGTCAACAAAGCGAAATTGAGTCCTGTAAATACGATTCAAATCTTAACAGGGACACACTCGATTCAAGTTATGCTTGCAACTTTCCGTTGAGATACACTTTCCCGGGTCCCGACCCACCGGCCCCACCGACCCAACCCGGCCAGGCCCGAAGGATCGAAGGCGAGGAAGGCTTTGGGCTCGGTGTGCTCAAGTAATTCCAGAGAAAACTTGTAGCATTTCCCTACTCAAACAACGTCGTCGAGTGGGCGAAAATGCGAGCGGAACAGCGGCGAGGTCCCTTTTGGGGGAAGCAAGTTTACGGCGAAAGAGTTCTGGACACACAAATATTTACTTAACTGTGAAATCCAGTTATCAACTTTCGATGAACTGCGACAAAACTTTTATTCGAAAACACTATGATCCATTGAAGTCGCCAAGTGGCGAAGCGGCCGGCGGGACATTTTTCCGCGCCGTGCCTCTTCTTCGTAATTAAACGTTCAACGGAGGCGGTTCTCCCGGGGAGCTGCAGGGAATATTTAACCTCGGTCAACAGCGAGCCGGACTGGGGCAAAACAACGTCAACGTGGAGTTTGATTGGTCTTTGACGTCGAAGCCCCTCAGCAGCGCTGCACTGACCCGGCTAATTATGCTCTCTGCAGCGGAGAAAGAAATTTATTTTGTTGATTAAAGGAAGCCCCAACTTCCCGTCAAAATATTTGCATCCCTGGGCTCGGTGGGGACTAAACATCCCCAGTGCAGACCTGCTATGCAGCAATGTTTTTCCCTGGCTCTGCGGGAAGATTTAAGAACAATTCTTCCAAACTTGATATAAATCTTTCTCAAAAACTCATCGAAATAATTTTTATCCAAAAATAAAGTTATATTATTTATTTTATGCTAACTAAATATGTCTAACGATTGGAAATAAGTAAAGGAACATCTTTCCAAAAGAACTAATAATTAGAGCCAGAATTTTGTAATCTAGCAGAAATTATTATCTATTTTTAATATTGAAAATTTGGGAAAAATCAGCATGCAAAGAACACTCAAATCGTTGTCTTATATGAAGTCATAAATATAGATCTTACATAATTTTGGCTTTAGGAGCTGTAAATTTTCTCTAAAAACAAAGAACCTACTCCGACAAAAATTTCATATAATTAACTGATTGTAAAAAACAAATTTTTTAAAATTATTTAGTTAATAAGTATATTAGGTACATGAAGCCATATTCAATTGAATATAAGTACATATATATGTAGGGTTATATTTAACTGACATTGATTTAAAAAAAAAAAAACTAAAATATAAAACAAAAACAAATTGTCTATCCAACTGGGGTTCCGCTATCCTTCTACTGTATTTCACCCAACCTGCAACTAATTAGCTAATCCAACTATAAAACTGTCCTGTTGCATGTTGCATCTCGCATTTACATCTTATTGCTACGTCATTAGCCGCGTTTAGCTCAGCGTGGCCAGGGTCGTTAGTATGCAACCGGGCCTAACCCGGACGCCGGAGCTGGCAGTTCTTCAGCACGAACTAAGTGCTGGAGTCTCGGGTGGCGTGCCCCAAGTTCATTAAGGGGAACTGCTAGCGGGAGCATGTCGCCTCCATAAAGTGGGTTGGCAAGGGATGTGCGACATTCACCCCAGGCGACATGTTTACAATTGGCCGGTCGACCTGCCCGCATCCACCGCCCCAAGAATTTACGGAGTGGCCAAGTAGCTCGGGGCCCGCGGCAGACTGTTGATTAAAAAACTTTCGTCGCCCCGGGGTGCTCCTCTGCAAGGCTCTGGATTGGGGTGCCTAACACCCCCATGCCGCATGTCTTGACAGCGCAAAATGTGTTTGTACTGTTAAGTCCTCCCAGCTACGAGCGCTCCAAGATTCACGACGCACTGTGAATTATTTAATTGTTATTAAAAGTTTTTTAAAAATTAATTAATGCTCTTTGAGGTCAACTGACTGTGTCTAATAAGAGTGTTGCTGAGCGTTGTTTGTGTGCTTCCAAGAAACCAGAAACCACCTGTACAGTTGCAAAAGGGCGGCTCCATTTAATGGCGGCAGGCTGCAGAATCAACACTGCCGCCCTCTCTATTTTCCTGCAGTTTTTCCCGGGTCTTGTTTGTTGTTTTGCATACTCCGGCCGGGCAAATATTGGTTTTTAATTATCGGTTAGATTACAGGGGAAATGCTCTCAAATGGCCTGCAGGTTGCTTGCAGAAGACGGGGTGATCAACGTGCTCAAATCCAGCGAAAATCATCGCCGAACATTTGCACGTGCGGTGAATTATGTAACGATACCAGGTGGTATAGGTCATTATTTTTCGTTGCAATAAATCAGTTTCGGTCACTTAAAAAGCGACTTCGGCAAAAAGCGTCCTGCGGGAAAAGCCTGCTGGTGAAGGCCCAGCAGGCCCCGGTGACAAAGAGCGCTCGGTTGTGTTTTATGTTTTTAACCAATTTAAACAAAGGTGAGGTCATAATTTTCCCGCATGCTTTCTATTGTTTTAAACCACGATTTCTATGTTTTGTGTTCTGCTAAATTCCTAGCTAACAACAAAATCTTACCTAATAACATTCAACAAAAGGTATCTACCTACTAAAATCAAATACAAAAACATACATACTTTAGGAGCTTCATACTATTTAGTTTTAAAATTAAATTTTCGCACTATATTTGGAACGTAAACTATTTAGAGTAGTTCGTTTTATTTATTATTTTCATTCCCACTAAATTAAGTATGAAAATGCCTCTTAAATAATAAAAAACAAATTAATTTAGAAACCGTTATTACACATATAGAGATACCCTATTTATTTTAAAAGCAACTGAAAAGCCTAATTTATATAATTCAGTTTCATTTTGTCAAACACAATGCAAACTTTTAAAAGCGAATAAATGTAAATAAAAACAATACTATGATTTACAAATATTTTCCAAATTTCTCTTACTAGTATTACTTCTCTTTCCGATAAACGGCTTGATGCTCTTATAGGTAAATTTCAAAAAGACTTTTCTAGAACAAATGCCGCCTTTAACTGGCAACATACTTCCAGGTGAAAGCACTTGCAATCGCTAGATTCTAAACTACCGCCATGAAGGCAACTCCCATAAATCAGACCAACATCAAAGTCGGCTCCCATGTAAACAGTAATTTCGCTCCTCGTCTTAATGTGGTCGCCAGAGCGGTCTAATTTTCTCGCAACTCCATCCAAAGGTCCGCGACAGTCTCGCTGCCCATTGGGAATTTCTCCGTGTTCTCGTTTAACCTGACTCCAGATCTAGAAGAAGCAACTTCCACTTGCGGGTAATTGGGACCTACATCTGCGCAGTGAGTGGCTAGTTTATAATTTTTGCTCGAAAAGACCAACAACGGCCACAAATTGCCCAGTTCCTCCGCTGGCCGTTCTCAGAAAGTTCAAGAGACCCGATTCCTTCCTCCGCAGCACAGCGCACAACTGGATCCAGCTCCACTTAGCTAAACTCCAATTATCGGCCTCAATTACAGCTCATTCCCGAAGCAACTCCCCGCCGGCGGTTATCTGATATACGGGCATCCATGCCCGGCCCTAGCTCCCGGTCCCGGGCCCGGGCCAGGGCCCGCTCCCTGCCCACTGCTACGGTGCAGCATCCACTGCAATTACACAACGAAGAGATGAACAGCTGAACTAAGTGAAATATTTCCCAGGGTGGCGTCTCCTAATAAACTAGACAGCGAGTACACGCTGACAACAATAAGAAAAGAAGTTGCATCGTCAACACCCGAAATGGCCGTGGGTCTTGCGACCGCAGGCGACAATAGTGAGACAATGATTCCTTAAGTCAGTGGAGCCATTCGCCGGCGAAAAAAGATGTTCCGCCGTCGTCCACGGCGGGCAGGGTAACGACAGTGGCGACGTCGGGCGGCTGCGGGGGCGGGCGCAGTGGTGCTAGGAGCTGCAGACGGGCGAAACAAGCCCTGCAGACGGGAGCTAAGGGAGTGAAAGAAATTAACAAGAAAAGTTTTCTCAAAGATTGCCGGAGTCTCGCCCAGGGCTGAGGGCCTGGCGAGATGCGCGTCGGGCCAGACGCAGGCGACACGACGAACGCGACGTGGCCGCTGTGCAGCTCGGCGCGCGATTAATGCTCCGAATAGGTCCTAATTAAATGAAACAGACTGGGTAATCATTCTGAGATGTATGGTCGGCGGGGTGGGTTGGGCAGAGCACATACGGGGCCAGGAGCCAGATAACCGAACAAAATAGGGGCTTAGCACGTTTAATTGATTCGAGACGTTGAGCCAGCGCGGCGTGACTGACGTAGTGCCGGCCGTAACTTTGTGCCATCTTCGACATCGACCAGATACGCGTTAAAAATCTTCATTTTTATGTTCGCAAATCTATAATTACCAAGTTGGCTTGATGAAATTTACAAACATAATACAAAACAGCCCATTACAGAGTCAATGGATGCATGCTATATTTCAAGCTTAAACCTAATTTAATATCTAGTCTTGGATTTTGATGAAACGCTGTATGCAGAAGCTTTCACTCATAGATCAATGGTGATAAATACACAATTTTCAATGCATTTTTGAAGGAGTGTACACAAGAAATCCAGGCAGACATTATTTTTAAACCTATACAGACATAAATTTCTTGGCTAATACCTACCTCCTCAAGGTATCCTCAAACTCTTCTCCCAAAGGCCAAAATCTAACATAAATAAAAAGGGAAATCTGTGGGATAAAGAAATCTTCATTTATCATTATTTTTGTTATCCTCAAATAGAAACAAAATAGAACAGAAATAGTTATCTGAATTTTTAATGGCTAAGAATAATCTCGTCACCTTGAAGCAAACCATAGATTTTAGTAAATTAGTAAATGTAAGAACTAATAATAATTGCACATAAATTATTGTTCATTTTCTATTAAAATTTACAAGTTATCGTTCAATAATTACTAGGTATTATTAATTAATTGATGTTTTGTAAAAATTATCAAAATGGTATAAAAGTTTGTCGCAAATTGTTATTCAAATAGAACACGAGAATTTATGTCAGAGCATTGAAAAATTAAAAATTTGATAAAAATGTTGCTCCCCGAAATAAGTTCGTTTTAATGATGGTGTGCATTTGAAGCTTTCAACAATTGTTGGAGCACAAAAGCAAGCAACTCATTAACCTTTATCAAAATTTAACTATGTGCTAAGGGGTTACGCCTAATGAATGCAATAAAAGATCCCCGGCCCACCTGCTTAGGCATCAGCATTCCGTCCGCAGGCGTCGAGCACCTGAAGTCCTTCAAACTAAAAAATTTTCCACCAAGAGCAGCAATAAATCCCGGCCGAAATTACCCTTGAAAATTAATTACCGCAAGAAACAATTCCCCTCGAGTGGCTGTGGAGGAGCAGCCGAGCCCTAAATCTTCGACTAGCACTTGAAACTCGTAATGAGTTGGAAAATTGCACCGTGCCGCCCATGAAAACGCAGGGCCCCGGCGGGGGACCCGGCGGGAAACAAAAGCGAAGTTCGATTGGGCGAAGATCGACGAAGGACCCTCGCAATCGAATCGAATCGACGACAGGTTAAAAAGCAAAAAATTCTCTCGAAACTTATTTCATTAGTTCCCACAGGAAGGGAGCGAGGACGGTGAAGCGCCTCCCGCGAAGGAGTTCCAGTTCCTGGCAGCACGCACGGCTCCGTCCCACCCCAGCCCTGTTCGGAAAGGTCAATCCAGAGATTCAAATTAAGCGGGAGGGAATTGATGATTTTGGGGGACCCGGGAGCAACAAAACCTTTCCGTGGTCAGCTGACAGCCCCCGGCTCCACCTTCCCTGCTTATGCTTCGTTATAAAATTCTTAATTGGTTTTGACGCGATTTTAATTTTTTAATATTTGCGGCGAATTTTATCAAAGAAATCACCATGTGCCGAATGGCCGTGCTCACTCACAAGTAAATGGAGTTCACATGAAATTTTAAATTAAAATGAAAATTGCATCTACTCACCTGGAAAATTGCATGGAAAGGCATCGTTTGTTTGGAAATAACGCAGAAAGTACGGCGATGCAGGTAGGTCCGACTTTTTTTATTACATGCGTGGAAATTGCAATTTTTGCCCCTTTGTGAGCTGTGCATCCCTGAAAAAACAATTGAACAGCTCAAAGAAGTCCAAATTAATAGCAATCCCCTGAAAACTAAACTCCTGAAATTACAAATTCAGCATGTGGGTTGGGGAAGTTTGTAATATAATTATTTTCTATATTTATAATGTTTGAAAGATTTCGAGGGCTCCAAAAATAAAGATTATTATCATGACATTACTTCAGTCTGATGAGTTTCATTCCAAAATCGAACTTTATATTTGAAATGTTATACATATACACTACATCTACATATATGTATGTATGTATATATTTCGACAAAACTGTTTGGAGCAATAAAGGTTCCGTTTTAAAACTCAGCGCCAGACCTATTTAAATTATACATTAGGGAAAATATATTTAATTAAAAAGTTTACTAAAAAGAATTTTCATAAAATTAGTTCAAAATTTAATATAGCATTTTCAGATTAATACCTCCTTCAAACTGTCAGTATAGGTATGTATATACCTATGTAATAGGAAAAAAAGAACAAAGACTTGACTATACTTCTATGAATTAGCAATCAACCAGCCAGTTACACAGTTATGATGCGTTATGAATCAAATTTCTTGATTTGACTCTCTCAGAGCTGAGGATTCATTAACTGGAAGAAAAATTCCACAGTTATGCACACATAAATATATGCATATGAAACGAGCAAAGAATCTTTATTCTTTTCTAGAAAGGTAGAAACGTTTTCATAGTGCATGAAAATTCTTTTAAATTCATGCAGATTACCCGGAGAATTTCTAAAGAGGCTCGTTTTCAAAGAAAGTCGGTGTAGGTGCGGCTGAACGAGGTATTCAGCAAAATTCACGGAAGAGCGATTTCATCTTTTAAATTTCTCAATTTTCTGGGAGAATTACAAAATATCTCACACCGTGTTACCTGTAGTGCACGACAGAAGTCACCCTTCAGGCACAGGAACACCGAGGGGCGTGGGAATAATCGCGACACAGAGCAGCTCGCATTGAACGGAACGCCATCTCAACTCGAGTGCCGAATGATCCTTGTAATAAATATGCTTTCATCCACTCCACCTGGGGCTGGATCCGACGTCTGCCTGCACGCATAAAACCACCTTTTCGACGAAAACCGCTGCTTCCTCAGCGGAAGAAATTGTCGCCCATAAATTGAATAACCCCGAAATAAGTCTCCTTTTTAAGGCACTTCTCACGCAGCTACAACGGGCGCGTAGCGTATGCAATTACTCCGAACTCCGAACGCACGCAAATTCACCCGTCCGTGCATAAAGTCTTCGCCTTATGCTCATATTTTTTTATGGTCCCATCCGGGGAAAGGTTCTTTACCGCCCCCGTGAGCTGTTGCAGACCGGAGCTCCACTTTCGCGAAAGCCCGCACCGCCTGGTGATTTCGTTGCGCGAGCGATACAGCGCTAATGACGTTATTGCAAAGGACGTAAAAAATGGAGCGCAGCATAAAAAGTAAATTTGGGAATATGGAAAACAACTCGCATATTATGCAGCGAGGTTACTTGCGCTAAGCCCCCGATTGGGGCGAAAAGGTATCGCGCTTGGGCTAACAATTCCCGCCCCCGCCGCTGCGGCAGCTCCTGATTTGCATAAAACGACTCGGGCACGCACGTTTAGCGCACCTGAACCGTGTGCAGCACTGGAGGAAAATGTTGAACCACTCCAAGCCCTTTTCCACGATTCCTCCTCGCAAATGCTCCCTTATCACGTTCTCCCGGGTCCTTGCAGGTGAAAGGCGCTTCTTCCTTCTTCTTCCTTCTTGCGCGTGGAATGAGGAAATTGCATGTGTTTTTAAGGCAAGGTAAACTACTCAAGCAGGTGCAGTCATCAGAAAAGTTGCTCCACTTACCTGTTTGGCTGTTATCGCGAATTTGCGTTGTTAACACGCTGAAAAACTACAGAATTAGAATGAAACGATCCTTCAGAGCGCCGGGAACGCGCATGTATCTATTTCCAGTGATGTGCTGCTTTTCATTCAAATTGAATATCTACAGTTTTCTGAAAGCTACTCTATGCCGATTTTGGGATTTGCCATTTATCTTAACTCAATAAAAAATCTGTAGGTTACGTCAACAATGACTATGACGTTGTGGTATCTCGTCGGAATTATTTGTTTGAACCAACGAGAAAACTAAATGACTGTGGCAATTTAAATATCCACCTACAAAATTGCAAATTAAAAATCCCAATTCTATCAAATTATCTGGATATTTCCGTTTCGGTCGATCATTTATTTCAAAATTTTAGAACTATAGTAACTAAAATATGAAATTTCCCTGAAATTTATTTATAACTACTATATTTTGCCATTCAAGCCTTTAGCCAACTTTTCAAAATGTAAACCTATAATATAATATATTTCTTCAACCGTCTGTTGGTAAAGTGAGTTGATATAAAAAAAAAAAAGTTTTGAGTGGTATTGGTTCATCGAGTTACTAGGTCAAGTCAAGTAAAGTGTTATAAAATGTGATTGTCGTGTAAGCCTTCAGTGTCCACTCTCCTGCAAAATGCGCCTACTTGAAAGACTTTTTTGCCCAAAAAGCCACGGTGTGCATTTAAATGTTAAGTGTTCTGTAAATTGAAGTAAAATCGTGTTTCCGCAAACACTACCAAATCGGTCAAATCGGTTGATATTTCTGCAAGCCACCGAGGCGTAGCACCATAAAAAGTTTAAACAAGTTTGCGCCCTTAATGAAAAATCGAAATGGAAATTGATTGCACCACAGGGCGCGCCCTTACTTAACTCGCAGCAAAATCAAAATTTCCACTAATGCGATAAATTTTACTTCTGGCTAAAGGCGGGTAGCGCGCAGAAAGTACTACAAAAAATCGTCATTTCCCTGCTGTAAATATTTTCAGTTCACTGAACATTGCAATATCCTTGCGGGTGGTAGTCCTCTTCCAGGGAGCCTGCTGCGGGGCGCCCGGTTCTGCCATCTCCGGAGTCGGGCTGATCTCGAAGATTTTTTCGCTGCGATATTGGAAAATTATTTAATTTGTTCGACAGGAGATTGTGCAGCGTACAAATATGCCCGGCGCTGGCTCCCGAGTACCCCAATGGCAGACTTTACTTTTTCACAATATTTTCCCACTTTTCCCGTCTTTCCCGACGCTTTGGCGCTTTAGTGCAGTTAAGCTCGTTAGAGCTAGCACTTAGTCGGGGACGGGTTAAATTTGATTTTTGCAGGGTGATTGGGAACCGGCGCTGCCTCAACTGGAAGAGGCAATCAGGCATATCGATGCAAACCGAGGGAGTTTCTTCGGTATTTTTGTGAAGCTTCGCAAATAACGCTTTAATTCCGCCGGCTCAGCTCAGAGATAGAGTTTTACATTTACCATGATACGCAGGACCTTGGGGTGAAAAACCCACTAGAGGAAAAAGCGACAAGAAAGGAAGTATTAGCTAACTCGTCTGACTCGTGTATTGAGGTTCGATTTTAATTAAGATTTGACTAAGTAAGATTTATGCTTTTACACTCGAAAATTAATACTTTTTTGAAGAAGAATGTATTTTTATCGTCGAATAACGGGTAGGTATACGTTATTTTTTGGAAATTCAGAATATTTTTACGACTTCTTAAATTTATATTCTAGGATCGCTAATATTTTTCAATAGCTTTCTGGACAGGCACATCTTTCTTCTAAACAGCAGTACCATTATCAATATATTTTTTTTTTAATTTCTAGTAGATATCTATGTATTTAAGTCTGCTAGCAAGCGTCTCCGTGAGAATTTACGAACATCTGATTTTATGCAACAGATAGTAATTATTCTTTGATCGATTGACTTAATTTTTTCTTCTATCGATTCAAAAACTTAGGGCCTGTTCAAATCCAAGTCTTCGTGTTCGTTTTCGTCTCGTTATGACAATTTATGACGACAGCAAACAAGCTAAACCTATTACAAGTAGGACGATCAGACAAAGCTAAGACAGTTTGAATTCGTTTGCTTAATTCGATATTTGATATTTTAAATTAATCATAAAGGGTATTCATGCAAACGCGTATTGACCTCGTATTCGAGTAAACCGCGTAAGTTTACCAGCCTCCTAAATGAAATTTCAAAATTTGTATGGAAAATCGAATACACAAACCTCATAACTTTACGCGGCAATTTCAGTATGTAAACGATCTGATAAACTTACACAAACGTCAGAGAATAGAAAAATTTCTAAGGTAAGTCGATTTAAAAAAATGTGCCTTCATGAAATTCTGCGCATAAATATAAGCAAATACGCGATGTATAAACTTATCTAGTTTCATGAATACCCTTATAATAAATCAAAAATGCTTAATTGACAATAGGTATTCAAGTAATCGTCCTACAGTTTTTCTTCTTCCCTTTTGTGAATCAACATAAACCTTAACTCGCTCATCAAGCTAAGTAACGTAGACTTGGATTCGAACAGGCCCTTATTGCCATAGTTTGGTTTAGTTATTATAAATACATAATTATCTAGCTGTAAGTCCACAAATGATATTTATTCCCGTGCTCTGCGATTATTCTTCGTTTCTCATTTTTTTGTTGATTTTCATGTCTCTGCTCTGTCGATCTAGTGATTTGAACTACGTTGGTCTAGGAACTTATTCATAATGCTGCTCATAAATTTACTTTTCTAAACACAACTGAATAGTGAATGCCTATACGATATACGTATGTGTCTATGTATAGTTAATTACGTATATCAAGAAAAATATTTGCGAATATAGCCTTTTAGTTTTGGCAACGATTTTTAACACACATATATCTATATTTAGATAACATTAAAAAAGGTGGGTTTATGCATAATAAAGCCCTCAAAGCCAATGTTAATGTGCTACGAAATGAATTTACGGGGTTATTTTCTACAAAATGTGTGCCTAATTCTAAGGATTAAATTTTAGGATCTGTGTCAGGTTTAGAAATTTTATGGAATTAAATTATGAATGTGTTGCCAACTCCAAATCGCACATGATTTAGAGCAACGCAGTTTGTGTCACACTTAATCTTTTGAGTAATTGAAAGCGGGTGCAGCGGCCCGTTCCACCCACGCCAAATCCGTTGAACCCCACCGCCAGTACATGGTGCAACTGTGTCGAGAGGTCAACTTAAATTAATTTCCATTAAATGTGTATAAATAGGTTATTAAGGGCTCGAAAGTGGGCTAGCAAATGCAAGCCGATAATGAATCAACAAACATTCCGAGTAGCAGCGGAAACAATTTATTCCGCCACTACCCGGAGCCCGACCGCACCCAATTTTGAATACTCGAAAGAGTTCCGACCGGGTTTACAATTAGTTCTGCACACATTTTTACGTGGGGGTGCGGAACCCGCACGATTTTGCACCAAAGTCGGCATCTGTGCGAAATATTTTAGCGGCACTGAAAATGTTTAACTTTGCCGAACGCAATCACATCGCTCGATGGGGCGCACACCGGGCGGAGCCCGTCTCTTTTCGACCCGTGAAATAATCAAATGCCAAATGTAATTAAAACTAACAATTTTGCACCACAATTATCCACGCATTTCAAAAACACGCAGCCAGCGAAACGTGCGGGGGCGACGGTCAGTGGCTGGACATCTGCATCCCTTCCCCCAGCGAGACAGGAAGGTCAAAATCAATACCTGAGGATTACCAAGGTTAATCATAACTCCACCAGCTAGCAATTCCAGAACTGTCCTAGATTTTACTATTTGCAAGGATTTTTGGTCTGAAGGACGTTTGTGTATGATTGGCGCCCGACCCACGGGACCGAGAGAGGGGCTGAAATGGAAGCAGAAATTTCTACAAAATTGCTTTGACGTTTATAATCTGCATTCCAATTAGCAAGGGCCGCCCGAAGGACAGGGCGCTCGCTTGGCGGACGCCCCGCACCAACACGCCTGTCGATGATCCGGCAATTGAAGATTTATTTGCAAAGTTCTTCCCGGGCACGACAAATTGGTTTGTCCATCTGCATGCGATGAGCTAAGCCCGACGCATGGTGCTGGAACAGTGTCCGAGCCCAAGTGGAACAATTTGATGGCAGTTAACACTCGCCGGTGCACAATTTCAGATTCCATAGTTCGACACAGTTCGACAGATTTGCCGAGTTATCCGATATTTTATTAGCTACTGCCTTCTCTCGCCGATCCGAAACGAATTGTTTTGGATTTAGGGGAAGCGATTCGGGAACGGGATTAATGTAACTTCTATCGAAATTAACATTCTAATTATTTTGATAAAATGAATATATACGTATATACGCCGAATGCAGAGCACATATGTATAATGAACTCTTGGCTATTATTTAAGACTCTAAACCCACTGCCATTTGTTTGGTTCTGCATTTTAAATACCGGGTGTAAAAATATTTTGGAAAGATTAACGTTTTATTAAAAAAATTTTAACAAATTCTTAAAAAAGCTCCTCTCAGTTTATCTGACATTAAAGAGTGAAATACCTATGTTAGTGAGAGAATTCTCATATGGGAATTATTTTGTATTCTCTTAAAGTGTAATTACAAGCCGATTAATAAAAATTAAGCTCTTTGCTTTACGCCATATCGAAAACACTGGAAATACGGGAGTCGATATTTCCATTTTTGGTTCTCATCTCCAAAACTATATACTTTTTTCGATAATGCTTGTTGCTTTCACGATGAACAAAATGAATCCCATTTTCAGTTCACATGCAACGGCGTAGGTTTCATTTGCCCAAGGCAAGAAAGACACGGCGAACGAAGACGGGGGTGGTATCAGTTTCAGTCCTTTCGTGGAAAACTGTCACACACCTCAAAATCTCAGAAGTTCACGCTCAAACTTTCCGTGCTCGAGGAAGAACGGCAGGTGGGAGCTTTGATCATGGAGCCGCCCCCTGCGGTGGCATTTCTGACGACAAGGTGTCACCTCATCTTCGTCGCGTCGACTCCTGGCACGAGGAGTCAACAATGGCGGCGACGGCAATCCGTCCCGCTTCCGAGAACCTGCTCGACAGCCGGAGGAAATATTTCAATAAAAATATCATATTGCTTTTCACTCAGCGGGCCCGGAAGCACCTATACAGCTGAGGCAGGCAACATCGAAATTAAATTTATCCGAGCCGTGCCGCGGCCCGGCTCGCCCGGTTGGCACGCTCCGGCCCACGACCCGAGCCGGGCTCGATACCCCTTCAACGTCAGTACTACCGCCGTGCCATCTTTTGTTGCCCTCCGTCTCACATGTCAGCAGCCGCCGAGCTCAGAGCGACGTTTAAAATTCCGGGCCGGGCTGCTCCCCGGCGCTCCTCCGCCGGATCTTTGTCATTCACGTCGCGACACTTCTTCCTTTTTGCGTGAATTCCTCCCTGCCGGTGGCCGGGACCTCTCCCCGTGATAAATTGATTTCGTGTTTATCTTCAGCAGAAACACGGGCTTGCCGGGATCGGGCTTCGAGGGGTCTCCCAGCAGCGGCGGCCACGGAACAAGCAAAGCGCCGCTCCGGGATGGGGCTCCTTCCCGCCGGGAGAGCGGGATCAGGGCGTGCGTGTGTGCCGGGGAGCTTATTTTTTGACTTCTGAAGTGTGCGAAACTTCCCGTAAGAAGATGGAAAATTGCTGCTTTGAGGAATCGGAAGGGTGATTTATCTAATAATATCCTCGGGGAGTATTTATAGCTTACGAAAAATTGGCAATTGGGAGTTTCACTTGCAGCGCGGGCGCGGGGGCTGTTGATTTAAACCTGTTGCTCCGGGAAGGTGGCGCAGACACTTCACCCCGAAGTGGCTCTTTTACGCATGCATGAGCTATGGGAAATCTTCTCCCGTCGAGTGCTCCAGATGAGGGGACTAAGAAGACCGAACTCAGCACATCAATCGAGATTCCTTCCCGACTCCAACGAACACAGAAATTCCAAACGTGAAATACTTCCGGTACGATCAAAATCAAAACATTCATATCAAATTCTTATGCATTTTATACGAAACGAACGATCTTAAATCATCATTCAAAGAATTTTATCTTAACTGTAAGAACGTAAATTTATCGATTTAAAATTAAAATAGAAAAGAATATAAACGGTTTGCTTTGATGCCATCAGGATCCGTGATTGATATAAATCTATATATTAATACGTGAAGAGAAAACTTTGTACCCCTTTTTAAGCTAATTGGACGGACGGAGGAGTGTAAGATTTGGCATAGTTAAAGTTTATATAGAGAAGAAGTGCAGAAAACTTATATTTATTTATAATATGTGTTACAAATACAATAAATTAAATTAAATAAATTCATTATTTACGTTCATACTATCAATTTTAAACACATAGTAGTCTGTAGTAAAACTGTCGTAATTTTATTATTGACAGTGCCAATTTCAAACACACATAGTAAGCTGTGTACAGTCGTATTATTCGTAGTAAAGTAACCCCAGTAGGTCGAATTTCGACCAGAGGGCGACCACTAGTAACAATAATTGTACCTATAATACAAATTATTAATTTTTATTGGTTATGAAGTTTAACATTAGCTTTTATAATTACATACTTAGGTATTGTTAATTTTATAAGAAGAGTTTGATCATATTTTACTGACAAAAAGTATTACACTAATAATTTACTAATCAAATCAACATATACTAAAAACAGGTCTACAGTTTTAATAATAAAATGGAACTCTTCTTATAAAATTAACAATAAATAATTACAAAAGCTAAAATAAAAGTTCGAACTCTTTAAAAAGGTGCTAAAATTAAAAATTTAAGCGGAAAGAGAGAGAAACATTCCAAAATGGAATATTGAATATTCAATTGTGGTTTTCCAAAATCAAGATTTTATTTTAGTAGTATATGTCGAGATACCGATCCTTGTAGTTGGGCGACAACAAGCAAATCAAGGATTCGGTTAGCTCCCGAAACTTTGGCAACGAGAACTGATGCAAAAAGGATTGAGTGGAACCGCAAGGAAAAAGTATATAAAACACATTTAACAGATGACCTTCCACAGCGACGGTTTCGAAATTCAATTCGACAGATGGAACCCATTTTGAAATTTCCATTTATTACCAATTCATGCTTTCGACAGTTCCGTCGAGTTCAAGTACGTCTGGCTCAGTGGAGCCATCGAGAGCTAGAAAAACTCAGACAATATTTTCCCGTGGAGCTCGCTCCAAGCGAGCAATCGCCTTATCCCCGAGCAGCCATCCGATGACCCAATTTACCCACTTTCTAACCGAATTCAATCTCCAAATGATAGTTTATCTTGGCTCCGGTGCTGGATTAAGTCTAGTAATCTTTTAACGCAACAGCTCGTGGAGTCAGTGTCTTTGGCGGAGCCTAGGATCGAGTAATGAATAATTTAGGGCCGCCCCGGAACCGCTTGGAGGACTTCGTCCCTGCGGCTGGCACGGCGGGGGGACTTCCACCCGTGCATTTTCTTATCGCTCCCTAGAATGAAGCAAAAACAGGAACCTCTGGGGGAGGGGCGCACCCTAAGTTTTCTACACTTCAAAACTCTGAAGTGGAGCGACGGCTTGGAAGTGCGCACCGCCGGGAATTGACATCGCCAGAAAGGAGCATTGCATCGATAGCTCCCTCCGATTTCCGCGGTGCAGAGGGCGCGTTTATACATAGCCCCTTTGATAGGTCGCAGCATTAATTCGGCCATACCAATTATGCTAAGTATTTAAATTTTATTGCACCATTGTTACAAGGAAGCACAGAAATCGCAATGGTCAAATGAGAAAATAATTCAAACTCGTGATATCGAGATAATTTCAAATCATTTTTGGGAATTTGTTCTGCATTGCGCCCATTTCGGAAAATTATGTAAATTACCACTGAGCCACACCGCCTATTAGCACGACCCCCGCGAGCGCGCCGCGATGATTAGCTTCAATAAACAATCGGTCAATCTAAATAACCACCAAAAGTGTCCTGCGTCAATTAAAGCAGCGAAATGGCGAGCTCCGCTGCCCGAAATCAGTCCCCGGCGCCGTGTCAAGGCCTATTTATGGTCCTCGTGCCGGTCGTTGGCAACTAACAAAAAAAAAAAATATATAAATTAGCATCCCGACCGCAGAAGGCCGCCCGAAAAACTATGAGCAAATTGATTGGCAATTATAAAATAAAGCATAAAGCAGTTCTGCAACAAATGTTCGAATCATTATGCGCCCTGGCGGGGGTGGCGTGTTAATTACTCCCCTTTGGAGGACCACTCTGCAGTTAAGCAAATAGACTGGTGCTCGAGGGCATATTGAAAATTAATCTGGGCAGAGTTTGCATGGACGAAAACCCCCAAAACCGGAAACAATAAGCGACAATTATTTTTAACGCCACTCTTTTGAAAAACGCCGGTCTTCTCCGGGGCGGGTCGACCAAGCGATACAAAAGCTGTCCTCATAAAGAAATGGCGGACAATCGACCGCCCTTGCAATGTGGAGCTGCCCGAAAAAGTGTCTATTTAAATGAAGCCCCTCTCCCGTGCTATAAGTTGATATTTAACATTTCTGTATTGGAGTGGACCGCCATCATCGTAACTTTTAGTTGAGTGAAATTTTTTCCCTTTTAAGCGAAATTTCATTAAGCAGAAACACGACCACATTCAAATGGTCTGGCATTTGCTTTGCAACAAAGGGCGGGTTCAGAAATAACGCGTTCTGCTGTTCTGTTATGAGTATCGGCGGCCCCGGGGGCGTTCCGACCCGCACGGCCGGAACGCGCTGTTTCCCAACCATAAGGGTTGGGTCCCACTAGCTGGAATCACGGCAAAACTGTCCAAATATGCTTCCGCCCGAAGCCTCGGCCACAGTCGCCAGAAGTGGCGAATCTCATCAACAGCTAAAGTAATGTTCAAGGGTCCAGCTGCACGGGGTAATTGGTTATGCTCGGACGATATGACACATTGTAGCGCCACCGGATAATGCTGCAGAGTGCACTTGAGGGCACAAATGAATTTTTTATTTTCAATTTCATTTGAATGTTGTTCGTTTGCAGTTTTGGAGCGGGTACTCCACGGCATGTAAACGCGACAGGGGATCGCGGCTTTGGCTCAGCCCCTCGTCATTATGCAAACCTTTTTCCGCCAGCACTATGCTCATATCTGGAACAAAGTTGTCTGCATGCTCTCAGTATTGCGTGCGGGTCACTTTATAAAAAAGAAGGAACGAAAAAAAAACAATATGTATATGTACATATACATAAATGTAAGGGGAGGGTATTTTACTAACGAGAGGAATACGAAAATAGTATGTTTGATTTTATTTTAGTCCCGTTTGTTCTGTTTAGTAATTCTCTACATTTATAATACTTTAATGTTGCTTTTCTGATTTCATTTGTTGTCAAGGCAAAAATGATGCTTACTTTTAAATTGAGAACTTTTCATTTACAAGATTATTTACTCCCAAGAAAATTAGATATGTACATTATACCCAGACATTTCGAGTCTCATAACTTTCGCTAACAACCAAAGAATGAAATGGAACCCAAATCAGATGAGATCTTCAGAGAGTGTATAATTTTGCTGCTTTAAATCTCGTAGTAAGTGTACTCAAATAAAATGGAATCCATTAAAAAGACTGGCCAACTTTTCCGAATGACTGAACTGCTGCTCTCGGTAGCGCACACTATTTTATGGCTAATATTCAAAACAATTGCCGAAGTCGCCATAAACCCCGGCAGGGCAATAAATCTGAGCACCCCAATAATGAGCTATCCTCCGGAGCTCCTAATCTGTTTACCAGAGCGCCATTCCTCGACATAAATCAGTCCCTCAAACGCTATCGCCGCCCCTCAGAGGAGCGCCCCTCGCCCGGGACGCTATCGTTAATTGCACGTAACTTTTACGAGCTCTTCTTTAATGCAGTCGTTGGGATCCCAATGAAACGCCGCCGGGTAGGGCCCTCTGGATTTAAGATTTTTCAGGACATATAAAAGCATTTAACTACCTCCGATGCAATTACGACCATTGCGGCAGAATGCACCGCGACAGTGATGGATTCCACGACGCCTTTCAGCAATCGCGAGATAATAAAATGCCCATTGCTCCCTCAGCAATCTTGGAGATGAGATGCCCATGTCGTCTAATTCGCGATGGTTTTAACGAGCTCGACTTTCTTGCTAATAAATTCGCCATCGACTACCCGGCCAGCGCGACCGGGACGGACTCCACAAATTTATTCATCTACCGGACGATGAAGAAATCAACAGAGCTTTTTGCTGTCGTGGCGGTTCTCCCGAGACCCAGGCGGCTGTGGTTGCGCTGTCCACATACAGTACAGGCTCCAAAAGATGAACTTATTCATCACATTACAAAATTTAATTTGCAAAATAACAAGAAAATGTCTTACTTTCTCATCCTAAATCCATTTTTCTGATTTCTTTTAGAAGAATTATAGATTTTTTTTAGTTTTCATTGAGTATGCCAGCACCAGAGCACCAAAATTCAGAAATAACAAAATCATAGTTTGCAACAGTTTAACATATACTTAGTATAATATAATATTGTATAATAATCACTATATGGATATAATAACCCTTCATATTATGAGAGAATACATATTTAAGTACGAAAATCAGTAAATCAATAGTTACGAACAGAATTGGTTCTGTCAGATCCTTTTTTCATTTTAAACTACCTTTTAATGATATCTACACATTTAGAAACTACATATCTACATATGTATTTTGAAATAAAAGGGACGGTGAATATTTTAACGAAAAATCCTTGTAATACATTTCCATCGTGAGTACAGAGTACAAATTTATACTTAAATTGAATGGTACATACAAATGCAATGATTGCTTTGTAAATATAAGCAAATATTTAATAGGACCTATAACATATAAAAATTATTGAAAGTTTCGTAGAGAGCGTCGCGTCGGTTCATTCTTCGGGCGAGCTCTAATTTAAAATGTTCATCTTTTGGGAGTTCGACTGTTTGGCAGAAATCACGGGAAGAAAAATTCTCGACAATCAAAACGAAATCAGAAGGTGGGCGGAGGGAAGGGGCCTGTCTTTGGATCATCCGGCGTTCGAGTTCGTTTGGGAGGGCCCGCAGCCCTCCGGCCTCCGAAGGGGTTACCAAATCAAGAGAAATTAAGCACGCTCGTTTGGAGCCGAACGAGTCGCCAGGGCCGCTGCAAACGAGGAGGCTCGGGGCCCCTTGCGTGCCGCCGCTCCACGGCTGATGAAAAAGAAATTACGGCGGTTTGACTAATGACAAAGAAATTAGGCGGCCGTCGCACGAACGCCCGGGGCCGCCTTACAACCGACGGGCCTAGGGCCCCTTTCGAGTTCAATCGCTGAAAAGTAATACGCCGTCTTAGAAAACCATATTTTTGTGAAGTGTGTGATCATTGAAGTGATTTCGTGAAATGACCTTAGGAAGCGGCCCATTCGGGCAAATCTGAGTGTGAAGAAGAACGTGCGCGACGGGTCCGGCCGGAGTAACCCCGGATTGACCGGCTGACTTTCTGGATTACGGGCTGCGCGGAGAAAGCCTCGCTTTTTGATGGAATTATTACTGTGGATAATGTCATTAACCGAGATGAAAGCAATTCAATTTGGAGTGTGCGTGTGTTTTCTGAGAAAGGCATTCCTCCGGCTGCCGACGGGCCTCGGAATTTCTCCGGATGGCTCGCAAATTGAAGGGGCAAGACATGGAAAAGCCCAGACATTTTTCGGATTTTCCTTCAAATGTAAATTTCATTTCTGTTCAGCTGCCAGTCTGCAGGTCTAGGGGAAGTAAGAATTTATATTCCGAGAACCTTTCTCCCGCGATGTAAATGCGGAGCCTTCGAAAGCACCCATCATCCCAAGGCACAGGCCACTCTGGACATTTCAACATGTATATTTGGTTGTTTAGTTAAGCTCAAGACGACGTGGAAGTATTGCAAAAATTACTTTTTGACTTATTTTGCGGCACAAAAAGCTTCTTGTGTCCATTTACTTTTTATTTCAAAATTTTTTTTGCAAAAACTATCTTAAATATTTGCAATTCAGTACAACTACTCGCACAGCGGAAAATTCTGCAATAACGTTTATTTTAAGGTTTTATACCATACATATATTCAGCAGTCCAAAGTAAAGTGACTGAGTCTAAATTTTGAAACCCCAAATTGCTTGAAAAAAGTTTAAATTTTAATTTTTGAAATAGATTACTTACTTAGTTAGGTGTTAAATTTATATTAAAATTTGATGTCTTTACAAATTTCCTTTCATGCGTATATTTGTGAGGAACGATTTGTCAAATTTTTATTTGAAGTTAAATTTAATTTAAAAATTGCTTAAAAAGTTCGCAAAAAATGCGTAGAGAACTTTTTTGATCTTAACACAAAATACACAAAACTCTGCTTGTTAAAATTTTTCTTTTATAATTGTTACACTTTATTTTGACGTTATTCTTCTTCGATTGAATTTTTTTATTTTTTGAGTTCTTTTAACTAAGAAAATATTGTTAAATTAATGAACAGAAACGCACTAAATCGCATAAAAGTTGAATCGACAATGCAGAACCTTCTTAAGAACTCATCCCCACCATTTTACTAAAGCTGTAGTTGTTATTGTTTCAAGCGGGTATTCAAGAGCAATTTTACGGCTTTTAACTACCTTATAAAAGATGAGCGGGAAAAGCGTAAAAAGCGTCCGCTCAAACAATTGGGTGAGTGAACTCTTCCGCAATTCATCCCAAAGGCGAGCGGCCGCAGACAGCAGCCCATTGTACTTGCGGGAACTATCCGGCTCCGGAGCGCCGCGATGAGCGCGATAGTGCCGCAAGTGCAGGCGGCCGCACAAAGCCCTCCCCGCGGTGTTTAACTTTTTCTCTAAATAATTCAATCCCTAACTGCCGCGTAATGGGGAAGCGAGGCAAGAGTCCCGGGATAATGGCCCGAAGTGTACCGCATGAAATATGAAAAAATCCTGGCGGCGCTTAACCCCCGACCGTCTTGGGTGGAAACTATTTCTTGCAATAATGACGTCATGTTGTTATCATTAAATTTCTCCCATTATAAGGGAATAACTAACGACGGTAATGGCGCAGTAGTTAAAAGCATTCGAGAAAATTGCACGAGTGGCCGGAGGGAGCGCGTCCTGCGGGACAGCTGCGTGGTGCGGCCGGGGCCGAGGTCGGGGCTTTGTTCCTGCCCTAAGTGCCGGGGTGGCTGGCGGCAGAGGGCGCCTGAAACATTAGACGCGACCGTTTGCTACCCCTGGAGTGGGCGGCAGTTATCGCTGCAAATGCATTAAACGTGCGGACCGAGTCGTATTTCAGGGCTTCCGGTTATCGCAACGAGCGGGTCGGACCCGGCCCGCAGCGGAAAACAAAGTGGAACTCGACCATCTGCAATAATTCTGTGCGTGTTGCAGGGTGCAGCCGATATTTCACGGGCGTCCAGTGCAAGGAACTCGGCCAGTCGGAGGGTGCCACTCGATATGTCGCTCCGAAAGACGCTCAAGTCGCGCTGCTCGAATCGATTAATGGCGCAAACTGTTTGGACAAGGACCCGATTATGCTCTTTTGGGATTTACAGTTGTTCCAGGACACGCCGGCCCTGCACACCTCACGTACCTACTTAGTTATATACAGATACAAACTCTTTAATAATGGGTTTATCTTTGTGGGTCGACGTTGTGTCGTAAATTTTCGCGGACTGGGTCAAGAATTTTTTTGACTTTTTGCTTAATTTTCAAATTTTATTGAAGATCGGGTCAATAGATAGTTAGATATGTATAACGTTTTCTTAGGATAGGCGAAATATGAAAGTTTGATGGTTAGACGGTCTAAACATAGTTCCGAATCATTATTTGCTATTTACAAAAACATTCAAAGCTACTAAAAAATATTAGGAGTTTAAACTAAGTTTTTTTAAAATTTTACGTTTAAAATATAGATATAAAAATACATGAATAAAATTATCCAAATATACTTCTTACTTACTTTTTATAATAGTCAGGTCAAGACAACAGTTGATATTAATTTTTTGGAAAATAAAAAAAAAACAGAAGAATTTTTGTCGATCCATTCTGGGTGAGTGTAACAGGGGGGTCAAGGGGTACAAAATTGTTTCACTTGCTTAATTACATAAAACATAATTCTTTACACATTCTTAAATAAAATTGTTACATTTCTGTATTACTTTAAATACTCTTTTTCGCAGAGAGTACATATTTAACGTCTTGCACAAAAAATGACGGTGACGAAATGAATGATGCGGCTTTTCTCATTTTTACATAAACAACATGAATACGGTCAATTGTAAACTAATAGTTAATAATACCAATGCAATGGATATTTGCTATTTTTCGCCAAACTTCAGAACCTCGTTTGCACGTTGCGCTGATTGAAATGAACCAATAAATAGCGAAAATTGTTTACATTAAAGATGCTCTTATATAGGGGAGAGGTGTGTCAATTGTAACGGTGGATCAATTGTAACATTAGTATTTGAACGATATATTTTGGCTAGAACCGGTAACTCGTGGTCGCGATCAAAACTTTATAGCATACTGCTTTACCGACCGAACTGACAGTTTTGACAGGACGCACATGCATTATCTGTACACATTAATCTGCCATAACCAACAAAAAGTGAAATACATTTTAGTGCATTATTTCTTCCATTATTATAAAATAAAACGAGACTCCCATAATTTTATGATTATTTTCGAAAAATAAACATCCGATCTACGTGTGTAGGTATGTAAAATGGTCTAATTTATCATAAACTTTGTATGAACGAATTTTAAATGCTTCAAGATGACGGTGGTGCAATAGTAACAAAACAAAGAGTGTCAATTGTAACGTGTTAGATTGATACTCTGTAACTTTATTGTAGTGAATTTACTCATGTTTTTTCATTATATTGTGTTATTCTTTCAGATTTTATACTTAATGTTATATAAAAGGCCGCAAAAGATATCACGTGGCACGGTCCCACCAGAAAAGTATATTGAAGTTTGTGAAATTATAATCAAGGAAAATAAGAGTGTTAGAATTGTAGCGACCAGCTTTGGTATTTGCAATGTCAGAATAGCTGATATTAATTTTGATAGTTTAGTATGTTTTTAGCGTCAATGGATATTAAGTTTTCGTATTTGAAGTTTGTTCTTCTTATTTTTGTGTGTTACAATTGACTCTCTATACTGTTACAATTGACCCCCTTGGTGTAACAATTGTAACACGAGGACTTGGTCTCAATAAGTGTCATTTTTTTAATTATTACTTACGTATTTGTTTCATTATGTATTTTTTTATGGAGACAAAAAAATAACTTATATTTTGACCAAAAATTATTCTGCTGCGATGAATAAATAAAATGTTATAAGAAATTGACTTTTTTTTGTTACTATTGACACACCTCTCCCCTACTCTTTGAGAGCTTGCAATTATTTAAGAGCCAGGTTTCACCTAGACGAGCTCTATCTAGGCGTGGAGCACATCTCACGTCATTTTCTGCACAAATTCCCCAATTACGGCTGAGGTCGTATTATTTAAAATGTTGCAAAATGCCTTAATTACAATTCCTGCGCAGCACTCCAGTGCGATGTTATCCTTTAATTAAAAGCAGCGGAACGAGCGGGGCGCGCGGCCCTCGAGGATTATGAACCCGTCCGTGAGGATGGCCGGGATAATCCGGCTCCTATTTTTCTTGTTTCTATTTTAGCTGCGGAGCTTCATACACTCGGGAATACTCCTGACAGAATTAAGAACTTAAACGCGTTTAATGAATCAATTGAGGGCGATAATGCGGCTTCTGCCGGAGCTAATCCCACCAGCTCAACGCACTTCCAGGGCTTCGCTCGCCAGGATCACCTTGGAGCGAGAAAGTCTTCCCACTCGAGGTGCCGGCAAAGGAAAGTTTCCCAGCGAGCTGGCCGCCAGGACGCCTCGAACACAGCGGACGGTCGGCGTCAATGGCCAGGATGGAAATTCGTCAGCGCCGGCCCGGCAAACACGAAAGTTTTCTTTGAGTTCGCTCGACGAATTTCCTCTTTCTGTCTCTTGTTTGTTTGCCCTGCAATTTTTGCGAGTTTGCCCCTTTTTTTAGAAAACCTCCGGAGTGGTGTAATGTGCACCTAGCTCCCCCTCCGGCCCCGTCGGGGTGAAACTTCACAATCACACGCCCAGGACATTCGGATGAAGGAAGTTTGTGGCCGGAGTTCGAGACAAACAGAGATGGCAATTTTTGTTGTAATTAAGTTAAGAACTTGACGAAATTTCGTTAGAATTACTCCGGTGCTGTTAATCAAATTTACAGCAAAACCGAGGCTCCTCTTGCTCCAGGGAAATACCCAAGTTTCTGGACAGTTCCATCTATTAGCCCGGTTGATTTGGTTAACTCCCGAAAATTTCATTATTTTCTGGCGGAGGAGGGCCAAAATAAAAGCTTAGCAACTCGACAGAATGCACGGCTAATAAGCAACAGCAGACTTTGCTAATTGTCCAGAATCGATTGAGTGGTTCATTTGCCGTTGGGATGATTTTCTCAAGAGGTTCTCTTCAATGTAAATAAGTTCCACATACTCTTGAAATGCTTTAAGCAAGTTTGTTATAATAGCCATTTATTATTTTTTATTATTTAAAAAACATTTTTTATTTATTTTTTTATATTATTTAAAAACACAAAACAAAAATGACACCTATACAAGTGTAGAAATTTACCGTAAGTTTATTTGTATTCACAAATTGAGTATTATGTTTTCTTGCAATTTGAATTACTTTTTACTGACTTCAAAAATAAGGCTTTATGAATTAATAAAGTACCTAATTAAATCTGTTAATTATTTTGGGAATGGGGACATTAAAATTAAGCTTTAGGGAAAATATTTTGATAGTGTATCTATTAGAAAAATTACTATAATTTTAAATTTTTTACTTAGAGGTAAAAGTAAAAATAATACAATAGAATATCGATTTTTGTTAAACCGAGAAACAAAATTTGAAACAATTTCGATAAATTTTGAGGTATAATTTGGAAATTTTACAAATAAAAGTAAGTATGTATGTATATAGTTTTAGTTTTATTTTAGTATTAAACAAAAAAGATCTTAAAAATCTGCTTAAATCGCAGTTTTTCCATACTTGAAATTTTTACATAATTTGATTTAGGTAGGGGAGACCGGGTACAAAAGTAACATTTTTTACTTTTACCTTGATTTCTGGTTAGGTATTATTATTTTGATGAAATTAATTTAGCCATATAAAAATTCCGTTCATGTTCTTTACATTATTATCTTGATTTGCCTGATTATTGTGTATTTTGTATGAATCACAGAGACTTTAAAAAAATTCGTCCGTTGTTACTTTCGACCACGTTGGCAGGTCGAAAGTAACAGGACAAAATTGTTTGTAATAATTATGATATTACATATTAAATAAACAAATTATTTATGAGAAACCCTTTTCATTAATAACATAAATAAGCACTTTCATTTTAAATGCTAAAAAAATATATATTTTACGAAAAAAAAAATCAATATTATTAACTCTTCCTTAGAAACTGTGTTTAGTAATTAATGACATAAATTATTGTATGATAATAATTTTTTCTAATCACACTATTCAGTATCAGTCTTCTATTCAGACTCGCAATCAGTAAATCAATCCGAAGACAAAAGTAACATGTTACTTGTCTACCCATAGGGCCATGTTACTTTTGTACCCTACCACATTTTTGTTAAAACATGGACGATAACCTGAAAACGGAACGTGCTAGACAAAAATGAATTAAAACACTGTGTAATAAATCTAATCTAGAATTTATATGCAAATTTTCAGATCAATATCGTCCTTAGTAGTATTAGTAAACATAAAATAAGTGAACGTCAAAAAACTTAGTTTTGACTTGTGAAATCACTTATTGTCCTCTCAGAAAGCCTAGCAGCGCGTGGCGCGCGCGGTTACTGAATGCAAGAGAGGGGGGCGCCACCGGCCATCACCTGATGGCAGCGAAGCGGTATTTTGACTATTGGATAGACCTACAGAGCCTTTGTTACTTTCGACCCGCCGTTACTTTTGTACCCGGTCTCCCCTACTTGTAGTTATATGGGTCCAAAATATATTTTCCCTTAACATTAAAAACTTAAATACAGACATTTGAACATTCAAATTTTACTTGTAAATATACATGATATATGAAAGAAGGAAGATTTTAATCTTTCTTATGGGATTTCTTCAATCATTAATGTTTACCTTTGCAATATTTATTGCGGAAGTATAATACAAACTTATTCGTTTAAAATGTTAACCAAATTTTCGACAATGTAGGTTTCAGATATATTGAAACTTCCATTACTACGGAACATTTGTTTCTCAAATATTTACTTAAGTGGCACAAGTCGCACTACCAGTTTCATAAATGATGGGACTTGGACCCAACTCCAAATATTTTGTCCATATCCCTTTCATTAAATTAATAAATTTATAGTTGCTTTAGTCAACTCCTAAATTTCAGTAATCCTGGTTTACTGCAGCCACTGAAGCCCTTGTCCTTTTCCGTATCTGCAAATGGGTGTGTGACAAACAGTCGACGTAATTGCGGTCGATTTGTCACAGCGCTCCACCAGTTGCCTTCTTATTCGATTTATTTTCTTTTCTTTCATTATTTCTCGTGTCACATTGATTCCAGGGCCCATCCTCGTTATTAATATCGCAGCAATTCAGATACGTACAACAAATTATCCCTCCATAAATCTCATTATCCATCATCTTCTGGAGCAGTTCCGCCAGCCGCCGTAGTGTGCAGCGCCATCGTATCCTTTAATAATTAGTGTCAGCAATAATTAGTGCGATCGTAAATTTCGCTGAGTGTAGTTTAGCGCTTATAAATGTCTGCGTTTGCGAGTGTGTCGAATGCGACGCATTGTTTTGCCGCATTTTGTCAAAGCCGGGAAAGGATGCGAAGGTGTGGCTGAGGTTCTTGCCAGAGGAATCGGATGGATTTCTGGAGCATACGGCTCCAGGACCAGAAGTGCTGATGACGCACTAGGAATGTGTGCTTTGAGTAATTATTAGGCGACAGCTTCTTTTCAACGCTTGATGATTGGTGTTAAAGAAAATTGATGAATTTAATTACTGGGAAATAATCGTAGCTACTGTTCGGTGGGTTGATTTCGAAAAGGAAATAACACACTGACAATAACAACACAATTAGGCACATCTAGGTCGCTTCTCTAAAAACAAACAATTTATGAATCCCGATTGCCTTTCAACCATTTGTCTTATTTATTTTCATTTATGATCCTGATATTTCATTTGTCTCGCATTAGCAAATTGTGGCGCTTTCAACGCTAACCTCGACACATAGACGACCCATGAGCTTTATTTCGTTAAAGGACATATGAACACCATATAAAAAATATAATATTGATATTAATATTGTTCAGTATCAGTTTAAATGTGTTTGCGCAACAAGTTGGAAATATGAATTATTTTTATTTCTTTCACCAAAATTGATCATTTATTGTGCAAATTTATATTTTATTATTATATAAATCCAGTTCAAATTATATTCTTTAATGGGATAAATTACCAGTAAAAGCCCTCATACGTTTTTAAAAAATTCTGTCCTTCTATTAAGTCTTAGAAACTTATTGTTAAGTGCTTGCTCTTCCCAAGTGTAACACTTAAAACCCTCGAAAAACTTTCAAAGCGGTATGTGAACATTTTAAGTAGTTATCCTTCGAGTAGTTAGAATGAAGAGCTGTGTTGACTGGCCCCTGTGAAATTTTGTAATTTCTACAAGATTTCATCCTTTTAGTTTAATTGGTGTAAAAGTTAAACAGACTATTGCAAAGGCCGCTGGATAGACCCATGTACTTGCTTTGCTCCAAGTTGCCTCCGAGGCTCCGACGGGGCTCCGTATAGCCAACAGACCTGTGGAGCGTCTCACAGTGCGCTGCGAATGCGGAAAACATCCCCAGTGCAGGGATGCTAGCAGCAAGTAGCCGAATAATCGCAAAAACTCTATCAAAAGCTCCTTTTCAATGGGAACATTCTCTCGAGTTGTTGCTATTCATCATCCACCCCCACCAGACCGACAACATATCAGCAGAAGTTATGGCGTCCGAAATAGCACTTCCATTAGCTCCGAAATAGCGGAAGCACTTCTTGGTGGATATAAATTTCAAAACTACCATCCTTCATATCCATCTTCCTTCCTCGTAGCCGCTGTGGCTTTTTTCCAGTTGTTCGTATCTGCACGGGCGGACTGCACCACCGCCTGCCGGGGCCAATCCTTTCGACGCGGCCCGGCGGGCGGGCGTTCGCAGCGGCAGTCCGGAATGCGATCCACTAAGCTTCACTTTTCAATCCCATAAGCATATCCCGCCTCTAATTCTCAGTTGACGACTCACGGATTCAGGTCACGAAATATTTTTCCATTTCGAGACGACCGCTCCTGACTACGTGCAGGACGGATCTCTCGCAGCCGAATCTGAAAGTGGTGTCGGCTTTTTGCAGCCCTCGCACCGGCCCTTTCGCCGTTGTTCCCGGGCTGCACCCGGATCTAAGCGGCACCCCGGTGCATCCAGAGCTTAGAAGGGCCGGCAGCCCTGCGCCTGCCGGAGGATCCAGGGGGATCTTGCGGGCGAGGGCTTAATATATTACGAACACAGTGAAATATGGATAGGCTTCAAGGTAAACAGGAGGATTTCGGGCTCCCGAGCGCCGAGCAAAAAGGGCGAAAGTATTCAAGGGCTGGAGATACCGGCGCTGCCGCAAGACCGAGCGGTCGTTTCAGAGCCATAGACAGCCATAAACAAGTGCCTGAAAGGATTCGCCGGCTTTTTGCGCGCTGCGTCTATCAATAAGGAGAATCTAAAAGCGTCGTACGTGACCTTTTCGATCCACCGTCCTTTTGTGAAGTTGAAATATCTTGCAAATCATGGGCGCCCCCGCTCGCCCCGGGCGGCTCCTGTGTTTTTTCGCCGGATGATTCCCACTCAAGGAGAATCGCAGCAGCGAAAGGAGCACCCGGTGACGAATGTGGAGAGGATTGGAGTAAATCGGTGGAGTATCTGTAAATAGACACATTTGGGGCCCGTCCAGATGTTGCCCCTTTCGCTGTAATTCGCTTGAGACGTGATTTGCCAACGTAAGGCGTGAGGCGGCCACCCCGAGGAAGTTTTCAGCGTTTCTGGCATTAGGCGAAATTGAATAAGGTCCGGCCATTAAGTAAGCGTTTTATGTGAAAATTTCAAAGTATTTTTCGCATTTCGTTTTATTTTATTCCCCATTACCATGGCATGAGCGTCTCATTTGCGGAGTTAATTTAAATCACTCGCAAGGATCTGTAGCGACCAGCGTAGGTCGTCGCCAACTTTTTATTTTTTGAATTCGAATTCAGCTAACTATCTAAGTAACCTTTGAAATGAAAAACAAAAATATTTATTTATTTAAAGTAGACATACAATAAATTGTAAAACCTACTTACAACTAGCGCTCTCGGGAACAGAGCCCATATGGCGCAAAAAAAAAATAGTATTGTGAATTATTGTATGACAACCGGTTGCGATTTAAATTAATAAATTATTAAAGATATAAAAGATTATTAAAGAGTTATTTTTATTAATTATAAGTAGTACTATTAGTAGTGTTAACAAGAAACTCAGACAACTACAGATCTCGTCGTGAAAGAAGCAATTTCACAGAAATATCGAAAATCATAAAATCAACCATATGTATGTCTGCAGATTAAATAAAACCATTGAAGCACATGTTATACCTATATTTTCTTTGAGCACGTTCAAACTGATATCCATTTTTATTCAAACATGCTTTTGTAAAGCCTAACTCTTGAAGTTTATCTGTTTTTGTAAACACAAAATATTTGGAACTGTTTCATCTGCTTTTCTGAAAACAAATTAAATGTTATTTTTTAATTCATATGCGATATTGAAATTACAATCGAACTACAGTATAGTGCCAGAAAATTATAACCACTCTAACAAATTTCAAAATTTGAAATCTTATTACTTTTTTCTCGCAAACAATCAAACAGATTAATATTTCCTTGCAGAGTTGCAATCTTTTCTCCTTTGTTATCATTGTTTGAAGAATAAGTAATCGTTACGTTACGAACCAATATGCAATATGCAAAAGTATGCCCCCATTAATTTATTCCAGTTCTATCAAATAAAAATATCAATAAAAAAATTTACATGTCTCCAAAAAGTATTATATGGTGTACCATTTCACTTAACGCCGAAAGCATAAATAGTTGCATCGAAGAAATTCGCGGAGATTAGCAAGTGTTATTAAAAATAATGGCGAGTATACTAAATACTAGAAATATTAACTTGCAAAATATGTGAATTTACCCTTAATTTAATTTTTATCTTAAACACGTATACGAATAATAAAGTTGTTTTCAAAATAAAGTATGGAAGTATAAATGTTGGTGGTTATAATTTTTTGGCACTGTACTGTAAATGGCAAATGTTGACATTGAAAAGACAAAGAGGATGGAACTGGATGGAGCATATACATACATACATATGTCTAACATAATTTCCTTAAATATAAAGAAAATAAATCAAGGTAAAGTATATAACGGTAACAGTTATTTAAAAGAGGGTGTTAATTAATATTATAATGTTATGCAGCATTCACACGGTATGAAGTAATTGTTATTTATTTCAATGCGGAATATATTTTAACCCTTTCACAGTGTGGTAAAATTACGAATTCTGGTCTAAAAAATTTCTAGTTTTTTCATGTTCGGAAATACTTCGGCATTTAATAAAAGATGTAAAAAAACGTGTTTTCGGGTAAAAAATTCTTATAAAACAGAAAAAACAAAGAATCTAGCCATAGTCTTAGATATCTTTGGTAGACTAAACAGCTTTAACGCCTTACCCTGCTCGTGCGTGGTGCGAGATAAGCTGAATGGTACTTGACGCTCTGCCCGTGACTGTCACGGGATACACTGTCAATGGGTTAAAAAGCCTTGATTTCCAGCGAAATTTATATCATACCTACATATATCGAAAAATACGTACCAATGTAGGGGGAGGTCCCCCAGAACCGGACACTTAAGGAATAAACAAAATAGAAAAAAAAAGTGTAATAGTTTAATTTGTTTCTTTCACTTAATCAACACAGATATATATCAGCAGTCTCAAATGTTACTTTAAATGTAGTAGATAATAAAGAATAATTAACATAGAAAAAGACGTTTTCAAAAATGTCCCCTAATGACGGACAGCCAAATATTCGTTCATTTTTACACTTAAAATGTTGATAAAGAAAACAAATCTTAATTCTAATAAACTTTGATCACAATCAGGAACATTTTCTATAGAATCACAAAACTTTAATTGTAGAACCTGCAAAAATCACAAATGTAGCTAGCTTAGCCCTCCCCAACATCAGCACATCCTTATCGATGGCTTTTTTCAATATTTCAGGTATTTTCACATCTCGATTTGAATATGTTGAAACGTAAAAACACACACAAAAATAATGACTTATAAAAACAAACTTGCTGTAAAACTGTCCGGTATTAGGGGACTTTGAGAGTGTCCGAACTTAGGGACCCTTAGGTACATACAAAAAAAATTCTCATTCACATTGTGCGTTATGAATCACAAAAAAACCCATGAGTTATATCAGATTAGTCCAATAGCAATAATAAGTAATAACAATGAATATCGTTCCATACTTTAAATACTGTTTACAGACCCCAAAAAATTACTTGGAACAAAATTTTTACTAACTTCAAAATGTGCATCACGATCCACAACGAACGAGTCAGCATTGACTATTGGCATCCGCCCCCCACACTTCATTTAGGAGAAGCTTTCTAACCGCGGTACAAGCAATAAATTGGCGCACTTCTTCGCACTGATTCAAATGCTGTCCGGCTTTAGGAGCCGTCCGGGCTAAATGTATTTCGAATAGACTGATAGACAAATTTTGTATAATACTTATTGTTGCGTTTATATTGCATAAATATATGTATGTTTAATCTAACATAAGTTAAGCTTAAAATTTAAGATCATTTAGAAAATGTAAATCAATAAAGTTCTCAATTTGTAATTGAAATTGTCAGCATTCATGCGCGAGTAAGTAATATGATATCAGTCGCGTGAACTAAACGCTCACCCAGTTACAGGTCAAGGGCTCATGCAATTTCGGCATTGTTAGCACTTGCCGCCGTTGCAATCAAAATTTGTCGCGCACGAATGCAATTAACTAATAATTAACTAATAATAATAATAATTAACTTAACTAATTGTGATGTATACTTAAATACCCGCTTGAGAAATAAAGTCAGTCAATCTTCATATCGTATAACCATGCGTGCGTTTTAATCAATACATTACCTTTCAGCTTCGAAGCTCTGGGAAGAGCTAAACTTTCAGACAGCAGCAACATCTTCATATCTCACCTTCGCATTTTGGAAATTGTTTGTGAAGTGGTACATTGCACCACGATCATACTATTAGAGTAAAGGTACAAAGCACCTTAACTCAAGCCAAAATAAAAGCATTTTGGAAACAATGTACATATAATCCAAATCTTTCAACCAAATTTTAATGTTTTCCATGAAAAATTCTTTCTAATCGCTCATACTAAGCCACAGAATATTTTCTGGATTTATTTATACCTTATCTTGCAACAGCAGCGAAAACGTCCAATGATGGTTTATAATTAAGAAAAACGTTACTAGGATTAGGAGCATCTTTAATCCGCATCTTCGCTTGCTTGGATTTAAACAGCATTAGGCGCTACTTGGGCCAAATGAATTAATTGAATTGCGCGTTCAAGGCGTCCTGCGCCCGTCTCCTGCATACTAAATTTCATTACGGGAATGAGGCTCCAACTAAAATGACAGTCCAAATCACTTAAACCTTGAAAATCTTGATGGGGATTGCATCTTAATAGGAGCAATTTTACCCAGAGTCTGCAGGGCGCGACGTCGGACCCCAGCGCCGGCGAGGTCTTATAGAAAATTAAAAATTCACACAGTGCCATAATTCACGGGCTACAATACAATGACTTGACAGAACGCTCTTGGCGAAGTGCTGGCAAAACGGCAGCCCTAAAAATTAAACCGTAGATTGGATTTTCAGCTCCTCCAGCTTCCGCAGATATCTCCGTAATGCCCGCATAGCGCGGTGATTTATGCTAGAGCCGGAGACCGAAAAAGGGCCGTCCCCTGCGCCGGGGCTCCACTTACATACACTAAACTGTTTCGTAAATGTCCGCCGCAGTCCCCCGCGGCCCGCAGCCTCCTCCGCTGGGCGGGCAGTGGGAATTTTAACAATTGTAGCTGTTACTTGCATAATTTTTTCCCCATTCATTTGGCACCCTCCGCAGCGCCCAGAATAAACTTTGGTCGCGCCCAACTACGAGCAGGACTCGCGGCTTTCTTATGTCCCTTTGCTTCCCCTCCCGAGCCCTACAGGGCCGAGTCCCGCACCGGTGTTAGCCGCGAAAGTAATTGTCATCGTGTAATTTAAATGAAGTTTTAATGGAAAATAAATTTGCCGGCAATGGAGAGGCGAATGACGATTCAGCGGCGGGAAAAATCTGCCCGAACGGGTTGACTGGGACACCATTTATATTTAATTAGCCCGCACAGGAATTGGGTTAGACGTTAGCGCTCTGTGCTAAATTATTCGTAAAAATCCCTTCGAGTCGCCCCGCATTAATTAGGTTTGGCGGAGAAGTGACTAGCGATTTAAGTTTCTGGGGATTTGAAATAGCGAAATAACGACCAAGCCGCCTCGTTTTCTTCTGCCTAGAAATTGCCCATAGCTCGAAACTAGTTAAAAAGAGTGACGACGGCGAAACGGTTGCCAGCTAGTTGCACGGGCCCTCGAGGCTTAACTTCCGTTTTGGAAGGGCCCTCGTGGTGCAACAACCATGTCTCTAAATGCCGGGAATTACCACCAGGACGCCCAGGACGCCGGCCCTGCAGAACTATTCTGCGCCCTTCCTCCGCCGCTGAAAGAGCTACAAAGTGGCGTGGAATTAGAGGAAGGAATGAAACTATGTCCTGTCCCCAGAGGTTCTCTATTACCCTCCACTTTTGCTTTTACACCACATATCCCACCGCCTATGTAATAATTCCCCGGAGCCCGTCGGGGGCCACGCCGCCCTCCAGGTCCCTTCCGGCTTGCATGTCTCAAGGAAGCGCCCCGAACGATAGTACTTCGCTCGTTCCGTCGCTAGTTTTTGATGTAATTAAAGGAAGCCATGTGGAATCATTGATGATGTACAGCAGAGCGGCTGTGTGTGGATCTAATGATACCAATAGGATTAAAAGTATCTGAGGGAATTTTTTAGCGTCTTTAAGCTCCGCTGCTGGCTGAGGAATTTTCAGAAAAGTTTCAATGAAATCTCAAAGGGAAGAAGCAGAGTTGGCGGAGCTCACAAAAATCCCGCTCGTTCTCTTTACCCACGCTAAGGATATCAAAAGTCCTCGTTGATGAAAGGGTTCGATTTTATGCATCAGCCGTCAAAGCGTCCGATTATTTTAGCAACGTGCTCAGAGAGCTGTAAGATATGCTTATTGTTAGCAGTGCTGTCCCATTGCATGAGGATTTGGCGAAATTAGTCACCAAAAGGCAATTTGCTTTAATATTATGCGACGTAGATTGAAATCATGGAATCAATTACTTCTGTGCATAATGCGATACGAGTTTGATACGTGTCATAATATGGGATGTTACGCTATACGCGATAAATATGGCCTTTATCATAATAATAAGGCTTTTTTTAAACCAAGAAATTACCAATTTTAGCTCTTAAACTTTCAATAGTTTAACTAAAATTGTTTTTTCGAAATGCAGTGTGACAAATAGATGAGTTTGGTGTATACTATAATTTAAGAATTGTTTGAATACGAAGCTATGGTGTGGTTTTTTGTATTTTATTTAAATCTTTCAAACGCAATATATTAGTTATACCTACATATACGTATATTGTAATAAAAAAAAATTGAAAGGTATCTCACATAGATATTTTCAGCTAATTCCAACAATTTGTAAGATTTATTTTCGGAATTTCTATATGCTTGTAAATTTTCGCAATTCATTATTCGTCTTAAAATGTTTTTCATTTTTTTTATTGATTTTCCTAATTAAAATAAATGAAATTAAGTCAAAACCGAGCTCAATATTTTTACAGGGTTCTACAAATCATCATTATTCTCTTCAGCCCACGGGAAACCGTGCAGACCAATAGGAAAATCCGCGAAAATGCTAAGGAATCCCCAAATCATGACGAAATGTCTTTTATGCAGGTAAATGTACGAGTGTCCACTGTTACAATACTTTTGGGAATATTTCCTCAATTTTATCTTGCCATTTTGCGTCAATGTTTATTCCAACATTTTTGAAACTCAAGTGTACGACCGAGTTTCAGTTTACAAGCAAACGTAATCATCTTCCAAGTGGTTGAATATCACGAGGACCTCGAGACGCTTAAAACTTAAGGCTGAAAGTGGCGCGGAGGAAATCAATTCAGCTGCTGCGCGCCGTTGCCACTCTCGGCCGAATCAATATTGACTTCGTAAAGAGTTAAAAGTCGTGTCGCGCCACCTGCTCGAATCACTCAGCCGCCTCCCGGCCTCTCGAGATCACCTATGACGCTGCCGGCACTTAAGTCGTCATTAGGGCGAATTAAGACGGGTCCTAAAGGATGCGTCGCACGTGGGGGCGGGGCATTTTCGTGTTGCTGCGGCTCTCGGAAGGAGCTGTTCTTAGAATCCTCTTGATGGGTTATCACTTGCGCCGCTGGTGCACAGATGTTTCGAGACCCCTGTGCCCGCCGCAACTACCCTTCGCAGCAAAAGATCGTGTGAAAGAAAGTAAAATTTAATTATCGCAAGTGGAAGTTTGTCAATGGCGACTAATGGAGCGCGTTGTGTCTATAGAGACTTCTAATGGAGCTCTAATGCAAGCGCCTCATCGCCGAGGTGAGTCGGCCCCTTCCACCTGCGAATTCCATTCGAGTGAGCTGCCTCCTGAAGGATGCATCCTAATCATCCTAATTAGGGCGTCTGCAAAGCGAACATCGCGAATTCCCTGCATCTTCTGCATAATTCGTTCCGCCCATCTCGAAATTACCCCAAATTTTGCGAATAATTATATCCGTGGAATTGCCGCGATGGTATGTTGCCATCGTACCCCAATTAATAAGCAGTTTGCTGAGAAAACAAAGGGCCCCCCGAAACGGGGGAAATCGCGTGCAGACGACTAATCGAGACGAGTTTAATGCAGCAAAGTAAATGCCAGCGATTCCGCTCCGGAAAGTAAATGGGCCTCTAACCCGCTAATTAGGCGCCCAATTTGGGGCCACATCTCGCTGAGTAAACGCGGCCCGGACCCAACTGCCGCTATCACGGCCTGAAATTGCCCCCCATTTAAAACAATCCGAGCAGCAGCCATCCAGCCGAAGTGTCGCTGGGTGACAGGGACAAAGGAGGACTGATGGGAGCTGACTGCCCGTGACGTTGGTTGATAGTCGGAAGAGGCAAAGGCCAGTGGAGCTGTCGCCGCGACACCTTGGGAGAATGCGTCGATTCGATAAGACGCGACGATAAGAAGCTGGCGAACGCGGAAGAAAAATTTACGTGGGGGCTGCTGCTGCCGACGACTGTAAACAACTTGGGACCTGAATTGATGGATGATGGTGCATTTAGTGGCAGTGATAGTGACATCAGTCAGCCGAGAAGGTATTGTTAGGTCGTTTTTTGTCTCCTCGTTTTTCCTGATTTGCTCAGAAAAATCCCCGCCTTTTACGACGGGCTGCAACTTATTGATTGGCATTTTCCTTGAAACAGCTCGTCTAATAAACATAAACTATGAAACTCGCCTTTAACAAGTGAAAATAGATGTGCTTGAAATAGACTAGCCACTACTTAAACATAGCAAATTTCTTCCATTAACGAACCCTTCAATTGTATTTTAGAAAAACTACAAAAACTTCGAAGACAAAAGAACTTTTAGTGGTTGAAAATTAATTAAAATAATGACCGTCAAAAAACGCTGAAAAGAAAATACGTGCAGGCAACTTCATTACAAATGCTAATGCTCATAAACAAAATTATGATTGTACTCCTTAAAGTCGACAAAGTCACTAAGTGACTACTGATACTTACTGATTTTTCTAAAAGCAATCAATTGAGGTTATACCTTAGGTAACTTTTCAAAGCATACAGTATCTAAATTATTTGGTTGATTATTCCTACTGGCTTTTAAATCATCCCTCCGAAAAATGTTTCAATATAACACTTTTCACTCCTAAGGCAATGTGTATACCTACTGCTCATAAGCACTTGAGGCGTTCTACTCTTACGGACAGTGTCATTGCCCATAATTTATGATTAATTTTTAATGTGAAATTCTAAAAAAATCGTATAATTTAACAAACTGCAAAGAATTTTTCATGACCATTCTATAATTCAAAAATCTAAGAAAAATGGTCTTAAAGTTGACTACCTGCATATAACCAAATCGCTTGGAGTGTATCCATATTAATTACAGGCTTTTTTCCCTAATACAAAATAATTATCCACAAACAATTTAAAAGGGACAAAAAGTGCTTGTTTTACTTAAAGTTTCGGAATCCTTTCAAAATGTGATGTGTTTATTTGATGAAACAAAAAATAGATACAAAATAGGTACAAAAAACAAAAACTAATAAAAAAGTAGCAAAATAAATCGTTAGAAGCCAAAAGATCCCCTAAATCTCACACTTCGTGCATGAAATAACATTTATTTTTGAATTAATCTTCCACTGCAGCCCTTTTTTCCATTCAACTCTGATCAAATCGAGTTTCTTCGACCAATTCAGCCGAAATTACAAAAACACGGCAGGTGGCGCGCAGCAAGGGTTCGGCTCGCCTGCATCTGCATCTCCGGCCCTAATTCAGACCTGCGCAAATGCAGAACGAATGCGCAAATTACAGCTGAATGATAATCGAGGACAGCCAGAAATAAGCGGACGAATCTTTTCGCCTATCACCAATTTTGCACAGCGCGGCTAGGGTCCGGCTGGGAAAAAGCGGCTCCAGCCCCGCTCAGAAATTCTGCGGCGCACTGTCCCGACCCGAGGGACTTAGCTGCCCTGTAATTTACCCCTCGGCAGCGAGCTCCGTCCGAGCGCGAAGATGCAGCAAAATGAAATTGTAACAAGAAAGAGCCACAGATTAAAGGACCCCCTGCGGATTATTTGGCTTAATAAGAAGATAAGGCGGGTGCGTTCAGAGCTGGTTCCCATTCATTAAAACTTAGACCACGACCGAACTTAGGCCGAATTAAAGCGGTCCACAATTTCATTGACCCACGCCGGGTCAACTCTTAACGTAATTACCGGGGATGACCAGCGGAATCACTGAACCCCGCGGGCGATCGGATGTCAGGCACAGGTAAACAAATAAAGGGGCCTATAAAAATCGGCAATTTATGTGAAACCCGGCCAAGTAATTTGGGGTTATCACGGCGCTGCGCTGCTGTCTTGACGGCCCTGCTCTGGGGTAAAAGGTAAAAGCAATTGCTCGGGCTCAAGTGACTTGCACGAAGCGCTCAAAATGTGCGAGCGACGTGTCAATCAAGCCCCACGGGGATTTAAGCGGATCGATTAGCATGTAGCCGCCGGGACGCGGTGCAGCGCAGCGAGGCGAGCAATCAGAGTCACATGCGCCAAATTAATTAAGCACTTTCCAACTTTCTACCGTTTTATCGGGCCGCAAAAGGCCGCCCGCACCGGCGTGAGCTTGGGAAACCCTTGTTGATTTAATTATGACAACCAACTGCCTTTCTGGGTCATTGGTAATGTAATCGTCATGGCAGGTGATTACCTGTCCGAGGGGTTTCGCTTGTAACGAGCAGCGGGCAAGTCTAAGTAGTCTCCCCGGCTGCGACGCGAGGACGACGGATGAAGCACGCCGGGAGCAAGAAAAGCGAAGAACCTGTTTATGCCGAAGCTGGTCGCATAAAAATAGGAAATAAGCTGGAGCCAACTACTCCGAACCTCATAAATAATTTAACTTTCTTTCTGTGCGAGTTTGCACTGCTTCCTGATTATGTAAGCGCTCGCTCCGTGCCCTTGGACAGACAGAGGGAGGATCGGAGGAAAACTAAGCATCATTTCACCTTATGCGCGGGAGTAGATTTCCTGGAAATACGAAGAAATCGGGTTTTCTGCTTTGTAACGATGCTTGCGATAATCCCCTGAAGAACGTCAGGCACCTACAGCTGCTTACGCCGAACAAAGGAAAGGATTATTTAGCAAAACCAATATTTTATTTATAACATTTAATCCATCACTCATAAGAAAATTGATATTTTATGCAGAATTTTATCAGTTACCTTGTATAACTAAATATAGGAACTACTTTTTTCTTCTAAATGTTTCTCAATTTTGAAACCAGTCTTTTAAAGCCCTACTGATATCAATTATTCGTAAACATATACAAAATGAATGTAGCGATCTGTTTATTATTGTTATTGCATAAACCTAAGAAATTATTTAATTTTATTTTTATTGAATTTTTTTGAGAGCCAACAAATAAGTTTAACGCTTTTTTATTTATTTATAGCAATAACAATTTAATAAATTTTTAAGATATTGACATCATCATTAAATCTAAGCTTTGACAAATGTACTTTAATCAATATTTAATTTTGTTCATGTTTCTATTGCTGTAATAGAATCAAGTTTTATTGAGTGCAAGGCAAAATATTTCTAATTTCCCACATGGACCAAAAAATGAAAACATTCAGGTAAACCTTTTCATGGTTGGTTAACTTTTGATATAGACGAAAGGCCAAAACACGTAACAAATTAAAAAATATCCTCACCATGCTCAAAACTAATTTGATTTTCTCAAACAACAGCATTTTCCATGGTGATTTGCAATTTTGGTGAAGACCAGCAATTTAATTACCCAACAATAGCAGTTACATGAATAACGGTCTGATTTACCTCTTTCCCGGGCAGTGATTACCGAACACAGGGGAGGGGGAGGGAGAGTGAATGCGACATTCGTAAACCTTAAAGCTGACAAGGCGACCACACGGAATCAGAAATGTAAAAGTAACACACACGTGGAGGGTAACAACCCTTTTCTCGGCCAGGGGTCGACAAGCACAGACACACCATTAATTACACTTAATTTTAAAGCGGGCTTAATTAATCACGTGACCGGCTAGACATTTATCATTGGTCATGTTTGCGGGGTACCCAAAAGGTTCAAACTATGCTGTGCAATGCGGCTCCCCCGCCATCCCCGCCCTTATCTGAGGGCTCAAGGAGGAGCAGCTCCAGGGCCAAGCGGAACAAAGGACTCCTCCGAGATTTTCTGAATTTTGTATATCTCTCCGGCTGTGCCCGATCCGGACGAGGTTTCAGATTCCTGGTCCTAGTGCCCCGCAGCCCTGCTAGACAAGAGGTCGGGCCCTTCGCCCCTCCCCCGATTCTTAATCGCCAACCTATCGCAGGGCCAAGGAGTGAAATTGGTAAAAGCGTTTAAGAGGATCGAGAGGGACTCGAGCACTAATTTGCCCCGGAAGAATTTGCAGTGCTGCAAGGACTCTTGGCACCTCACCCCTCTACCTGAGCCCATCAGCACTGCCCTGTCCCACTTGGGTTTCCTTGGTTTTAATCAAGCCCTCGCACCTCCCCGGTTACCGCATCTCCGCCCGCAGCCGCCTCCACCCAGTTACACAATTGTCTTTGTTCCAGGGCCCCATTATTGCAGATGCCGCAATTTTAATTTCACCTTAAAAGAATTCGAGGTTTCACCTAGTCGAGAGATGCCGCCGCGACACTGGGCTCCGGCGGCGCATACTCGAGCCTTCATGTAGGGCCGGGCGCCCAGTCCCTGGAATGTGGGTCAATGCAAGGGACACATCCTTCCGGTAAGAAAATTTATTAAAATGTTCGTGTAAAACGTCTCGGGAAAATTAAGAAGAGCACTCTGCGCCAGCTCATGATTACTCGCCTCCGTAGGGCCACTGTCAGGTTTAAGGAGTTAATCAGGGTGAAACCTCTCGGTGGGCCGAGGTTGGCTGTAATTTTGAAATTCGCGCTGACGCAAACATTTTTCAAATGCAAGAAACGCTATTCTCCCACCTCAGGGAAATTAACCAGTTAGAAAAATGTGGCTCCTAAAGTATAAGTTAGGCAAAAGTGAAAGTAATAAAAAAGTGCGCATGCAAAGGAAATCTCGTATTCTAACATTTATGATTGGTTACATGCGGCGTAAAATTAAACTGCACACTTGTCGAGGTCACAAACAGCCTGCATCTAAGGGTTTTCTTGTGTAAATCAAATAACTCAAGGATATTTAAAATTAGGATTAAAAATTAAAATTATTCCCTAATTTCATTTGTAACGTTAAATTCATACGCCTCCAAACATTTTTATTCTATGCAGTTTCAAGAATTACACGATGCAAAATTGATAGAGTTTTGGTTACTGAAACTACTGGATGTACCTACTATATTCTATGAAATTTACTTATGGGAAAGTCCATTCGCTTGCCTAGCTTCATAAATACAAAACAAACAGAAAAACTTTTCTGACAACGGACATAAAATAAATATGGTAAATATAGTAAATGCTAAAAGTGCACAAGTACTAATGAAAACTCTTCACAACTTTATTCTCTTTTCAGTTTATTATACTTATTTAAATTTAAGGAAACTATGTATGTAAGTATACGGACAAAGAGAAAATGGTTTCTCAAGCATAATTTTAATAAATGGACTACTTTTACTAAAAAATTGTCATGATGCTAAGATTTTTCAAACGTGGCGCGTTGGTGCCACCTCAGGGAAATCTTGTGGTTGGGACAAAGTGAAAGTAATAAGAAAATGCACCACCACGTCCCTGGGGCTGCCGCCTCCTCCCTCGTTCCTAGAGAAAATCTGAAATTCAAACATTTGAAATTGGTTTAATGTGCCGTGAAATTAAACTGCACACACGCCGAGGTCAGGCACAACCTGCATCTGCTACGCGAGCTGCTGGAGGACTTCTTAAAAAAGGATCCGCGCTCCCGTGTCTGTTTTCCTCGCTCATGAGTGGATCCGTTAGGCTGCGGATGTCCGGGCATTGCCTGCACACGCGTAATTAATTCAATTAGTCCGGGAAAATTAAAAAGCGTCCGCGGCGCGGCAATGAGGTCACGTGTCAACCTGCCACAATTTACGTGGGGCACGTGTCGGCAGTCCTGAGCCCATCAAAATACCCCTGGACGAGTTCGGCTGATCTGCAGCGCCCCCGCCTTCCGCGGCAACCTGAAAAACGTCTCGAGAACTTACTAAGCTAAGCAACGTGACTTTTCATCTCTATTTAACCCAATTTTTGCAGACGCCTTTGAACCCACGGGTCGAAGTAAAATCAATTTTCGCTCAGCGCTCCTCGGGACGTCCTTAAGGTGGATGGATACTCTGCTCTCGAACACGTCCTGTGGGGGTGCACACCGCAAATGGTGCCGGGACGCCGCCCGCTGATGGCTGCTTTTCGTCTTGTTACGAGTAATAGGCGAAGTAACTCAATCTGATTATCCCCGAGTAGTTTTCAATGGAGGATCCGTCGAGCGCACCCGGTGGGCAGAGCTCCGGCAGCGGTGGCGGGACGTGATGAAAGATGTTTTGTTTAGAGGAGCGCTGGCCAGCGCCACTGCCACTTCTTCACTTTCTTCCTCGGCTGTAGGTAGACTCGGCCTCCCCAGAGGCGCTCAGTGCTCCACTACTCCCGGAAAAATTGAGGAAATTCCGAGGCGCCAAGATATTTTGATATCGCTCCCCGGATTTAATTAAATTTCTTGACAGGGACGTGGCGGAACACCTTCTTCCAGCGCTAGCCCTTTGTATCATGTCCCGGCTCCGCTGAAGGGCCTGGGCGTCGAGTTGGCGGTATTAACGAATTTTTGTTGCCATTCTGGCCATCATCGATCGATGACTTCCTCCGGGGACTTGGAGCCCGGCTGCTCCCGAGGAAGAACCCTGTTCGACGGCGGGTTGATTTGGCGAACGCTAAGTGGAAATCTGACGATTATACCTGGTAAAACTCTTCCCGGAATTTTTTCGTCCTCCGGCATAACAAAGCATAAAATAAACAATTTCTGATGTCCCCTACTCGCGAGATTTATTGGCAGGAGGTAAATGAATGCTTCCGGCAAATGGAAATTTGGTTGATTCTGGAGGTTGGGGCGACTCTGCTTGGTTTTAATAATGGCAGACTGCCGTCCGGAATTTTGAGGTCCTCGCAAAGAAATCCACTTCAAAGTTTCATGAAGTTATAGCAGGTAATGGGCGGACTTCCACGTTTTTGCTGAAGATTTTAGGAGCGATTAAAGCATTTAAAATTTGAGGTAGTTAAAAATCATTAGAGGATAAAAAGTGTGCAAAACTTTTTAAATTGAAAACGTGGACGAAATAATTGAAGCAATTATTGTGGGATAAAAATAAGCTACAGAGATTAATTGATTTTTGCGTTTCTCTGTATTTATCAATCGGAATTAAATTAGCAGGTTTTTTTATTTGATTTATCGATAGAATTTACAAATGTATTGATTAAACTTACTAAAAAACTCAAGCAATTTAAGATAAAATAATACAATATACATTCAACCTGCATATAATTTGTAGTAATTCTAATATTTAAAATTTCTAAATACTTCTACTAGCTTTCATCTCTTATGTATTTATATTTCCTCTTATTGTGTCGTTCACAACGAAATACATTTTTTACTGCGTTTTAGTCTAAGCATCAGAGTTCGCAAAAACCGAATCATAAATAGAAATTTAAGAAATACAGAGAAAAGAAATGGCTGATAGGGCCTTAGAGAAAGCCACTAGGGGAGACTGGGTACGGTTGAAACAATTTAGCTTTTATTGTCCGTAGCATCGCCATTACCGAACCAAGCACCGATTGAGACATGTTAAATACAAGGGCGTGTTTCCATCTTCCAATTTGCAGTATTATTTGAGTGCCCGGTGTTTTGTAATTTGTGTAAAATCAAATTTAACAAAAAAACTAAAATTGTCTCAACCGTCCCCATACCAGGGGCGGTTGAAACAGTGGTTTGAATCAATTGAAACACACACAAATAATACAAAATATTCTTCAGTCGTCTTAAGCAATATTACTACTTAACAGCTGCACATAAAGTAGGTATGCGCTTATCGAAAACAATAAAAATTAACAGGATTTATTTTAAAACCGAATTTTAGCTCTTCGCATAGTGAAATTATTTGAAAATATAAACTAAAAGAATATTTCTATTAACAATGCTATTAATTTTTTTTTTAATCGTCCTGCCAGGCGAAGCCTTTCTTGCACGTACCCCCGACATCTATAAAACAAGAAATTTAAATAAATAAAGCAAGAAATTTAAATAAATAAATTGTTTCAACCGTACCCACAAAAAATGTTTCAACTGTCCCCAAGCCCCCATTTGATACAAAACAGTTTATAGTAATGGCAAAAATAATTTTACACAAATACTAATTACGCTGTCATGTTCTAAAAGCATTGATTCAAACACAACTATACCACTCTACACTGTCACTTTAATGAAAAGTGTAGTATTTGCAAAAAGTGTTGGTACCTAAATATTTACTTTTGCTTATCAAATAACAATGGGGCCTCCTATAAACAACCACAACGCGTAGTGAGCGACGCGCCACTGAGATTTGTGTTCGGACTTGTCATCCGCTTCTTTCGTCCCTTACACCCCTCCCCCCACCACACACGGTTCGAGAGATATTAGCACTGTTTCAACCGCCCCGTGTTTCAACCGTACCCAGTCTCCCCTACTTCTTACTTACACGACTGTAAAAAAACAACGTTGTTCAGAAAAGAAGGATAACAAGAAAACGACATGAGAAATTACCTTTTCCGTAAGCAAAAAACTGTAATAAGGAGTTAGGAAAATTCTTCTTAATAGAGAAGAGAAAACGAACAAAACGTTTAAAGAAAAGAAAAGAAAATCGTTACGATACATGCTTACATTTCTGGAAATTAGGAAAAATTTAACGCATCCATGGAAACTATTACGTAATGAACGTAACGAATAATTGCTTCCAGTGGAGGATGCCACTGTCTTAATTAAAAAGCTATAAAAACATAATTAAAATGCTGCTAGGGAGCAATTCCGACTCTTTTGTTGAAATTGTTTCATTGTTAATTTTTAGAAACAAAAAAACTTAAATGCTTACATACATCGAGTGCTGTTAATGGTAGCGCTTTGATATCGATTTACGACTTCCAACTGCAAAAGTAGGCAAGTTTGCAAACGTTTTCTAACTATAACAATAAAGAAATCAAAAAGTTTAAATTCTAGTTTCCCTCTATACAATAAAATTCCCGCAATTACTTTTTCAAAACTAAGTTGTGTTTACAATACTGGTGAAGGGAAATTTTACAACAGCTTGCCGTCTGCTTAATATTATTTCAGGTTTGTGTACTAACTACTTCCATAGACAGCTTACATGTGGTTTGTGTCTCCAATGTGATTTATTCCGAAAATTAAACTCGGAGTAAAATAAATTCACAACTTGTTTGAACCGTCGCGGTCGATGAAAACGGATTACCAGCGGTCATTTTTATTAAATTATTTTGTTTTATTTAAAGTAAAAAGTTTCAATTTTGAATTATGATTTTCAGTATTACAATTGAAATTATTGCGTTCAACGTTTAACATAAAAACGAAATATTGTAGTTTCGCCTCGTTGATTGCTTTGTATACAATAAAAATGTAGTATATGCAATTATTTTCGTTAAACCATTGATAATGTAATCGAAAGAAATCGCAAGCTGAAAACTTTGCTAACATAAGCAAATTATCGGGAAACAACCAAAACGCCAAAACCTAGAAAGACTTTAAACACAAAATAATTGGCTGTGGTTTCTGTCAAATCTTAAGCCAGAAACTGTTTTACGAGCTTTTGGGAAACTTTTTCAGGTTCATGGCCACGAACCAGACCAGTGAAAAAGTTTAACAGTTTCGGAAGTTCTTACAGGGTTAGAATCAGATCTGGTTTGCATATTTTTATTCCATAATCAACAACAATTATTAACACAATCAAATAATACTTTAATTTCCATATAAAGCACTAATATACATACATAAGTTTAAGATCTAATACTTATTAGGTACCGTAGATGCGGGTTACTTTAGCTCTAGGGGGTAACTTTGGCTCAAAACAAAAAGAATAATGAATTTCCCACCTCTTCGTAACCATGACACTAAACGATCTAGTTCGAGTCGGAAGAATTAGAGAGTTAGATGGTCTATTTTTAATTGGTTGCACGAATTTTTTCAAAATTAAAACTGCCATTTACGCTTCGAACTTACCTTTGGTGAATATTTACGTATTTTAGGTCTGCAAACATTCTTATGTAACAGAGGGCTATAGAGAAGTTAATTTTTGTTTATGTTTTTTTTTGAACATTAAAGGTTTTTGTACGTCGGATGCTTCATTTGTTTATTTTCCATTATTTCAAAGGACTTAAATTGGCTCAATACTTACTTAAGTATATAGGTTTTGTGCCCAAGCCATCTGCAAGCAACTTTGGCTGAAATTTAAAAATAATAAAAAATATATTTTTACAAACTTTTTGCTATAAAAAAGATTATTACTGATTATTATCCTCATCTATCAAATGAAAACACTATAACACCTAGCAGTCTAACACAATCTATATATCAGAGCGATTTCTTAAGATATAAGAAAAAAGTAGCCAAAGTAACCCTCATCTACGGTATTATATGATATTAAATAATAAATGGTCAACTAAGAGATTGTTGCCGTAACTAATAATGCGCTTATTACCTACTACTATGTGAAATAATGGTTTTATTAAAATCTATACTAATATTATAAAGCTGAAGAGTTTCTTTGTTTGTTTGGTTGAACGCGCTAATCTCAGGAACTACTGGTTCAAATTGAAAAACTCTTTTTGTGTTCGATAGTAGATTTATCGAGGAAGGCTATATAACATCACGCTACGACTGCCACTAGATGGCACTGCAGCACATCAACTTCGTTACCGTTCAACCGATCGTCATGAAAATTGGCATACTTGGGTACTTCAAAACTGTGAATATTATAGCGACCGATACCTATCCATAAAAATTGGCATACTTAGGTATTTCAAAACGGTGTATATTTTAGCGCTATTCACTTTGCTATAGCTCGCCACTAGATGACATCAACTTCTATACCGTTCAACCGAACGTCACGAAACGGTGGGACGGGGGGCGGGGGGCGGAAATGTTGAGCAGTAATATGGTTACGGTGCGTCATGCAAAAATTATCTAAATCACAGGATTTAGAAGAAATTCTATGGACATGTTGCGCTTAACCTTCGGAGTGCTTTTTTACTTTTATTTTAGGGATAGTTGTGCCCGGGCAACGTCGGGTGCGGGTCAGCTACACAGAGAGAAAAAACATTGTAAAATTTACAAAGTGAAATTTTAAAATCTAAAACTAGCCATATTTTAACCAAAATGCCGTCATCCTACAACATAATTTTAAAATATACCTAAAGATAATTGAATCAACGTATTAAATTTTAAAATCTACCGCCCGGCTGAATAATAATTCATTGGTATTTTTTAAAATCTGATTGTAAAATTTACCGCCTTTTTACATTTGCAATTAATAAAATTCGGTTGTAAAAATTACAACTATTCCTTAGATTTAAAAATATTTTCTTTGTTTCAAACACACCGAGAATAAAACGCAATGCTGATTTAATATTATTTTCATATTAAAAAAAATATCATATCATTTTTACAATAATTCCTGTTAATTTGATATTAAAAATTATACTTTAAAGCGAAAAATGTCAAATTGGTATTCTTCAATATAAAAAAGGGAAAAGACCTGGTTACTCATAAACTTCAAGACCGAACTTGTAAGGATAGATCAGCGGTAGAGGTGCCAAGCTTCCAATTCGGAGGTCCCGGGTTCAATCCCAGCCAGAGGAGAATTAACTTTCTAAAAAGACATTGGAATCCGTAGCTCGGCGGGTAGAGCGGCCGCTTGCCAATCCGCAGGTCCCGGGTTCAAATCAAACCCACCCAAAGATCACTTTTTTTAATTTCTTAAAATTTACAATTAAATTGTTAAATTTACAATATTTTCAATAATAAAAACAACGTATCAATTTTAATTTTAACAAATACAATGTTTTGTAGTTTTTAAAATTTGGTTTTTGGCTCATAATCAAAGACGAAAATTTTAAATTCTACACCCACAAACGATTGATTCTAAAAATTTTTTCTCTGGGTGTAGTATAGCAAATTTCTTAAACATCGGTTGGTTGGTTTCTTTTTTTCTAAAAGAAATTTGCAAATATAAGATAAATTCTAATTTATCCTGCGATTCTGGGTAGATTCTCTTACACGCTATCAAAATAAACTTTAAGTTTAAAATATGTATTGTTTTTCCTCGCAATTTAAGAAATGTAATAAATACATTAATTTCTCATCATTTGTGCCTGTAAATAGGGGCCCCCATGTTCTAAGAAAGTGAATTTTTGAACCATCAAGAGGTTAAGAGCTCTTAACTTTTATGAGAAATTATATGGAGGCAATTTCAATCATATTTTAAATCTAATGATGCTACGCTCCTTGCCATACGCAAAAGCCATGTTCTTTGTGACAAAAACAGTTCCTAAAGTGGATCAGTTCTCTAAAGTGAATATTGACTGCTTAATTAGTTCAATTTCGTGATTCTTGTAGTCGTCGGTGCCGCTTGAGTGAAAAACTTCTTCTTGAGGTCGATCTTCACCGAAAGCCTGCTCGCTAAAATGGCTCATTAAGGAGCCTATTTGAGCGGTTAGAAAATAGCAAGAGCTGACGAAAAAGCCTTAAGCGCTATAACTGCCACAGAAATGAGCAATTAGCTGTAAAACTGAGCAAATTTATGCAAAAACTCATCTCGTAAAAGTCCTGCAATCGCCTCATTATGCCTTCAATTAGGCCTGAAACCTGCCGGCATCCACGACGTGACGACTGTCAATGCGAAAAGCCGAATCGATTAATAATCGAACATTCTACAGTGTGGCAGGTATTACCGGCCTAATTAGCATCAGTGCTCATTTGCTGGAAGATGCAAGCACCGGGGATGATTCAAATTGATTCTCTTGCCTCGGCAGACACGAATGATCTCTGATGCGCCTTAAGTAAATTAACACCTGAAATATCTCAGGCAGCAGACTCGCAGCCCTCTAATTGCCCCAGCCTAGAGGGCTCTATCTGATATCTCATTAGTTTCCCGGGGTATTTCGAAATTCCCACTATTTGCGAGCAATCCTAGGCGCGCGGACATCAGGCCACGAACTCCTGTAATATGTCAGTGTCGGTGGAAATTAATGAATGCAATTAGAATTATAATGAACTCCTCCCACCGCTGCCCCCGGCCGGAACGGTGCGGGCGCCCAGACGCGGCATCGCGAAGAAATTAGTTCCCTTCCTGCCTCCTTGGCTTTTTTCCTCAGGGCGTCGCGCCACATTCCCTTCGCGCCGCGCCACTTTCGAGTAGCTACCGTCGGGATCGGGAGAAAGGCCAAACGCAGATACTCAGCTACTCCTGAGTGATACAAATGAGATCCATTTGCTTCCAAGACATTTCGCTAATCCCTCCCTGCTGCCTTCTGAACCAGCTCCAGCGGTGCCAGGAAATTATCAAAGCGCTCTGATTTGACTGCGGGCCGGGGGACGCCCGGAAGGGTGACGTGGATGAATTTTCGCCGAATGGTTCAACAGAATGTTCGACAGAATTCGCGAATGGTTTAAACATTTTCGCCATGTTTCCAGGGGACTCAAGGTCTTCAAGTGGATGGGGGACGGTTGCATAAAAATTTATCGAGCAAAAACGGCCTAAATATGTTTCTGCAGACTCGACTAAGCCGATTATGTCGCACAGTAGCGCTCCGGTAATAAAATTTTAATCAACAGACGGAAAAAAAATTAGTAACGCTTTTCCGTCGACCGGGTGGAATTTATTGCAGGGTCAGTCGGGCATAAATTGCGCGGATTAAATCGTATACAAATTTAATGCGCCGAACAGACTCACAGGCGATGTCCCGTCTCCTGTTGATCGGGAGCCTGTGAAGCAAACCTGGAGCCAGAGAAAAAGTCCGTAAGTGAAGTAAGTCATCAGCCGACTTGGTCGAAGCATTTAAAACCGACGTGCTCTGCCGTAGCGTCGGCACCCGGCGACACGTGTAATTAAATATCTCAATTAGTAAGTTCTCTTGCGAAACTGAGCTCCTTGCGATTATCGCGGGATCTTAGGCACTTTAATTGGTCTTGTCGTCGGCATTTTTAATAACTAACTCTTTTTAATGATGACCAATTTGGACAAAGGTTTTAAAAGTAACTTTCACACGTCACACTGATAAGTTAAAAATTATAAGTAAATAACAAAATAGAACATTTAAATGACCAAGAAGTTGTGCTCGTTTACATCTTGTAAACTTTTATGAGCGCGTGTTCTTCTTATACTATTATTATCTTTATAATATGTATGTATATGCATTTGGTTTCGGGGTTGTAAAGAGTTTCATTTGAGGGTTTTCTTTTGTGTTAGATTTTCCAGGAATAATCCAAGATTTCATTAATATTTGGCAAGTTAATTCCCTCGCGATTTGGCCCTCCTTTCCTTTCCTAATTAGCTCAATCCGCACTTTGCCCCTATAGAACCCGCCGGTGCAGCCAAATAAGCCTTTCTTCGCAGAACGCCAATTACGAAGGAAACGTGCTGTGCCGGCGTGTTTGATGCGCGTCGTAATAAAGCAATCTTGCGAGGGCAAACTTCGAAGCCTGAGAGCTTTCACCGGCAAATAGCCCGCGTACGTGCGCCGGCTGCATATTAATCTATACGCCGTGGCCTCCGGATGTTGCGTTCCCTTCCGCGCTTCATTTAACAGGGTGGCTGTTTACGCTTATTCCCATCCATTGGACGAGCGCTTGCTTCCGTCCCCAAGGAATGAGCAGGGCTTTAAGGGCGTAAAGATATTTTTTCGGAGGCGTGCGCTTTGGAGTCACCAGGGTTTCGACTTTCGAGATCTTATTCATCCCCCCCTCCTTGAAACTTAACAGGTTTGTTCAAACTAAAACATTTACGAAAGTATAAAATTGTTTAATAGTATTTATAAAACTCAAAAATTAGTATGACCAACATTTTCGAAAGAAAATCAAATGATTTCCATAAATACAAAATTTGGCGTGGTTTTGAGGTCACTAATTTATTACACATAAAAATGCGTTTTAATTTTTATATAAATCAGAAAATAAAGCCATTTTGCGTTATCCTCTACTTTACAACACTCAAAAATTGGAACGTAGGTATACTACTTTAATATTAAACACGATTTTGAAACACGTGTGTTATAAAATTTTCTGAAGCTAATGAGCTTTTTTCGAAAATTAATATTTTTGTTTAAAATTGCTGTTCATACCCTCTAATTGTAAGACCAATTAAATACTACCTTCATATTTCCATTTCATGAGGGGCATAATGCGACGCGGAGTGCTTGCTTTCCATTAGACGGCTACTTCAGTCCGTGAAATTGTCACTTCAGATAGAAGATGAAAATGACCAATTCAAACGCGCAGCCAGTAATATCGTAGAACTCAAAGATTTAGGGTCGAAGACAATCGCTGGTCTCGAATATTACTTGCATGAAAATGCGCCTTCCTCAGTGGTCTCCATTTTCTCATTCGTCCAATCTTTTTCCTTATTTACCGGGAGCATAAAATAAAAGCTGACAATTCCCTGAGCCTGGAGCGGGCCGGAAAGAGCCACATTGAGTCAACCAGTTGCAAATGTTTCCTAAACGAATGGCGGGCCCGAAGCTGCTCCACCGCCGGGGCCCGCGGGCTCATCATTTGCGCCGTGTGCAGCGGGGGGCGCGTCGGGCTGCGCTGGAGATCACTTCGCCGACCTTCGGCTGGTGGGGAGAAATCCAATTATTGTTATATCTGGCCATTTGCAGAGTCACCTCGAAAGATAACAATTCGTTTGTTCGCCGGGACCGGGGGCTCTTTTGTCTACCAGTGGGGCTTTGTTGCGCCCGGCTCGGCTGCCCTTTTTGGCGAAAACGTCTGAGAAGAATACTTTTAGCTGCGGGTGACGCTCCACGTCCGCTGACTGTCGCTCCCTTTCAGAACGAGTTATCCGGACGTTTAATGGAATTCTTTGCAGTTGCGTTCATTCCGCACGGCCGGAGGGATTATTCCTTTCTGCTTTCGAGGTTCATGAGGAACCGGCTCCGTGCAGTGCCGCGGCGGGACAGGCAGGCGGCTAGGGTGGGATCCGCCGGGTCGGCATGATGCAACTCACGATTTTCCACATTTGGTTTCCTCATAATTGGAGCTTTAGATAATCTTGATTCCTGCCAGGCTTTAATCTGCCCCTGCCCGGGACGTCGCCGTCTACTACGTGTTTTGTTCTTCGCCTCTTCTCCCGCAGCCTTTTAAGACAGCTAAAACCCCGCACTCATGCAGCCCCCATAAAAATGAAACGTCTACCGTCGCTGTGGGCCGCAAAAATGTAGCCAGCGTCTGGCGATTTCGGCGGCACAGAGCCTTTCACTGGGAGTCTAGCGTGAAAGCATTTTAGGACCTAAGCTGCAGCCCGTTTTCAGGAAAATTACTTAATCCTTGCACGAGACGGAAGCCGCAAGCGACTGCCTTCCAAAGAGGAAAAGAATCGAATTAAACGCGATGCCGTTGTGCAATGAGCTCCGTAGTGCGCTTTTCTAATTGCACTCAGAGATGCAACATTTCGTGCAGTCTGACGGAGACATGCAACGCGGCGGAGCCGTGCCTTCGCCTAGTGCTCTATCGGATCCAATTCGCGTCCAGGTTAAAATTTTTAATTAAATGTGACAGAGGCAGGAATGTGCCGCTGCGGCCGCCCGCGCCGCCCGCCTGGGTGTCGATGGGTGAGCCGCGATGCGATCATAAATTACCTGGCTGCCTTTCGCGATGGCTCTTTGACATTCGTGTCGCCTGCCAGGTAAATTTCTTGTTCGTGACTCGCCGCGATCTGGATCCAGATCAACTGCAGTAGATGCGAGCGAAGAGCGGTAGCGGTACAGTCGCGATGCCCCCGAGATATGGACCTGCTCATTAGGTGAATATTTAATTGAAATTTTAACGTGTTCATTACGATGATTAATTGCCCCGGCCACTCATTTCGCTGCCGCGAGTAAGGACTCTTCAACGCGATCAAACTCGAAGAGCCAACTTTGCTCATGCACAAGAAACGGCATGGCCCTAAACTCATTTTAATCTGGCCTTTGTTATCTTTGACTCCCGTCTACAGGTAGCGTTGCGAGGTTGGTAATTATGTAAACGAAGTCAGATTTAAAAGTTCCTTCCTTGATGTATCTATCTTGCTTAGAGCTGTATTTTGTCGCATACCTGTTTTGCAGAAACTTTGAAGATGCTAAGCCCAAAGCTTAAGACTTTTTGTATAATTTCGTATTAAGAAAACTGAGTTACATTTTTTTTCAAACGAGCTCATCAATTCAAATTATTAGAAACCAATAAAACTGTAGGCGGGGAAGTAGTGAAGCCTTGCCTCAATTTTAAATCAAGAAGGCGCTTATTTAAAAACGTATTTTATGTAGGTGATGATTTTCATGATACTAAAAGAATTATTTTACTAAATAGTACAACAAAAATTGAAATTAATAATAATGATAAAGAATTATTTAAATTAATTTAACTACCGTACCAGTGGCTTTGTCAAATCATATTTTCCAAGAAACGTCTTTGATGTGAAATTCCTGTTACTATAATGAATATACTATTTTGAATTTCCAAAAATTATTTTAAAAGGATTGATAGTAGTTAGTATCAAGACAATGTGCTAGCGATACGATGGTGAAAGTTTCAAGTTAATAGGATAGTCTGTTTTTGCCTAAAACCTCTTGATACCAACAAACAATCAGAACGTACAAATGTTTTAATCTTTTAGTTAGCTTTACCTACGTGGTTTATTATATGTATTTTGCATTACATTAACGAACTTATGAGGTTGTAATGCGGTTTTTGTTGGCCTATCTGTTGTATTGTGTCAAGTGAAAAGAGGGACTCGAACGTTTTCGTGGACGCTCCATACCAACCGCGAGTTCATTCTGTTCCATTTAAAAATCTCTCCAATCTGGCTACGTATGCACTGCATTCGGTTGAAATTTACATTCATTCCTAGCTCTACTCAAAGAGATGCCTTGAAAAAATCAAGGAGTTTGAAAACGCTATCAACTTATGGATGCGGCACGACTTCCAACTATGCCGGCAATTCAAATGCAAGTATGAAACTCGGGAATGCAACAACTTCCTATTAAATTTAAATTCTACGTTACTCCACCACCCTGCGCGGCCCGAGCAGGCACACATGCCCTAGAAAACCCCAGACGCCGCCGTCAGGGGAAGCGGCTCCTGCCCAGTTTATCTGTTTATCCGGTATCTGCCTGCAAGCGCATTCAAATTGAGTTTATTTCGCATATCCATAAACCATGGATCTAATCCAGCCGGCTTTTTGCACGGGGGCGGAAAATGATTCAAAAATTTCGGAAAAACCCGACCACCCGGGCGCCCAGAAACAATTACAGCGCGGGCAAATTCAATTTGGTGAAACATTTAAATTGCAATAAATAATTCATGGCGGAAAAATCGGCCCGTATCCCTGCATCCAGGGCCCCAGTTGCAAATTAGTGCACCGCTGGGCTCCGCACACCTCGCCCGCTGCGCCGGCGGATCTTTGCAGACTCCGCAGACCCTGGCGTCGGGCCCCATCGCTCCCAGGGCGCTATCCATCACAGCGAATTAAGTGAAATTCGGTTGTTGAGACCGTCCTTATTGTGGGCTTAAATATTCAATGAATCTACCTCGAAGCGGCGGGACGGCACAGAGTCAAGACCGACCGACTCCGGGTACCAGGCCCCAGGCACCGGGCAAAGTACCTGCATGAAAAATTTAAGCGCACCTATGGAAAATTGCAGGCTCAGCGCCAGAGCCTGCAGATCAATTTTATCGTCGCTCGGGTCTATCCATTGTCCGGGGACACGATATTTTAGAGGGAAGTTCTTGGCGGAACTCGCCCCGGTCGGAGATGACTCTTGAGTGGTTCTCGTGCATTCCTGAGGCCCTCTGGGTGCACACGTCCCCATCTGAGCTCCAATCTTGTCTTTACTAATTTATGAGCGCCAAGGTGAATGCCTCGCCCTCAGGAATCGCCCGTACGAGCTGTTTACCTCCAGGTACTTCGCCATTAATGGAATTGTGAATAATAAGTCCATTTACGGCTCAAAATTGGTAAGGGAAACTTAATCGGAAACAAGACTTGGACATTTTGGAGCCAAGTACAGACCTTATCTTACTTACAATAAATTGGAGAGTTTAGTTCTTAAGCAACAATTATGGAAATCGAAACGTAAAAATGTACATCTTTAAAGCTCTATGTCATGAGTTTTCATTTCTGTAATTGTCTAATTCACTTTTTCTTACAGAATAAATGTTGTAAACATTAATGTTGGTAATTGACGCAGGGTAACTTATTGTTTGCAGCTTTTCAGGTATCTTAGTTTTATTATTGAGTTTTTACGAAAGTATTTTTTATTTTATATGTTTTTAAGTAGGTATAGAAACCTCCTACACCGCGGTAGATATGTTCCATGCAAATTCCGCGTTATAAGAGACAATAACTTAATACAGAAATTGGGATTCGGTTTAAAAAGAATAAAAACTGAAAAGCTGCCTTTTATGGTGTAAAATGAAAAATCGAAAAGGGACAATGTTGTGCTATTTCTTATCGTCACATATAATAGTAATAAGAAGGAGCTATTTTTTTTACCATAAGCAAACATTACAAAAACCGATAAAACAGTATAGTGGTTATAGGTTTTATTTATTTGTGAAGCTCATTTACAGTTCTTTTATTTTTCCGTATTATTATTAGCAAACAAATTTATAAGGAATTAAAAATGGAAATAGTACCTTTTGATCAGACATTTTACAATTTTAAAGGAAATAGCACCTTTTCTAAAATTACTTACACCAATTATGCTTAGTATATGTAAGTAAATTAAAAATGTCAACTATAATGACATATACATACATATATGTTCAGAAATCAAAACTTCTTCTTCGAAACGAACTTCTTCTAAATCTCCCAATTTCTAATAAAAAATTATACAAAGCCAATAGAAATAGCTCTCCTTGGAACGAAAATAACCCCTTTTGATGCACCTCACCAACCGTGTTTTAAAATCGCCGCATTATAACAAGTTTAGGTACTTGTATTTTTTTGCTTATTCAAACTCAGCATACCTATAGTTGAATGAATTTTGGATTCTAAATTGTATGATTTCTATTGTATATACTATATATTGTAAGGTTTAATTGAAATAAATAATAATAATAATTAATGTTGGCAAAATTAGTTTAGTTTATTGCGTCATTCCACAGCAAATATTCCTAATAAATTAGTATAGTACTCAATGCCCTCTTTGTGTTTTCAAAGGGTTTAAAATGAGAAACCTAAGGACTAGAGTATCGTTGAAAATTTTTGTATCCTAGTACTTGAAGAAATCTTCATTTCCTTTTATAGCAACTTCTTAGGAGCTGTTAAGGGCCCCCACAAATAAGATATCGATGGCGGCGGTCGCCTAATGAAAAATTGAACAAAGAGCGCGGGCAATGGCCGTCCATAAATGGACCTGCCTCGACAAGGACTAAATAAAACCACCGAAATGTGCAATAAAAATCCAAAGCCAGACGGCGCCATTAAAGCGGCTATATTTCTGGCATTTATGGGCTCTGGGGCAGGTCGTTGAATTCCCGCTGATACCTTTTGTGCTCCCCAGTGCCCCAAAATGCTTCATATTTTGTATTTCGTCAGGGAGCGTTTCACCTTTTTGAATGGGAGAGTTTTACTTTTCGCCAACGACAAAAAGGTGATTCGTTGGTAGGAGAATGGATTCCGTTCGGGCCGAGCCCCTCATTCAGGGCGAAAGGATGCTTGTGGAAAAGACGGGAAAATACATATTTATGAATGAGTGGAAAATTACTTCAATATTTACTGAAAGGGATTTCAGGCAAATTGTGGAATTGTGTTACGTTTGCCTTAATTGTGCCGCTTTCACAAACTCACGGAAATTGCACCGCCTTTTAGCTTCAGGGTCCTGAAAAATTGAAATACGGTTGAAATTCTTGTAAGAATTGCGCGGCTCGTCTGAGATGCCGCGACTGTGGGTACTCTTGCCTCTCCAGGAAGAAATGCGGAGTATTTCAGGCAGAAAAGCTTCGTCTCCTTGGTTGCCCCATTTTTATTTTTTCGCATACAGTAATTTGCCCAGGCAGAGGACTGAAAGCCGTACGAGTTCGTTCCATGTAATGGGGATCATGATTCAGAGAAAATTGAAAATCCTCGGTATTCTGATTCTGTCCAGGATTGCAGTTCATTTCATGGAAGACACATGTGCCGGGTTGCGCCGTCACGGGAGCTGTTGCGTCTGTATGCAGGCGACAGTGTGGGCGGACGTGGAGTGCTCTATGCTAATGCTGAGCAGCGGAGGATTTCGTTCATTTGCATGAATAACCATCCCTTCAGCCGGAGAAATTGGAAGAAGTTGCATATCGAGCGGTCTTAGGATTTTCTTTTCTGGTTAAATAAGGGAATATTTTTACTGGGATTGTACTTTTGCTCGGTTAGATGAGAAAAGTACGACTACTTGCTATTTTCTTGTCTAATGTACGATCATTTGACATGAAATAAGTAAGTGAATTTTTATGTAGCAGAAATGTAATCTCAATCTGTTGGCGATCTTCATGCAGATAAAAGTCGTTGGTAAAACTAGATTTTGTCATTTTTTGAATTTTATTATAGTACAATATTTCATATTTTCACTTTTAAGATGAGAACGATATCCAAATGTAAATAAATAGCACAAAACTCAATTCATATCAAATATATTTCATGTGTTTACTATAAATGCTTTTTTCCTTTCGTGTTGAGAATTAAATTTACGAAAACAAGTTAAAAAGGAGGCAATGTTTTAACTTTGGCGCATCGGCCTTTGAAATGCTCAGCGTGGAAAAATATTGGTGTTAAAGCCTACAGTAAATTTATACACGATCTTAAGCAGAGGTTGTCCAGTTTACGAGCCTTGAGAGTGACTCCATTAGACCCATTCCGCCCAACGTGGAAGACATGTTGCCCGCTGCACTCGGCCGCAAAAGCAGGAGGCATTCAATTTCGCACTCGGCGCGGAAATATTTATTGTCCCCACGACTGCCCCGGACGTTTTGATAGCTACGAAAAATTGCAGCACAATGGGGCGGTGCACGTCGCCGTTCGTTACAAATTATCACAAATGGGCTGTGGCTGGAAATGGCTGGCGTGACCGCCGGGTGCCCGCTGCATTTTAGCACTGATGAGCGATTCAGTTCGGTGCAGCGGCGATGCATGGCCGAAATCTGCTACAATGGTTACCCTCATGATTTAGGACATCGCGATATGCGCGATGGCGAGTGAATTCTGTTGTTTATTTGAAAAGTATTTGTTTCTAAATCACTCTGTTTCCACCCACTGAAAATGCTATTTTTATAATTCATTTAGGTAACTACGTACTATTATTATATTTTAGTATTTTTTTTTTCTTTGTTTTCTTCAATCCTATATATTCAATTCAGATCAATGTTAGAATGTGACAAGAAAACACCATTTAATTGTTGTCATAAGAAAACTCAATTGGAAAGCATACATACTACATATCTAGATATTTATTTAAATGAAAAAGAACGGAGATCTGCTTTTGTACCGAGGAAATTTAAGGCGCAATACCACTGCGACTGATCCAGAAAACCAAATTTTGTGTGTTCAAAATTTTCTATAGGAAAAATATTCAAAATTGCTAAACCTGGTCCAAACGATTTTGATTTTTCCTTTTTAATTATTTAAAATTGCAACGACTAGACCAATTCGTAGTCACGTATTGTATTACATATACATATATGTATGTACGTACTTTTTTAATGTTTGTCGATAAAAATTTTTGTAAATATACACTGAAAAAAAAAATTAGCAAAATTGACTAATCTTTTATTGATTTTCAGCCTACTAATTGAATTATCTACTTGTTATACAGAGGCATGCATATTAGCTTGTTGCTTGTTTTGAATAATGTCATAAAAACAGTCCGACGAATGTTAGTTCAACAGGCTGGGATCTGTCTGTAAACCAAGCTTTAAGTCCGAAGTACCTACATATAATTAAGGCTGTAAAGCATGGCGGTGGCAATTTGAAAGTTTGGCGTTGTATGTTATGGCATGGTATATATATATATATGGTAAACATATAATACATAGATAGTAGGACTTATTGTCGCCCTTAAAAAAATTGACTAAGCGACGAATGAATACGAATTGAGCGGTGCTGATGGCTGGGACCAGGAAATGAATCGACGTCACATAGCTAAAATGCAACGAGCAGTTGCAGTTGTTCGGAAATATTGGAACTCCAAAGGAGGCGAAGCCTCAAAGATAAATCCAGCGTAAAGTACGAGTTAGGCGCATCTGCCATAACACGACAATTGAATTGCTTCATCGCGGGTCGATTGCGGGAACAACGCAACGGCCAACAAGAGATTCCTTATCGGGGAGCATCATCAGGCGCATTCGACATTATCCAATTCTTGCTGTGAATAGTAAGAATTCTCGGAAGACATCGAAATCGTGCTTTCCATCCAACTCCCATAGGGTACTGAACCCACGGTCGTCGCGCGGAAAATGCCCGAAAGCAGCGCGATTTTTCTCCGCGCCTTATCTGCATCTGCCGCGTGGACGGAGAAATATTTCTCGTTTTGATTTTCGCAATGCCCCGCTGTTCGCGGCCGGTGAAGATCTCAGTGGGGGTCGGGCGATGCGATGCGAAAGATCATGGGTCAATCAATTAAAGGGCTCGAGCGGCTCCGGCATGAAGCGCGCTCGAACTGCGCTGCGAAGTAGCTAATTGGCGGTATGAGCGTCCTAATAGGCGACCTTGAAACGAGTTCGATTATCCATCACGCGCTCGTTCGTTCAACCGCTCGAGAGCGCGGACCAGTTTTTTCCGATCACCTACATCTTGCGCGAACGCCGATGCGAAATTAAACGGGGAGCCGCAGCGCAGCGGTGCTCCGCGGCCCCGCGCCGGCTTTAATTGAAGCTGAATTTTCTACATCGCGTGGATGTGGAGCCGCGCAACAAGTGTCGTGTCACATAAAAACCAGCTCTGGATGAAGTGGTTCTACATTTGTCCCGGCATATCTCAGCCCGCTTTTTCCAGCAGGTTCGGCTCTGCGCACCTACGAGTAAGCGGATGATGGCGGCGGTGCTCAGGATGATGATGATGATGACTGCAACTACGACGCTATGATGCATTCTGAGCCGCCGAGAGCTCTTGCAATTGCAGCCATAAAACCGGGCACGAAGGCTAAATCCGATAAGGAGGACATGTTTGTCTTGCGCGGACTGCGGCATCAATCAAGCGAGCAGGGGGAGATATGAGTCGAGTTTTTCCCGGGACTCCGGCTGTCCGGATAAGGCGAAACAAGTTTCCTTCTGGTCTGCGTGTGTGCCGCTGTATTCCAGAATTAGGAGCCCGCTGGAGCAACGTGAGGATCTTTGAACTTGACTTGACGTGTAATTTCTGCCCTGCCACTGGTGCTCCAGTCGTTCCCGTCGCGAACGTGGAAAATATTCAAAACTCCTCATAACGAAGCTCACTTGAATAAGTTGTTATTTTTAGCCATTTGCTTTGACAGAAAAGTGGATGAAGGTTTTAATTCCAAGAACTTATTTAGATCCTTGTCAGCAGAAATTCTGAAGAAAGTCCTTTAGCTAGAAATTTTACTTTCCAACAACATTAAAGTTAAATTTGCAAGTCATTAGTATCATATGTAGGTATTACACCGGGTGAACTTCAGTCCAAGTATGTACATAGAGGCCTTGGAGGAACGAACAAAAATGGAGTGGAAATGAGCCGTAAAAAGTGAAGCTATATATTTCAAAGGTGTGTGAAGAGAAAAACTCACATATACACATAGACATCATTCAGTGCAGGCGTAAAAAGTTTGCTGGCATTGCGAAGGGATAGGTGATTTAATCTGTTGGAACCGCCTGTTCTGCAAACGGACATCGGGAACCTAAACCCCAATAAAAAGAAAGTATTAAGTCAAGTAATATTACTATCAATCAATTTTATTAACGCATTATCCCCCATAAAAACCTGTATGGCGACGACTTTGGCATCCATGTGCAGATATACATACATATATCTGACAGTTCTTCTCAAACTCATTTCAGTTAAGAATGAATCTTATACACATAAAATTTAATTATTTACACAAATTTATCAAACGAAATCACTAAATGTATTTTTCTTAAATACTTACTTGCGAAAAGAATTTCCAAAAATCCCGTAAATCTGCACTTTTTTACAGCCAGGCACAAAACACTGCTTATGATCTTTTCAATTGTATTTTTCGCAAAATAACCCAAATATGTATAAAATTACACCTTACAACCCACATTTAAGCAAAAAAAAAACAACAAAATAACCTCTTCAGCACTTTAAATTTCCCGCTCATTTTTCGTTTGACAGTTAATTTGACATTCAGTTTTCCGTTTCTGATATTGAGAGTCCCGAATTTTGGTTTCACTGACAGACAAGAATTTTATACGGTTCTTCCACTCCATATTCGTTCGTACGGTTCTTCCACTCCATATTCGTTCGTTCCTCCAAGGTAAAGGTAGTTACTTACTACATTTTCTAACTAGGCTAAACAAGTTACTTTCATAGGTAAAACTTATGTATTTTAATTGCTGAAATATGAATTTATATCTCTTAAAGCTTAGGTACTTGAGATAAAAAGTATCATCACACATTAAAAACAGGTTAAAATTTAATTAGAACCTTTTGGTCTTTAGAAAAAAATGTGTATTAGAGCAGAAATAAATTTAAAGTTTTTATTAATAATAACAGGGTCCTTGAGTAATTTTTGGGAAATACGTACTACTTTCAACTTCAACTATTTTGTAGTAGTAGTATACCTCTTTGCAGTCGATGTAACCAATTTGTAGTTGTTTTAATTGCTTTAGAATATGATATCATTTTCCAGTACTAATTGCACATTTAGTTAGTGTGATTATTTTTTCTTAAAATGTTAAAACTAAAAGTAATAGATTAAAGCCAAACTTTAACAGTTAAACTATTTTACTTTTACATAAATACTTTACAGAAATGTATTTATTTTTTATTTATAAGCTTGTTAAATGAATTGTTTGATTAAAAAGTGTCTTCTCGCCTTATTCTAAAACGGATTTGTTCGCTCCAAAGTGTCATATTAAATAAATTTATCTTTCCCATATAACTTCTAGACTGAAATTTACCTAGCTTAGGTTTACCCCAAAATAAAATGAAGTTTTTTAAAGTTTACTAATTTAAAAATCGCTTTAGATTAGTTACTTCTTAAAAACGAGGATTGAAAGTAGCAATATCCGACGCAAAAACAATTTCAACAGCTTACCCACGCCGGCCGCAGAATCAATTTTAATTTACATTTCATGGAAGTCAACTCCATTCGGATCGCCTTAAAAATTCAGACACGGATTTCCATCTACTTACGATTCCACCAGCCCCTTCGATTAGGCAATCCGCAAATTTGATATCCATTACTCGCCGTTAATATGAAAGCTCAATCCCCCCCTCCCCACGAGCTATCGGGCCGGGCCTATGGGGCCATGGGGGCATAATGGAAAATGAGAAGTTGTTTTCTGCCCAAGTCACGTATCCTCGTGTTTAGAGGAGCCACCTTTGGGGAGACCCCCTCCCGGAGAGTCCTGAGCCCCGTCGGCAGCAGTTGCAGAAACAAAAGATTTATCTGAGCCCATAGACAGATCGGGATATTTTTAGATTTCGAAGGACTGCGAGGGCTGCTCCTGTGCCTGACCAGAAATAAAGGGGATACAATTTTTCCCAATATTATAAAAAAGGGATGGGCGGAGCGGCGGGACGGACACCTTCTGAAGTAGACGCTCAGAAATTCCGGCCATGACTGCTCATATCTTTACGTGATGCGAATCCCCGATAAGTGGATTAAGTTGTCGTTCAGATAAAAAATGGTTTCCCAATTTGTCAGAAGGGCCTGGCTGATGGATAGATAAGGGCTCCTCGTGCGGAGCTGCTGCCTCTTCAAAAATTTATTTAATCTCATTTTGGGCGCTGCTTTGCAAGTCTTTTGTTTGATGATAGCCAGGACCGAGATTTCTCGGCGAGATAATTAAAATTAGACTGGATTCTGCTCCGAGGTGATTCGGGGAGGATTCGCATTAAGTCAAAGTTTCAACGATTTATGTTGGGCCCACTCGACATCTTCCCCTTGAATAGTTTGTGTGGTTGGTTACTAGTGAATTTTAAAGGCCTCGAAAACTTTTAAGAGCAATTAAACGACTACCAGCAATAAAGCCACAAAACCCATAAAATCGAAACAAATATTTTCCTTCAGTTCGTACTTCTTTGCAAACTTCTACCTCGGCTTAATAAAGTTGCCGAACTGTTTTACAGCTTTCGATCGAAATAAACAATAAATCTCCTCAATAAAGAGTTTCAAGGATTATTTATGATATCGGTCGATCAAATTCGCTTGCTTAGTTAAGTTAACTCGCGCAAAGACTACTGCAATTTTCAGGTAGTTGCGTGCCTAACTCCTCAAACAACTTCATAAATCTCGCGAAAACTGTGAAACTGTTTATGATTACTCTGCACCGAGCTAGCTGCGGAGGCACTTGGAGCAGCAGCACCTTTTACGGGCAGCTTTCGGAAGCTGAGGAGATTTTTACTTGAGATATTCGCCGTTTAAGACTTTAAGCACTTTAATGAGGATTTTAACCCGTGGCAGTTGTTGTCCGCAGATTTCAACTTGACGGTTTAATGCACACAAAGTGCGAAAATTGAGGCAAAATGTAGCCATAGAGAAATGATTACTTATACTTTTAATAAATGTCGAAGAATGTTCTTAATGCATGGAACAGCTTTGAACATTTATTTTACCCCACACTTCATTTGAACATTTATTTTACTCAATCTTTCATTTGAAAATTTCCAGTTTATTTCACTCCTAAGGTTAGTCTGAAATATTCAGAAAGTTATGGTTTAAACTAGTGGACCTCGCTCATTTCCAATCGAAACTTCCGTTGCATGTTAATGTCCGATTTTGATGGTTCGTTCTAAAGTTACACAAACTTCAAGATTTATTTGCTACTTTAATTTTGCATATTTTACTAGGAAGCTAACAAATCAAGAAAATTTCTAGAAAATTGCAACAAAAACATTGTGTTCATTTATTTGACGCTCTTTTTCTCAATTAATTGAAAACTTTGTTAAGGGGATATTCTCATCTAACTACCCAAAAAATGACGTACTTTTGATTTTTGCTTTTTACTTCAGGAAATAGTAAGTATAGCACTAGGTTATCTGCTACATATTTATATTATGAGTTCAACTACAAATATTAATTTGGTTTAATAAAAATCGTGTTTTTCAGTTATACGTACCTTAAGTTAGAAAAATGTGGTTTGAAGAAAATCGCGTTTAAAGTGCGCCACCGGTTTTCAAGATATTTGCAATTTTTTCTGGTACTTATTCACAAAGATTCAGATATTGTCAAAGTTAAAAAAAAAATTTAAATTCCTGATGGTGACTTGATTGAAACTCATGATGGCCCTTTAAAATAGTTAGGTTTTGCCTTACTCTTATGATTTCAATTTTTTATTTTGTGAGAAATATTATCTGATGCTATGCACCTTACACATGCATTTGTATAACCATGCACATAATTTGGATGTAGAATCATGGAGCCACACTGTGCACATATTGACACATGAAAGTATTCCTGACAATCGTCATGCATCCCGCACTGAATTGAGTGCTCCTTAAATTCCATTTTGGAGGATTTCCGTGCATGTAAATCAGCCCTGGGGCTGGCTGGGCTCCATGCACACGTCCTGTCCGGGAAATAGCCGCATATGTCTGTTGATGGCACTGCTCGCGCGCACGGTGGTTTATTGTTCTGAAATTTTTCAGATATTCATAATGTTTTAATACAGCATCCAGAACCCTTTAGGAAGCGCATGAAGTGGTTTCGTGGGGGGCTGACTGAAGGAGGATTGATGGTAATTCGGAGTGGATCGCTATCTGGGTGGTTTTATTGTGAAAATATATTTTTAGTATATCCCTTGAAACTTGAAACAAGGGTCTTGAGGGCAAAACACGATACTTCGCGTTTTTTCGTCAATCCCTGCAAGGTGTTGCATGCAAGGAAGTGCAGAAAGATAGCTAAAGCTTTATAAATGCAAATTAGCTCGCGAGATACAGTCAGATACATCCTTTATCCCAAATTGCAGTCTCATTCCTTCTTAAAGTGAAGAATTACTTTTTGATCGACCGTCGCTATCTCTCCGTTCCAGGAGGAGCTCCCTCGTAACGGCACTTGGATCGATACAGGTGATTGATGACCCACCCTGTACATTATACAAGCCCCTTGGAGTTCTACAATTTTTCTATTTTAGGAAAAATCGAAATCAAAAATAGTTCAAGTGGCGGCAAATCCGCAAAATACAGTGGCACGGTGTTTGCACCTGTGTTCCAGAAAACCCTCCCTTCGGATGCACGTTTCCTCCTTGTTGCATGTTGGTTCACCGCGGCAATTTTATCCCCACAACTCGGCGTGCACCTGAGTCAGCCGGCAAAAGCGCTATAATTTCGCATTCTATCACTCTTTCGAGGGTGAGGGCGGGCATAGCCGCAAATATGTGGCAGCTCCCCATTGCGGAAACTTTTTCCAGAAATTTCGCGAAACTTATGGCGACGGGGAGGCGGGCATATGGCTCCACAAAAATTTTCCAAGGCGGCAAGATTAGTTCGTTGCGGAAAAACACGGCGAAATATAAATTTTTACGTGTGATACACGGCACCTAAGTAAATTTCGTTAAGCACGAGTGCAACAAGTTAACGTGAAATTAGTGCAAAGAGCTTCGCTGCAATAGATGCTCCCCAAAAATAATGGGTGTCTATTTTGGTTTACAAATTTTAATTCATACCGGAGTTAATTCATACCGTAGTTTCGCATAGTTCTCGAGAATTACAAGAAACTAAAAAATAGGGAATCACACAAATTTCAATTTCTTATTTAACATAGGTACATAGAAAATATTATTCGATAAAATCAATCAAAACTGAATTACAATAATAAAAGTTAGGAAATTTAACACTTTTATTGTTCTCCCGAAACTATTAGTAAAATAATTCCAGCTTTACAATTCGTATAAAAGTTCTTTTTACTGATCTCTTTTTGGAAGCAGTAAAAAAGGAGAATTGTTTAATTGCATGATTATCAAATTTATTGATAATGAGATAGAAAATTATTTTTCCAAAGTACAAATTTCTTCGCATTCCGTATTACAATTCTATGCACAAATTGAACCAGTCACCGACCTCATTCATAACAAACAAAAGTTAATTTCCGCTGGGAGAGGTGGGCGGTGCGGTGCGGCCTATCCTGGTGGCCAGATGATGAATTCGCATTCCGCAAACTTCCGGAAAGGTGAAAATTTACTTGGAAGAGATAAAGTTTTACGCTGCTGCCACATTGCACCGCACCGGTACCGGATTTTATATGCATTACATATATGTAGCTGAAATTTACTCCGGATTTTCAGAATATATATTCCCTTTGTGAGCATTTTTGAGCGACAGCGCATTTTTGCCAGATTGAAAAGTTTCCGGAACGTTTTTTCATTTTGGATAAAAATCCTTTCTGATGATTCAACTGGACACTTTTCGCTCACTAGGTTCCTACTACAAATGGGGAATGTTCCTAAAGGGTAGGTATGCTCGCATTTAGCTCTGCTGAATATTTTAAACGAAAGAGGAAAACCCGTTCTTACTACAAGGACTTGGATATAGATGCTTTTGTGCCAGACAATACCGCAGACTGGAAAAAAATCGGAATAGCAAAACTTATTCATTTTTATTCTCTTTATCTTTATAGCTAAACAAAAGAAGATTACTATACTAAATATTTATAATGTTTTAAAATTTATGTAAGTATATAGTTTGAAATATTAGGAATAAAAATAAGGCAGATATATTTTGGAATTAAAAAGTGGAGTGGCTTAGTCAATTAGTTTTAATATCAGCTGAAGTGATAATGATAATGCCTTACCCATCAACTTTTGAATCTAAAATTTATATTATTCACAACTACGCTTTGAAATTATTACAGAAAACGCGAACTTTTCGGTTTTCAGCCGCCTCAAATGGGAAGCTTTAGAAATGAAAATGTCCACGACATGCAATTTAATTTCTGACATGTGACAAAAACCAGTTGACTTGATATTTTTCCCAGCAGTCATCCTTGCAAGGATTCCCGCCGCAATTTTCGCTCCTCGTTCACACTCCATCCAACTGCTCTACAGCTCCACTCCAACGGAGGGCTAGTGCCAGTCATAGTTATCATAAAATTTTAAATTGGAGCATCTTGGCATCTCTGCGGTCGCTGGTGCATCAGTCACTTCGGCGGAGAAGGGCTGGCCCTGGTGCAGCCGGCCCCGCAAAGAGATAAGGCAACTTTCGCCCCGAAGACGCGGGACGAAGGACTATTAAGAGTTGAACCATCGTGGTGAATAATGGAGAGATGCAACTGCGCCTGATCGGCTGCTTTTGTTTGAAGGCACCAGGGTGTGTCAAAAGTGATAAAGTTGCATGACGCACCATAGAAAAAGTTTCATTTTGAACTGAATACATCATCAAAGGAAAATCTGTCTTACTGTGGCATTTAGAGCGTTTTCTCTTTTCAATTTCACGAGTCATTCAATTTTCTTATTTTTTGGTATGTATGTTAGTTACCTTGAAAGATAACATTAAATTGTTTAAATGAAGTTTGCTAAGAAATTTATAAATATAAAATCTAAATTTAATTTAAGTACTAAGTAAGTATTAGTAAGAAAATAATACTCAATCCTTCTTATTCATCTGAATCTTACAAATGTCACGTAAAGGGATACCTAAAGACTGATATACTGGCTGAATTAATCATCGATTTATGCTGAATTAATCATCGATTTATTGCATATTTCTACAATTTCTAATTGATCTTTAACTAGTCTTAACGCCCTCCACAAGGTCGTTCTATTGCTGACATATTTTATGAATGGATAATTTCGCCGTTTCTTCAAAACCATTCGCACTAAGAGCCCTTTTACCTTCCCGACAGACGCCTGCAAACTTACAAGAAATAATTGATATAGACTCTAGAAACGCCACAATTCACATAAAGTTTATGCGAAACGCTTACTTGTGCCGTAAAATAAATTGATCGAGGCTGAGAGGTGAGTTAATCATCCGCAAAGTTCATTAGCATCGGAGCAAATGCTGAGAAATCCACGACCATAGCATGCAAGCTGCACTGGGCCGGCAGTGCTCTGCGGATTTAATATGCAAATCACTCAATAAATGGCCTTAACTGCATAATTATCCGATGCATGTTTGCACGGGTATGCACTTTTAAGCGCCCTTGTTTCAACTCGGGCTCCCTCTGGCTACAAATCGCGTACTCATCGTGGCGAAGTCGGTCAGGGTACCCTCGAAGATGCACCCATGCACCGCGAACCTTTTCGGTTGAGGTGGCTCGCAGAGGGTTTGAAGGTTTCAAGTCAGCCGGCGGAATCGCCTTTGGTGCTCAGGCGACCATCAATTTCATTGGCATAATCGTCGTGATTGAGCTCCATGGGATTAACTGTCATTAGGCTCAGCAGCCACCCAGCGCAGCCGCCTTCATAACTCATTGAGATTTATTTATTTATTTATTCAATTCATCAAATAGCTGATTACTACAATATTTACAATATATACAAACATTATATACTTATATCTATACATACGGTCGAAAAAAAAGCAAGCAAGATAATCTATATGGTCTTGATGTTCATCTTAATAGTTCTTTTTGAAAGATTGAAGTCAATACGATCGAAATCCCTATTAAAAGAACAGGACATACATAGATGCGATTGGTTCATTGAAACCGTAGCTTGTGCGGTGGTGACAAACGCTCAGAAAGTCACGGTTCCTCAGGGAGCGACAAGGAAGATGTTAATAGTCGTCGAAGGTTCTTATGAATAGTACCTAATTGATTTGGTTGTCGACGACCTCGTCTTCTTCAAACATCTTGTCTAATAATTAGAATATGCGACGCAAAAGACTCAAGACACAAGGAGTCGCCTGGCGAGCAAACAACTTCGGGTCTGATTGAGCGATTTAATTTCAATGATTGATTTAGTATGCACGTGCGAGCACAGGCGCCCGCCCCCGATTATCTCCGGATCGAATTTGGTTAATCCTCAATCTCAATCGCTGGTCCCATCAAAATTCATGATTTGATCTGGCCCCGTCCGAACACGATTCGACCGCTTCTGCCGGGAAGGTGGTTAATTACTCCCATGTAATTGTGCAAATCCTTGTATGCATTTATGTTTCAATTCCACAGGGCACAGTGGTCCTTGGGAGTTATGGCGATGTTCCTGTAATCAAATCATGTTTATGTGTTCTTCTCGAATGGTCCTGTAATTAAAGTTAATTTGGTGCAGCAGACTTAAAGACCTGTGTACAGCAAGTTTGTTGTCATGTTTCTGCTCTGGTTCGGCCGTTCTCGGAAAGGTGTTGCGCCTTCGTATTCTACATATGTCCAACTTCTTACATAGATAATTACTGTCTATCTGAAATACTAATTAAAACAAGCGATCTAATTTGACCCTTAGCTTTATTAATTAGATACCGCAGCTGCAAAATGTAATTAAAAACATTTGAGCTTTCAGTATGCATAGCAATTTATTTTGAATCATATATTTTAAATTTTGCTCATACATAGTTATAATTTCTCTGACTGCCGCACATTTCCTTTACACACGTTTAATGCAATAGAACTAGCAACACTCCTATTGCTGTTCATAGCCTTCAAATAAAACTGTTTTAATCCAAAGTTTAATGGCGGGACGGTAATTTTTTTTTTTTTTTTTTTTTTTTTGAGGTTTGGAGACATTTAAGATGACGAACCCAATAAGAAAACCAAAAGTTATAGAAATTTAATTAGTGAAAATAAGTACTGTTACAATTTGGAAATTCAAGAAGGCGGATCTAATTTGGTAACCATATTTTTTCAATTTGATCAATTGAATTAAAAATAAATAAATAAATATATATAGATAATTTGAGACCATTCATTTCGAACCTACTATCAAAGTATGGCGACTAATTGAGTAACAAACATCTTCACATAGGTACTGTCAAATTCAGTCAATCTAGATTGAAAATATTTCCGTGAATAAATAAAAGGTTTTTAATATTGTATCAACATTTGAAACCTAAAATTTGGGAAACCCATCAACGCGACGAACAACAAACATATATGTATATTGGAATAGGGTCGTTGATTTAATTCCCAGCAACTGATAATTGAGAATGTTAACAATTTTCGATAAGTATTAAATAAATATGCATACTTTAATTTATTTAATAATTTCTATTGCGCTTTCCACATTTTAAATCATATAATATAGCTTAGACAAAACTCTTTCGGTGATAACCAAGATTCTATGTATTTCATTGTTTGCTATTAAGCTTTCAGTATAAGATAAAGATTTTTAAATTTTGTGTTAATTAATTTTGCAAAAATATTTCCAACACATATAGATAATACAACTTTTTAGCTCAAGAAGATAACATATGTACAATATATATGTAAATTGTTAAGCCTTTGAGTACATGATATATGTGCAACCAAACGCTTAGCATTCAAATCCCACAATCCTCAATTAGTGTAAATTTCGATCGACATTTTAACAACGTCCCCGCCTTTCCCGAAAGCATCGTTTTTGAAGTCTTTTCTGGTAGCAAAAATAAGCCATACCGACCTCTGTAAATACTAAATTAATTAACAAAATTAAACCCCTGTTGGCGGTGAAATATTCAATTAATTTTTAATGATGCCAGAATTTATGCGGACGTCCTTCGTTGCCGCAATAATGAGAGTTTTTGCAGGCGGGCCGTTAATAAATTGATCGTGTACCGCCAGTTATTTGCACTGGCGCTAGGCAGAGGTGGTTTACATACATACAAGCAGTTACCTTGATTAGATCTTCATTACGAGCCCTGAGATTGGCCGTCTCAAACATGCTTTCGATGCAAACGATAGACCCCAAAAGGACCCCCTACGTACGACACCGCCCAGCTCTATTATTAGCATATTAATGGCTGTATTAGAAACTTGGGGCTGTTAAGTTACGCATGACGAGCGCCTAATTAACGATACGGCTGCCAACGGGAGCACCAAGGATGTCTGGATCTATTTCAAGAGCCCGCACGTTATGGATTAAATCGACGCCCCAAATGCCTTCTTGGTGTCGTTGCCCACGTATGCATGAGTGCTTCGGATCCCAAAGACCTTTTCTCCGAAGTGATGGGCCGGGGCTGGCTCAAAGGGCGCACCTACAATCCCGCAATTTGCCAGTAAACAGAGCACTGCGCGGCCCCAACTTTTGAGTGAATTCGAGCCGCCGAGCCACCGCTCGTAAAATATTTTGTTTGCGCTCATTTCCGTGGAACACTCATCCACCGCCGGGTAGCGACCAGCACCCACAGATAGCAGGAGTTAGATCCTTCGAAGAAGTTCCCTAACTCAGTTAAACCGATTTGTTGCTCAGCATAATTTAGCACTATCCCTTCGTTAGCTCCCCAAAATGCTGGTGCTTATTGGAATTCCCGACCACCACAAAATGGAAGTCAATTTCTATTTACCATCCTGATAGTGCTTGCTGACTGATTGAAATTCAAATTCCCTCTTGGAGTCCTTTCACTAAAATTACTTAAAAATTCCCTCGCATTGGAAATTTTAACTGATATATATACACTTTTCGCAAACGCAGTATAGTTACCAGATAAAATAACATTTCCATATACGCAAAACTCGCTTACAAGAAAAGAAACTCCCACATAATTTCGCTGCATCTTTTCCTATATGATTAAGAGTACAATAAAATAAAACGCGTATTTCTAGCGTTCTTAACCTACTAGCGGACGCGCGATCTCTCGAAACGACAACGTCGCGCATAGTCGTTTCAACCTTGATATAAAGCACGAATTAATCAAATAATAAATTATCTTTCATAATATTGGTCATTGTCTTTGGATTAGGAAACATTTTGACAGTAAAAATCTTACTTCAATATTCTTCTATAGCTTCGTTGTCCCTAAATTCGACATTTATTATTTACAAGTTGTGTATAGCTCTATATATCATGAATATTCCAATGAGTTCTCTAAAAAATAGGTACATACTTTATTGTATTACTTTTATACACTCAGAAAAGCTAATACCTTAAATAAGGCAATCTTTTCTTGTTTTAGAGCTACTATATTCTAAAATTTCTTTAATGTAAATTATTTCGATCCAATTCCTAAGAATTTTCAAGTAAAATACTAATTTTAAAACAATGATAATTCCTTATTAAAGTGCTAAAATGTAATCATTTTCCTTCTGATAAAAAATTTTTCTCTTAAACCAAAAGAAATCATAATTCTAAGCAAATCCCAGAAAGAAAATACTCAAACATCATCTAGTTTAAGTTTTAAATGGCAATTATTTATGCTTCATGTTTATAGTAATGGATGAATAATAAAGGTATGTGTATTTAAACATACTCGTAACTTGCTTTTACTTGTAACACAGAAAAGCAAGTGCAGTAAATCTGAAGTTAAAAACTATCCATCTACTAATTATATCTACTTTACTATTACTTTACTTATTTATAAAACAGCGCCACTTAAGTACATTTTTCCCATTTATCTATAGACAGAGAGAGCTATTCCGGTTATGGTAATATATTATTTAAAAAACAAAATAGCTTCGATATTAAGAACATTCACACTGATTAAAGAAAAAGCCGATTTCATGGTTGAATAACTATATGTGATTTCTTCCTTCTTTTTAAAAATTCGGTTTGATTAGCGCCAAATTAAAATTAATGTAGTATTTCTTTAAAAACAGTACCTTTCTTATGGTTGTAATAATAGTTACTCTCAAACATTCGCTTCCTCTGGAAAAAAACGTTTTATATACTATGTATACATACATACATATATCTGCGGAAAATATCCCATGATCTTTATATATACTTATATGTTAACTGTTAACTATACTGCATCGACAAAACGGCCCAATCGCGGAAACTTGGTTTTAGCGTGCGCGATATCTATTGAGGAAAAGTGCGAGCTATCAAGCGGTGCCAGCCTCCACAGGCAGGCGGAGATGCACGCACTTGGGCGATTAATTGAGAGCTGTTTGCTTGCTAATAACCGCAATATTTCGCGGCGTACCTCGCGACGCCGTCCGCGGTCTGGGGATTTAAGACTTAACCCGCGTCGTGAGTGGCTCACGATAACCCGCGAAACGCCCAATCCCAGCCCCAATGACCAGCAAGCGGTGCCTTATGAGCCCCAGTGCGCCCCGCACACCGCCGACACAAACAACCCGCCAGCGGAGCCCTAATGCACTTTCCTTGTACCTCTCGCACCGAGTTTTATGACTTCCCTCAAACGTCGATGGTAATAAATCGGGCAAATGTTACTGCGGCCCGAAGTGAGTCCCGGCACGGCAGAGGAACATGTCTTCGGTCGACGGGACCCGGGCTCCGTGGCTCCGGGGCTCCGGGGCCCGGGCATGGATGTCTTACTCCTTGAGGCTCTTGAGGCGTCGGGTGAGCGAATCTCTGTGGATTGTGGATTTTATTGCCGTTCCGAGTGAGGTAGGTGACAATGAGAGGTGTACATTTGATTGAGCCGGGAACACTGCGCCGGCTGTGGCTGGATGTAAATCGCACCCGGTTATCCTGTGGCAGGTGATAAGTTTGCTCTTCGGCTCGTAACTCGATTGAGCCACATTATGAATTGTGGGGCTTTTATGGGTGGCCCACCGGAGTCTGTCTGAGCTCTATCTCTGGATTTAGCACCAAGTCGTGACTCGAATTTGGTTTGGTACAATGCCAATGAACTTTCGGCTAAGGGCGAGTTGCATACCTCAGGTACTGTCCTTCGTACCTCAAGGACCTTTGGAAAAAATGGAACATTTTGCATGATTTAATCTATTTGAAAGTTTGTAACGCTCCAGAACTCTATAACAAATTGTGGTATCATGGGAATCAATGTGCCAAGTGAAATGTAGAAATATGAAGGAGGTGGAAGTGTTATTGTTGAACATGTTACTAACCAATTATTTATTACGGGTTAGGAGTTACTAAATTGAAATTAACTTTAAAGATATCTTTAATTTAAGAAAATCTAGAAATGCGATTTCATTTTATGGTAATTATTGTCGTACCTATGTACATATACATTTACTATTCTTCCTTGTAATCATATCAACATTTTTCAAATTGAGGGAATTTTAATAAAAGAGAAGTTATGGATAAAACCTAAAAGCTTCCTATATGATATATTGTATAACTTATTAGAAACATTTTGCCAATCTTATAAATTTGTTTAGTTATAACTATATCTAAACTTGTCAAAAAAAATATCAATAAGTCATAGTCCTAGTCATAGTCCTAGTTTAGAATTCAATTCAGTTTATCTATATGAGTTGGGCAAAAGGTTGTGTTAGGCTCTGGTTCACCTCATTTTATCAAATACCTCATCGGAATCCGTTCAAAATTCCTGCGGTAATCTTTAACAATATAAGCGCAAAAAAAAAAACAATATATGTCAATCAGTCTCGAGAAGAATTTGGATATCAGGAGAATTGTTTGGTGTCATTTATTTTCATTTTAAATAATTATTTTAATTATTTTAAAAAGACATTAGTGATATCAAAATTTAATTCAATATCATAGTTTTAGAAAAAACGATATCTTTTAGTTAGTATTTGCGATACGATAACCTTTGTCGACTCCGATTTCCACATCGTTCTCACCTTGTAAAATAATATCATGACATTACAATATAATTCATATTATAAACGTATAGCATAAAATTGTAGGTAGTAAGTGCTTTAGCAAAAAAGGCGTAGAGGGATGACTTCATCGCTCATCGAAGATACATCCCTCACAAAGAAGTCTCTGCGCCATTGATTTCCAGGAAATAATCGCTTTCCAGACGAGGCTGCGACAGTTGATCAAAGTCGCCCTGATTCCTCTGATTCCCGGTTCCCTCATCATGACAGCTTCTTCTTCCAGCGACACCTCGAGCGGACCCGTCACTCGGCCGGCCGGCGGGCAAATTCCTTTGAGCCCACAAATCCGAATGTCGTGCGATTATCGAGGAATCTGTCGAGCCTATAAATCAAGCCAGCGACCGAGCCGCCGCCGCGCGCCGCCGCCGACCATTGTGCCGTGGCGCTTTGTTCGCCGGAGAATGGCTCGCTATCAATCCTGCATCGAGGCACTCCGGCCGGCCATTCAAAGGGCCTCGACGGTCCTTGGCCAGCAGATCCCGGCCGGCCGCACGGCCCATTTGCTCCAGCTCTAATCACAGGGCCATCGGCGATAAGTGCGCAGATAATTAGTTATTGTAACTCTGGAGGATTCCTCCGGAGATTAATGGATGCGAGGCATCTCGAGCTCTCTATGAGCCTTCAATGGGATGTTTTTGCGATAAAGTGTTAATAGATCACTCGCTCGAAAGGGAGGAATTGGATTAAGCGGGCTCCGCTACCCCGGAAGAGCAAACTCTTCAAAGGGTTTAATGGAGTACCTTTCAACGAATTGCCGACCTCACTCCACACTCCGCACGGAGGACCACCAATCCTTTTACTTTATCGGCTGCAATTACGAACTAGGCAAAATTAAAGAACGAAATTAGTCTTGACGTCGTTCTACAGAAGCCAGCAGGGGACAAGCTGAGTTGCGTCACGGGTCCAAGGGACCTCATTACGGGAGTAGATTGAAAATACACGCTAAAAAACGGCCTTAATTTCTCAATTAATGTCGGTCATTAAAAATGGAGGCGAGAATCTGCCCTGGAAGTCGTCCCGAGCGACGTTGACGCTGGTGTTGAATTACTTAATTGCCAGGTCTTCACGAGTGTCGACAGGAGCAGAGGAAAAAGACGAAGCGCCAGTAGCCAACAGAAATTGGAGTCTGTCCGGATGGAGTAATCTAGACGAAGGCGCGAAAGGGGTTGGTTCGCCATGATTTCCATTAATATTCATTTCATGTGCCGCTGGCTACCGGTCCAGGGAAATTGAAAGGATCCCACGATCGGACCCGGGCGCTTAGCTTAATTAGGCTTATGTGCGGCTAATGAATGTTTTAGAGCAGCCCTAATAACTCCGTTTCGCTGATAAGGGCAAAATGGAACAGTCCCGAATTACCTGCACTGTGAAACTATTGTAACACGTGAATGGCCGGAGGAAACTCAGATTATGAGCATTGTGGTAATTGGGCTCATTTAAAGCGACAATGTCTGTATAAAAGTATGAAATTCACCTAATGGCGAGTTCTGCTACGAATAATAGATTAGTGAATGGAAAATAGGGAATTTAGGAACTAGGATAGAATGATTGACAGTTCGACCTGCTCTTTTTAAGCGATCATAAAATATTTCATCTTCATCTGCAAAGTAACTTTCTGTGTTTAAAAGAAATTGACATATACATATTTATAGAGAAACAGCTAATTATTAGGACCACTAAATAATTTGAAAAAATTCCTTCTTAGCTACATTTGCTTGCTTATCTCCTACACCTTTAAATGTAAACTTCCCAATGCATATGTATATATATTTATACATATGTATATAGTAATACCTTCGACACATATCAAGTCGTAATCAATGATTAGTACTATGTATAAATATTCATTATACAGCAGTATATCAATCAATTTTGAACATCATATCTTCATAATCCTCTAAAAGAAATAATAGTTTATTTCATTTTTACCCAAAAGTTAATCATTTAAATGTCAGATCTTTAAACTTAACTTTTAATAATGTTCAGCATAAAGTATATTATGAAGAGGTTGTCCTTATAAATTGTCATTATCCTTTTTTTAGGTTAATTGGATGCACTGTCTGTACGTGCATTCTTAATGATTTAATTAGAGATAATGTTCAACATTAGCCCTTAGCATTAAGGGAACAATGTATCTAAGGTATAAGGTAGGTACTACAAGGATTGGGTTCTTTTCAATTGTAGTAAATTTGTTATAAAAACTCAAAAAGTTCTTAACTCTAAAGGTGATACCTCCCTTTTTAAAAGTTAAAGCTTGTGGAGAAGAATTTATTATTTGATTTCTATATTAAATGCTTTTAATAAAATTCTTTCATGATCAACAAGTATTTAGCGGCATTAGAAGCATTTAAAAGATTACATATGTATTTAATTTAATTCTATTTTGTAAAGTAATTTATAACAACAAACATAATGTTTAAACAAAAGACAAAACAAGCTAACTGATTCAGTTCAAATTCTTAGCTTCCCATTTTATTTATTTTTCAATAAAAAGTCACTAGATATGTATATATAATAACACAATACTTCATCCGCAGATTTGATCATGAAAGGAAGTTAGGTCAATTTCATGTTAAAAGAAAAAGCGATTTTCTTTGAAGTAAAACGTAGACCGACGCATGAAATAAGGGACCTATTTTCAAAAAGAAATTTCCAGTCGAAATGACTCCTTCAAGTTTAACCTGAACCAATGCTATAAACAATTTACCTCACTTTTTACCTTCCCAAAAGGCCCTCTTCATCAAGCGACTCTACTGTTGCATTCAATTTGCGAAAAGTCTGACGCTAACAAATTACATTTTTCACTTCAAAACGATGCTTTTAGCGCGCCGGGTTTTTGCATGACTTCCTCTCGTCAAAAATTGATGAATCAAGAGAAATTCAAGGAAAACGCAACTTTCCTAAAATCCTGAACGGCCAGCTGCACGTGCAGCTCTCAGCGAGTTCCACATTTAATCATAACAAATTCGGCGGACCGAGCATCTCCACGTGCGGGGGAGAAGGCGCGGCGGTGGGTCCAGGTGGATGTTTTTCAGTGTGATAAAAGCGGTTTAAAGCCTTGGTCCAACGACCACTCAATTTATCTTCGCCGATTATTGGGCTGACCCTTTTCAAGCTAACAGTGTCAGAAAACAGCCGGGTCCTGGAAAGGGTCAAATCCCACTTCTCCCAAGGGCACACGTCCGTCGTCGGGTTAACTTGTTAAGGAGAAAATCTTTTATTTTGCCTGGCTTCAGGCTTTCTCACTTTTCTGGGAATTTTTAATGAGGTTTTGCTGTAGTCAAAAGCGATCACTGATTTGCCTTTTCTTAAAGAAGATTTTTTGATAATAGAACTTCAATAAAGCTCCAGCATTAAATCTTGATAACTTTCTTACATCTTATTTGTATACAGTCTACTTCTCTAACTCATCGTAGTTTGGGCCAAATATCTACATATCTAGAATTTTCAAATTTTTAAATGTACACGCTATTTTCAAAAACACGTCACATATTTTTACAAGTACCACTTATGGGTAAAACTTTTCAAGAAGCTAAAGCTTGTGAATTAATTTATTTAAATATGTATGTATACATTTTTCACGACCTCAATTTAGAAGAACTATCACTCCGATTCATCTTTTTCGATTTTTCCCCACAAACTGCCCTTAAAGCTTAAGAGTACTCGTAAAACTTCTATAATAAAAACTGCGATAAACGCCAGGATCTCATTTCCCTAGGAGTGCTTTATATTAAAACATCCTATTCATGGAAGTCGCTGTCATTCACCTCGTCTCCGAAAATAAAATGCGCTCCAGGGGCTTTTTTGCTGGATGGATATAAAAAATAAGGAATACATCAATTGAAGTGGAAGCAGAACAAGCTACGTGTCCTGTGGGAGAGCTCTCGGATGGAACAAAAGTTTGTCGTGTTAATGTTGAAATTACATAAAATGGGATGGGTGCTCTCTGGACATTGACTTTAATTATTGTTTGTTAAAATTTGCGAGCGCCCAGAACATCTAATGGTTCGAAACAGAACACGAACTCCTACGATTTTTGTATCTTTTCGTGGAAACAGCCACTGCAGCACATCGGTTCCGCGAATTTACGCTTTTGGCTGGATCTCACCGTTTGAAGGCATGAAATATATTTCAGAAACAGCTGATGCGTTTGTTATTTTTTCCAAAACCGCCAAAGAGATTTTTAAGAAAATGTTGAGCCTAATGCAGGACTCTGGTTGAAATTTCAGCAAGGAACATCACTTTTCCCAGAAATTATTCAAAAGAATATAGACCATCTTTGCGGCACATTATCCTGATATGCTGCGAAGCATGAAAGATTCCGTCCACATGGGGCTTTTCTGAGAAAATGCTAGCGCAAATAATTTCTGCTTCTCGAAGCTTTCCGTTTCGCTCAGGGCTCTGGTAACAACTGCTAAGTACCTTCTAAGAATTTTCTTCAAAAGTTCTTGGAATGGTATGGGGGTGAAAAATCTCATTTCAATATGTATAAGTACTTAAAATTTAATAAGAACTGAGCTTCCTCATAACAACAAGGAACTCAACTTTTATTGACATTAAATAAAACTTAAATTAAGTCCCTGACATGTTCCGACAAATGTGGACAAGCACACGAGTTCAATTTTACTTAGACCGTAAACGATCGTATAAGAAAGGCGAAGGAAAGTTATTTTAGAAGATTATTACATTAACTCAACCGATATACATTGTAATATATCAGAAGACATTTTCTTAATTTGTTGAAACGTAATTTTTTATAAAAATATTAATGGTTATTGCCGTTACATAATTTCGAAAATGCTTAGAATGCTTTTACATCCAGTCATTACAATTAAAATGTTGAATGAACAAAGTGGGCCACTAAACACTGTTCCATCGAAAATGGTCTATGCAAAGGAACCCTCTACTTTTTAGAAAGATGCACTTTGTTTAAAAACGCGATTCTTAACTTGAAATTAATGTGATTTTATTAAGCATTCAATTTAAAGAATTACAAAAGCAATTTCTAAAATAGGAATGTTTATTAAATAAGTTGTATTATTTTAAAAGTGTGCGTCTGTATTATTATTATTGCTTTTTTCTAGCTACCTAGTCAAAAAAGGTTAAAACTTACTTACTTCAAAATGTATTCCATACAGTGGTATACGGGTTTACGACTTCCTGAGTAATAATTTTGAAACTTCGAAAACGCTTTCGAAATCATTGCCATCTCATTAACATGAAAACATCAAAGCTAACCATCCAATCGACTATCCGGCTATCTTACGACACGACCGCAGAGGTCAGAAGAATCCTCGCAGTTTGGGAACGAAGAGCCACGCGATGGGGGCATAAATTTAAGTGTGACGTAAAATTAGCCGTAGGAAGCGCAACGAAGTACAACTGCACGCTGCGTCGGCCGCGACCGCGACCGCGGGCTATCAGTTTCGCTGGTCGTCAGTGTAAATACGCGCGACCGGGACGTTTTATTGCCGAATTATCCTCCGCCGCCGAGGTTTGTTTGCGCAGAGGCTGGTGAAGTACCAACGCATGCATGCACCTGCCCATAAATATTTTCTGATTTATCTTATTTCCCGCGAGTGCCATAAATCAGAAATCAGAAGATATCGGTTTTGAGAAAAGAATTGAATTTCAGTCGATCTGCGCGCCCGAGCGGACGGGGCGGGTCAATAAACTTCGAAGCGCAGTTATGACGACTTCTTCGGCCAAGACCAAGTCGAGTTAAAGAACTTGCACAGCTAATTTTTGCCAGTCATGAAAAGAAATTACCGCGAGTCTACAACTAGCCGCTTCCCTGGCCTTCGCGACGGGAGGAGGAGTGCATCTTCCCCAGTCTTCACACCATCGACCGGTTTAATTGGCACCGGGTGGCAGCCCGAAGCATTTAGGTGAACACGTGAGAGAAAGAGTTGTGTGCCCCTATCGCGGTCACTGGAAATAATTGACAGAGAAAATGAGAAACGACTCGGACAATCCGTGTAATTATTGGCCGCAACGCGATCGGCAAACGAAACGAGTTCTCTAACGCGGCTAAAGCGTTCCTAATTCAAATCAAATTTAATTGCACGCTTTTCCCATGCGCCGGCTCCGACGTCTTTAAGACTTAGAACCACAACGACGGCACCTCAAAGGGATCTAAAGTTTTCCACCTTTTAGACCCTGTCCAATCGCCGGAATGGATTTAAGCACTCATCCAACTCCCAACTATGCTTGCTGCTTTGTGCAAAACACCATTTGAAAATCCAAGAAGTAATCAGAATTTCTGTTTTCTTTTGACGAATTGTTTGCGCTAAGAAAAATACATTTTGGTTACTTAGGAAAATTTAAGTTTAATCGAAAAATACTGTTTCAAATTACATTTAGTTACAATGAAAACATGCTTTCTTAAAATATGAAGGAACTGATATTTAAATTTTCATTCTGGAAATTGTTCTGTTTTGTAATTTTGAATGAAAGGAATTTACAGTGATACGTAGATAGTATTTATGAATTATGAATATACGAGGCGCGGAGTTATTATGTTGTTGTTCTTATCCTTATATTTAACTGCTTCTCATTTAACTAATCAAATATTTTAAGAAAACAAATATTGCCATATAGGATAAAAAAACCTGTCGATTATAATACCATTACAAAAATGCTCAGAATACATATGAAATGAATGGTTTGAAAATCCATTATAAGATGCAGATAAATGTATCTGCAGTTTGATTGCTTTTAAATACAAGAGCAATAAAATAAAATCCAATATTAAAATAACATATTTTTATTTGGCGTTATTTCCAATATAATTTTTTGGTATTAAAAATATTAAACTATTGCTGCTGAGCGTCGAGTGGTGGCATGAAAATGCATTCCAACTGCAAGTACCTAAAATACGAATTTATGGCCCCGTCAAAAAGCCATTCACCGGAAAATATTCGTTTTCGACAGAGCATCTAGGCATGCACTCATCATGATGCATTTTCCTCCAAGTGAATTGCTACTGATAGGAAATTGCAATACTTCCAAATAGACGGTCAATGGCACCGGGCGGGACGGGACACCCCAGCTCCAATTTGACGCCGTAGAACCAACCGAAACTGGAAGCTCCATAGATATAGTCGGCTAGAAAATTGGATGAGCGGAAGAAACTCGGACCGACAGCCTGCGGCGGCGTCGCCATGATGGTGATTACATGGACCTGGAAAGCCAAAACAATGATTAGAATCCGTTTGGTACGCCATGGAGCTGGTGCCATGCCGCCATGGAGTAGCTGCCGGTGGGCTCCTTTCCTGTTCAGCAGCCCACAAATTAATTAAAAGGGTTCGAGCGAGCCTCAGGATTTGACTACCCAAGCAGGACACGTTGTAATTTTTGAGATACCTTAAAAGTCGGCTATGTCCGACGTTAATTAAGCTGGCATGACTAGAAGTTAGTTCCGAAGCGAAATGACTCGATCAGACCTAATGCGTTTTAGGGCTAATGCAGCCAACCTGGTTTCTAATAAAATGTTATGTAGATTTTGTCGACTGTTTCAGCTTATGATAATTATAGCGTTTAGCAGCAACCATTGAAAATTACGAGCCATTCACGCCCTGCTACTGCATGTACAAAAATTTTATATTGAAAACGTGATCCGAATACGACCCCGAAATACTTTTAATTAGAGCAATTGGGCTCTGAAAGAGTTCACCGGTCCCATAAAAGCGAATTCGAAACAACTCCCGTCTACACCCGTGCTGTTTGCAAATTAAAAAAGCACTCGGCGGATTCTAGACAACACGCTTCGTTCAAAAAAATTTATGAAGGTGTCACATGGCGCACAGTTCAGCCAATTTGCCCTCGAGTCGAGACGATGAAATTCCTGTTCCTGTCAAAGGAAGCGTATTTTCCTGTGGCGGGAAGGTCGCTTGTACAGCTCGATTCTGCTGAGTAATTGTTTACCGGCAACCCTTTTAGATATAAAAAATCCATACTTCTAGCGGCACAGCGATATCTCCTTTAATTTACATGTAATCCCTTCACGTAGAGCTGCATACATAAACACACCTTAACACAGAGTAAATATTAACTTCTTATAAATCCCTGTAAAAGTTTCTAATAAAAGCGTGTACAGCTAGCTGTACCTAGACGTAAAGAGATAAAACCATTGCAAATACAAATAACATTTTTAAAAGTGAAATTTAAACTAACTCACGCACTGAGGGTTCCTTATGCTACGGAAAACCCTAAAAGGTATATAGTAAAAAATTTTAATCATGATCAGAAATTATTTCACTATCGAAAACGTAAAATTTCAATTCGTTATTTTAAAGAAATTCTTAAGATACGTGTTCGTAAATTACTTCAAACTTTTTTGCTTTCGTACACCAATATATACAGCGTCAAATATTTATTGTAATTCAAATATTAAAAAAAACAACATCTTCAATCTTCATAATCTATGCTTAAAATGCCATATCCCATAAGAATAGGTACTCCTTAAACAAAATTTGTATTCTTTTTATACTCTATCCGTCTTCGGATCGCACTAATAAATATTGTGTATCAATTTGAAGTGCTTATCTCATGCCGTTTAGAGAAGCTGACATACATCGTTAGCTCAACATCAATATGGATTTCTTTCTGGTACGAAGCCCTAAAAATGGATATGCTATTTTTTTGTAGTTTCGAAAATCTTAAAAATTAAGCAGGTTTTTCAAATTTTCCTAACCATTTTGAGATAATTTTTATGTATACTAAGCCTTAAGCACGATTATTTAAAAAAAAAAAACTATTGTGAAGCCTTGAAAATGTCTGCTTATTTTTTCATCTTTCTATATAGCAACGCGTAATTTACAGCATGCGAAATTAAATTCATTTGTTAAGCACTCATAACTGCTGCATTTTTAAAACGATGTTAAGAATGCTTACATCGTAGATTTCCTTAATCTGCTTATTTAAATCCGCGTATCTCGAGAGCTGTGGGTATCCTTCCTAACACCTAGCCGTTTCCCACGAAGCCATTTTACTTTTTCGTGCCGTGGCAACGAAGTGCCAGGCTTTATTTATATGTTCGCTTTCCTTCTCGTTTGGGTTGAAGTTTGTGGGAGCCTCGTTTTTACGTTTCACATAAAAAATCCTTTGCTCAATTGAGCCCTTCGGGCGGGGAACTGAAAAGAAAATCTGGTGCTAAGCCAATTGTTTGCGCTTTAGGGAAACTATGTAGGTAGAATTCAGGAAAATGTTAAATCGTATTCTGGAGCTGCCGCATTATGCTCCTTTTGTGTATGGTACAAGGATTAAGGGAATTTGAAAAGAGGATTAAATTAGACGCCTGCCCCATGCGAGCATAAAGAGAGCTGTGTTTCTTAAATTGGACGAAAGAAGATTTCCTCTACTCTTACATATACATAACTAATTGGGGGCAGGAGAACATGTCTCGAAAATCTTTAAAAATGTATTATAGGTACATCTGCTTGATTTTGATTGTGTAAGGATTTGGGAAAATTGTTCTCATCTAAGAGGTTAGTTCCTGACTTTCTTATAGAAAGCTCTCCCAACCTACCGACAGGATTTCGTGGATCTTTTCGCTTCCAGCAAATTGGGAAAGCTGCGCGGTTCCATTACCTCGCAGCACCTGGTCTGCTCACAAGGAATTCACTCATATTAAAATTATGAGCGCGGGGCATAATAAGGAAACTTCTTGTTACCAAAGTTAATGGTTCCGTCCATGCATCCGCCCCTCCAGTCGCGCATCTGTTGCACGTCAGTAGCAATTAAAAAGTGCCATACAGCTTCCTTAACGAGATGAGATCTCTGAAAAAGATGAGAGTCGGGCAGAGCTGCCTTCGGCGTTGTGTTGCAGCAAAAAAATAAAATAAAAATAAAAATACGTGAGCTCTTCTGAGGATAAGGAAAAAATGCAAAAAACTTCGTCTCCTTCGTGAAGTAGCGTCTCTCGGCGCATCTCCAGATAGGTTTTCTTAAGGGCGTTTGAGTAGTGCACAAGTGCAAGCTCCAGAGATATAATGTGATTAAAAACTCAAAGGGTATAAAAAATCGATTACCCTTCACGGAACAGGGGAGGAAGATCAAGTGCACGCTGAGTGTGCCCCATTACTTTGACGAAATTTAATTGCTTAATGTTTTGTACAGGTTCAGGGCCATTGTTGCATTAAATACTTCTTTTGATTTCACTGTGATGAAATTACGAATTTAGTCAGAACATTTTAATTTGCTGAAAATTCCGTGTAAGGAATTTACATAGAAGACGAATCCGGATTTTTAAATTAATTAGAAAATGGGTTTATAGAGGAAACCTTTTAAAATACGAGTGAAATAAAAACGTTGCAAACATTTCACAAATTATAAGTAAGAACATTATTTTTAACACCTTTCGATTTTTGATCTGCCCGAACCCACATTTTTGAAATTTTGTCTACTTTCAATACATTCCAACTTAACTCTTTAACGACAAAGTTAGAAAATATTCCTAATACTTAAGCTACACGTCGATACCGAGTAAAAATATGAATATAGGCCCAAAACGAGCCAGCAACACGCCCCAAATGGAAGAAGCGCGCGATATATGCTCAAAAGCGGCCCCTATAGTAGGTATTTTTGAAGAAAAATAAAATCATAGAGACGCTTACAGCACGCCCGAAACATGCCTATTTTAAAATAAAAATAAAAATTTTAAATTCGGGTGTTATCTAAGCAATAGATTTGGACTCTTTCCATTTGCCGTTTTTTAAGCCAATATGTACATATATATAATTAAAGAAAGATTACTATGAAAAATGAATACTCAAATATTTTCACTTATTTTTATAATGTGTGGGCCTGTTGCGGGGGTATTGGAGCCAGTTGCAGGCGTAGTTTATAAAACTTTGGGTCAGTTGCAAGCGCCTTTGGGCCTGTTCCAGGTGTATTTTAAGGAAATGCGGGCTTCTTGCAGGCACGATGCAGGCGTGATTGTTCAATAACGCATGCCTCTTGCGGGTTTAAAAAATGGAGAATATTTGGGTATACATCAGGCGCGTTGCGGGCGTGCAAAAAGAATTTACATATTTTAAATCGGAATTTTGTGATTTTTGTGGTTTCTGTTAATAAAGATACACATCCTACTTCTATCAATATATAATATTATTTTTTAATGAAACTCAAAAATGAACTTTATTCATTTATGTATATATTTAGTCATATACCATAAGTTTTAGAGTCTCACGTCTTGGTTTACCGCTAGAATCTAATGAAAAACGTGCTCTGAAAGTCCTAGGTAAACTTGAGGGCTTTGCTTAACCCCTTTGAATCGTCAGTAAACACCATTTCCGGGAAAAGACGCTTGTAGCTACGCAGCAAGAAAATTCCCCGGAGGGCATCAAAAGGCACTTGGATTCGGCTCCAACTCCTTTCCGAAATGCTGAAAGGATATCGCAGAAAAGTAGATCGAACAGCAAGAAAATGCGGACTCCTTCGCCCATGTGCATTCAATTTGAATGCAAAAGCCGTAGCGCCCGGGGAGCTCAATCAAAAATGGAGAGATGAAAAAGTGACGTGAAATCTTCCATTGGACCGAGCGAGCGGCTCCTTATCTCCAGAGATATTCCCTGTAGCCTGACTGGCTGTGGATGGGAAAACTTCCTCAAGTTTCCAATTAACTTTTCTTGCTGCATCGCTTGACCTTAGGCAAAGTTAAGCACCATCCTCCGTGCTTCCCCCGCCTTCACCCGCTTTGCGTTTTGCGCGATGATCCCGATAAGCGCGCTCAAAGTGCCAATCATTATTACAATTTGAGCTTTGAATAAAATTTTCCTTCTCCCGATTTTTTCGTGAAGGAAGAAAATTGGTTCGAAGAGCAGCGACCTTAAGTTCGGGCGAAGTATCACCGAAGTTCTCGAAAAGTTTGCAAAGTTAGCATATCGCCGAGGTACCTCCGCAGGGTTCGCTAGAAGAACCTTCGGCGGCATAATTTGAATTTGCAAGCAATGACCTGTGGTGGGTTCTTCGGAGAAAATGACTCGATTTGCTTCTTGCACTTTAAATTATTCAAATCTGGGGATTTTCCAACAATATTTAAGCAGCATCGATTCAAATGTAAATTTTATGAGTTACCTAGAGTCTGAATTCTTAAACGCAGTAACCAGTTCCTACGGCTCTTCTGAAGATGGCTTTTTCAACGAAATTTAGATGAAGAGAGCTCGTCCATGCCCAAACATTCTCAAGGAGTCCAATAACAAGAAAGCAGGGCAACATATTTCACAATTCAAAACCTTGGCAATGCCTGATTAAATTACGCACGAGTAACAACGAAAGAAGTGACGAAAAGTTTCAAAAACAAATTTTATTTGCGAAACGCAAATTTCCTTTTAACTAAGGTATGCGAAAGAAGAGACCAGCCGCGGATGGATGCATTTCTCCTCGCATTTCGAAGGTTTCCAATTTCCAGAAAGATAACTCAATAAGAAAACTCATTTCCTTGTAGAATTCAATTTTGAGCCAATTCTCGGCCTATTTTTCTGTTTGGGGCGAATGCACACGATTTGGAACAAGAAAATTCGAAAATAGTCTCAGGAAGAAAAAAAAATGAATGGCGAATGCGTAACTGAATCTATCTAGGTATCTAGCTATCTTGGTCTTTATCCTTTGCGAAAATCGTCAAATCGAATCTAATTCCACTGCATACTACAAATTTATAATAGCAGTCTAATACACATATGTAGATTTTTTTTTCGCTTAATACGAGACTTGAAAAGAAAACTTTCCATCACATAAATTGTTATTCTGTTAATTTTCTTTAATTAAATTGCAGAATTAAAGAAAATTTCACTTTTGCTGTAATAGTTAATGTTTTATCTTTATATCTTGACTTTCAAGATGAAAAATCTTCTTTTTTCACCATCGCATTCAAATTGATTGCCTCAACTCAAAAATTAATATGCAATAAAATGAAATGCAAAAGCAAAGTAATAGTTGCTTTAAATGTGACAAATGTATGTCCGAAACTCAATTAAAAAAACACATAAATGCTTGATTAGAGCGGACTGCACTCTCCTTAAACTTGTTTTAACGGCTAAGCGCCATCTGACGGTTAAATTGTCGAACGCGCCCATATCCCCGTGGAAATGCGGCGTCGCGTCGGGGCAAATTGACCGATATAATTGAATGGTTGAATCCTCGCGATTTGCCCGTCGCCTCCTCCAGCCTGCGCTGCAAAAGATCGAGCATTAAAATTTTAAAGCGGGATGCATCAGGCGCAGATTAATGTCGACCCGCTGGCTACGCAGTGCGTTGCGTTATCAACAGCACACAAATCTCAACGCAAATAAAGTGCGCCCGAGTGCGCCCGAGTGCGTCCGAAATCTAATCTGCAGTCATTCCGCATAGAGCGCGCTTTAATTATTTCTGGGCGTAATTAATGTTTGCCCAGATAAGCGGTCGTCGGCCGCAGCCATTGCGCGCTGCCCCGCGCCTAAGTGCACCCAATTGTAATGCAAATTCAATAAAAACATTTCCCCTTTAATGCAGGTAATTCGCCATGGGCGAGAGCCGCATTCGGCGACCCTATATGTAAATAAAGAGCGCGGCGATTCGTTCACGGGACTGCGGAGCTCATTAAACCCTAGGTGCACGGATTATTCCCACCTAAATCATTCTGAAATGTTATTTTGTCCAATTTCAAGTGTTTTGCTGCATTTGCCGTTTGGTTTCAGAGCCCACCCTATTTTTTTGGGTGCTGCACTGGGGCCGCATGTCCAAACATTTTCAGGCTGATCGCGGATAAATAAATTGTTGTCACAATAATTACGGCATAGCGACCCATTTTTTTCAATTCCGATTCGCCCTACTGCCCACAGGTATCGAGGGCTTATAATTTAGAGACTGGTTCAATTAAGGACCAACTCGTTTTGTAATTAGTAATGAACCGATTTACAAGTAAGTATTTACAAGTATTTTTTTACAACTTAAGTACCTACTATACTATTAATTTTCCTTGATATTCTAACAAATAAATACAGTGGGTACAGGCAGAAAAAATAGCGGTGTTATCAATGGAAAGCGAAGTTAATTTTAATGCAAATTCATCATAATTTGGTGCCAATGAGATCGAGTTTTTAAAAGAACTAAGGGAACTATGTACTACTGAAATTGGTTTTTTAAATTTGATTATAATAGCAAAACAAAGAAAAGACTTATTTAAAATAAAGCAGACATTAAAAACTAAAGTGAATAAACTCATGCATATGTGTAGCCCCGCGCACCTTTGGCCGATCTATTGTCAATGTATACGTTAAGTTTGGTCGATAGCAGTTAAAAAATACGTAATCCTCAAAGTAAAGAAATTTTAGTGAGCGTAAGTTCAACTACAAAAACTTAATAAAGCAAGGAAATACAATTTTCTTACTCATGTTTGCGCATAAATTGTAAACGATATAGGTAAGCGATAGTAAAATCTAAAAATCGTACTTTCATACGATCAACCGCGTTCAAAACTTCAATCTAGCTTAATTCACTTGATGAGTTCACATGAAATGACTCGAGAAGGGTTTGAGTTTTGAATCGCTCTGCTCTCCGTAGTTTCCCAGGGATTATAATTCAGCGGCTGGTTTAATTAAGGACTCATTCGATTTGTGGCTGCAATGCATGATTACACGTCGGAGGTGTTCCGGCGCGGCCTCATCCCTGCTCCATCACCTTTCGCGGAATTCTAATAAAGCGCCTCCGCCGAATGGAATAAATTCGCTGCGGGTGCTACGGCGCTCTGCAGTATTTATATTTTAATTTAAGATCGCGCCAACGATGAATGGAATTCCGACGCGTTTCACTTATTAAGTTCCGCGAGGGGCACTTGGCGCGTCTCGCATACTTCGCCACATTCATGTAATGAAACATCGGCCATAACTCATCCTGCAGAATTTATAGCGACACCCATATCTCTGTTCCATTCTCTCGCAACATCCCAAGGACCTAAATAGCAACTAATCATCTTGGGAGCGGTAAGAAGCCGCCGAACGTGTGCTGAAAAGCCGACGTGAAGGCGGTCGGAAAAACGCATGATTTAAATGCAGGACACACAGCTCGCCTTCGTCTTGGCGCACCGACCGACTTTTCGACCAGGAGCTGTTATCACTCCACAGAAACTCCCGACGAGAGGTCACGCAGAATAGATAAATCGCACAAATTGGTTAGTCAGGGGATTCCAGAGCGCCCCGGGACGCTCCCTGACTGACGAAGGTCAGGTGCAGTCCGATGGTCCGCATGTAATTCACCTTGGGCAGCCCTAATTGCTGATCTGTGCACTGTCCTGCAGGCTGATTATTTTTCAATAAAGGCCCCTCCTGGAGGTGATAAAGTAACGATGTCTGAAAAGATCATAACTGAGCATTTGAATATTTTACACTAAAAATGAAAGCACATCTCTCTTAAAATATTGTACATAAGCTAGGCTCTAGAACGTATAGGGGTTACCTTTGCGACAGTTTGCACATTTTAATAAGTGATTTTGTCTATGAAATACGAGTATGTTTTTCATCGGATTGAGGTTTGAAATGAGGAAATGGATACCTGGTTTTAATTTTTTGTACACCGGAGAAGATTAATCCTGGAAAATTGTGGTAAATAAAGTCTAGTAAACTTATTTATTTAGTTAGTTTCAATTGCAAGTACTTTAATAAAATGAAACTTTAGAACATTTGTGCAAAAAGAAGCTGTAGGCAAAGACAAATCCCTTCTTCGATTAAAACACATTTCATCAGTCTTCAACATATCATCGTTTATTTATACAGATAAACTAAATATGGTCATCATTTGAATTACTTTTTACAAATAGTGTTCATTTCTAGTTATACAATGTTTTACCGCTTAAATCTTTTTATACATAAAAAAGTAAAATTTGGCAACATTCAAAAACAATATTTTGCCGCCATAAAACACCTCATCGAAATATTAACTACAATTTTACCACCTAAGCTACTCTCCCTCGTCGCACCGCTCTGTGGATTTCTACGTGACTATTTCGTTACAGGTTCCGCGCCTTAATTGCAGACATAGCGCTGGGCTGTGGTGACTGCTTTTGCTAGTTACTTTAAATGTACATTACAACAAATGGCTCTGTTACATTACACGTGTATATGAATATCAATATCAACTATAAACAGACGGCAGCTGTCAATTCAGAACACCTCGATGACTACAACGTCATTCAGCAAATCAAAACGATCCAAGTAAAAATACCGTTACATCTCAATTGTTATGCCTAGTTATGCTATTTATGCTAAGTTAGTCGCTGAAGGCAGTCAAAGTGTGCACAATCCTCTTTCTATGCTTCGTAAAGTTGTTGGTGGACGAAAACTTCTACAAGCCTGCAAACCTTGCAATTATAAAAATGAAATTTGCAGCATTATTAGGAAACGTTTTTTTTAAATGATATTTTGTACAAACTGGTTACAAAGTCTAGCAGAAAAAATAAATTAACAATTAGAAGAAGAATATAACCAATCTTCTGTTCTAATTTTGTACCTACATATGTAGGATAGGTATTAACTTTAATTAACTTGTCAGCTTTTTGGCATTGGCAAGGAATTACCCTTATTTTTAAGTTTCGGTGACATGGGTTCTTTATTAAATCTTAAATTAAATATCTAAAAGAAGGAGATTATTATGAAACCTTTTATTATTTCGAGTAAAAAACTATTATTGGAAGTAAGTATACTTTCATTATTTCTGTGGTTTAGCTATTTTTTGACAAGTTTATTAAATTTTATGTGATGTAGTGTACAAATAACATTTTGAGCTGTAAACTATTTCCATTAAATAATAAACCTTGGAACTGAACGGAGAATTTTGCAGAATCGAATACTGTGAGAGGGTATACCTATTCATGAAAAACATAAGTCAGATTTTCAGGTTTTATGTTATATTATGATTAAAGCATTCCAGTTCAAAAGATTTTAAGAGATCTTTAAAAATGTGCTAAAAACAACCATTTTATTTTAAATCCCTTCTTTAAATATTTATGTTGTAGACAATTTTCATTTTACAAGTCTAAATTTTAATAGAAAAGTCCGTCAAAATAACGTATCACATCTTTTAGAACAATAAAATCTTGTTGGCGATTCATACTGTATATTGAGACAATTTTAATAAAAACAAGTTGTTGTAATGTTTCTTTTCGAATTTGTTCTGACTTAGTAATCGATGTATTAAAAAATCGATCTAATCTGCTGTTAGTTTCAGGTTCATCAAGCAATCGCGGTCTACCTGGCAGGTTTTCTTGCGGTGATTGTGCGCATTTCAAGCCTTCCTCTATTATTTTTAGGGCACATAAAGCTTTCTCGCATTTCGCTAGAGTTTCTGTCCTGCAGTCTATCTTACAGTGAAGGGTACCAACAAATCCTTAGACAAACTAAACGAACTAAACTAAGAATACCTGAGCACACTGAGCAATTTGGAACAAGACCCCGGCGGAGGCACTCCGATTCGCACTCACCCGCTCCCACGCACGCACGCATTCGCCCTGATTAAAGTAAAAAAGTTTGTAAACAAGAAACGAGGGGGAACAATTTGGTTGCAGCCGATCGTCGCACAGCTACTCGCGGGCCGCGGCGGGCTGGGGCTAGACGTACGCCTGGCCCCGCGACCGCGGCTCCTTGCCCTGCAGCCGCTCGATGAAGTTCCGCCAGCTGACGACCGTCTTCCCGGAGTAGAGCCAGACGCTGGAGGTGACGCCGACGAGCATGGAGCAGAGGTACTTCACCATGAAGACCTGGAAGACGGGCCGCTGCTCCGGGGCGCCGGCCCGGCTCAGCGGGCACGGGATCGAGAAGTGCTTGCACATGTCGCGGTTCCACTGCACCATCCACTCCTCGAAGCGGTAGTACTCGTAGAAGAGGCAGCCGAGGTGGCCCAGCGCCGGCAGGATGAAGAGCCCGCTGAAGAACCCGATCCGCATCATGAGCCGCTCCAGCTTGTCGGTGCGCTTCCCGTCCGTCTTCATGACGGTCCGGATCCGGAAGAGGGACACGAACCCCGCGAGCAGGAAGAGCGCGCCCACCGACAGGTAGATGCACAGCGGCAGCAGCAGGAACACCCCCAACGAGTGCGTGTCCAGCTGACCCACGAAGCAAACTCCCGAAAGGATGTCACCTGAAAATCCAAGAAAAACTTAAATTAGGTTGCGAAGACTACTATATTAATGCTGCTATGTAATAAAAGAGTCTCTAGCACGCTTTCGGTGTATGTATATAAATACATATATATGTACATATGAAGCACACCATATCAAATCAACAAGCTCAAAATTCTCATAAAGTAATCTTTTTTCCAACACCACTCTACCTTCAAATATTATTAAACACAAAAGAGTTGACTCTATTTCTAGCGTACTTAACTTATTAAAACAAGAGAACAATATCGGCAGGTCTTAAAAGGATATTTAAGATCAAACGTCAAGAAAATCATATTTTTTTTGCAAAAATCGGTTTCTATTGCACGAAAGCTAAAATATTTGAAATGCCCTATGTTCTATGCTCGAAAATTGATATTTTGAATAGACGCTTGTTCATTGCTTGTAACTCATATGCCCGTTCTCCAATGCGCCGACCAACCAACCACGAACCATTCAATCATTGAGCGAAAAAACTACTCACTTTTACTTTTAGTGCTGGGCTGGAATTACCACGCACATTTTTACAAGGACTTTATGTTAAAATTAGTGCACTAAGTTCTGGAAAATCGGTGGGACAGCTGTCTCACTGACAGTTATTCTAGTGCAACACAACTGCTAAATAGGCGACTAGTACTATGTGGATAAAACGCGCACATGAAAAAGTTAGCCAGGTTGACCAAAACACGAGCGAGAGGGAATATGAGGCCAACATAATGTGTAACGCGATGGCGCGATTTTGGTTCGTTCTTGGTTGGATGGTCAGCGTATTGGAGAAATGCCTATAAATGCCAATTTTCTGTCAGGGTTCTTCGCAGGTAACTATTTATATTTTTTGTTTAACAGAATAACTCTCTGCTAAGAAAACTGACCTTGCAACAAACAGCTGTTAAAAAAATTAAAAAAAAACAAAGAGACATTGAAAATAAGACGTAGCGATGAAAGTTCAGAGATAATCCACAAACGAATTATGACAGCAAATATGTTCTCAACAGCTTGAGGCGAATACCCGCAACCTAATCTGTTTTATAGTCACATGTTATCTTTCGATCGGGCTGAATCAAAGATTAATGAGACCAAGGAGGTGGATCCACATTGACCATAATTACTTCCCCGTTAAGAACCTAATCTTGAAACAGAACGAGAACAGAGCACGGTCAGTGGCTTTAAAAAAAGTTCTTGTGTGCACTGAAAACCGATCAATCAAATCATTAAAAGTCTATCTCCTCTGATTTATGGCCGAGGCATTGGATCTTAATTTATTTCCCTGATAGGCGATCATGGGAAATTATTTTTTTCCTTTTTTTTAATCCCATTTTACTCGGGGTCTTGAGCGGGCATGTTTTCTAGAAGGTTTCTTCTCTTTTTTTATTTCCTGATCTAATAGAGCCATCCAATAGCTATGCTTTCTCGTAACCAGGAACGTCTCGTAAATAACGAGGAATTAGCCGAGAGTTGATAATTAAAGGTTTGGGCCAAAATGACTTTTCAGCGCGTAAGGGGAGCAGATCATCTTCAAGACGATGAGTAGCCTGAAGTTATCTACGACGAAACAGGGAAGGGGTTTACCAAAAGCTTAAAAGGGAAAGAGGAAGCCGTTTGGAGCCATTGACACCCGATGCCACTAACTAACTAATAATGGAAATTATCCAGTGGATCAAGAACAAGTTGGAGGTGTGGTCAAGAATAAAATTATTGAACGATAACATAAGAATAATGTTGTTATTACTACGATGATAAATAAAAAGCAAGTAAATTTTAAAAGTCCTGTGAAATGCCTTAAGACAGATTGGCAAACAAAAATAAAACAAATTCTTTCAAGGAAGAACAATTCTGATCGTATAGTTAATAAAAATATAATATGAGGAAATTATTTTAAATCTATTATGTAATATGTAAACTCGGCATTAGAGTTCAAAATACGCTTTTAGCTTTATGTTGTATTTGTTGATAAAATTTTGTTTAGGTATTTCCAAAAAATACTATAATTAATTATATTTTTAATTAATAAAATCTTAATATCTCTGTAAAATTTCAATACTTAAGTGATAGTATAGCGTTGTAAGATTTTTTTATACCTTAATTATAAATAACATACAAAACGAAGAAGCAAACATCTTGGAATTTATTTAGATAAACGCTCAGATAAGAAATGAACCAAAATACAGTCTTATCAGTAAAAACACAACAACGTCGACCTGTACCAAGATCTTAATGACATTTACTCTAATTAACAATTTGTTGTTCCTCCTTAGGAGGGTGGCCCCTGTCTGAGTCATCTGGATAAAGGGAGGGTTCTGGTTCTCCCCTTATTTATTCTTGAATCTCCAGATTCGTTACCAAAACTAAATGAGTCACAAAGTCGAAGTAAACCAGAAAAATATTTCTTAGTGGGAAAAAATCAATAAAATGTTATAGCCCTTTGGATCTCCGCTATCTCTGAGGGAGAAAGAAGCGCATCTGGGAGTGACCACGTCTGCCTGCTCCGTGGCATCCCTTCCGATTCCAGACTTGGGAGGCTACACACTTCGTCAAATAAACAGAGCGAAGGAAGAAGACTCGTGTATCTAAGGAAAATAATCCAATTCTCGACATGTCGCAGGGAAAATCAGGGAATCTCCCCCACAACCGTCGCCTGTGGAGTTCATTAACCCTTGGGGACACACATCTCAGCACCGCTCCATCTTTTCTGTCATAAACTCGCCACCCGATTTAATTTGTCCCCAAGCTGTGGCTGCGATATTAGAGATATTAAACCATCAGTGGCCCTTTGTCGCCGGCGACGACGCTGCCCGTGATCGCAGAGGGCACCATGCGGGGCAAAAATTAAAGTGCCCCAGGAATGGCTCTCAGGAGCCCGGAACCCTCCTCTGGCACTCGATCCACTTTATAGTTCTAATTTTGTTCCACATCGGGCGGTCGAATACTTAGCCCTTTCACCAGCTGGCGAGTCAAAGCGTCTCCACTTAGCTGATTGCTCTCAAGATTGCCGCTCATTTAAAATTAAATTGTTGCGCGGACCCTTCCGGGGCTCTTTGGAGCCCTCGTCCGTCCGCGACGCGTCCAGGCAACATCCAGCCGGAAAGAGCCACTGCGCGGATGATGGGCCCTGACGGCTTATTGCCCTCTTTTGAGGCGGTGTCATGAAACAGAGGAAAGTCCTCCGCTTCCGCCCCGCGGCCGACAGGCTGCACTTTAATCCGAATTATTCCACTCGGACGACTTTGGTGCGGCGATCGCTAATTGAGGCGCGCACTATTAAAATGCAGATAGTTTTGTCCGGGGATCCGCGGCGATATGAAAACTTCAGCGGCCGCGTTATGGCAGCAATCGACGGCTGATTTATGCCAACGCGCACTGTCGATGAAAACCACTGTCTGGCGGCGATAAGCGATTTGGTCGGGAAACCTCTTTTGCCTTTACGCGGGCAAATTGCTCGCGGTACTCCTGCGTCTTAGCCGGAAAGCGATATGCTGATGCGAAAGCCATGAATAAATTATGGACGTTCGCTGAGTGATTTAGATAACCAAGTGAGTGAGTCCATTTCACAATTAGTTCCATTAGCCGCTGATCGCTTTCTGTATTTCAAAAGCATTGACTCGTTGTTGTTTGTCTACAATTTCATCAAAACGGTGAATGCGCTTTGGTCATAATAAATGTAGTTTATGCTACGAAAGTCAAGAATTTATTTAAGTTCATTGTCCAATTCGTTTATTTAAAAATAATGTCACTCTAGAACAATGCATCAAAAGTAAAAAATTAAAGGCGATCTATTAAATTAAATATAATTGCGATGTAGTAGCGCAACAACTTTACAACTAATAATTGTCGATATCTAACCGAATGTCTTCTTTGAAAAGAGTTGGAAGTTTATATTAATCGCTTGGTGAAGAAACATACAAATACAACTCTTGAATTTTGCCAAGATGACCTGACGTGGATTTGTGTTTCCCACTGCTGCCACCAACGACGTCAGCTCCCCGCTCGAGCGGAGGCCTGGCAGACGGATCCATTAGCAAATCATCACTGCCATAAAAGAAGCATTCCCCGAAACAACCAGCAAATATCAGAAACAAATGGGCTCGCACCGCCAAATCTATGTTCCTCTAATGGTGCCATGAAAGTTCCCGACGTGGCCGCGAGATAAACAAACCCATAACTTAGACACACCTCGAGCGCTGACCGTAAATTATGATCCCGCTCCGGAGACGGCCCGGGTTGCGCAGCGCGGCTAGAGACGGACAGACAGTTGGACTATCTGCGCCGGGCTTCCTGCTCCCGCCAGGTCCTTACCCCCGACAAGAAGCAGCAGCGTCGGATCTGCTGGGACCCTTCACAGCCGGCCGCAGCTTCCCGGCGGACCAGCGACGCCATCCGGAGGAGCAAATGTGGAGCAAGGGGCGGGTAGGAGGACGAACCTCATTATGCCGCCCGACTCGGTACAATTTAAATTGTTCTTTGATGCCTCCACCTCGACTCAGGCCAAGTCGGTTTCCTGGTTTGTAAAGTGCTATCTGCTCCCCGCCGCACACACAGCGTCTTCTTTCAACCTTGCGCTGGTTCCTCGAGATATAAACCACCGCAGAGGCTTCGGGGGGAAAACCACACAAACCGGGCCCCAAATGCAGACCCAGAGAGGCGAGGATAATCTTGGGGCCCACCGTTGACGAAATTTTTTCATTTGATTTGTGGGTCTGCTGGCCCCATAAATTGCGGCATTATCTTCACTCGGTCTCGGGTTACTGAAATAAACAGTGCAACAATCGTAATTGGAGCACTCTCCCCGATTTATCTTCTTTTATTAATCCCTTCTTGCACAAATCGCAGATTAGAGCCCTTGTGGGCGGGGGAGGTAGGTAAGGCATTCTAATCCAAAAACTTCCTTCCTCTCTGCAAGTGGCATTCTGACAACTTTTTTTCAGCTTTATTTCAGACCTAGAAACAAAGGTGCTCTTTCATAATTTTAAACTTTAAAGGACTTGTAAAAACCGTTTTCTTTTACCTATGTCAACTGACCTGTGGATCTGTTAAATCATTCGGAGCATTTTAATAGAGGAAACGAACAAAGTTAAAGGATTTGTTTAATAAATAATTTAAAAGGATTTAAATTCAGACAGATATAAAAAAGCTGTCTTATAATTAACATTTGAATAAATTCTTAATTAAAAAATTATTAATTTTTAAAAACAAACAAACAAACATGTCAAGCGGATGTAGAGAAAACGGTAAACCGCCATTTTGGGGCGTCCGCCACAGTGGATTTAGAATGACATTAAAAATATTATATTGCATTGTCATCGGGTTTACACAACACGGAAAGAAATTTGTCGTGAATATCCCTGTATTTTCCTATGGATTTTGGGATAGCGCATTATTTTGATAATATTTGTGAAAAAAAAACAGGGATTTTAACTAAAATTTAAGGACCAACGTAAAATGTTGACATTATTTGCTGTAACTTTTAAAGAGAACTGCTGCTTTTTCAATATATGTTGTCGATTTTATGGCGAAAACATTCGTTAATTTACTATCCAAACTTGTTTCCATGAAGTGTACGAAATGTCATCCTTTTCCGAAAACGGGAATTGGTTCAAAATTAAGTTGCAAACACATACCAACTTACAGATTTACAGGTGAAGTTAAATATAAGTTTGTAAAAATTATTTAAAAAAAAAAAAAAACCGCCTTCAAAAAACAGCTAGGAACTAAAAAGCAAAAAATAATTGGTAACATTTACATATACGATTTCCTACCTACTGATGTGTTTGAACTCGGTGCCAAGCCAAATAGGTCCCCCGCTACATCCCGCATGTGCGACGAACTTTCGAGCGAGCGTGGGTAGGCTGAGCGATACAACCCAAACGGGCACACACATGTGTGAAATACGTTTCGTTGTTAATTCAACTCTTTATAAGTCACTAAGTATAAGTATTGCTCATTGTTATTTTTGGACTTTGGCACCGACTTCAAACACATCAGTAGGTAGGAAATCGTATATGTAAATGTTACCAATTATTTTTTGCTTTTTAGTTCCTAGCTGTTTTTTGAAGGCGGTTTTTTTTTTTTTTTAAATAATTTTTATTTTTTGCTTTTTAGTGGTGTTTATAAAGGCGGCCATCTTAGAATCCGCCATTTTGGTTTTTTAGTATTTGTTAGTCAATCGCTTATAATGATACATATCCTGTCAGAAAAATAATCTTCAAAATCGATCCATAATTGTTGAAATTATCGCGCGATGAAGTGAATGAAAATCAATAAAATTCAGTCATCCCCTAATTTTCCACCCTTTGAAGTGGAATATTTTAATGAAATTTAAATGGGACCACTTGTGAGGCATAACCTATCCATTAAAAAAAGAATTATTAAAATCGGTCCACAATTGACGGAGAAATCAGGTAACAGACATAAAAAAAAGATTCCGACGAATTCATAACCTCCTCCTTTTTTGAAGTCGGTTAAAAACGATCGAATTGGCATGTACAAATGCTCACTTTCTCCATTTAATTTACAATGTTTATTAGTCGCCGGAAAAGTTACTACTTACTAACACTACTCTTTACGCCAAAAAATTACTAAACTTTTAAATTTAAAAACTGGAAAAATTGAAAATCATTTCCCATAGAGAAATTAGTTTTCATAATTGTCGTATGAATTATACATATGTGCTATTTCTATATTCAGTCAATGAGTTGCTTTGCATTAAGCACCAAATGTTTTTGACTGCTACTAATTATGGAAAACACAATCTGCCCCGTGCTATCCGAGCACTATAAACTAAAGTACTTTTGCCCCAAGATATTGTGCCTAATGAAAGACGTAAACACGCGTCAAACTGCTCCAGATCCCATCACCACGACAACCGGATGTATTGACTTCGTTGCCATTTATCCCATTTGCCCAGAGTAAGCTAATTGGGCTGATAATTGCGATACGCAGTTACAGAGCAAGAAACGAAGATGTTTTCTAGGATGACCACGCTGAGCAGATCGCGACCAACTTCGGAAAAAGAATCGCCAGAATTAGTTCGCTTTCCAAAAAAAGCGTTTCTTCAACGCAAAACGCAAATTAGCTCCGTAGGGACTTTCACCAGAGTTATCAGTCGGAACTGCAAAGCTTTCGGGCAGTTTTTTCATTCATTCAATGCGACGCTATCTAGAGCGTTGCGATGCGATATTGAGGTTCTACTTCGCGCGGGGTTTTTGCTAGAGTCGTCTCATTTTAACGGATAATTAGTTTTGCTAGTAATTAACTCTGGGCTACAACGGCTTTAACACCCATGGAGGCGATCCTGCGGGCGGGCTCCTAAATGAAGCGCAAACAGAAACCGACTGACTAAGTGATTAAAAGTTCACAACCAATTTCCGGTGTTTACTCCAGTGAACTAGACACCGGCTCATCCCGACCAGATGAAATCGCTTCGTTTCTTGGGCAATGGAGTTAATCCTAATCCGTCCTGATCCCCGGCTAGCCGGGTGGTTCTTCAATTCCCGCCACAGCGCTACATAAATAAACGCAACTGGCACCCATGGAAAAAAATAAGGTCTGCGAAGTGGAATTTATTTGACCTCCTTGCAGGTGGAGCGGTTCCAAAAATGGGCTCTTCCGCTAGCGCCGGGATCCCGCAGGTTCACGGGGAGCTTCCCGGGAACAAAGCAATTAGAAGAGGCGCTCGTTAATCCACGTCCAGGATCCGCTTTCAACTCTTCCTTTAATTTCCCATCATTTTTCGCAATCCAGACAATTTCCAGAGCCAAGCGGCGCAGTAATGGGCGGACTCGAGCCCGGTTAATTGTTTCGCTGGTGTCTGTGTTCGCTTTCCAATTTCGAAGGGCTTCCTGCGAGCCTTTTGGGGCGCCGCCACTCCCCCGGCAAAAAGAAAACAGCGAAATTTGTAATTGCGACCGCGCTTTTTTGCCGTGCATTTTTCATGCTTCGGCGACATTATTGCCAGCAGAATGGCGAGCGTGTCGTATTGCGCGGAGCTCGTGTTAAATTAAATTTATCCTTTTCAATGCGTCAATAATCGAACGGCTCACGTACGAACAACGACATTAAAAGCGAAGAGCTTCACGCGACGTTTAATCCGCGACGCCATTAGGCGCTTGGGCCGGGAGCTGAATATTTTAAAAAGGGAATTTGATGAATCGCCTGCCCTACAAAAAATCAATTATCACCGATGCGACGAGGAAACACAGCTCCAAATATTTGCTTTCCCCGCTCAGTTGGGATGCTGACGCGGAATTACCTCCTACAGGAGAGCACATTTGCTCCAGAGGATTTGTTTACTTTATTACTTGTAATATTACGACCTGCAAACAATTTTCAATAATGGAAATTAACATCGAAGCATTACACTCAGATCAAAAGTTCGAATTAAATCTTCTGTTGCAAACACAGAAAAATGTTTTTAGCTAGGTATAACTTTCTATTTACAATAAATATTAGTTAGAATATTTCGTAGTTTTAATTAGTAAAAGTCTATGATATTTTAAATGACTATTATTTATTTTAAAAGCATAAAAGTTGAAATTAACGTGTCTCCTTATTAAATTAGTATTATAGAAGAAAATACGGAAAAGTGCAAGTACATACATATATATATATATATATCGCGCACTGATAAAACAGTTTGTTGGGCTTAAATAAAATTTAATTAAATGAAATGATATTCTTATATTTGACGAAAGAAATATCCATTTTACAGCAGCAAATTGCATATTTTGACTTATTATATTTTTTCACTCAAAAAGAAATTTGTTTCATTCCAAAGGCGAGATTATTGTTTGAAATTTATAATTTAGATTACTGGAAAAAATGTCGCTTGACGGAATCTTACCAACGAGCTACCGATTCCGATTGCTTTTTTAAAAACTTAATTTTCATGTGAGATATTGGAGTTGAACCCGGGACCTACGAATTCTTCGCGCACAGCTCTACCACCGAACCATTAAACCTTAATAAAGTAATGCCTGTCGTGGGCTAGTTAAGAATAAAATTTGGAATTGAACACTTAACGGTCCGAAGGTATTTCAGGATTGATTACTTCCCACCAGGTCCAAGGGAAACTGTAGACTTAACATTTTTATATCAAGAAATATAGAAAAGAAAATATTAAAATATTTATATTTTAAGGAAAATGTATTAACTCTTAACGGATGAATGCCGCCATATACGCGGCCTTGGACCCAGGAGGTAAAAGTGCCATGCCGCTTTTATGGCAGCATTGGTCCGTTAAGGGTTAATAGTGAACAACGTTGTTTTTTGGTAAATTGGCTATTAAGTTCACAGAATTAAATTGAGTTTAAAAATTGTTATATTATTGGCACAAGTGGAATTCTTGCTGACAATATATATAGTTTGAATTTTCGTTTCCCTTAAACAATTACAAATATAATTGCATTAAATAAATGGGCATCAAATAAATGCTAGACTGGAGTTAAATAATTCAATTGATTTCGGGGTGATATAAGAGTTATCAGGTAAATTTACTATGCTTCTAGGAATAAAATTACCTCCAAATAAATAAATTTATTCTAAAGAACATAACTGTTCATCTGTGCGCCTTAAGGTTTCCGTACCATTATATTTCCGTATAGCTTAGTATAAGAACATATGAACTTTATGATTGCCTATTAAATTTGATAAATGATAAGTCAGTGAGTGGGAATTTTGGTATGAAGATACGCTTTGAAAGGTCTATATAGTTTTATTGCGTTGAATGTAAATCACATATAAACTTAAATCTTTTACAGCAAAATAGGCTATAAACTTTAGTATTTGATGTAATTAAAAAATAAATAAAAAATTAGAATCACAACAAAAGCCCATTGTTAAGAATCGAGATAATACACACATAAGCTAATAGATATGCAGTTGTAACCAATATGAGCATATAAAACCACCCAACATCTTTTCACATGTTAGTCTAAGCTCTGGAGGTGCCCTGAAAACAGGCGCAACGCGCAATGGCTCGCATAAAATAAATAAAGTTTTTAATTATTCCTCTATATGATGTTCGCAAAGTTAGTAAAATACGGGCGATAATTTCAGAACTTATTCTCTTATAGTCTAGTTCATAAGGTTTACTTTCATTGATAATATTCCTAGGCCTACGGAAAGAAGTGGCCTAGATTAAAGAAGCCAGTAACTCTTAGGAGTGTTCCCTTTCGACCAGCCGCTGCACTGGACTGAATAATTAAGATTATTACGAAATTTTTCATTTGATAAGCTCACGAGATTAATTGCCTGCAGTGGCGGCCGCAGCGGTGGAGCAGACCTAATTCGTGCACATGTTCCGGCGACGGCGGCGAGCGGGTGCCATCAATCACGCTGCAGCGAGTGAGGTGAGATCACGAGTTTAATTAAACTTTCTTCGATTGCCGCTTCCTTTTGATTACCCCGCCCGCCCTGCGGCCGCCGGATCGGGGTTACCGTTCCGAGTGATTAAGCAAGTAGTCCACACGGCCATTAATTCCTATAATACCCCGAAAGAGGCCATGACAAAAACGGGGTCCAACTTGCAGCTAAAACCATAAATAACGTATTTAACCCAACACCGGGGATTATAACTTCTCATTAGAGGGTCCTTCCGCAGTCAGCGGGGGAAAGAAAGGCTTTCGCCCAGACGGAGAGATCTTCCCGCCCGGCAGGCAGAGCTACTCCATTTAATTGGATTACGTCAAATAACTCATTTGGATAACGATTAGAGATAAGTGTCGAACCAGCCACCCCCGCATCCCCTCTGCCCCGGTCGATGGCGCAGAGAAGACGCCGCAGCCCAAGAAGCGGAGGCTGGGGTCATCCCTGCTGTGGGTCCGTAGGTGTGAGTCTGGATCGGGCTTCGGAGGCAATTCGTCTCCACCGGGCTGAGTAAGTTCGAGCAGTTTTAGTGCTGACGACGTCCCGGAGTTGGGGACACTCCCGCAGTTAAGGCCGTGCCCGGAAAAAAAAACCGGAAACATAAATCGGAGCAACAAAATAGTCACTTTTGACTTTAACTGCTGATTTTTTCAGTCGCCCACGAACGAGCTATTGAACCCACTTCCTCGGTGGTCTCCCTGATCGGGTTAGTCGCGATTTAGGGTTCACCACAAAAAAGGCAGCGAGGTCTGAAGACAAATGAGACGTTTGCCCACAGGAGAAAAAATCGGAATGTAAGCACTTCTCGCCAGCGGCTAGATAAGCCGCTCGCGTACATGAAGCAAAGATACTTGAAAAATCCCCGGGGAACCTCGTTGCCTTTGAGACTCCATCAGAAGTTTCCGCTCGGCACGCCGTAAGATCTTAGCCGCCGCTGGCTTTTTCTTAGCCCCCGAAGAGCAGTTTGTTTGTAGATTTTATCCGCCACTCAATTACGGAGCAACAGCACGGCGGAATCCGGCGGGTGACGTGCGCCCAACGAAAACAATTTCGAAATGCTTTTTTGGCGGGCCGCGGCCCGATGAAAAGCAGATCGTCCGCTGGGTGCTGACTGATTCCATTTGATCTTTTCGGCTCCTCGGAGCGCTAAACGGTCTAAAATTACCGCAGCGGCAGCGCGGAAATTAATTAATTTATCGCTGCGATGTTTTCGCTAAGAGCAGACATTGATTCATGCGCTGCGACTCAATAACAATTTGATTATCGTGCTGATTAAAACTGATTGAACGAGGATGAGGCTGTACACTCATGTCAGGATCCGAACAATCAAATTTGTTAATTTAAATTTATTATTACATTCCAACAGAAGGAACTTGTAATAACTAAGGTATAAAAAATCGTAATTCAATGATACAATATATTTATTTTGGGGACGTCGTGCCGTTCTGATTTATTTGGTGCCTACATACATACAAGATGCGCGTTCTTTAAGGAGTATGATTGCTATGAAAACGCAAATTCATTCAACAAATAGTTAGTACACAATTGGTTATAATTTTGGGGTAGAGGGAAAATAAGGTTAATAAAAATAAAATTAACATTTTCTAATTTACGCAAAAGAGGAAAAATTGTGTTCGTTTTTTCAAATGTTCGTTTTAAAATGTTATGTTATACATATGTTTGCATATGATAAATTCATCAAAATAAATCACCAAAATACATTTTGAGTATGTTTTCATGCAAGCGATCAATGTTATTAGGGCCTGATTAAAATTGATAGGGCTGGGGCAGCAAAGACTCTCGGGTGTACGGGCAGCGGGCCACTTATTAAATTTCCGAAGCGGCCAATGAAAAGCGTCGAGTGGGCCCACTTTCGCCAGGGCTTCATTTCGCTAATGGCCTGCAATATTTCTTGTGCCGCTCGAAGTAGTGCTTTGCATGCCGCTCGCTCAGCTTCGACTATACTTGCAGCAGCGCCCATGCGAAAACTTCGAGGTATTTCGAAAACTGCAGCAATAAGACACATATAACAAACGCAATTTTGCTAGCAGGCAAAAACTCGCGATATTCACGCGAGTGTTTGTCTTCCGCATACAGCGGTGCGGATTTTTGCTGCGCCTCGTCTCTCAGAAATTAATTATAAAATCACTTACGTTTCCCGCCCCAAACAATTTGTTCCACGAAAATGATTAATTAAATTTTAGGTGATTACCCTTCAGTGGGCTGGAGCATCACAAGGAATCGGGTTACGAGTGGGTCGGTAAAAAGAGGGTCCGCTGTCAACTAGATAAATGTGCAGCCTATTTATAGCGTCTTCAAATATGTAAGTAAATCCAATTAAGCGTTTAAGCGACCCAAATGTTCGGCTCATCTTTCGGCCTCGCGCGGGCACCCACGTACCTAACTCATAAATTTTGAAAGAATTTTGTGTATTCCTGAAATTCGAGCAAAATATTTGTCCGACACAAGCAGCGGGAATTAAAAGATAATAATTAGCTGTTGTTCCGCAACAGGCCATTTTGACAAACAATTTCACCAGCCCACTTCACCGAGCCCAAAATTGGCCTTAAAACAAACACTAACAATTTCACAGCTCCCGGCTGTCGTGCTGCGCTTTATTGTTGTTAATTCACAGGTAAATTAACCAAGTAAAAAAACCGAAGAGGTGTGGCAGTCTGCTCCAAGGTGACTGGGCATTGTACGATTTGTTCTGCTTGAAAAAGGCGGTACGCATGAACACGTCCCAGCGGCGCAAGAAAATATGAAACATCTTAAAGAAAACGTTTCGTTGCGGCACTTGTGCAAAAAGGCGACGAATGATAGCTCTTTTTAATTACGAAAGTTCTCGCGCTCGAGCAAGACCTCAGAGGTAGAAAATCGAAGAAATTCTTTAATGTTGCTTTGGGATATTTTTTATAGAGTTTCAAAGTAGCATATTTTTGTACGTTCTGTGCTCCCTACAATCAATTTTCAATATAAATATGTATGTAGTTCTTTTTACACAATTTGTTTCTTCGTTCAATACTTTCAGGTTATGAAAGAAATTGGGAAATTCGCCACATAATTATTGGTTGAAAATTGAAACTTACGAATCAGTTGCGTTATCTTCCAAAACAGGTTTTTATACAAATATAAGATGTTTATTTAAAATGGCACCAAACTGACTATATATGTACATATAGTAGTTCTTGTGTAAAAGAGACGTAAAATAAACGCATATATTATCGTTTTATAGTTACTACCTTTTCTCTATCTTATATTAGCGGCACCGAGTACCTATAAGTTTGCTGTGGCTTTAAAAACAAACTTTTCCTTTTCCTCTTTTTGACTAAATAACATTTTGGTCAAAATAAAAAAAAACAATTTCTTCCTTAATTTCAAAAGTGGCAACTTGAATATAGAACTATCATGGAATTCATGAAAGTATTATTAGAAAAAACGACCACCCCGTGCAACAAGCCCGTTTTAAATGAAGTATAAGAACTCTACAAAACTTCTCAGTTGTGGACTCGTTCAAACTCAAAAAGAGCCTGAGCACATCTGAGCCATCTCGGGACTCGGACGTCGCTCTTCTAAAGGTAGTTTGTCACTCGTAGCAGTGAATGACGTTCTCAATTATCCCGAAAAACCCTGTGGTCCCCTAGTCATTTTATGACACTTTAAACTTCGCCAGCACCCTACACTTCGATTGGAGTTGAGAAAAGTTTTAGTAGAACTCGAACGTAAATTTGATTATCGTCAATTTCGTTGATTTTCACTTTTCGGAAAGGACCAAACTTTTCTATGCAAAGGCATAATTCGTTGTCCAGGAAGTAGCTCCATGTGATAAGTACCTACCCCACATTCTAGGATGTTAAAGGCAATTTTATAGAAATTTCGCTTGTACAAGCGCAAATAGGTTGCATTTAAGAACTGAAATCTTTGTAAACTCTTTAATTTCGTGCTTAATCGAGTTAATCTAGCGCGCCACCTCGAAGAACAGGAGGAGGAGAAGAAGCAAGTTTGACCCAAAAAACACACATGTGGTGCTCATCGTTTCCACCCCATAGCCCACATACTGGGCCTATTCAAAATTTATTCATAGAAGGGGTCCGGGGAGGAGCAAAGCAAATCCCGGCGAGCACAAAAAGGCAAAATGCTCAACAATTTGCCAAAGTGGTGGCAGACGAACGAAAGCAGCAATCGGAAAAATGTGAGCACTAAATAACTCCTTAGACAGCAATCGCCGTCCAGTTTCCAATATAATTTTCTCGATATGAAAATCCCGGCTGATCGCTGCCCTCCATAAGAAACGACGATAATATGTGCTTGAGCGGCTCAGGAGGTGCCCACCCCGGCCCGGGTCCCAGGCATTTATTAGTTTAGCCCTGTCCACTGGCTGAGATCTAGTTTCGATGGGACTGAACTTCCGCCAGGAACCGCTCCTGCTCGGCGGGGATGTTGGCGTTCCTGGACCACTCTCCAGAACGCAGATTGGCCTGGCCGGATCCGCCTGCGATGTGGGCAGCATCCCCCTCAGAATGGAATTCAGATTTTGTGGGCTCACTCGCCTCTTACAAGACCTCGTCCTTTTCTCGCTCTGTTTGTTTTCGCCTTTGTCCCAAATCGCAATTTTCGAGTGAGACGTCTGCCGGAGGATACTTCACAAAGTGCTAAGAAAATTAATATCCGCTCGCTAGCTTCTTTCGAGGAAAGATAGCTGCCGTTTTATCTCCGACAGATTGAGATGGGGCTTATGGCCTTTTGATATGACTTCTACTTGTGGGCTCTTTTTCAAGCTGCTTTATTGGAAGTTGATGCCTATGATATTTAATGGATGCTTTCTGAATGAGATACAAGAACTAAAACAGGAATATATCCAATTTGAGACTATTCCAGAATGCAGCAGTGTTTCGAACAATGAAATGATTCACTCAGAGCAAATTGTCTTTCAGGTCCGTAATCATTTAAGTAAAATGTTTAAATAGAACTCAACTTGATAACATCAAGTAGAGTTGATGGGAAGTTAAAATTTAAAAATTTATCAATGATTTTGTGTTAAATAAAATCACAAAATTGAAATTTCAAAGCACTAAAAACTATTAAAGAAGAAATTAGTTTGTACCTACGTCTTCATTGTAGGGAAAAAAGCAATTTAAAAATATGATTTTTTGGATTGTTCTTTGATTTTCAACGCTAAAATTATTGGATTATTTATATGCATATAATACAGAGATACTTGTCATTTGTCCTTATTCAGAACAAGGCAGACAGAGGATTAAATTTTAAAAAAACCGAAAGGAAATTAAATTATGGACTCCAACACCGGATAAGGCGAAAAGTCATTTATATGTAAGAACTTTTGTACCTACAATAAACAGATTCCAAAAACAATTTAATCAAAATCAATATAATAACAAGAGAACAAAATATGAGTACAACTGAATCGTTTTCTTGATTAAAAAATCAATCCTAACATTAATGTGACCTCCTGATGAGAGGTAAAAATTAATATTTTCTTACATAGAAAGGTTATAGAGAGGTTATAGACGAGTAAGCCACTGAAGAAAGTCCTCTTCTTTCCTCCTCTTTTACATCTACCTGGATACTCAATGGAGTTCCTAGAAGGCCAAGTCTTCTAAGATACTTCAATAGGCGATCTTATTTTATTTTAATTATTATTGAAGAAAACGAAATTTCAAAGTATTCATTTACTATATCAGTTATCCTATAGTTTTTTAATTACAATTCTTTGAATTTCTATTAAAATAATTACATTGCTTACTTCCTTCTGTACCTAATCCCTATCATAAACATATTTTATTTGCCTCATTTTTATTTTTGGTATAGTTTACCGGGTCATCAATAAGAATTTAGATTTTAGAATTCAGGATAAAAGGGCATTAGGGTGGGACTACAATTTTCAAAAGAGCAAATGAGTCTACCTGTCGTTTCAAAAAAGTTGTAAAGTAAGTGAAACGAAGCCAAGTACTATCCTTAAAAATAAAAATGAAAAAATTGTACATTCTCGTTCTTTAAATTCAAGTAATAAGTGCTCGCGCTAGTTGCTTGCGCGTACACCAAGAGCTCAGAAGCCTGTGAAAGTTAGACTTAGCCTGAACTGAACTGAACAAGCCCCGCCTATCAACTTGGCGGAATTTTCTTGTCTTCATCACAAAGCCCAAGACAATTACTCTAAGCGGCTTACTTCGCTTCCAACAATACCCGAACAAATCAGTCAGATACTGCTCGGAAAACTGATTTTTAAGAAATCAGAACAAGAAAGAGAAGAAAGGCGCGCAGGAACGCCATTGGGATTAAAAATAAAGTCGGCTCGAAAACCCCGAGGGATTAGGGACGACTGGGATTAGAGCGCGATGTGAGCACAATACCGCGTCACGTCTCGAAGTTTGTTAACTTTTCGGCTTCCTTTCTTCGACCTGATTTAAGTTACGTCCGAGCCCAAAACACGTCCATATTTTTCTTCCATAAAATAAGCAGATAAGAAGACTAACAGGGCCGAAGAATAGGGCAGGTGTTATGAGCCGGTATTGAGGCAGCCCGAATTCGAGCCCTTCTTCCCGCAAAAAATCCAAACAATACCCACATCACGTCAAGACAAAGCAAAATCAAGAAAAAACCTAAGGAAGTCGAAAAAAAAGGATCTGAATGCATTCAGGACTCAGTACCGTCGATCGAAAACTTGAGATTCTTCAGGAACGATGTTCGTGGCCCAAAGAATCGCAGTGCGTTTCAAGATGGTCGTAAAAATGAACCAGTTCTTAGCGAGAATTGCTGCAGCTGGATCGATACATTTTTCGCCGGAGAACTGAGTCGGGGTCGACGCGGCTGCGTTTCGCAAGATCGCGTTGCTGGCCGAGGAATCTGTCAGAGCAACGCGCGGGGCTTCTTCGAGGCCCCTTGCGACGTTTCCGATCAAATCCACCGTGCCTCTGCAGACTAATCTGCAATTGTACGGTTTCGTCTGAACTGGTTTCCTCACATCTTGGCTTCGTCTTGTTTTCGTCTTTTCATAAATCCAGCCTCCGCCGATCGCTAAAAAGCCGATTTTTACGCGAAACCCATCTTTCTGCAGCGAAAAGTAAATCAATTTAATGAAAGACGAAACCAAGAAGATTATTGACTTTAACGGTGAGTGAATTTCGATATCAGTTTTACGCTAGTTTGCCTAAACCGCTGGTTTTGTGGTGGTAACGTGTAGATCAGCTCTGGAGAGTACTTGGCAGGTTAAAAAATTTAAGGTGCTGGTACTAAAGCGTGACAAAATGTAGCTTGGTGTCAGGTTGTTTAGGATTATCGGAGAAATATGTTAATTTCCTCAAAGTGAAGTGCAGATTTAAATAATATGTAAAGAACGGCGCCTGCTGCGCGGCAAGTGGTTTTCCTCATTTAAATTATGCGGTCTGACATAATGGCCAAGACCTGATTGCAGGTACGAACATTTGAATGGATGGTAGATACGAAGGAATATAACTATCCAAGCTAGATTAGATACTGTATCGGCCTAACTAGCTATTGAAAACTTCATGAAGATGAAAAGTTGCTTAGAGAACTTCTTACATGTAGTAGAAGACTTAAACGTGCCTACTGCAGAGTAATCCAACACGACTTTTAGGAATTTATCGTTTTACCGTTAAAATCAAACCCATTTCCTTTTTTGGCAAAAGTGTTAATAATTTTTGAGTCAAATTGTTGTCTTATACACAGACATAATATAATACTTATTAAAGTATTGTCATTCTGTAACGTTTTCGATTTTCTAAAGCCTAGAATAAGTTTTCAATAAACAAATCATAAATAGAGGGCGAATAAAGAACATGACAAACGCACACTCAAGAAAAACTTGTTACCACGATGTGTAAAAAGAGTTATCGTGATAAAATGCATTTGATACACATTTTTCTAGACTAGAACTGAAGGTTTACTTTAAGCCAAGCTATAAACTTCTATGAAGAACCCTTATTTTTTTAAAGACAAAAATCGACAAAAAATCGTCTAAAAAATCTATAATGTTACTACCAACACTACAAAAGCAAACTTTAAAGAGGCTGAGGGTATTTTTTTTATTTTGATATATGAAAAATAAAAACATTATTAAATAAACCCAGACACAGGACACAATTTTATTTTATTTTTGGAGACCGATGTAATTTTGTGCTGATATACCGACAACTGATATATAATACAAACATTGGCATTAAACGCGGCATTTTCATACTTATTTTAATAGTATAGTATGTATTATGCAGGAGCTAGACGGTGTAGTTGCCGATTGCCCACGACCAAATTTTCTTGTATATGGCTACCACAAGATTTTCACGTATTAGTTTTTATCACGAATGCGGCAAGAAAGTAATTATATATGCTGAATTGGTTACGTACATATATTTTGCCGATTTTAGTTACATTAAGGACATTTTGACCTTGCTCACGACCAGGGTTTGAGCTCATCGTGAGCTCTTTGTAATTTTGTGCACAGGAATCGCCATAATCCAATTTTCTCGCAGGATTTTCAATGTAACCTTGAAAATTGGATTTCAACGTCTTATGTGAGACCTTATCTTATTAGGTGAGGAAATTAAAACGCCTTCCTCGGGGATTTTGTATAGATGGCGACGCGGCAGAACAGGATCTCGGCTTATTCGCTGCTCGGATAAGAAAACACGGTTTCCCCCGCAGTCTTCTTTCGCGAGCTCCTTTTATTGCGTTTATTATTATTACGAGCCGTGTCTGGGAACCCGGCGGAGCCCCGCGTCCCGGACCATCCCGCCCTGTCTAGCCAGAACAGGAATTTATGTGATGCTCCAACCGGGGGTAATTGTTGCTTGCAGATGTTTGAAAGGATAACACCAGCCCAGAACCCGGGAATCGTTAAGCCTCGTCCCACTCGACCCGCCCACGCTCCCGGAATAATAAACTTAGCTGCGACCAGAGTGAGTCATTTATCATGGGCGGCGCTCCGTACTCCAGCGGGATCCTTCGACACATGCCCGCTGCTCCCGGCCCATGTGAGCACGTGGTCGGGATGTGCCCCGGCCACCCACACGCACCGGGACGTCATGATGATGTTACAAGGAATTGACTGGCGGGGACAGGATTTTCCTCCGTCGCGCGAGCTCTTAACATTAACGATATATAATAAAAGGTCCGCGACCTGCAGGCTGCCTTGATAAATTAAACCGAGCGGCTGCTGCTCTTATTTTCTAGACAGAAGAAGATTCCTGACCCTTTTCAGGGCTCCCGGTGGATGTATATTTTTGGAAAAGTGGCCATCGGGGGTGATATTCCTTGGGATTAATTCCGCTGTTAAGGAAGTACTCCCCATCTTGATGGGTTTGTTTATTACTTACGACAGGCTCAGTGACGTCAAGTTCATTAATCTCATGAATTGCGCAGCATGGAACCTTTTTTTGCGGAAATGGTGCAACAGCGTAAGATAAGTACATCAGTAAGATGTTTCCGACAGTTTGTCTAGTCCTTAGTTATAAGATATTCATTCTAGGACTAATAAGGCAAAATGGGGGCTTCAAAACGGCGATACAGAGCTATTTGCCAATTTATATAAACTATTTATTCTGCGATGCGAACGAATTTTTAACATACTGAATATTTGCATTTGCATACTTGTATAATTTAAGGAATATTATATATCATTTTTCTGAAATTGAGTTTATAGTTTGTCCGAAGTATTAACTATTATTTCTTTGACTTTGTGCCCTTGGGTTCAACGAATCTAACCGCTCACTGCAGTCACTTAAGCAAAAAAAAAGGGGTCAACCTCAGAATGAGAGATAATAAGTTGTAAACTCGCATACACATTCATTTTGGTGTTCTAAAAGTTGTCTCAAAAGTCAAAAGTCTCATAAAATCTCGTGTCTGCGCCGTAAGTTATTCAATGACAAAGATCACAAAAATCAGTATTTCATGATTATCTCGGTTTATATAACTCCAATGATGTTAACATTTATTATTAAAATTATAGAGCATACAATTTGCAACAAATTTTGTGTTAAAAAATTTTTCATACGCCCAACCGTGTTTGAGGTAGAGGGCAGAGAGCCCCCAGCGCTCAGCCATACTCACTGTAATGCAAGGTCAACCGTGAATCTACTACTATACAATTGAAATGTCAGTGAAATCGGTCTAACTTAGAGATCTAAGTTAGATATAAAATGTTTAGAGAATCTCAATATTGCTCTAAATTTGCAGTAACCTAGTACCTATTTAATTTGCCGAAAGTTAGCACCACTGTCGCATTTTTGCTCTATTTTAAGGCTACTTTACACTATCTGATAAGTCATATGCCTATAGACATACCTATGACTTTTTATTTGAGTTCTAAAAAATTACGCTCACATCATAGTATTCTTAGTTTTCTTGTTTACATCTATTTGACAATCTGTTTGACTTCTAGTGAGTTATTTATTTTTAGAATATTTATTTTTTTAATTATATAGACACGGTTTTTGCTCCCAAACGATGAAAATATATATTTAACCTTCTTTTCCACATATTCCTTGTCTATTTTTCAAATAAGTCTTCAGCAACAACCTTTTTATTTAGTTAATAAATGCGCTGACGCTTTCAAACTCCTATGACTCCTCAAATTGAATTAGAAACATTTCTAATTTTCAAAAAGTTATATGATTACACAAATGACAAGTAATAAATATGGGTGAGTTTACACCATATGAGTCGATATTTGTTAGAAATCATATGCTTTTTCGTATGACTTATCAGATAGTGTAGACTGTGCCTTTTTTTTTATAATTTAGACTCTCAATCGTTCGGGAATCCCAATGAAAAAGTATTTAATATTAACAAAAAAGTTTGACGTGCCGAATAATTTTCTGAATTTTACAAATTATGAAAATTGTTGAGAGTAGATAGGTATATACATACATATGTATGTAGGATCAGTCAGTCTTATCAGAACTGGGTACAATGAAAAATGAGTTTGATGTCTTTATGCTGGCCAGACAGAAGACTGAATATTAATCGGGCGCTAGGCGGGGGCATTAAAATTCTAGAGGCAGGAATTGCGCATTGTGATTCTGCGTATTCATCACGCCATCGCGAAGCTGCTCCGCCGCCAGCGAATATTTTCGGAATAAATTTGTTCGAGCAGCACCACAGAACCAACACATGGAAGGAGTGCAAAAAGGCGATTGGCAGCGTCGAACGATTAAAATTGAAATAATTTGCCTTCGCGGCAAGGCGAGCGCGACGGAACGCGACCCGGACAGGAAGACCCCCGGCCCCAGAGGTAATCACGGCACAAAAGCTCCCCATCCGTTAAGGTGCGTCCACTCCTCCACGCAATAAATTATTTATGTGGAAGCAACCGCTTTTTTAAATCTCCGGAGCAATTGGGTTCTATTTTTTATTAAGTTTTGCTTTTATTAACAGGGCGGCCGCAAAAACAAACTCTAGTTGCCAGGGCTCCTTGTAGCTTCGAGGGCGGGGGCGCGTTGGGAGCCGGCCTGTTGTCAGGCGGGATGACTTTATGAATTTTAATTGCGACCTCCGAAATTATGAAAAGATGGAGAGCTGCAAGAGTTACTGGCAGCTTCGAATTTTAGTTAAAAATGTCGCTTAATTTGGAGCCGGGTTATGCTTAATTTTGCCAGGAGCAAAATACACCAAGTACTTTTGGACAACGCTCCACGGACTTCAGCAACCAACAAGTTTTCCGTATTTTTACAGAAAGTAGGTAGAAAAATAATTTGTTTATAATTGGCTAAGTTATGCAAACTCGTCGTTACTATTATTTGTTGCTGTATTGTACCTATTTATTTTTACAAATATGTATTTATTTTAGAAATAGTTAATGTTATATCTTCAAACATCAGAAAATTACGATAACCGTATTATTTCTCACGGTTTTTAAAAGGTCATGGTGTTAACTATACAAGAAGAAACCAAAAGCTCCAATCCAACAAAAACATGTTTTTCTTTTACTTTTACTTTTAAAACTTAATCTTATTACTCTACTTGCATATTGTATCAAAATTAATAATTGGAAGTATCAAGTTAATTCAATTAAAGATAATTTTATTAATTTACAATACTTTAGTTTTCAAGAATAACATTAATTATGTCAACAGATAATCAGTTTATTGACAGATTTGAGAAAGTGATTTTCAAAAACAGTATAAAACATTCTAATTGCTTTTTGTTAATCCAAGTACTACAGAAACAGCTGTTCATTTAAGAAAACAAGCCTTGAAGCGGAAAAAAATTAACAAGCAATACTTAAATCAACAGGAACGGACAAATGGAACGATTGCTTGTCGAAGAAATTATATTTCGCTTCTACGGCTTATACATTGGTGTACGATAAGCAATTAACGACAACCAAAAATTTCTTGGAATCGTCATGTGCAGCATCTGAAAAGCGATAAATTCAGTGACACTCGAAAATCTTTGAGACGAAAAAGAATGCTCTCAGAAGCCAGCTGCTCCCCATGAAAACAAATACCTCGGCGCGGAGCACTTAAATCATCTGTTCTGTTTCTGAACAAAACCTACACCACTTGCGTGGGTCATAAAAATCCCTCCCAAGATCTCACCTCCTCTGAATTTAAACATTTCAACAGCCGAATTTACGCTACGGCTTAACGGCTGTAAGAATTTTGTCCTAAATTGCGTTCCCCGGCTTTTCGATGCTGATTCCAGTCATGGAAGGCGTCGCACGGCGTCGGAGGCCGGGTCGGATGGACTTGGCCGGCAGTGGTCTAAAAATAATCGTCGCCACCAATTTTATTAGCCTCACACGCACACGCAGATAGAAAGGTCATAAATTCATTAGGAGTCGCGACCATGCGACTGAGCTTACGCTTCCAGTGCACGCACGACCACATGCATGCTAATTCGCAAGTGAAAGACAAAAACGACACTAAGAAGTTTCGCTTTGATCGGCAAAAAGATCGTTGGCTCGGTGTAAGCTGTTTGCGCAAAATTGTGGCGAAATATTCGCATGCGCAAACACTGAGGAGGAGCTGGCGGCGCAGGGCTGAGGTAAATTACTTAGTGACTGACTGACTGTGAGTCAAGACTTGAGACAGACGGGTTTTTTTTTCGGATTCTTCTCCTTGTGCAAAGATGATTTGGAGGCAGCCGTGCTTGTGGCTTTTTTCCACTTGTTTTTTCTTTTCTCATTTCAATCTTCAACCTTCTTAGCGTTTGGCTCTTCAGCCTTCTCTAACGAAATTGCAAGCACACAAGATACCGTACTGCATCGTGTCGCAAGACAAGCACTCGCGATCCTAAAGGAGGCAAATCAACCAGCCAAGAAACTTAATAAAGCACGATGGCTGCGGATGGTTTATCTATTGCTTTTCTTGTCCTAAGAAACCGAACAGGCGATCGGTAATTGCGACCGCGAGTGTGTTGGCGATAAGAGCGGCGTGAACATGCGCACGCATCTTAAAGCTTCGACGGAAATGACGCCGCTCGGCGCAGTTCTTTGCATAAGCAATGAGCCCGCGGTCGGCTGTTGGTGGTTTGCCCGCTGAATAAAAATCGTGGGCTGACTCCGCGGCTGGAAACGATTCCCAGCAGGCACAATGCAACCAGCAAATTAAAAAGTATCACCGCTGAAGAATTTGCTGGAAATTCAAGAGCCACTCCGGCGAGCCAACGAATTCAATTTGCATTTTGCTTCGACAGAAAACACTAGCGAGGGGCACGATTGTCGCTCGAATCGCTATACACCACGGAAGGTTTTGCGGCCGGCGGACTCTATTCAAATGAGCCGGGAGCTAAAGGCCTCTTCCTGGAGCATCAACACCCATTTCACTACAATTAAAGAACAAATCGAAAAACACCTAAAACAAAGGATATTCCAAAGATTACACATTCCTTTTGCCAACATTATTTTTTCATTTAGCAACCCCATAGTTTACAAAAACGCCGAACAAAAGTTCTCTTTTCGCCTCTGCGGCGTCGCCGAAGCCTCAAGTAAACTAAGACTTTAGTGGGTTAATGTAAAACCTTGTGTATCTGTGATACATTTTGTGTATACGGTTTTAACACCATTTTATCGATATTTAGTAAATACTTTCGTAATCAGATTTATAATTTACGAAATCTGTTGTGTTCTGACTTATCACGCTTTCAGATATCGACGAAATTTTGAAACTTGTTTACCATTGTATTCGGTAAAATAACAAAGTTCGTGAATTTAAAAACAACTTTAAAAAAACGTTTACAAAATACACTTATACCTACTTACTACTCCACAATTCTTAAATTTTGATCAAAAATCCTTTTAAAATAGAGATAATTTAGACACAGGATCGAATGCTAGAACGATCTAAAAAGCCAAAGCATTTTACACTTGCCACCGGTAGGAAATTTCGAAAAGGGTTCAATTCTTCTACATGTCTCTATTAAGATTCGGTTCTATTTAGGGATTTTGAAAAAAACACCCAAAGGAGAAGGGTTGTTGGAACCGCACATCACCTTGACATGAACATTGTGCCAACTACACAGATCCTCATCTAAAAACATCCAACCAACCGCAAATATTTAAAAGAATTTGAACTGCTTAAACCCACTTGCCCTTAGCTTTTTTGCATACCGTGAATACCGCATAATCCCTATGAGCCCATCGATACGCCATTCGATCAACGTGCACCTTTTTCAGGTCTCAGGCCTCTCCATAACGAGCCCAACCGGTCGGGGCGGGGGGAAAGGTGAGCAGTCCTTGCATGGAATTTCCCTTTTCAGCAGAATCCACCTGAGTTCGTCCGTCCTTCAACGAAGCGAGGAGCTGAGCCCGATGGTCAGTTCGAAAGTAATTCAACCCTGGCAACGGTTGAAAAGGGCCCCATGCTAATCGATGTTAATTCCGCACACCTTTCCCTTTCCCTTCGAATGAAGGTTCCCAGACAGCAGCGGCTACACTCGGTTTGCAGGCGAAGGCCTATAATTTCATGCCATTTACCCTAAAAAAAGGCAACAAGCCGCTGCGCCCGGTGCACTCCTGCACCGCAGAGCACGTACCCTTTGTGTGCCGGCACATCCTCTGGTGTGTCACCCTGTCCAGACCGTCACCGGATGCCAGCAGGCGAAAGATATTAATTTATGAGTGACTTTCAGCACATGCTTTCTGGCAGCAATACCCGGCTCCAGAGAATGTAATTTAATATGCATCTCATCGGGGTCCTTTCGCTCGGATCGGGCGTGCCCGAGATCTGAATGGGAACATCGGCCCGACCTGCACCCATCCCGGGCGGGAAGAACAAGAGCGAAGGCTTGAGACGGGTTTCTTCTTCAACAGAAAATTTGAAGAACTCACATATGGGACGCAGGTGGAAGGAGCCTCAGAGGCCCCTTAAATGGGTGGGACCTTTTTACTAAGCCCTCGAAGCGAGAATACGCAGAACGTCTGGAGAAGGAACGGAGTTCTCAAGTGCACTCTTAATTACTTACATAAGGATAAGACAAGCCGCGCACCCTCCGAATGCACGCTTCCATGCTGCCAAATGTTCATGCGAGCGAAATTAACCATGAGAGGGTTTCGGGCAAATACGTCTTCAGAAAATGGAATATGGGATTTTGTGTCAAACAGGCAGTCAGCCTTCATTAACAGTCAGTTCCTTGTAATTTGGGGTTTTGTTCCGGCTCAGAGCCAATTTTGTATTGTTGCAGGAAAAGGGTCTTTAGCTCCACAGACGCTCACAATTCTTGCGAGACCTACATTCGTAAAGCGCTCGCCGGCAGGTTCGTACCCGAAGGAATTTCGCGTAATGTTTTGCAGGAGACAGCGAGTAGCTCGAGCAACTTGTCCTTTGCATAAGGAGGCACGACTCCGGAAACATGTACTTAATGTTAAGGACTCGTTTAGCAATAGAGGTTTGTGTAGTTTTTCTTGAAAAAGGTCGTAAAGGTTTTAGCGAGAATACTGAGAAAATTACTTCCTTATAGAGTATCCTGCACAATGTTAAATACTATAACACAACAATCAAAAGCCCGTCAAAATGATTTACTCGCAAATACCACACAAGTAAGCATTGCAAATATTCACCTGATAAAAAGTGCGCAGGTCTTTGTAGTTACAAACTACATTCCACAGAAATTTGTCATTAGAACATTTTTTCTGTTTAATATTACGAGTTATGTAAATATTCCGCAATTCAATACTGAGTATAATTATTTATACACACACATTATTAAAATGCTACCTACTGACGACTTTAAAATGAAAAAAAAATAGATAATAATTTCTTACTAAATTAATAAACTATTAAAAATTCAATTAAAGTGTTATGTTCTTTACGCTCGACATTAATTTGCTTTTGTATAATTGTATGCAGTCGACTTCCTCTACCAATTTGAATAGAAGCACTATGTAATGTAAGTATTCGCATACCAAACATTTTTTATTTGATTATTCTTCACTTTGTACTTCAGCATCGCAATGAAAACATGAAGCGTAAATTGATCGTATTTATGTTCTGCCAGGATCCGTTGGCAATCAAAAATCGCGAAAAGCAAACAATTCAAGATACCAGGAAACCGAAACACAAATCTCGTTAGGCCCCCGCAGCGTAAAGGTCTCAGCCGACGAAATAATTGGACGTTACTTGAACCAGCCAATTGCTTTCGTAGTTGCAATTTACGCAACATTGGTGAGGCTCTAATGGAAAACTGTTTAATATTCATAAATTGCCCACGTTCCTAAAACCTTCCTGCTCCCAGAACTCAACGTAGATTTGCAATCGGATACTGAGCCGAAGCAGCGCCGCCACTCCTTTCGTTAATTAAGATAATCGACGATGTTCATTTGCAGTTTGGCGTAACAGCCGCCGACCACTTGGCGGTCCATAAGCCAAGAAGGCTTAACTGAAAACACACCAAAGGTCAATATCTCGGCGGTGGGCACTTTGTGAGACAATTAGAACTAGACCGACTTAAGAGCTCGTTCGATCAGAGAGCGAATTTGATCCCGCGGCCAGATCCGCATCTAGGAAAGAGAAAGGTTAGACTTCTTCTAATTTCTTATATCAATTAATTAAAAATACAATTTAAATTACAAGCGACCTTTTTGAATCAAGATCATATTAGACACACTTTTTGATTTGACAGTTTTATCAATTTGATTTAAGAACTTACAACTTCAATTTAATTGTACTTAAAAGTATAATTAGAATTCTCATCTCATCCGCAGGACTTAGAGATCTAAAAATCCAACCCGTGAATTTAGCGAAACGATATAGACCTAAACCGTTTAAGAGCTTGTTTGATCATAGAGCCACTGTATACAGAAATGCGAGGCCTGTTAATTTTTTTCTTCTCGTCTATAATTTAATCCATCAATTGAAGATGCTCGAGCCGATCTTTCACGATTAGGTAAGGGGTATATAAGTAAAGGAAAAAATTCTTTCGTGAAACAATGCCGTCTCACAAGGCGCGGAGGAAGAGCCCGAAGGCACAGGTATCGCGCGCGGATCCACCAGGTCTGAATTAGCTCGAAAACGAGTTCCCCTTTATTGGCCGGCTCGGTCCAACGAGTACTCCATCTGTGTCATCATCGGGAGTCGACAGTTTCAGCCGCGGAATAGCTCCGCTGCCACCGACCAATTGTTGCCCGAAGTCGCGGAAGACGAGGCAGAACACGTATCTTAAGGTACTCCCATGGGGACCAAGTACTTCGTCTATGACTCGAACGCAAAAATTCTTGCGCCGAGCACGATAGAGATCACTTGGAAAATGGAGAAGCAAGAAACCAGCATGCGCAAGTGACTTATAAGTAAGATTTTAAACGAACATCTCAGCGGCGGCCCCCGCCCCCTCGGCAACGCGGATGGACATAGTGGCAACCTTGAGTTCTCGGGGAAAAAGATCTTTTGTATTCAAAGTGCCTCGGGGTCGACGACCGCGCGGCTCGAAGAGCAATGGCTTTTTTCTTCTCCAAACATAATCGCGGTTAAACTGCTCATACGCCCATTGAACAGCAATCAACCGGGTTTTTGTTGGAGTTCTTGTTTTATTGTTCCCAGGTTGGCACAGGCGTGTTGCATGCTGTTCGCGGCCATTTCCGCCTCGCAGGACAAATTTCATTTGATGAGCATCTCGGGCGGACGCGACGGAGCCGCGACAGCTTCTTCAATCGCCTCCAGCTGTTGCACGAGGCGGCGACGCCGTCAGCCCATCGGCCGGGCTTCGGCGGCGTCTTTAGCTGAATCATTTGCAGGTAATCACCACGTGTGAAATCGAGGCTAATAGAGGTCTTTGGTGGGGCATTTACGTTATTGTCGCAAGAACTGTAAACGGTCATTTCACTGCTGTTACTCTTCACGGTCTTTTAGCAAAATATCCTGTCCTCTACGAAAGACTCTTTAAGTCATCTTATACTTTTATTACTTATAGTCTTATATACCTACATTCAACATAAAAAAGTTTTCAATTCCAATTTGAATCATAATTTACAATAGAAATTATTGTATTCACTTATTAAGCGAGTCATGTTCGCTATTTGATTTTAACTTCTTACCTTTTTTCATGCTAGTTTTTACTTTAAAACATTCATTCATTCCAGTCCAATGAAGAATTTTTTACTTTAAAACATTCATTCATTCCAGTCCAATGAAGAATTGAAGAATTGTTTTGTAAATCGTATGACGATTAAAATGAAAAACACGAAAAAAGTTTTCCGCCAATTTAACTCTAAGATTTCCGAGTGTCACTAATCTTGTATGGTCAAATCTCGAAGCAGCGATAGTGCGACAGTTGAGGGTTAATAATGATTTCATTTTTCCAAGCAAATTATTTATAAGTATTCCAATTTCTTTATTGCACTAATCTCTAAGCCTATTGCAACACACATGATTAAACCTGGCTATTACTTTAATTGAACTATATATTTATATTATTAGCAAGACACCGATTTACAGCGACAATTGATAAGTGTCACAAGTACGTAGTTTTACTAAAAGATAAATTTCATTAGCATTTTCATTGTGTTGCATTTGCATATTTTATTAGATGTGTTGTTGGATCTACGAGCTCTTCGGGCTGTGCGAAAACATAACTTGGGTGCAGAAATGCACTTCGCCGTTTGAAGCACGTATCCGTCAGTTTGCAGAAATCCCTTTTCTATCCCTTTAAGCTGATCCGGTTCGATGGCAAATTGAGTTTCCGCCTCGGCATGTAATTTCCATTTCAAAACACTTGCTGAGTGTACGCCGGAGTTGGCCGCAGGTAGACGCATTAACATGTTAAAGCATAACCATAACAAAGTCCTCGGCGGGGCGGGGGTGGCGGCGTCCTCCGCGTACCGGGTAACTGGAGCAAAGGGCCCGGGCCTAGGCACGGATCGGAGTGCAGCCTCCGCTGCTGAGTCAAACGGGGTCTAGTGCCCTCATCCCGTGTGCCGGTGCTCCAGTCACTTTGTGTCTGCTAATTTCCTCCCCATCGGCGTGTTGCAGGGTATTTTTCTGGTTTTGCTTTGACGACCTTTTTTACTTCCCGGTAGCAGACAACACCCGGGGGAGTGTGGCGGGTGTTGTTGAACTCACTGTCTCGCATGTCGAGTGTTTGCTAATTACGGCCCTTGGATGTGTTTGAGGAATTGTTGTACCCGGCAACTTTGCGAGGACTACAGCGGTCCTTTCGGGGTGTGTGTGGCATTTGCGGACGGCGGCCCGCCGAGGACAAAGGGCCTAATGAATGGCTGACATGTGTTGCGTGCTCGGCGGCGTGCTCAGAATGCAGCATCGGCCCTTAATGAGGGCTTGATGAATAATGCGCCGCGATTGTGTGCGGAACGCGACGGATGACCCACGACGCGCTGGTTGAAGCGGTCGATTTGTCCGCGGAGATTTGATCAATCGTCTGGCTAACGTCCGCCCCACCGGCACGCCCCGTGGCCCTAAGCCCAGCATCCGCCACTCGCATCGCAGTCGTGCACGTAAAGGCGATGATAGCCGTCGCCGCGCAGCCACTTATCGGAAAATTCTTTGCCCGCGAAATTTGCGATATCGAAATGCGTGCTCTGTGGATGGACGATTTGAGCTCGTGTTGCCTTTTTTGGAACAAAGGGTTCTTTTATGGAATACTAAGCAGGCTTTGGATTTGCCAGAAATGCGCCTGCTCGAGACAATTAACAAATTTATTCATGCATTTTTGCACGCCAATTCTTTTTTTCAACTGCTGATAAACATTCGAATTGTTCATTTAAGCTTTGTTGCAGTCTTTGCTGAATTTTTTTTTAAATTGGCGAAAAGACTCAGGCTGTGTGCCAAACCAGACTTTTCCTTTCAAAAGTTCGTTAAAAATGTACTAGATTAATTTGCCTGTGCCAAACAAGGAGTCTTTTCAAGTGACTTTTGTATCGACATATCAGCACACGCAGTACTTTGATATTAAATAAATTCGGGAAATGGACGAAGAAGGTATCGAAGTTATAATTTTATTTCTTCAAATACTAATAAACTATTTAAAATACATAAAGGGGAGAAGAGGGGAAACTAAAGTGTTGCATACAAAATAGAATAATTAATATGCGATATGCTCACAGCCTTCTATAAGGAAAAAGTACTGATTTGTCATTTGAAAAGTCTACTCGCCAGCATGCTTTTCGTTGAATAGTCGACTTTTGAAAAGAAAAGTCTGGTTTGGCACACAGCCTCAGACTCTCTAAAGCTGTCATTAGAAATACTTACATTTTACAGAAATCGACAAATTATTTTGTAGTTTGTTCATTACCTACTAGTACATCTACCTGCGAATTTGCACAAAATCAATGCAAAAATCTTTTCAAAATTTTTATTTACATATACATTTTGATTATCATTATACCAGCGACACACCAATCGAAATTTAGAATTTCGAGTGTTCTCAATTTCAGAAATATATCATATTACTTCTGAATTTCTGAAAAGTTTCAGGCGAATATTCTGTTATAAAGAGATTTTGACAAAAATTTGACTTTAATTTCAAAGCAATACAATAATATTGTGAAATTGAATACGCTTGAAATTCTAAATTTCGGTTGGTGTGTCGCTGGTGTTAAGATATTTAATTCTCAGTAATAATTTATTTGGAGGTAACTTTTACACAAAGAAACTACTGAAGTAAGGCAATTAATATCTACCTAATGCCAAATTTTATGAAAATGTTTAAGTAAATTATCATTATGGTTTCTGTGTGGTTAGATTCCTTGAGATTCTTCGTCATTACTTGCTGCTTCCAGAACATTGGTTTTGGACATTAATTTCGATGTCACATTTCAGTTGGTTGCTAAATGAGTAGTAATGGTAGTCCCCATGAAAAAGGGGACACCACGAGGAAATGGATACAACTGGCAACACTATCCCGCCTTCATTACCTCCTTAAAGTGCATGTAACTTTGCGACTTGAGGAGCGCCTGGAGGGCTTCGCTAAATGCGCCCCAGTCCTGAGGCTGTCGCTGCGAAGGCTTCCGAGGAATTTCCCTTAATTACGCTGAAGGACTTAACAATGGAGCTCGACGTTGTTACTCTGGAGGGCCGAATAAATTCTACAGACAAACGGCAAAGTGCACTCGCTGGTCACGACGAGCATGTTCCCGAGGGCCGCCGGGGCGCAGCGCCCCATGGTCGCGGTGAGTTACGACGTCCGCGTCTTCCGCCGCTCCTGCTGCCCCGTTTGGCTGACGGTTTCCCACTTCGCTCCCTGCCCACCACTGGGAGCAGCAGTTCACGAGCGTGACCACTGCCGGGAGTTATGGCCAGAAATGGGTCGTCGGTGATTTGTTTTCGGTTCCCCGCAGAGAAATTCGGAGCAGGGTGAAATAAAACTAACGAAGGGCCTACCCAGATCGGGCCCTTCTAGGAGCTCTATCCTCTTCTTTAATTTCCCGCCGGTGCAGCTCCAATGGGGCTCCTTGTGGCCGTGAAACTGATTTTAAATTTGATTCGACCACATGACGAACACCTTTGCGGTGGGGCGCAGAATTACCACGAGCCTCGTGATTGATTGATTTGACCTAGTCCCCGATGACAAAGAAATTTCGTTCAGGGGTGTGGACAAATTGGTTTTTGGCACCGTAATCGAGGCTTTCAGACAGATTTGTTCACGAGATTTTAGTGGCGATTTGCTGCACTGTTTTCTCCCCTTAGACGGGTAGTTTTTGTCAACTCTGCAGAAAATCCCGCAGCACCCCAAGCAGTGAAATGGGAGGTGATTTAGTTTGTGGCTGAGTGATGAGCTCTCTTCGTTTTTGTGTGTGAATTTCTGAATCGATTGCGATTTAGGAGCTAAAAGCTATTTCGCATTTTACGAGAGTTCTTTTATCGTGTTTTTTAGCAAGTCTCGGCGGATTGATTGAAAGGTTTCAAAATGCGAGAAAGAAAATAAACAAATTCCCTTTAGTCAGGAATACAATTACAATAAACTAGAATTCACTTCACATAGTTGAAATTTTAAAGTCGTTTTATATTTTACTTGGTTCAGAAATATTCGCAAGCGAATTACACAAAATTATAAGAGAATTACATATGATGAAAATAATGCGTCATTGAAACACCCACAAATAAGAGTCGTTATGAAGTCTTAAAAAACATTAAGTATAGAATTAAACCGCCAAGAGATGGTCAGTTTTATATTTTTTCAGATTCATATTCTGTTTATTTTTAGTCCGGCGAACTAATACATATTTCTATATGTACGATAATAGTAGTATAATAGAGCATAAGCTTATTTCAACAAAAAATAATAATAAATTGTTCTTCCCTTTCTGCAAATTAAAATTTCGACATACTGTTGGGGACACGAAAGTGTGTTAGTATGTATTCTATTTGCTAAAACATTCTCTATGGTGTTTAAAATAATTAATTCAGGTAGAGCTTAACCTAAAAGGAGCTACTCACCTTCGACTTTAGCCAAGGCCAGGACTGAAATTGTTTGGAGGGCGGGAATAGCCCAGGCCACCAGGTGGAACAGGTGGGACTTGTTCTCGATCGCCTCGTGGCCCCACTTGAGTCCGGCGGCCAGGAACCAGGCGAACGCGAGGCACGACCACCAGGCGAACGCGGCCATGCAGCAGAAGTAGAGCGCCATGAAGAGCACGGTGCAGGAGGTGGACTGGCGGTGTCCCTGCGGACGAAACACGACGCAATTCATCAGTTGGCGCGGATTTTTCGTCGGCGAATTACGCCAATTAAAACTTTCATGACGACAACTCACCTGCGTTATGGTCGACATCATCTGCAGCCGGCCCAGGCGGATCGGCGGTGGGAAGGGCTCGCGACATGCGACGGAGTCGCCTGCACCCAGGCCCGCGACGTAGGCGCACCCGACGACGAGGTAGCAGACGGCGAGGAAAACGATCGCCCGCTCGGGGTAGCGAAACCGGGACGAGTCGATGAGGAACGTGAGCACCTGCAAATGGACGGGATCAAAGTTTAATGAAATCTAAAAAATCCTGCGCAAAAAGTTTTCAAAACACAGGGCCCTGCAAAGACCCATGTCACGGAAATTGACACCGAGCACCAAAGACGCCCGCCGCCCAAGAACAAAACTCGTCACCGCGAGGGCTGCTAACGAGGGCGGACGAGGGATGAGGATTCCTTGGCGAATTTTTGTCTAAATGGTGCCGAGAATTGGCAGAGGGCGGATTGCGGGCTACGCTGAGGGCGTCCCGACGCAAAGAGACTTCCCGTGATGAGGGTCTCACTGCCTAATGACGGCGCTGATGGTGCCCAAATACGTTGACGCCATTATCCCCGCCTGGTGTCATCTGTGCCGCAGAAGGCGACTATTGCGTTTTTCCATCACTTCGCATGGCCAACTTTTGATGGAATCGCCCTCGGCAGTCGGGCAGGAGGGCACAAGTCGATTTCGTCTAATGTCGTGTCGAAATGCTTCTCGGGTGTTGTTTCCCTATTTTTTGCTGGGAAAGCAATTTGGGGGAGTATATAAAAATTCGCTCAAAATAGCAAAACATTCGGAAGCTGCTTCTCCACAAAGGACTTACTGAGCCGTATTCATAAAATTGAGAGCTTGATGTTAAAATTATTATAAAAACATAATCGCAAAAACTGGGCCTGCATTCAAGCATGATATTGATATCGCTAATATTAAAGTTTAAATTTATCTTACTCTGGGCGTTAAAGACAACACGTAGCGAAACCGCAATCTCACTTTTAAAACTGACTTTAAGATTGTATTTAAAGAATTTAAAAATTTCACATGTGATAGTTGAGATTGAGTAAAACCTAAACTTGACTATACCTATTATGATAATAAGATCAATCTCTAAAACCAGAGTTCAGTTTTATTGGTAAATCTGAATTTCAATGCTCTGCTCTGCAGTCTGCAGTCTCTGAAATCGAATTCATTTTTGTGTAAACGATTCAAATTATAATCAGATATGTATATAGTTCATTTTGCTAAAACTTAAAAACGATTGAGTTGAATAATAACCGAAAAAGAGTTTTATTTGATTAAGAACGTACCTACCTAATAGTTATTTAATATTGGAAATCGATATTTATATGGAAATAAATGATTGAAGTACTTTTTAAACAATCGAGGATAAATCAACTGAATTACGCCCATAAAAGATTATTTTCGCTTGTGTTATGTGCGAATGTTAATTATTTTTTCAGCGTTCAATACCCAATAGTTTCAAATTAAGGTGTTAAATTATTGTGCCCAAAGATTTGAAATAGACAATGTACCTACCTAACTAAATCTTTTCTGAGAAGTAATATAAAACAGAAAGCCTAAACCGACAGTTTTCCTGGTAGCTCCGAAACTAACCTAAGAGGCCTAAGAAGATAAAAGTGTTCTAAGAGTCAATATACAATTAATTTCTTGCTAGCCATAAGACTCTTTTACTTGAAACAAGAAACAAGAAATTAACCATGTTTAATTTGAGTTCCATCATCTGGCCCCAAAATACGATCCTACAATCCACCACCCAACCACTTCGTTAGCAACAAGTCAACGGAAGCCAGAGGGCAGCACCTGATGAGTCGGACGGCTGTTTGCTAACTCCAAACGTAGAAATCCCGACCAAAGTCGAAGTCGATTTATAAGCAAACACCATTTGAGGTGCCACCCAAGAGCAGGTTGTTTACATCACAAAGGTACATTTGTTCGCCTTTCGGTGCCACTTCAAAGACGCAAAGACGCCAGAAAGAAGCACCACAGCACCTCAACTTTGGTCCATTTAGGCCGGGATGCTGCGTGCCGGGGTCGGTGCATCTACGGCCAAATGCAGGGATGCAATGCGATGTAAAGTTTATTTGGAGTCTTGCAGGGCCTCCATGCCGGCACATCGTGCGCCCTTTTAGTACTCACCGTGAACAAGCAGCTGGCGACGCAGACCGCCGCCCAGGACCCCACCCAATAACGCAGTACGGCGCGCTCATTTTCTGGGAAGAACATCGCGTGACACGGAGCTCCACAGTCGCGGGTTTCCTGCAACGAGATAATCAGAGGGGTGCATTATTATCAGCCGGATTAATTTTTTTATAAATAATTGCGATATGCGATGTGCGGTGCCAGCCGGTAGGCCTGCTGCCGCTGGGGATATTTTTTGGTAATCTGATTAAAATCGCTTCCAGCCAAGCCCGGCGGAATTTAAATTAAAGCTGCATAGTGAATTACAATGCGCTTGGATTTTGGCTCAAAAGATAGATGAGATTCTGCTGGAACTACTAAATAAAACGCTTTTAAAATTGTTTTGAAGCTCCATCAATTAATTGCACGAAATGTATGTTCAGGTAAATAAGTTTTCGATGCTTAATCAGAGAACTACCTTTAGACAATAACAATAATAATTGATTTAGTTAAATTAACTATGATACAGTCAAAAAGAATTTCGAAAAATTCAATAATCATGTTGGAAGTAACACATATCTACTGCAAAAATTAAAACAGCCACAGTATAAAACTTACGATCCGTTCAGTGTTATTTAATGTGTTCAAAGATAATTTAAATTGTGCAGCACCGTAGAAATGTAGTGCCTAAGAGTTTTTTTGTGATTTAGAAAAATTTGTCGTGCCAGAACCCATATAAATAAAATCCAAAAGATTCAAAATAAAATATACTAACTAAAAATAATTAATTAAGTTATTTAGCAACTTTATTAAAAGTGCCTTTATTTCGGATAATTCTCTATAATTTCCAATTTTTTCACCCGGGAATAATTTTATAGAATAAGAATGTGTAATACAAGAAAATAAATAGTTTTAAGACTCAGCAAGGGTATTTTCTTACATTTCTTTAACATTAGCTTGTTGTTGTTTAGGATTTTTTTTAAAATAATAGCAGCTGACAACTGCCACGCAGTTGAGAACGTTAACTGAATTTTCGTACACGAACAAGAATTTTCGTATACGAAATAGAATTAGGCTGACTCTCTCCTCGTTTCACAATAAAAGAATGTAATAGGATTCTTGAAATTTCAAAACAACTCAAACAAATTCATGCTATAAACATGACAGTGCCGTTCCTTTTCCTTTATTTCTAAGGAATTAACAATCATTTTCCTCGATCACGGAAGCAATAAATTTAAGCACTATTCTTCCGAGCAAGTGCAAATCTAAAAATTCCTGAAGAACTCCATACACCAAAGTGTCCGTAATCTGAAAATTGCCACCCCAACTCTTTTCGCCACCATTCAGCGATTTCGAGACTTCGCGGGATAGCCCCATAACACAAAATACGAATCTCTGCGCACAGATTATCCACCCCCACAGCACATAATAAAAATTTATTTCCGCGCTCCACGCTGTAAGCATTTTCTGGACGTTTATTGCTATTCCAAGGGGGCCCCAAATGCTGTGAAGCACCCACTCGGCCCCATTCGGTATGGGGATCCTTTGGAGCAGTTTTATCGCTAAATAATGCCCGTCCGGGACGAGACCGCGCATCCCGCCGATGCGGCACGTAAATAATAAACTGTGACACCTGAGAATAGGGCCCCCGGCCAGGCGAAATCGAATTAAGGGCCCGCGGGGATTAGTCGACTTCGTCTTCGGTGGAATTTGGGGGCTATTCCTACCCCGGCGTCGTTATTATTTTTGGATTTTAAAGTTTTGTGAGCAGGAGCAAGCAGGAAATGAATGTGCTTTCATAACTTCGAAACAATCACTGGGTTCCCTGCGAGCAAGCGCTCCTCGAGAGCTAGGAAGCGTTGCCAGGGACTACCCGGTCCGACCCCAAATATTTTTCAGAAGTCTCCCCAAAACTGACTTCTGCTTTCCAGGGGGTAGTCGAGGGGCTGGAATGCGTGGGGCGCATTTCACGTCGGGCCCCGGTTATAATTTAACCCTCGCTCCGAAAAGACCTATGAGAAAATCGAAACAACCTGAGCCGCTGAGTTGGGGGTCTAGGGGCCAGGGCAACCCTTTGTCCGGATTCAGGGCGGACGGGATACCTTCGTTTGTGTCGGCGCTGTGCAATTTACAGCTGGCCGGCTCGTTGGAGTGGAGGGGGCCACTTTAGAGAAGCCCCGGTGTTCTCGATAGACAACGCTGAAAAATGGGTTCCAGGAACCGTTTGTCAATTTGCTGCCATAAATGAATTGCGTTTTTACCCGCACACCGGCTCATGCAGTGCAGGAAAAAAGGACGACATCAGAGGGTGTTTGTTGGGGATGTTTTCCCTCTGGAAATCCCCAAAACAGCCCAAGGGGTCGCGCCTTTTGTAGTCAGTTCAAGCGATTGAGCGTCCAGTCGCAGTGGTGCCAGACTGGAAGGTTTTCTTGTTCCGTTTTCAGTTGGGTGGCTGGTGTTTTTTCTATCCACCCCTGCGGAGGTTACAAATTGAGTTAATTGGAAACCTTTGATCCCAACACCACCTCCCAACCTCTTTTGGTCGATTTACGACTAAGGGTTCAACTTTAAGATTTAAGTGCTCTTTGTGGTCCCTTCTCTTAACCTCTGGCGACCCATTGTTAAAGTTATAGCTCCGAAAATAATGCGACTTGGACCCAATTGCCATTGCCTAATCAAGTTAGGAAAAATTCTCTGAAAGCAACATTTCTGTGTTGTACAACTAAATATTTTAACTTTTAATAATTTCTTGATTATTCTTATACGATACCACAGCAACATAACACTTTTCAGGATGTTTTCAACATATTTTCATACAATACTTTTCTATAAGTAACTAAAACTGTTTTCTAATTTGCACCTTGTTAAGACTTTTTTAATATCTGTACGGGTGTAGGCTATAGTTGTGTCGAGAAAACATTAATTAATACAACTTAAACTAATACAATTAACTTAAAAACCTCGAGTGTCTTTCACAATCGAGCCTTGCCTCAATGTTTGATTTTCCATTTAGAAAGTTTTTCACGTCATACAGACAACTTTTGAAAAATTTAAAAAGCAAACTGCAAACATAAAAACAACTGTAATGGAAATCTAAAGAATGTTGTTCGAATATCAGATTTCTTAAATTCTTCAATTTGAAACGCTATGAAGTTCAAACACAAAAAATGTCAAAGCAAAAAATGGAGATGTTAGTGCACACTTTCCTGCTAATCGAGGAGCAAAAGGTAAGGCCACATCCCTTTAAACAGGTTGTTTCGCAATCCGTCAATCTAGAGTGTGGAGATTCCATCAAAATCATACCCCTCATTCCCACGACTATCGCTCGAACCCTGCGGTGCACTCAAAACCCACATTGGGTGTCTTTCATGAAAATTTGCGACCACCAACAGACAAGTCAACCAGGTTTGACCGCATCCAGCCACAATGAATATGATCGGACCGGCGCGCCGAGCAACGCAACTCGCAACAAAGAAAAATCGGCGACGAAACCGATTCGCCTCAACCCAACGAGTCGATAAAAAATATAGAAAGACGAGAAATCTTCGATTACCCCAGTTCGGTTCGATAGAAAATCGTGTTACTTGAGATTCCGGGAGATACCGACCCGCACGGCCAGAACATAAAAAAGCACTCGCCGGGTATCGCCTGACAAGATCGGATCGCGTATCAGTCCGTCGGGTGAGACCGGGTCCTAGGCAAATGAGTCTGCGGCCTGAATTCGACCGTCCGGCGAACTGCGTCGCGCTACAGCGCAAGCAGTGCAGTAGCTGCACAACAAAACTGAACGAACGAGCAATCGATCGGTCCGAAGTGAGAAGCCCTCGATAAGATTGAAATAAGGAAACAGCACACGCGTTACATTTCCAATTTGTGATCGGATCGGAGGCAATATGAATTCTAACCGCTGATCGAGTCAACGGAACGTACGCGGAAATTAAGCCCAGCTCTCAGCAGGAAAAGAAACAAACACCTATACGGACAGATGTTTTCTCTTTAGCTCCAAATATTAATAGAATTAGAAAAGTTACTCTAACCTAACTACTTTTGTTAATCTTAGTCTAGAAAACATGTTTTACTATTCTTTACACTTAGCAATTCTTTCTAGTTTTCTTCTTCTAATAATAATTGCAATTCAAATAAAAACAAGAAGCGTAGGGGAGACTGGGGCTGGTTGAGACAGGGGTAGGTTGTTACAGCGGCAATTGTGGCTATACAAAGATAGTAACAGGAACGCTTGAAAGAGAAAAATCACCACGTTAAGATCGGGTAGCCACTTGCCACCCGCTAGTTCCGCCAACGCATTTGTGTGAGGAGCCCTGGCACGGTGCTATCAAAACCGCATGTTTCTAACTTTTTATTTTTTTTTAGTAATATTGGTCTACAGCCTTTTTATAATTAAAAAATAGTTGTGCGGTAATGTATATTTGTGCCTCAATGCTTTCTTTTTGTGTTAAATATATCATAATACACTTATTTCTACTAGATTTTTTTCTACTTAACCTTAAAGGCTAAATTTTGGGGTCGGGGCTAAAAGTGACATTTCTTCGGGGCAGGTTGTTACATGTACATCTCGGTAGTATCTGCCTTAGTTTTTGTTTAGGAAAGAAGTTTTTTGTTATTCTTAAGGGTTAAAAGTTACCAATTTTTGTGTTTTTGTGAGGCATAAGGATAAAAAGCATAAAAGAAATTGTATGCCAAATTTTTTGTTTAAGAAATAAATTTATAATTTTCATCAAATTCCTAAGCTACCAAATTTGTTATTTGATGAGGCATACAGAGCAGTCGTACACCTTGACACCTTGCAAACATAAAAAGACTGTGTTTAGGTCTAAATTAAGTAAAAAAAATGTTAATTGCCCTTACTAAAAACTCTCAGATTATGTTTGTTTTTTGTTGTATCAACCTACCCCGTGTGGTGTAACAACCAGCCCCAGGCACGGGGCTAAAAGTTACACGGCTCTTTTTTCAGAATTCGCGTGTTTATAGCACTTCTAATAGGCGTAAATCTAAAATTCTTCTTAAATTAGAATCTTGAATAGTTATTTAATTGAACAAACTTGGAATTACGTAAAATAATCTAACTAATAAAAAGATATGACAATTTGTTTAAAAAATGTCACAACCAGCCCCAGTCTCCCCTACTGCTTAAACTATGTGCAGAAATGTTGAACTTTTACAAGTTTTAAAAACCGGTTGTAAGTGTTCGGAAAATGGATAAATTATCGAATGTAAAGTGCTTATTGAACGTTCTTAACACTTATGACAAAATTTCACCCAAGCAACTAATTGACCACAATCGTGCCTTAGCATAGAAAACATAAATTTATATGAACATCACTTTGGCGGCAGATACGAGCATCAAAATAGTTAGATTTTAAATGTCAGGTGCATTAACGATGTCATGAATAAAACTTAACATAAAATTCAACTTCGCCAGACTGCGACGCTCAGAAAGTGCAATTTAAGAAAAGCAATCTGGCTGCAAAATCAAACCGCATTTATGCATCAGTAATATTTTAATTAAGGGACACAGAGTTGGTTCTTATTCGACAAATAAAATTTATATTGGCGAGTTGACAGACAGCTTTTACTTCCTGCGACACCGACTACCGTTTTCTTTGTCGATTAGCAGTGAATTAATCTTTCATTTCCTAATGTAATTTCCTAAATGTAATGGGTGACATTCTCAAACCTTACACTCTCCATGATATCGCGAAATTTTATTCATATACCCTGCAAAAGGCTGTTTCGCCTCGTGTAACTAACAAACCAGATCATTTTTTTAAAAATAATGGTAGAGTATATTTTTGCTGCGAAGTGGTATCAAAAACCAGTTAATATCTGAAAGTTTATCTACACCTGAGAATTATAACTTCATATAAAATGATTTCAATATCAAAACAAGTGTCGACCAGTGAGTATCGAGTACTCAACTCTTTCTGCTTGAACCTATTTCAAGAAGTCAACATGAAGCATAAGCGTAAATCATTTGCTTAGTATTGAATTACATTCGATTTATCTTTGAAATAATTAATTTTTATTTTTATTGGTTTTCTGTTTTCAATTACTTACGGAATATAAATTCTATTTCCTATTGCGAGAAAGCACTACACCTCTTTCTATACTAAACTTTTTATTTTATAGCCAGACTTATTTATTCTTAAAAAATATAATTACAGTTGAAAGTTAAAGTTCATTAGTAATTTTTGTTCTATAATTTAAAAGCCGCTTTAAAAGAATGCGGTTATTAATAATAACCAATAATATTACTCAGAAGAATAAGCGTAAATGCAATTTATAAGATAATAAAAAGACTTATAACAATAAAAACTAATGAGCTCCGTTGCAGATGTTTTAATGTGTTGCCGTCAATCACTACAACCTTGTGCCATGAAAACAACTATTCTCTGCAACCTTCTTAAATCGACTAAGCCAGGCTTTATAGTAACATAAATTTTTTATTAGACCATCTTCGACACTACTCTAAACATATGTCCTTTACTGCTTTAAATCAATTTCTAGACCGAGGCGTTTAAACATTACGTCGCTTCGTCTTTCAGAAAAGTACTTAACTATGAGAATTAAACACTGAAATAAAATAAAAAACAATAATCTTATTGAGTAAACTCTGCTTAAAAGAAACTATTTGTGTTTTAACCGAACTTACTTAATAAAGGATGAAAATTACTTCTCGTTCGCTTCCTTTCGTTAGGTTGTTTAGGTAGGTATTCAATTGTTTCTTGTTCAGGTATTCGGAAAAATGCTTGAGTTATTGATGCATGTATGTAGGCCGAAGGGGATACGCAGCTGCGCCGTTAATTCAACCACCTGTCCACCACCTTGAACTCTGATCTTAATGACCCAGAACATGGTCATCGAACACAAAAACGCGTCTCTGTTTGGCCCGGCACAACTTTCAAAGTAAACTTGATCGCGTGCCGAAACTTAAATAAGTTTAATGAAAACTTTCTCCGTCAATAGAGAAAATTGGGAAGAAAGAAAAATCGGATAACCACCCTGTAAAGCCTTAGGGTGTCCCTTTTTCTTTCTGGATCGGTTTCTCCACATCCCGCCACCCCAAAAGTCTCGTCACAAGACGCCTATCGCATTGCCATCGCTAGCTCCTCCATCCGTGAAGTTGCGATATCTGCGCCAGATATGAACAATACTTTCATCTCCGTTCAATGGAGCACCCCGGCCACGGGATGCGCCCCATCTTCCCTTCGAAAGGTGCGGTGGCGGAGGACAGGGGAGCGCCCGGGTCGCCTCCGGAATTTTTCTCTTCGTTAGAAGCAAAAGTTTCCATTTGCCAACAAGATAAATCGCAGCATCCCTCGCAAGGAAGAGGAATTAAGCGGGCACGAGAGTTCAAAGTTTGGGGCTGGTTCGGACAGGGGTCGGTGTGGACTGTGGGGTCGTTTGACCTGCCGTGGCCCCCGTGGCGGGTGGAGCCCCACGTTAACTCGATTTGTTGATGTTACTCCTGGTGCCCCGGTGCTGATTGATGCTGCCGAGGAGTCTGGCCAATTGGTTGGTGCAAGGACTTCTACTTCGGAGCACTTACGTGTTGCTGCTCAGGAAATATTCATCAAGTTTAAGTCCTCGTAATTTACACCACGTCTACGTGTTTGCTTCCCTCAAACCTGCCGGCTAAGAGCTAGATCCCGCTGTACAGAGGTTATAAGTTTTCAGTAAAGCGGGTGGTGGAGGACCCATAAATACGGGGAAAGTCCCCCAAAGTGGTTATGCACGTCTCGTGCCACCTCAGGCATACAAATTCAAAATACCCCTGCCATGTTTACACGCAGGCTCGAAAGCTTCCAAGCGAGAGGTTAATTCTAAACGAAACTGATATTACAATTTGGCTCGCATGAAGAATGAAGAAATTATCTAACTAGCCCCATCATTTGACATAAAAGTTTCTTTATTAATGTTTATTAATATTAATATCTTACTTACAATTTACAACTCAAATTTTATTGACTGTATTTACTCCAGTAATAACTAAGGAATCAAATTAAATTACATATTTCACTTAAAAGCTCTGGAGTAGGTACTAAATACCTATAATTGAAAATACCGCATTATGGGAGGAAACTTGCTAGGTTGTTGACTTAAGTAATTTAATCTAGCCATATAAATACATTTAATATCTTAGTAGTATTTTTAGGTAATCCACTACAATTTTTAGATATTTCAACTAAGCTTCTTGCTTAAAATTGCTTAAATGTTTTTAATTAATTTACCCAACTTTTCAATTGCTTTTCCAACATATTTTACTTTAAGCTCTGCCAAAGTTTTTATGTCAATTTATACGTATTTTCTTTCCAACTTTACATAATGTTTTCTCTCGGTGCAATAAAATTTTTAGATCTCATTTGAAATTATTCCGTTTTCCTGAGATTTGAAACGATAACAACGTTGAGAATTTCTAAAAAAAAACAGAAAATTGTTTGTGCAAATTTGCACGTTTCCTTCCTTGGGGATCTGTAAACATATCGTTTTGAATCAGTTCGACGATAACTTATATCAGTTTCAATGCCTTTGATGTGAAGTAGACGCTTTGGGTCTAATTAGACAAAGCCGCCTAATACCAACCCATTCGGCGGAGATAAGAGGCTTATTGTGGATTACGGTTGCCTCCCTTGATTAATGACTTGAGTAATCATTAAAGGCCCCGACTCGAGTGAAACTGATAAATTTTTTGCGTGTTTATTTCCAACGAAACATGCATGGATTTGTCGCATAAGCCGTAGATATTATCATAATATTTTAGACCTTTTCAAATCATATGAACTGGTCTAAGTATCTGATCGCTGCTTAAGAAAACTTAGCAAAAGAAATCTACTTCTCAACTACTTTTTAAATTTAAAAGCCATATAATCGTAATAAGAATATAAAATACACAACATAAAAGATGTTATAGATATAAGTAAAATTGTTTTCTACCGCGACAGTACGCCAAACCAAACCTCTCCTTCTTTGCAATTGGAAAACATATCTCAGTACCTACCCTCATCACAATTTTGTTAAGACATTATATTTTCGTTCTGCCAATTCCAATTTTGTCGAGTTCGAAATTTGAAAGCGAAAAATAAATAAATTGCATTTATAAACATTTAAACGGAACTTTCGATCTATTTCATCTACCGTGAAATATTAATTGCTAACTTCTGAACTACGGAATGAGAAAAGCAATTTATACAGTTCCATTCGCCTGTCAAGATTACTTTGATGTGCCTTCGTTCTTTTGAATGTTTCATTATCTCTTATTTTAGAGAAGTCATTAAAATGAATTCCCATTTTTATTTATAGTGAATTAGCTATAGCTGACTACGTTTATGTGTCATAAAATATTTTGCTCCTAATAGAAACTCTCTATTTCCAGCGCATATTTTCTCGATTTATCAAAAAATTTATCTTCATTCGCTTCGTGTGTCATGAAATTTTGACGTTTGTTTTCCTCGTAAAATAAAACTGACTATCTTTGTTTGCTGTGCTTCACTTTGGTCATAAAGAATCAATCCAATCGTTACCCAATTTCATATAGTATTATATTATAGTGGATATTTCACCTTACAATTGTGTGTAACTTACATTGTCTATTTTATGTGTTGCTTTTATACATTATGTATGCGGTGCTTGAATAGCCGTTTAACCCTAAAAATTACATATATCGACGACTTATCAAAACTGCTAAACTGCTAACTGCATTTTATTATATATTATATTTAGAAGAGCTGGAGAATGTGAGAAAACAAAAATCCCAAATTAGCAATTACCTATTTTCATCCAACTTTAAATGATAAAAGAGCGTCAAGATTAGTATGAACAATATAAACGAAAAAAAAATCCTTTAAAACGAATGCTTCTGAACTATCACCACAAGCAACTGTTGGGCCAAGTTCCTTTCTAATATTAGCTTTTATTTTACTCCCTCTAGAGAGTTACTTCTCTGAAATTCAAAGGCCTTCCGTTTTCATAAATCCTGAGGGTTCGGGCTCTATTACTTTTCTACAAAAATTTCACGCTGTGAAAGGTTCGTCGCAAAATTTCATCTGCCACGAAAGAGCGGAGCCAGCTGCCGCAGGGTAACCATGTCAAAGTGGATTTCCAAAGAAATCGTTCGTTTGTTTTTTGGTGTAAACCGCCTCTAAGACATTCGCCGCCATCCGGAGCATTCGTCCCGAGCCATACGCAGAGGCGGGGATTAATTTCTTTTGTTCTGGTCTAATTTCGGGGAGAAAGGGGACTCCAAAGCCCGAGTCGCCGCAACCCCACTCAAGGGCACGAAGTCGGGCTCTCTTGAGCCGCACTTAATGAGCAGCTAATGCGCTGGACACATAAATAATTACATAAATCAACAATTCGCAGGTATCCTGCGGACGGCCGGGATGTGCACTTATTATTCCCGGAGCCCCAGTGCGCGTCTGGCAGCCAGGGTCGAAGCAGGGTCGGAGCAGGATCGGGGTAATGGACTCCGGGATAGTGAGCGTGCAGCGGGCAAGTTGAACCCGACAGCGCTGCAGACACCGTCGCAGCCGGAGTCGACTGCCAGCCGACGGTGCTCCTTTTAAGGAGTGATTTATGACGGCCAGGTAAGAAGATAGCATTATGAAAATCGTTTTTACCTTCCCGCCAACTTTAAGGGAGTAGCCCATTCCAGCGGGGGTTTTCAGCTGGACGGGGCAGACGAAGCCGATGTTCCTCTGCGGACTGACGTCGGAGTTCTTCCGCGCGTTCGTTATCTTCGGGGATTTGCTCCTGTTGGGGGCGGGGGTGGTCGCGGTGTTGTTCTGGGGCATGCACAGCACCCCGCTGTCCTGCTCCGGGTACTTGGAGCACTCGAGGTTGTCGGGCCAGTGAAAGTTGTAGTGCTTCATGAGGGTCTCGCAGACGCGGGCCGACTCGCACAGGCTCCGGCAGGGGGGGATGGGCTCCTCCAGGATCGTGCAGACGGGCACGTAGACGGAGCAGAGGAAGAGCTGCAGGTCGGGACTGCATCCGATTTTGACCAGCGGCGTGAACTGGTGGACGTCCAGGCCGGCCTCCTCCTGCCGACTGTGCCCCATCAAGTTCGGCATGATCGTCCAGTTGTAGGGGATGTCCTTACAGATCGAAATTGTGATCAACTCGCACTTGTCGTTCGGCGGCTTCGGCTCGCCCGCCATCTCACCATGCGAACTTTCGTACACCCGCACTGCACCCGAGAACCGCAGCAGCAGCTGAAGCGCCGCCATCACTAAAACACACCGCATCGTCAAATTTCAAGCTTTTGACGAACTCTGCCAATGCACTCGGACGTCGCACTCGTTGCACTAAAAATTTCTATTTCACTCAAAAAGATGCAAACACAATCACCAGCTGGTATCCATGGCGGCGAGTGGCCGTAGGAAATGGCGCGCGGACCTGCAACGGTGTGGGCGCGAAAATAGCGTTAAAATATGTGCTACTTCCACTGCCTGGGCAGTTAAGATCAATTGAAGCCGCACGGGGAACAAAGCGTGCTACGAACCGTGAAAATTCACTCCGCAACCATTGGCGTCGGACCGTGTTGAAATCTGGCGCGGGACCACGTCGGAAAAAGACCTTTCCACTCCGGACGCCGTAAACAAACTGAGGAGCGAACCAAGTCCAAAACTGGTTTCGCTTTCGTCGCGCTGAGGGCCAAGGGGACACGTTTTCTTACGTGTGTTTCATTCAATTCGGCCCGGCAGCACTCGCATCGCATCGCAAGCCGAGGCGATCCCGGACTGGTGTCTGGTGGTGTTCGGGACCCACACAAGCGTCCCGCGTTCCCGCCGATTCCCGACGCCCGCGCCCGTGCAGCGCGAGTGGCCAGAGCGCTCCGATCCCACCGAGCCGACATTTGTAAACAGTCCCCGTCCGCAGAGTGGAAGTCGCCGCCCGGCTGTAGCGAAAGCGACCTAGACGCGGCTCCACGCACTCCCAAAGCACGCCGAGCTTTAGGTCACTTTCGAGCCGGAGCTTTCGCGATTGCCGCCGAAACATGCACAACTGTACGCTGAGGAGCAGCAGGCCGCAGGGTGGCCAGTGGTTCCAGCAGCTAGTTTTCCGTTATGAAACTAGGGAATGCTCCTCCATCAAACATGGAATAAGAAAACTAACTGGATAGTTATAAATTATAATAACTGCTTTTTAAAGTGGTATAAATTCACCTTTTTAACATGTCACTTTTATAACGTGTAAAAAGTTAAGTCCAAACATGAGAGGAATCCATCATACTTTTTATACTTTTATCTTGAATTCTTCAAAAAATTTAAATCAAGACAGAGAAAATTTCGTCGAATATTTTACCCATCACAGATTCTGAACGGTTTAACAATAAATCGATTTAATAAGGGTTAAATATGGTATCAAAATTATATTTTCTCGTATCTTCATGCCAATTATGTTAAAGCGCTATAATTATAAAAACCACAATATCAGATTGCAAAGTATGTAGGTATCTCTAATCTTGCCCTCATACTTATAACAGACATCTCGAACAAAATGTTGTGAGAATGATCTTCGCCCCAACGTTATATCAAGTTATGCTGAAAATTTCCAACAAACATTTTTTTTTTGCAAACATAGTTCTATAAAAAAAAACTTTATTAATTTAACATGTATTCCATTAAAAATTATTCAACATTAAATATCTCTCTTCTACATATCGTCAATATTCCTCTTGAAATATTACTTGAATAAAAAATTGTTGAAAGTAAATTACAGTGTAACAACTTCACATTTATGTATGTATGTAAAAGTCCTAAAAAATATAAAATTATACCTGATTGAAAATTATATACATAATCACATTAATGAATTTAAATTACAACAGAGCTCCAATAAGCAGCTTATAACTTTACACAACATGAGACTGTCCAAAAATAATCACAAAACATTCAAGAATCACTTTTAATTTATTTGCCTTGGCATTCAATTATGATTTAAACGTTTCTTGCGTGGGTCCACCCACGTCCTTTAAGGAAAGGTCAAATAAAGCTCTGTCTATAAAGAAATTTTTATATTAAAGTTAAAGCGTGAGTGCGCATGAGATTTGCCCTGCAATTAAAAATTAACTTCCTTCAACATTTCTTAGAAATTGAGCTCCTTTCCTTGAACCACGCCTTCTTGTGTGAGGCTTAAATTTTCGACAATTTCGTCGTTAGTTAATTCCCCACTTGTCTTTTTACTTCTGCCATGCCGGCTGAAGTTCAGGGAAGATACGAGAATTCGAAAGTAAAATGACCTTCGTCAGCGAAAAGTATTCATCCCGTCGCCAATTTAAGAGCGCGGATTTGTTTCGCATTTTCATTTCAATGTCGAAAGTCAGCAGAAATCGGTGCGGTAGAAGGTGGAAGCAGCGGGTAGAATTTGTTTTTACTCCCAGCGATTTTTGTTTTCCCATTTAATTTTGGCTGAGGCAGGGATAAGCCGGGAATCGAAAATTGATTCTGAGCCCTGCCACCGTGAGGAGGTCGAGTTTTATCTCTCGGGAGCAGATACGTTAGTCTATTCGCCGAATCGATGGAGTTCCTGCTGGAGAGTGGAGAAAGGGTTTGCTGGGAAGCATGTAACCGCAGTTTGGCCACTTTTCCTTTAATAGGGTCCCATCAGCCAGACGCTCTGGAGTGGAATGTCCTGATAGACCCACCCATCTGCGGGGGACACTGGCTTAAGTTACACAAATTCCAAGCGGATGAAATACTCAAACAAAGCGAGCCTAGCATTCGTTAAATTCTTTTTGTCCACTTAGTCATTTTCAGAAAGGGGTCGAAAATTTATTTGCCAGAAACATATTCTGCCAACTGTCCATGTCCCCACCCTGTAACTAGCCGTCCCTGGGCTCTAAATTCCGAGCATCGCTTCTCAAAACATAGAGCCCTTCAGTAGCTTCGCACCTAAATGCCAGCGATAATGAATTCCTAAGAACACGAAATTCCTTTAAGTCCCTTCGCTGCGAGTTTTGCTTGCGAAATTAACCCAACCAAGTCAGGGTGCCACCCCTGTACCTCGCATCCGACCCTCCGCGCCCTCCCACCCGCGCAGACGAACGTGTCGAGTGGCGGCATTCTGCACGGGGCCTTCTCTTCACATGAATTTCGGCAGCGTCATTTCCGCACCCCCGCACCCGCATATCTATGGGATTTACCACTCGATGTCGGCTATCGATTTTATTCACTTTGAGGGGTGCTGCACCCCCACAAAGTCGTTTTTCTCTGTCTGGTTGTGTCTCTGTTGCTTCAACTTTCACTTCCTGGTCTGCAGCGGCGACACTTCACAGGGTGCCTCGGTTGCGTGATTTGAGCCATTAAAGGGAGGCCTGCAGACGCATAAAATCATTTCATACTTGGCACGTGAAGGAAACAAAAAACCGGGGCGTGTCGCAAACCAATGCTCTTGCCACTCGGCTTTAGGCGGGGAATCCCCGTGTCGCGCGTGATAAATCAATAGAGTTGCAATTAACTCTGCACTCGAGGCCCTGACGGGTGGGAAGATTAAGTGCTCCCAGACGGAGGGCGGGTGCCAGACAGCTCCGCTGAGGACTCAATGAAGGGAAAATTACCTCAGATAGATCGGAAGATGCATCGATTCCAATGCAGGACGGGGGTTCTTTGTCAGATCCTCCCGAAGAATGAAGAAGGCTCGACGGCGCGGTACGAAGGTTAAGCGTTCAAGAAAACAGCAGTCGCGGCGGAGTAGCTGCGGTGAGTTCGACGCGGATTAGGGCTGATATCTTTGTCCTTAAAGGGCTGAGTTTGTCTCAATGGGAAGAATTTTCCTTTTATTGTGAGGGAGATTGGCGCATACTTTCGCTATTGAAAGGGCTTCGAGAAGTCTCCGGAGGAGGATTGCCAATAATGCCCTTATCAATGTTTTTGAAATCGCAATATTCTGGTCGATTTCAAGCGAGGCGTAACAAAAGTACTTTCCAGTTTTCGAAACTCCCCTTAAAGTTTGCTGTTAACTCTCTTAAGGAGGTATAAAAGAAGAGGTTTTAGCCAGATTACGCCTTGTTTAGTGGTTTGTATTGTAAGAGGGAATTCCTTCAAGAAATGGCATTAGCAAAGTCATGCGTAAGTCCAACTGAACGAAATAGAGCCAAATAATAGTAACAGTGCATAATTAAAATAAGTCCAATCATAATAATGATTGAAAACAATATTTGAGAAAGTAGTAAGTAGTAGTTCCACTACAATCGTGCCTTATCAGGAACTATTTATTTCACAAAAATACACCGAGAAAAAAACGCAATGTTAATTTAACATTATTTTCATATTAAAAAAAATATCATATCATTTTTACAACAATTGCTGTTAATTTGATAATAAAAATGATACTTTAAAGGGAAAAATGTCAAATTGACATTTTTTGTGTCATATTAACATGGAAATTCGGATATTTAGTTACAGCGGAAATATCATTTCAAAATATTATTTTGATTTTGAAGTTTTCAAAGTCAAATTAATATTAAAAAATGTAAATCGATCGCCAGTTCTTATATCCGCCGATTGAAATTCGAAGTGTGAAGTATAAGCGAAGGAAAATCTTCTAACAAATATGCTACTCATAAACTGTAAAACCGTAGATGTGTTGATGGGTCATCGATAGCTCAGGGCTAGAGCAGAATGCCGCGAACTCGGGGGTCCCAAGTTCAAATCTAGCCACAGTAAGTCGGAGAATATATAGGAAAATCAAGTTTCTAAAAGGGTATCGGAATAGGAGTAACTGGGTGGTAAAAAAAAAATTTTCAATGTTAAATTAACATTTTTCAATGTTAATACGGCATTTTTTCTAAAGATTGATATGGTGCAATGTTAATAAGTTATATTTTCCTTATCGGCTGAAAAATATACCTGAAAAATATCAATACTACAGCGGAAACATTGAAAATTTTTTTTCGGTGTAACATTTTAGATGAAGTCACCGGAAATTAAATTTCGCTATCCATCGTAAGAGAAATGTATAATTCTAGTAAACTAATTTGGATTATTGAATTCACGTAAATATTATGGAAATGTTTCTAAGTAAACCATTTGTAACATAAATAAATTTTTTTTATATACAATTTTTATTTTAGTCAAAAGGACGGAACGTATACTTCAAAAACCGTCAAATCTTTCACATTAAAATTTCCTCGCTTAAATGTTCATTAAATTATTTTTTCTTCAGCGTTGTTTACTAATGCATGTAGATAACCTCTATAAGAGCTCAGTCTCACAGTCTGTTTTCCTACCTAATTTTTTCCGGTTTTTGCACAGTTCTGTCTCTGAATAATGAATAAAATTGAGAAAGTTCCAGCCACTGGCAAACTTTTCGCGGTCGTTGCAGTCGCCTGTTGTGCTTGGAACTTTATCCAGGCTCCCATGCAAAGGACCAATAATTCATTGCCCCGAAACTGAGCTGTAATTTCTGCCATCGCACGAGTTATTATATTTTTGATGTTAAACACACATGTGCTCCGGGACACATTTCACCCCACTTTTTGGGGACACATTCAACATACCATACATCATCAGTCTACATTATTTCTGAACAATGCATCACTCTCAGGTGGAACTTTATTCGCGGAATGAAGTGCACTTTTTATTATGCGGAATAAATAAATGTATCATCAACAATTACAATGAGGCAGAAAATACTATGAGAGAAATTTTGCTATTGAATTTGCTATATGAAAGGAGTAAGGGAAATGATTTTATAGAAAAATGTTTAATTCTGTTTCAACACGTCTTTAAGTAGGTACCTACTTCTTCTCAATGTGGCTAAAACAAACACCCAATGTGACCTGAAAATAATAAATAAATTAAGATTACCTAAAGTGTCTTAATCACTAATCACTTAGTTTCATATAAATTTCTAATACTCGTACATAAAACGTAATTGCAAAATTCTTCCTTCTGTCTTATAGTTGTGTGTCTACTTGATGGAAAAAGTGCGAGACATACAGTCTATGCAAGTTTGTGTCACTTTGGAACAGTTCTTTCCAATTTTTCAGGATACCTCCCATAAATTTTCCTCCGTAAAAAAGATAATCTCTGTGACATAAATCCCGAGAAGTGTTTTCTGTCATGTGTCTATTTCCGCTAATTTTCAGCTGGCAATTTGCTTCTACCAAATGCAAATTTACAGCACTCTTTGCAGCCATTTAGCCAAAGAACAGTTTCTACCGTCGTAGTCCCTTGTTCCACAATTCCATGAATACAAATTGCCAGGGAATCCCATCTCCAGCGGGATCATCCCTGACGAGCGACTGACGTGACTGAGTGGAATCATCATTTTGAGCTAGGAGTTCGAAATTGCGCTCAAGCACAAACTGAAGGTCCTCCTGCGCTGGAAAATGAGAAAATCCACTTTAACTGAAATTTAACACAATCAACAGGAGCAGTCACGTCCCGTTCCAAGTGTATCCTGCCCCCGAGGAAATCTGGAGCTTTTGTAATACCCCCCGAAAAATTGCCATCTCCCGGGGCGCGGAGTGCTCCAGAGTTGTTATCTCATCTCCCGAGGGCATTTTCTAAGCCAAACTTTGTAAGAGTGCATCTGGGCAAAGCATTAGAGGAAAGTAGCGAAGCATCCCGTGAATTTCCAGCAGGTGAGTCCCCCTAAAGGGATAACTCGGCCCTGCACGAACTGAAGGACCGGCAAGGTAAGAACGACTGCATCTGATTATCTACAATTTGTATCTCTTTTTGAAAAATTCTCGCCCTGACTCCCGATATGAAATTGAATCCGGGAACGACTTTAAGTCATCAGCACCCCTAGCCCCGGGGAGTTGTCTGGAGCAGCTTTGGAGCGAATCACAGTCATGCCCATTTCGATGTCAACCCGACGATGATTAGATTCTCTGTAAGAACTGCATCAGATGAGTCAAAGAAAGTCTAAACCATGGGGCACCTTTTCAGTTTCGTAAGAACTAGAACAAGCTAGCGGAAGGGATTGCGCCCGACAAGAATTCACAGGCGCTGTAAGCAGTCCCGGAGGGGTCTTATCGCTCCCAAGGGAACCTCTATTTCATGCGCTCGGAATTATGCACGTTGTGATAATGCACTTTAATGCATCACAGTGCAATTACGCCGCTGCTCAACTGCAATCTCGTTAAGTGATAATTTCACTTAAGGAACTCATTTTCTTAATCTTGGCGAGTTTAATGTCTCAATCGCAGGCGTATCACGAAAATTGCTCGTGAAATTTCTTTCCAGCTCATCTCTAATGGCTTAATTGCGCACTCCCGGTGCATGCCCAGGTGCCTTTCTTTCGTGTGCCCTTTTTCCCCCAGCGCGCAAGAAATATCCTCTGGAGTAAAATGCTCCGCAAACTGCAGCATCCAGCTCTGGACCGTTTTCTCGTGCATTGCGCCAGCTTCCAGGTGGATGTTTTGCAATTCCTCTGGACTGCAATTTTTTCTCCCCGAGCCCGTTCCCGGCTTTGCTTTTTTTTCATTTTCAGGGCCCTATTCAGATGATGAAGAAATTCCAGCGACAGATTGCGCACCGCCCACCGCCCCTCTGGATTTTCTCCACTTTCGACTTTAATTGCTTGTCAACAGCGGGGAGCAAAAATGTGGCCGGGCGGGGATTGCAGGCCGCCTGTCTCCACCTGGGAAAACCAAAGTCGTTTTTTCACCTTGGGGCTCCGGGGCCCCGATGATGTTGTCGCTCTGCGGATGGCCGTTCCCGGCCGTGAAACCGACGGAAGCCAGCAAGATGATAAATGTTTTTTTAATTGGCGAAGAGCTCCGCAAGTCGGGCACTGGCTGATGAATGGCTGAAGACAAACACTTTTAAGGCGCACGATTTAAAAAATCACTGCGGAGCTGCGGGTGTGCATCTAGAAGAAATTAGTATTTGCATTTGGATCTCCCCTAAATTCGTCCAAAAGAGAAAAATTGTATAAATATGCACGTTTAAATATACCCTGAATTCTTAATTTTTAAAAGTTTTACTATAATTGTAACAAGCAATTGATCGTTAACGTCATAAAATTAAACGAATTATGAGTTCGCATATCTTATTATCGTGAAGAAATTTATTCGATATGTTTTCCGGTGATGCCGCGTGCGACACATTTAGTTTTTTCAATAATTTCATGAAATGGAGACTTTTATTGTTGTCTAAAGTACTGTGTATGCAGTGTATGCAATGTACTGCAATGCAGTCGTGTAGCGAACATTTGAATCTGTTCGACGTGTCTCGTTGCAAGCACATAAATCAGTCGTTTTTCACCTGCAAAATATATTGTAAAATTTAAAGTTGAAATTTTGGAACGTTCCAAAAATAAAGCTTACATAAAAGCAGTATAGCTCAACACGTAAATTCTGCGGTTCACTGCATGTAGGAAGATAAAGGGTTTAATATGGGTCATGCAAATTCAATTTATTGAGCTTAAGCGCCGTAATTGTATGAGAAAACACAATTAAACTTTGCAACGGCTCCAAACAAAGCAGCGGATTCAGTTCCCCCCACAGGATTTCAGCCCTGCAACAACCCGACCTGGGACCGCTGGGACAGCAGGGCGAGCGGAGTCCAATTAAAATATCACGAGCTAATAAACTTGAAAATTATTATAATTACATGCACACTGCTGAGGTAATGAACGCGCGCTAAAATTATAACATAGACAAATTAAGTGAAGGAAACCTGCGGGCACGCCCGGGCCCCTGTTGCTTTAGAAAATATGCCTCCAGCGGGGAGCGGCGGGCGTGGGACGCGATTGTTTTGATGAATTGCTAGGGGCCTGCGAAAACCCTATTCCACCTGGTGCTTTTTGGATTTCAATAAGCGAAAATGCCGATTAATCAGAAAACCCGGGGAGCATCCGTGACAATGCAATCGCCCAACAACAGCCACTTTAATCTCCAATTTTGAAATTGGTCCTAAAATGCCTTAAAATGTTTACAGCGTTCTACAGCCATGCCGCGGGAAGGGAGGGAAATGGTCGTCTGCTCGATGGTTTCAGTTTTACGAGTTAACTTCAAAAGTCGCAAATGCCCACCAACTCCCTATTCGCACGTCCCCGTGGAACCAGAGACTCTCAGGACCGCCAGCAGGAGATGGGTACTTAGATTCTCGTTCCCAGATACGGAGGTACCTACCCTGGGATGACACTCGCGCGCTATCTTAGGTCCTCGTGGATCTTAGCAAGTTTACGGGTGGTAATTTAAAGAATCCTGGAGCTGTTAATGGTGTGCGCCCCCATAAAATCAGATGGCGCGAAACTCCGCGCCCGCAGGAGCATTTGACAACTTTTAATTAAATCCTTTCCGCGAAAATAGAAAACGGTCAACCGAGCATTCACCCCGCTCCCCGTCACGGAGGGAATTAGGGGATCGCTTGCTTCAGACCAAAGAGAACCAGGGCTTTTTTGCGTTTTCTGTTTACTCCCAGAAAGAATAAACGTTCGCTTCCTGGACGCTGGAGCTCCTCAGTGCAGGAGGGCTCCAAGCGATTTAAACTATTTGCAGAGAAAATATATTTTATAATCTGTTCCGCCCCAGCCCCTCCCCCCTTTTGCCATCCCGATGTAATATAATTTTAACAATGTGGGAAGCGATTGCGGAAGGTTTGCGTTCCCAGACAACACTCCTTGACTCTGGAAACTCTTAGCTCTTAGAAAAGCAGATGGCTCAAGATTGCCTGTGCATTTCAGAATATTCAGTTTTGGATTGGCCGAGCTTTACCTTGTTTTCTTTTAATTTAATTCTGGACACTATTCACTAGCCTTTTTAACAATAAATCTAGCCGTAAGAGTAGCTTATGAGAAGTTGAAAGAACACTTTTTCATATTGAATTAATAAGGGAGCACTTATTTAAACTTGATATATTTATTTGTCTTATATCTTCGAATACAAAATATTAAGTTCTACAAAACATTTTTGTTTTCCTCTTAAATAAACAATATTTTAGGGAATTTTCATAGGGTTAATAGAGAAAACCCTGTTAAATCCACTTTATAAGATACAAAAGATAAAGCAAAATGCAAGTATATCAGACTTTCCTGCATTTTCTAACATTCTAAATTCCTAAGATACATAAATATGTAGATATGTACATAAATATATTCTTAAAAACTGACAAAAGTCTCACTCTCACTCTCAGTCTCTGTATATCATTTTTATTGCTCAAATTTTATAATTGTTCTGTGGTAGGTAGGTTTCGTGGTGCAAGGTTATTATCCGGGAAAAACAAATTTAGGTATTCTTCATAATCCAGATCACAATTCCAGTGCCACGTGAAACCTGCCTTTTGCAGCACTTATTCTGTTGTCTAGAAAGAATCCTGACAAATGTTTATCTTTCGCCCTCTGTTACGGAAAGTCCAAAGAAAGGAGCTTTTCTTGGTAAATATAGCATGATATATGCCCCGGGATTGTGGCGAAAAGAGCTCTAAGAGTCGACAAATAACTTACCTCACCACTTATCAAATTAGGACTAAAACCCTTTCAAGCAAAAATACACAGGTGCTGGGCGACCGTCACAACATTCACCGCAGAAAGGCACAAATCTGGCATTTGTCGTCCGGAAATTGTGGACGCAAACGGGAGTATCTCCTGGTTCCCAGATGGAAATAATCCGGGCGATTGGGCGTATCAAACTTTGTGACATGCCCCATAATTGGAGCAGTAGTGTGTCGTCTGGCTGGACCATTTTGGTCATATCAGTCACAGATAAAATTTTGGCAAAGTTCCGGGACAGCGATTTCAATTTTTTATCCTTGTCGACATGCAGACGATTTCGAATCAATAAAAAGCCATTGTCCCTTCCAGCCTTATTGAAATAACCTGGATGCGCGCCAAAAATTATTTAGATGACTGAATAATACGCCTGGGGAGATAAGGTTATGCTATTCAATTTTCAGACCAAGTCTCTGGGGTTTCCTTTGTTTAAAAAACTTTTGGGATAGATGATTGCTTTTTTTAGAACTAAATAGTTTTAGACGGGTTTCATTAGTTATTCATATAATGAAATAAAGTGAACTGTACAAAATTTATAAGATGCAAAAAAATAGTATAAAACACACTTAAGGGTCGTATGAAGCAATCGAAACGATCTAAATCTAATTTATAAATTTTGAACTACATTTTGTTTAGCTTGAAGAGATGAAAATAAAATCCTAGATGAAGATTACGGTCAGCCAATCTTATTTTTCTCGAAAACATTGTATGATGGAGCATTTCGAGATTAGCAACCTATAAAAAATTGTCTGGTATGTATAAATTTCCTGCCAACCTAAGCGGCAAAAACATATCTATAGTCAATTACAAACATTTCGTATTTTAGATTTAAATACCAAAAGTGATGATTCAAACCATAGAAAATAAGATTTTGCTCGGAAGTGAGTGTAAAAGACATAAAGTAAATTTAAAAACAATTCTATTCGAGATATATATATAAATATATACGAGAAGAATAACACAAGTATTTCCATTTAGAAAAAATATATAAAAAAGAGAAGACAAGATTCGCGGAGAAACATCTTGTTAATTTATACACGTCATGCAAAAACCAAAGTTGTCGGAAGTGCCAACCCATTTCTAAGTAGTCGATGTCAAGTAGGAACGACACTTTGAATGTTACTTTTTGGTTCAATTTCGTTAGATAGAAAAGTTAGTCAACACCTTGTGTCGATGTTTGTCATTATGCGTTAACTTGTATAAAATAGCCTCGATTTAAATGTTTTCTTCAAGAACACCGAAAATTCTTTAGCCACGCAAATTTTAGTGAAAGAGCCTCTCAATAGCAACGCCCTTATCAAACGCTAATCTACTTGCGGCATTTTTTCGGATTAAAGAGCTTCACGAGCAAATATAAATTTCATCGAGCCGAACTAATAACCTCGCATCATGTCCCTTCCCTCGGAAATTAGGAAATTTATCCTATTAAGGAACTCAATTTAGACGCAGGAAAGATTTGCTTTTCATCTTGCTGCGGGGAGTTCATTTCTCCACAGAGCACTTCGGCCAAGAGCCAAAGAAAAGATTTTTCCTTTTCATGAGGTCGCTCAAGCGACTCGCCCAGAAAGAAGTTTCTGCGGGGAGGCGTGTGAGTTTTGGGGGCTCCCAAGGTACGGAGCGGGCGGACTAATTACCCAAAAGAAAATAACGAGGGAGAAACAAGCCGACGTCAGTCCGAGTTAGATTGATGCTTTTCTGTCGTTTAGCCAAAACAGGGGCCCTATCCCAAAGTTAATTATTTCCTGGAGCTCCTTTGATTATCACTGCGGAGTTAATCAGATTCTGGCCCATCCGAGGACGTGGCACCGGCCCGGGGTCAGACATTAAATCCGCCTCGAGTGCTGGGCCCGGGATGCGCATGGTCCCTTTAAATTCGGGGCACATGCTGCATTTAATTCGGGACCGTAATTTATTAATAAATCGTGCAACATGTGCCGGCCCGCAATTTAATAAAGGTGGGAGTATTTATGATGTGCATAACAAATAAATAAAAATCAAAACCATCTGCTGCAGCGTCCCATCAGCAAACCCCCCGGGAAGTGGAGATTTTCGCCCGTCTGGTTTCGTTCATTCCAGACGCCTCGGAGCCATAAATACACCCTGTAAGCCGGCGGTGGGGCCCCCGCTTGTTCCACAAAGGGCTCCCCAAAAGCAGCAGATTCAGCCAAAGTAGATTATAATCTTCGCCGCTAGTGTGCTTCCCGGGATTTGCGGCGAGTGTCGTCCATAGTCCTCGTTACGGGAGAGCGATTCGGGCCAGAGGACGGGAAGAAGGTCGCTGCATGATGGCACTTTTTCCTGAAATGCAAGGATAATAAAACTGACGGGCAGTGGTCGTCCAATTTGATTGACCCCGAGGTGGAGCCAAGCTGGAGCCCCTTTTTGGCCCTGGAAAGTATCAACAGGATGTTGGACACAATGCGCCTGGAGGCGGTAATTCCTTCTACTGGCGCAAGGAGGAAGCCACCTGTTTTCGGACCACATTTTACCCATAATGTTGGTTTTTTGTATTGATTGGTTCTTTTAACGAAAGTGAATATATGTACTCAAAAACATAATTTCATTCAAAGCCATTGAATGTCTTTTAAGGCAATTCATCTTACACTGTCATAGTTTAATGAATGCAGTGTAATTGCAATAAATAATATTCTCTGAAAATTTCAGAGGATAATTCTAAAGACTTTCGAAGTTATACATTATAGCTGATTTAACAAAAGTAGATTTTATATGTCAAAATTCGTTTTTCCATCTCCATCGATCTGAAATTGCAATACTTAGAGTAATAATAAAATTGGTTCATTTTTAACATTTTGTTTACGAAAAAAAACATTCTATTTTTAAAACCATATCAACTTTGGAATTTTGTGATTTTTTTTTACTGTTGTTTTTGAAGATTGAAATTATACATGTATCAGAAATACTACGGACTCAAAAAATGTGTTTTTTTTTTTATTAATTTATCAGTCCCATAAATAAAATTAACTGAAATTTTCGACAGAGAGACCGAGAAACTGTGAGGTACTCGGATTCAGGTATAGTGTCAAATTGAATTGGATATAGCCTTACATGTTCCGACGAAAGTTTAGGCATACTTATAATGTAATGTTAATTTCATAAAAATCTAACAAGTTTTTTAATCACTTTCGTAAGGTCGGAAAATTCTTTCCCGAAAGAGTCGTCAAGTATTTACAACACTTTAGAATTATTATCTATGTATTATATTTAAAATCAAATTGTTTTTATTTAGAAAGTTCTTGTAGTCGATTGATTTCGAACAGCAATTGAATTGTTCACAGTTGTTTGGTAGTAAATAGTCGGAAACGAAGTTAGCCAAACTTTTTTCCTTATTTTAATATCTCCAAGGGATTTGTCCTGGATCCCGCAATCTCACATTTCCATCACGTCCACTTGATTACAACTGCCTCTAAAGTCGGCGTTTCGTCCAGGACTATGGGCACGCTGCAGCAATTTTTGCGGAGCGGGGCATTTTCTGGAAGAAATGCGTTGATGGCGGGATCTCAACACGTAGCAGCCGGCCTAAGAAGTGAGCAAACTAACTAAGTTAGGACTTCTGAACTCCCCTTGGAAAAGATTTCATTGTTTGTTTGAAAGAGACTTCTGATTTAAGAAGTTTCTCTGATTGTATTTGGCGTGCCCTGGGATTAGAGGAAACCGATGGCGGCTGGAATCGAACTAGGAACTCCGCAATCACATCAGCCTCATAAATCCCTCACTATCGCCCGAAATGGCACTCCGCGACTTGAAACAGCGAAAGCCCATTTCAGCGCGAAGACACGCTAATTCGCCAAACGCAGGCCGCGTGACATGAAGTCATTCTTGCGTGCCGCGATTAAAGCCGCCGTCCGCCAGCGGCTTCATGCTCCCGTGCTGGGCTCATGTGTGGCGTGCTCGAGATGCCTAATAACCTGGAATGTGTTGGCAAAGTCCCAGCAGCCACCAGCCTCTCCACTTGGAGCCAATCTCTTCCAGGATGTGGCAGCGTTCGCCGAGGAACATTTTTAATGGCTTTTTGTAATTAACCGGAACATTCGGGGCTTTTTTTCCATTTTTGCCCCTGATAAGCTCGTTGGCTACACGAGAAGCCGGGCATATGGGGACCGTGCTGAGGAATGGCACCGGCAAATGAGCTCTCTAAACGAGGATTTACGGGGCGAGTTCCTGCGAACCCGGGAGTTGGGATGTTGATTCACGGGTTTAGTTAATATTAAACGGGCCTATAGAGGCTCGTAAGCGGGAGTGTTTTAAGGGCTTTGCCAAATTTAATTCCTCTGTCCCACTTCCGGGCCCCGAGCACTTTCGGCCACTCCCGGGGATATGCAGAGGCTCATTAAAGATTACAGAGATCAGTCAGAGAACTTTTTCGGGTTTTAAGTTAGTATTTAAACACGTTTCCATCTGGACCTGCTGCTGCTGGACTGGTTGATGAAGTCAATTGGGAAAACCAAGGAAACACCTAATTCATGTAAAATTAGAGATACTAGAATGAGAACTTCTCATAATTTAAACGTACAACAGAGTTTCTGAATTTCAATAATAATAATAATAGGTATTATATGCAGATATATGCCCTCTGAAACATAAGTTTATTGTATGTGCTGTGGGGCAGTTAATTTTTTTGAAACTTTTAGAAGTACATCACAACTATAACTATACATCTGTGACTTCTGAATTTTAGGTAAATTTTTATAACAATGATCACTTTGTTCAGCACCAAATTTTCTTAACTTGTAATAAAGATAGAGTTACATTATAAAAAGCACATGCATCATACATATCAAATATCCGAGTAACTTGTAAGTATTATAAGTTTTTTCAAAGATTAGTCTAAACATCAAGGTTTCATATGAATTAGTGCATTCATTTCTCTTACAAATTTTTCAAAAGACTGCTTAGAAAGCAGTCAATACAATTGCATTTTGATAAATCCGTTTGATCTTATGGAAATTAAATTTACAAATTCGTATCCTTCGCAGACGGAGTCCACGCTGTTCCCCACAGAAGTAAATTACCACCTGATTCACCTGTTATCGCAGGAGCACCCAAAATTTGTCGCCAAGCAGACATTTGCATAAAGCGATTATCTCAGATTTCGCCCACTTAGGGCCTAGCCACACTGGGTCCTCAGTCTCGCTTGGAATCAGCCCGAAAACAAGGTGCTATCCAGCGACCGCACTGACGACCCGTTGCCGGCGTCGACTACCGTCGCAGAACAAGTCGCAGATGTTGATGCAATCATCTTGGTCGGACGTGCACAAATCAAAGTCTCGGCCCTGGGGCTCCAGAACCCCGGCCCGGCCCGCCGCGCCGGACCCATGTTGCACGAAACGGAATCTAAATCAGAAGTGCTGGGCCGGACTGGCCGGGATTATGGTCGAGTGAGGACAACGAGCGCAAAGATGCGATGATATCTGAGCTGGGATTTGGATTTGGGTCCTCATGTGTGATTCCACATGGCATTCCGCTTGCCCACTGAAAACCGAAAACCTGACACATTTCGCTGCATCTTCTTTATGCATTCGCAGGAAACCAGTCCTCCGACTGTTTCTAAATTGGATCTCAGGAAGCTGTGCCGGCTGTATACGCCGATGTACCTTCGGAAGGGACTGCCGCGGGGTGCGTCGGTCGTCGCATCTTGTCTTCAGCTAACTCTATGCAAAACATGAAACTAATGGCCTCGAACACTCAGACATACTTTTTTAAAGATGTTTAAGAATAAACAAATAATTTCATACTTAAACTAAAGCATTCCCCTAAGGATTCATAAAAAAAATAATTCATTTCTACATAATTCAAAGTCCGAGTGCTGGGATATATTAAGAAACAAGGTTAAAGACAAAATAATTCCCTGATTCTATTATAATTTATTCCCTTAATAAGTAGGTACTTTATATAGGTAATATTTGTTATAAAGGAAACAAGAAATCTTGTTGTAAGCTTCTAATTTATAAAGCAGGCTCAAATTGCTTACTCAGATAAAATGCTTGGTTCCAAATCGTGCTTTAGGCTGCTTGGTTTGTGGTTGCCGCCAGCATTATTACATTATTGCAGGATAAAGTCCAGGCTTTCCAAGTGGACCTAATGTTCGATTTAGGCGACGATCAGATATTGCTCAACCCCCTCCCACCCTCAGAGGGTTTCGGAGGGTTTGAAGAGCTTGCCACCGATGGTCGCGGAAACAATGGCGCTGAGTGCAGGTTTTGGCACTTTGCAAGGATTTTCGAGTTCTCCTGGGTTCGGATTGCGAGGAAGGATGCCGGAGGAGCAGGATGCTTTTGTGATGCAGGAAATTGTAACTCATGTTCGTACAGCGCCGGAGAATTGCTTTTACGTTTTCTTTTCCCGCTGCAGGAAACATACGAGGCTGACCCCAATTCTTGCATCCTGGGGAGCTCTCTCCAGCATTCCTTTAAGGAGCAAACACATTTCAAAAACAAAGAGCCGAACGGGGCGATGAAATGTTTCATTTTCCACGCGAGGAATTCTTATTTTCTTACCACGTTACGTTAGAGCCTTCAGTTGTAATGTCGTGCCTGAGAGTTGTAATGTCGTATACCCTTTTTTCCCGGTCTTGGAAAACTGAACTGGTCTTAATTTTTAATAATTTTTAAAAGTTAGTGTAAACTTCTTTTAATTTAATACTGACTTCTTAAATTTAAAGAACACGTTCCAAAACTTTAAAATATTTATATAGCAGAATTAAAAGAATTAAACTATTAATCACATTTTTCATAGTTAAAAAAATTTAGAAAACGCTTCAATACGACAATAAATTATCTTTTAAAACAGATTTCGCTAATTACTATACAGACATTATATTTCCATATTTATTTATATGCTTATTGTGAGAATGGATTATGCTTTAGGGAAATTTTGCTTATGCCTAATGAACTTTCCTATTATGATTGGATATGTAAAGTTTTATGTTTATAATCTCTTGAAGAACAGAGTAAGATTGCAGACATTATGTTTTTTAGAGATACATTAAATTTAATGATTTATTTGCCGGGCTTTTGACTATGTATGTAATCTTACACGTCCTTTAGATTGAGGTGTTTCTTACCCACTTACTTATTGTTTTAATGAGTTCAATTCTATCTATGATTTTAATGTCGACTTATTAACTAATCCTGTCCAATTTAAGGATTTTGTTATTTTACGTAACTTTATTTGATTTTTATATAGTTTAGTTAAGACCAATTCAGTAGTCTGTTGTCTTCTGTAGACTAAATTAAATTAAATAAACCTTATTTACCTTCGTGCTTTTGTAAGTGGGCGTTTGATATAATCCTTATGCAAATTATACTTCATGAAAAATTGACATAAAACTATCCAAAGTTGGGAACGATTTAAAACATTAGAATTGGGGTTTAATGGGCAATTTATCTTGTTTCACCAGACTTGGGAATTGAGAAAAGGCCGCTTTCGAATGCCACACGCGGCCCTGGAGCCCAGGAGCTCGCCAGAGCCCGACGAGGCCCTTGTCGACGTTCCATTAAAATTAATGCGCAGTTGACAAGTTGTATTCCGCGAGCGCGGATCATACGTGTATGATAGCAATTAGTGTCTGCTGGTTGCCGAGGTAATTGCGTAATAAAGGGGTAAACGAACTCGGTTGCGTTAGAGCGATGACGGAGCACTTGACCGCGTCCTCGGATCCAGCCCGGCCGCAGCGGCCAGTTGCGTTAGACCCTGAAAATTACTCAATTAGACGTTCTTGCAGCAAAGTCCCAGCCGGGCGGACATCTCACTCCGGCCGATAGTTGCCGTGCCACGGACGCATTCCTCCGCGGAAATTGCTAGCGACTCCTGGCCGCTGATTGAATAAGGCGATCGAAGGATCTAAAATTCAATCTGAGCGCTGCGGGCTGCAATTATTGGCCGAGGGCTGCTTGTCAGGAGCGTCGCCGTAAATCAGGCGGAATTAATTAGCGACGGATAATTAACGGCCGCTGCCCGGCTCTTACACGGCAAACAAGACGGATTCGAGGGAACAAATGTTTTTGCGCAGTGCAACAATAATTTAAAGTCACGATGATCGCGCTGACGAGCACCAAGATATCATCAGTCGGCGGTGATACGATGGGGCGCTGCCCGGGGCTGCGGTGCCTGGGATCTAAAAATTAATGCCGCAAATGTGCGGTAGCCCCCTGCTTTTTCACATGAAACAGTGGAAGGTGGCAAAAAGCAACAAAACCCAAAACCTGTACCAAAGGCTGTAGAAGAGCATCTTCTTGAGCTGAGCCGTTGTGCCTTGGAGTTCGGAGCTCCAAAAGAACTGTAGATTTGCACGTGGAGCAATTGCCGCAGTGTGACACAAGCCTTAACTCGCTACAGAGTACAGAGATAACTCTAGAGACCTGCGGCGGTATTAGTCAGCGAGCACTTTTCTGCACACGACCACCCCCGCCGCCGAGTGACAGAAAGTTTGCAGACAAAGGGACATCGTCGGATGGCGACGCAGGCAAACAGGTGGTGCGGCCCCAGCCGATGTTTATTAAAATCGATATTTGCTTCTGGGCCCGAGAAAGGGCAACCCGCAGCGCAACCCTTTGGTTCTCATGCTTCACAAGGGCCGAAGTAGTGGGAGTGGCGAAATGGGCCGCCCTCTTCAGGTGTGAAAATCAGAAATTGCACAGCGGCACTCTTTGTCACTGAAAAATTATATCGCACGGTTTTCAATTTCCTAAAATTTGCAATAGAAATGATGCGACACCATTAGAATTAGGTAATTGAATTTTTAAGAGCCTAAAAGCTCTACTGCTTTTCATATATGTAATTATTTTAAAAATTTGGCAGGAAATAGAATACGGAAATAATGCTATAGGGGAGACCGGGTTACAAAAGTAACGGCGGGTCGAAAGTAACAAAGGCTCTGTAGGTCTATCCAATAGTCAAAATACTGCTTCGCTGCCATCAGGTGATGGCCGGTGGCGCCCCCTCTCTTGCATTCAGTAGCCGCGCGCACCACGCGCTGTTAGGTTTTGTGAGAGGACGCTAAGTGATTTCTCAAAAGTAAGTTTTTTGACGTTCACTTATTTTATGTTTACGTAGTATTAAAAGTATGAAAGTATGAAGTATCTGAAAATTTGCATATAAATTCAAGATTAGATTTATTGCACAGTGTTTTAATTCAATTTTGTCTAGCACGTTCCGTTTTCAGGTTATCATGTTTTAACAAAAATGTGGTAGGGTACAAAAGTAAATATACCTATGGATAGACAAGTAACCTGTTACTTTTGTCTCCGTATTGATTTACTGATTGCGAGTCTGAATAGAAGACTGATACTGAATAGTCTGATTAGAAAAAATGATTATCATACAATAATTTATCTTGTTAATTAAAGTAAACATAGTTTTCTAACGAAGAGTTAATAATATTGATTTTTTTTCGTAAAATATATATTTTCTCAGTATTTAAAATGAAAATGCTTATTTGTGTTATTAATGAAAAAGGTTTCTAATAAATAATTTTTTGATTTAATATGTCATATCATAATCATTACAAACTATTTTACCCTGTTACTTTCGATCTGCCAACGTGGTCGAAAGTAACAACTGACGAATTTTTTTACAGTCTCTGTGATTCATACAAAATACACAATAATCAGGCAAATCAAGATACTAATGTAAAGAACATGAACGGACATGACTTTAAATACAAAAATAACATTGAAATTTTAGAGGGGTACATGCACCAAACATTTTAATGTTATTCTAATATTAAATAAATTACTATTGCAATCCCACAAATAAAGGGAAAAGGTACTTTCTCGAATGGAACAATAAAAATTAATTTGTACTATCAACATTAATTGAATTAGACAACTAAGACATAATATTTGGTGCTGCATGAGATGCAAGTACCTATATTCTGGATTCCCATATTTTTGTATGTATAATATGAAGATGCTGGAAGTTTTCGATACTATTTTGAATTTATAAATATCTAATTAAAAACGTGTTCTATTACATCACTTTTTCAAGGCGGTTTAGCAAAATTTACTAGTAAATAAAAAATAATAATTATTAAAAAATAATATAATTATAATTATACTACATATTTTTATGTCCCTTCTTCTTCTTGTAATGTAATGCCACCAAAACTTTCAAGTAACTACCTAGTGAAGAAAGGGTTGTTAAAAGCCATTTCCTCTGCATGACTACCTTTTTCGGTCGTATGCCAGAACCAAGGCCCTTTGCGAAAGTACGTGTATATTTTTTTCCCGTGCTGCCGAAAATTTATCGTTGCATAAAATATTTACAAAGGGGAAATCGATCACATTATAAAATGTAACACAGTCACTGCACGGCACATGTATTTTAGCAGAAATCAATATATAACGTGTACAAAATAGGCCGCTTCTACTCTCACACACGCTCACGATATCCCTAGGCCCTAGATTCAATGAAGTCCGCGCGTACGAACCCCGCTTCCGAGACTTAATCGAAATGTTAATGCAACGTTCGTCGAAGTCAAAAGTTGGATGTTTCGAAAAACGTGAAACGCCCTGCCCTCTCCAGAAAGTTGGGTTCAGCCGCGCGCGGGGCGAGGAGCTGCCATCCAACAGCGACAGCCCAACATGTGTAGACAGGTGTAAGTTATCCTGGTTGACAACTTTAAAGACCCTCCCCCAGGAGCTATTTATTAAACTTGAAACGAATTTTGCTATGACAGGATTCTGACGCCGCCGAGCGCGACTATCGGGAGCAGTCCTGTGGGAAGCAGCCATGTTAGTTCTGCTCGGCTCCGATAAGATACCAAAAAGGGTTTAGCGGATTACCACTTTCCTCAGAGGAGTTCTCGTTTTCCTCGAAAATTGAGTGAATTGCCTTACCACAACAGTGGGAGTTATTTGTGTTTAATTTGAAACTAATTTTCATTGCTAAATTATACATTGAAAATATTTTGGAAATGACGCAATTTCCCTTAATGGTTTACCCTATTGGGCCTGTGAGACATAGTGAGTGGGCTTATTGTATAGGAGATAATTTGTAAAGGTACACATGTCTCTCCGGTTTTATTTGAAAGCAATAGATAAATAGATATCTTACGCTTCTAACCAGATGTCTGAAGACTATTATAAAAATTTGACAAGCATGTACTAAGCCTAAATTATTCTATGCTACTTTGAATTTTAATTAAATCTATTACATTAAGTATGAAAACGCAAACGCTTACTTTTATGAATCTAAACTGAGGGCCTGTCCGAATTCAAGTCTTCGTCTTCGTCTTCGTCTTCGTCTTCATCTCGTTATTACAGTTTATGACGTCAGCAAACAAGCACACAATTAATCAAAGTAACCAAAAATGCACAATTCGACAGTATTCAAGGAATGTTCTTACAATTTTCCTCGTTCGTCTCACGAAGTCAACCCAGGCCATGACTCGCTCATCAAATTAAGCAATCTAAACTGTTATACTACGTAGCTAAGCTCACAGCATAGACATGAATTCGAACAGAGCTTAGCACGACCAAGACGAAGACGGAGATTTGGATTCGGACAGGCCCTCACTTTAGATTTCTAATTTACATTATTAATAATATATTTAAGTTAGCAAACCACGAATCTTAAATTATAATTATTTTCTACTTGTGGTGATCACGCAAAATGTTGTGTTATTTTGCCTGATTTTACCCACAGTTTGCAATTAATAAAATGTCTTCCTGGAGTATTTAAAAATAATTTTCGTTAACAGTTTTTTTTTTGCCTCTGCTCTAGTAAGTAGAAGTAAGAGAATTCATTTTACTGGTTTCCAATAAAGACTCGAAAAGAGAATATGCTGTGGCTTACCGCCTTTCTCTAAGGAATTTTCATTTTCTTCGGAAAATTAAGCAATGTCTAACCATAGTACTGCGAGGTATTTGTATTTAATTTAAAACTAATTTTCGCTCTGCCCAGAGCGCCCCTTCAAATTTTAATGAAGCCTTGATTCCGAAAGAAAAGCAGCGCAGTCTGGGCGGGTTTATTTCTTGTTCTGAGCGGAGGCAGTCTATCACTTCAAGAATGAATGAGTTTTTAAGCCGAATATAATGTTGCCCTCCATCCCTCAGCCGGGAAACTTTACCAGTCCGAACCCGGGAATATGGAACTAAAGAAGAGCTCTGGCCGTCCGAACGCCGGGCTGAGTCCCGGGTTTTGTTATTGCACACATTTTTTACCCTCGCCGTCTTTTCATTTGGCGAAACACAATATTCCGGGAGGAGCGCATTCATAAGCCCGAGATAAAGACATGCATTCACTGGCGAGTATCTAGCTCAATATCCCGAATATCCCAGTTATTTTAAATTAAATTCCCGTAAAAGGCTTGCGAGCTTTTTTAATCCTGGCAAGATATTCCTACAAGGATTCAGTTTTTACGGGCGCTCGCGTTTGCTAGGCAGGCGGAAATTGCAAGAAATCTTGATCCTTGCGCTTATTGAGAATTGAATGGGTAGTTTAAAGGGTTTTGCAGACTGACTACAGGAAGGAAAGCGAGTTGTGTTCCTTGTACCATTGCCAGTCGGCTAGATAAAGTAGCTCTTTGTGGCAAATTTCAGCTTTAAAATGCTCCTAAAGAGTTAAAGAAGTATGAGCTACTATCATAGAATCTCTCTTAGCTATTTAAAAATACTGTGACAAAATCGTAGCTTTAAATCGTTGATCTTATCTACATATGTAGGTATGTGCCTTTACCTGCTACCTAAGTCAACCAAAAAAAATCGTTCAATATTTCTACCTACTGAAAGAGAATGGAGAATTTGTGCGGCCAAAATAAGTAATTGGATGCCAGAATTTTTAGGGGCACTGAAACAAATTCTAAAAGGTTATTTTTTCTAGGTAAATCATAATGAGAAAGGGTACATACTAGCCATGCTAAATACTGAATTTTATCTAGAAGTCGAAGAATTAAAGCAAGGCTGTAAACTAAGCACGTCTCATATCACTTCAAATATTTGGTTATATCTTAACTATTATTTATTTGATTAATTCCGTGTAATATTTTTAATTTGTTTCCTTTTAAGTCCCCAAAATCTCAAACAAAATTAAATTTACTGTCCTCAAGACTCCAACATAGTTGTATTTAGTAAAAATAATAATAATATTACAACCTCTTATAAGTATCAAAAGACTTGCGAATATGTAATTTTATCTTCATTCTCTAGAATTGCGAATTGAGCACCAATTTAGTTCTAAATGTAGTGAAACGTACTTAGTGCTTCTACAACCGTTAAGTCATTCTATGCGTAATTAATGCTCTAAAATTCGCATATTCGTAGCTTAGATTGGGTGAACCTTGCAATTTTTCGAAGTTTCCAAATTACGCCATTGTTGAACCTACGATTTTTATAGCATCGTGACTTCATCAAGTCTGTTTGGCAAAGCGCCGGCTTGAGCCCCACCTCACTTCGCCTTGAAGGCAGTGTCACACGTGTCAGGTGCGACAAAGCATATTCGAAACGTTGGAAATGATATTAATGGGGTGCGATGCATCAAAACTGCACGGGCTGCCAGATGCTGCCGCCTGCACCTACAAAGTGTCGTCAACAAGTGCATCCGCCGGTGCTTGTTTCGGCCCCCAAGCAACAAAGACGAGTAAGTTCGAAAACTTTATCCTGCAAGTGCTTCTGCACCATTTGTTCATCTCCCCAGAGTGGGAAGGGGCAAATTAATCCACATCCAAGGAGCCCTAAGGGGCCACTTAGCAGCACCAGCCAGATCCTCCTGGAAGCGCTGTTGCTCACCTGAAAAGTTCAAAACTTTAACAAATACAGGAAAAGCAGATTGCGCTGGACACGAAGTCCAGAACTTCCAGGGAGAGCTGCTGCGACCCGTCGTCCTCGATTCAGGAGCTGCCGAATTAAAGCAAGTTAAAGAAGTGATTAATTCTTTCAATTTGTCTTCTTTCCAAACTTACGGCAAAATTAACAAAGGCGCTGCATTAAATTAGGTAGGTACTGAAGTCCTGAACTCGGTATGGTCGCTAATCGAGGTTCTATTGAAATTAATACGAACATGAATTATGACGCTATCTACAGCTTTCTTGGTGACAACTTCCATTTTTAGAGAAAATGCCCGAGGTTTTATTTTATCCTTTTTCTGTAATTTTAAATGAATTAAAATTTTAATACTTTTCAAATTTGTAGCTGGCTTCGTTTCAATATTCATAAATAGTACACACATTTCTTTTCCGACGTTAAATGTTTTTTAATTAAAAGGAATATTCACGCTTTTCTTTTCCTAAGTTTTATTTCAAAACATTCCCAAAATGAGATCTTATTTATTCTTTTTTATCTGTTATATTTTTAGGTTTCATAATTTTTATAGAATGTTATTGGAGCATGATTAGTTTTTCTATGTCTTGGTACTTACTTTTTTACTTTCTTTGAGATCTTTGTGAATAAAGAATTCAGAAAGTTCCAGCGATTTTTACCAAAGGATCTTCAGAAAAATGATGAGAAACCTAAACTTTAAGAAATTCATAAATAAAAGTTAATTTCTTAACTTCTCCTCTTCCTTGAAATGTTCGGTTTGCTTCATACTTTCAGCAGTCCCCTGGGGACTTGACCTTTCATTAAAAGAAACATTTATTTTTCAGTTGAGTTTTCATCTGATACTACAACAACTTCCTGCAACTTGCTCTTGTGAAAACAAAATCTTACTTTTCATTTTTATTCAAACACATCGCGGGCAGGCCCCAAAAGGAGTCTCGATTTCGCCCGCAAGCAGTTAGGAGACTTTTAATTTGGCCGGCGAACTCAGAAAATGCAAAAATTCGACTCGCTCCAGTGCAACTGCTGCGGGGAGATTTGTTTCGTTTCGCGGGCGGATCATTCCCAACTTTCCTCCGGGACTCAGCCGTTAACTCTCCTCGTTGTCACTGGCAAGCCAAAGGGAAACTTTCGCAGGGCCGGGTACCTTCGGCGCTTATTAGAAAAGTTTCGCAGAAATAAGATTCCCCGACTGGAGTACATCCAGGGCGATAAACTTAAGACAATGTATTTTCGCTATCATCGCCAAATTGAATAACTTTGTCGACTCCCAGTGGAAACTTGTGACTAGGACCACTCTGGCTTTGTCGAGTCCTTAAGCCGGTCAGCACCTGGGGAGTGTCTTACGAGAAATGCCTCTAATTTGCTCGGAGGTTGCCGCATCCCAAGACTATTTTCGTCTGTGTCACAGCAAAGTACCTTCATTTAGCCACTCGTCGTCCCCATCCCGGGGAGCTCGAAATGCAATAAAAGTGTCGACAGGAATTGATTGCTCGGGAATTAAGGGTGCTTCGTTCCCGGGCGCCGCGCCGGAGTCGTCACAAAATCCCTCGCGCTGGCAGTCTTCGATGCATTTCGGATGCAAACTGACAACGCAGCTGAACATCAAAGAGAAAGTTTTCTAAATTTAGCTCAAAAGTGGAAAATCTCATCCGTTCGACATCGCACGGCGTGCTCCAGATGCCTCCCTTCCTGCAAGTTAACTCTGGACTGAAGGAGGGACTGTCCTCAGGGACGGACGGTGGTGGACACTTTCTCGTACCTTTTGCATGCCGAAGGCTTTTAACAAAATCATCGAAATTAAGCGCGGCCATCAGCACGTTGTTAAATTTCTTGAGGAGAGTTAATTGTTTAAACAGCGACATTCAAAAGACCAAATAAAAAAACTCAAGGGAACTTTGAATGAGGTTCACAATTATTTGGCACCTACCTGCAACGAAAAATCACTTCACAATTTCGTTAAATAAATTGATGTTCTATTCAGCATCCATACAATTTAATGAAAAAAAAAAAAAAATTCTAAGATGATTTAGAAAAAAGATTTACCTACCTATCCATACGTAATCATTTTGAAAACAAGCCTGCTGATACAATTTAACAATTTACATCAATTCTGGGTCAGGCTAACGTAGAAATAAACAGGTCACCTTTTCTAAGGAAATAAATATACTTATTCGAAAATCTATTTACATAATAGCTTCAAGGGCTGATAAAGGCAAATCCCTTTTTCGAAGAGCGCTTTATGGTCTAAAACAAAATTCCCTAACAAAGGTTTAAAATATAATGTCTTACTAAATAAACAAAGTAATAAAATAATTACATTTTATAGTACCAAACTGAGTCCCGCTAATTTCATCGAACAATATTTTATTACAACAACTTTTCATACATAACCGAAAGCAAAAATTGGACCAAAACTTAAGTTTAAATAACGATTCACGATTACATGAATTATATTTCAGAGGACGGTATGGTTTCGAATATGCTCTACTGATGGATTCAGTAGTTTCTATCCAACTGTCCAATAAACTTTCCCAATATAAAGCATAGCTATTTCAGTATGATGAAATAATGTTAGGAAATCTCAATCTATATTTTCATAATGTAATGTAATGTATTGACCTCTTTGTATATTTCTAGCAGTGTTAAAGAATTAATTTTGTGATTAATTTATTAACTCAAATCCAGAATCAACGATATACTACTACTACTACACTACTACATACGTAGTTTTTATATCTATCTTAAGAAAAACTCCCGTCGAAGAGCTCAGCCGTCTTCACTCTAGATTCAAGTTCCCGTAGTTTGTAAATGGAACATGCATGTAATTTGTCACCCTGGTTACCACAGCTCATGTAAACGCCAATAGCTTTTCCCGGTCTGCGTTTGACGCGCCAGCGATTCGGGGCCTCCGCCGTGGCCCCATGAGCCATCCGGCTGCCACACAATTTCCAGTGGAGCGAAAGAAATATTCGCCTCGATTTAGTCCCGTCAGGTTTTCGAATCCATCACAACTAGGAGATAGGTCGCCCGGTGGATGATGGAGCGTCGCTCCCACTTCCCTTATCGAGTCCGGGAGCGTTCGCTGCCGCATAAATTATGACGTCAAAACGAATTTGCAGCATCAATCAGGTGAATTGTTATTAATTTTGGACTCGGAATACGCGCGGAACAGCGCGGGAGGTTAGCAAGTGGACGTCGTTTCAATCCAGATCGGTTTTGCATGAATAAACAACTTCAATTTGCATGTGGCATTTTTTAGCAGAACTACTGCGAGCACTTCCACCCCCAACCCCTGGGGATTTCATGCATGCTTTAGTTTGCGATAATTATTTAAGTCCTGCGAGGTGAAGATGCCTCGGCAGTGCCTTAATTATTCAAACTCGATTTCCTTCCGCTCTCGTCTAATTGAATTCCGATAAAGGACTCGGGGCTCCTCCCACCTCCACTGGCATTTCCGTAATGCAATTAAAGTTTAATGGAAGAGAAAATTTGCAGCAGTTATTTTTCTTTCTATTTATTGTTGAGGGAATTGTAGTCGACTTTAAATGGCACGTGAAGCCATTATACCGTCTGCCTTTTGTGTAGGCGAGTATTTTTCCTCAGCCTCTGTATGTACCCAACAAACACAGACTATTTTTCATTAGTTTTTTTATATAAAAATAAGAAGTTTTTAACATAAAAATGTTTTGGTGGCACCGGTCATAGGCACCGGTGTACTGAATAACATATTAAAATTTGAGATGATTCGGATGAATAGTTTGTTTATTTTGCCTCTCGCCGTGCAGAAAAAAGTAATTTCGAGATAAATTAGTTTAAAATTTTAAGTATGTATGGCGGGTCAAACGTTTGCTTCTCACTAAAAAGACTGTAGAACCTACAATACCGTCAATATCATTACAAAAATTTAACAGTGGGTATGTTTTCGAAGTACGAAATAATAATCGTGTTTTTAGATTAAAACACTATAGGAGAGATAATTTTAATTTTTATTTAAAACCAAGAATATTTTACCAAAATTGTTATAATATTAAATAGACAAGTTAGAATCTTGGGCGAAATTTATCTTTCAGATAATGCTTGGGTGCATAAATCATCAGAGGACTTCATTGACTCCGGATTTATTAGCCTATTTAACAAAACCACCCGGAACCAGCCGTTCTGCGCCAGGATCGGTGAGGTTCCGCCACAGCTTTATCGCATTAGGTACCTAATTGACCCGCTCGACTACAGCTAAACTCACTCTGGCCAGAGCACAGGGTGGTTCAAAAGGACGCTCCACTTGCACCATGCAGCGCACGTAATCGCATCCCTCATAGCTCGTTCCCATTTTGTGACGTCCCCGACTGCACCTGGGCCAGGTAGCAAAATTGTTGGTGCTTTTGTTGTCGATGCCGTCGCTGCTGAGGATTTCCACCCGGAGAGAATTAAGCTTTTATGTAATTTATGACCCTGTGGAGTCCTTTTTAGAGGGCTCGCTTAGCTAGAGATTATGGTACAAAATGGCAATTTTTGCGGAAATTTTCTCAATACACTCACGTGGCTGGTGCATCTTTTGAAGATACCCCCCATATTCGTCTTGTTTTCTGGCTGTTCTCCTCAGACGCTCGTCGTGCGCACGTTACGAAAACCCTATCACAATTGAGGTAAAACTTCGATTTCCTAATTTTATGAAATATTTTAATTTTGTAGTGGAATGTGTGCAAAGTCAAGGGAATTTTACTTATGTTATGTGTTCTTTTTTGTTGTAAAAAGCTCTCAAATTTGATTCTTTACGAAAAATGTGATTTCTTCTCATTCAACTAAATATACAAATGTATATAGTGGTGGTTGTTTGAGAATTTTGATGTTATATAAAAGTAAACTTTGAATAGATTCAAAAACTTCCCGAACTTCAAATGTTTGCATTTAGAGCAGCAATTTGTCAGATACTCAAATAGTAAAATTTTGATTTGAAGGGTATTGCAGCTGTTCGACAATTGGGAAAATTTAAATACTCATACTATAATGGTAATGTAACAACGAGTGAAATACGAGGAGAAATTCGACATTTCTATAAAAGATAACCTACTAAAACATGTCATATTTTATATGCATTTATTAAACTTTACAAAAGATTATAATTATGGCAAAAAAGTACAAAAGTTGTTAAGTATCTAAAAATAAAAATATTACAGAGATTACGATTTTTATTGTTATATATCGCGAAACTAAGCAATTTCAAATGAACTGAATAACAAATGCAACAGGTTCCTAAAAGAGTAAGTAGCAGCTAAAGAAGAAAACAAATGAAAATATGGGAAAAAACACTCATTTGAGCACGAAAACCGAATTATACTATAAAGGCACAACGAAGGTGATATGAACTGTTGAAATAATGTGTGTTTTGCGTTGTTAGAAAAAGTCAAGTTATAACAGCTATCACTCTAAATAAGAAATTTTAAAAGAGATGATACTTGAACATAAATAAATCAAGATCATTAATAAATATCAAAGCAGAAGAAGAGACAATACAGAGCTTGTATATAGTCAAATTGCACACGTTTCTGTTTTACTTTAATAATTTCTCAAAAGCGCTTCTTGGGTACATATTTTGCCAAATAGAATTAAATTCTCTTAAATTTTCCAACGAGACTAAGCAAGAGCCGTCAACAACAAATTGTTTACACAATAAATAGCCGAAACATAAAAAACAAATTTTTGAATAATTCTAATTTAATTCACAGGACACGAAACATCTTGCCTTCCAAGGCCCTTTAAGGACGTCCACATAATGTGACAAGCGGCAAGAGGAGCATTTCTCGTATTTCAGTTAATACAATTTTTTGAGCAACAAAAATAATTATTTTGGAGTTTTCGTCGACCCACTTTAATGTCTTACGAACTACGATAAAAATAAAATCCTTAACAAAACGCGTCCTTAACATAAGCCTTATCCTCTAGAACTAAATTAAAACAATTTTGACTGATCCCGTAGGAAGTTGCTTCATGTAATTCCAGGCATCCACTCGCGTCATCTTCGCCGTCGATGCACCGTTTATCGATAGGATCTCATCGCCCATCTTTATGTTGCCAGCTTTCTGCGCAGCACCGCCTTTAAGGTAAATTTGGTTTTTAAACTTTAAGATAAAATGCCTCCGCGAAAAGCTTACCCATGAAGACCTTCTTAACAACCAGTGGCCTGTTTCCTGTTGGCGAATCGTAGCCACCTTCTATAGAAAATCCTAGTCCGCAACTGTCCTTAACTATTTCCACTGTTCTAGCACCAGGTGGGGTGTTATCTGCGGAAAATGTTTTCAAATAAAATTCATTTAACAATTTTAGGACTTTCCAAAAATTGTTAGTGTTTCTACATTTGTTAAAAAGATTTCAATATATTTTTTTAAATAATTAACAAACTATGGCTTTAAGGTTTTTAATCTTTATTTTAAAGGGTTGTTTATCGCGCCCAAATATCTTATAGTTAATATAACTCAGAACTCACCACTATTGCCACTCGCTTTCTCCTCATTCCTCTCGGCAGCGAGAACTCTTCCAGTTTCCCGCACCCTTTCTAAAATTTCGCTAGTGCTGATTTTCACAGCCTCCCTGGATGAGTGCCTCTTAATCCTCGAAACTGCGTCTGATGTCGTTGGAGCGGATGACGTCGTATTGCTGATTTGCGTAGTCCCATTGGCCTTTGAGGACTCCTCCTTGATGATGTCCTCGTTGGACACAATGTCCAAGTCGAGGTCCAGAGAACGTGACGCTTTGTGGTAGCTTCGTTTCTTTTCGTGGTCAACTTCTGAGGGTTTTTCATTGAGCGACGTCAAGGATCCGAGCGATGATCGCTTCTTTGTGAGGGGTTTGACGATGACCGATTCTGAACGGGTTACTACTAAAACTACCTCTGGGCGAGGCGTCTGTTCCAAAAAACACATATCATGGATGAAATAATAAAACAAAATTAAGAGGTTCGACCGACCTTCAGAACAGAAATCGATTCGCGATGAGTTAAGCCACGCATGCTCAATCCGTTGACCGCTAAAATGCGATCTCCTTTCTTCAGACGTCCGTCCCTTGCTGCTGGTGAATTTGACAAAATTTTGTGTATCTAAAAATAAATAGAAACATTTTTACCACTCTGCCAAGTCTAAATGTTTTTGCTGGCTCAAACTACAATATATAACTTTTGTACTACATTATGTGATAGTCCGTTAATTATTGTTGAAATTTAATTATTTCTCCTGAGTGGTTACATAATGTTTTTCACATAAGAATAAATTGAAAAAAAAATATCGCATACTGAGTTACATTAAATTGAATAAAAGTAAATATTAATATTTTATGTTGGCTTTTTTTTAATTCTAGATTGAAGAAGTTGCAAAGACTAAATGCCTCGCTTTCTCATACTTAAACTTTTATTCTTTTCAGTTCAACTTTTTATCCTTCACATGTCTTTTCGTGTTATATTAAAAAAAAACTTGCATCAAAATATAAGACGTACTAAGCACATGTGCTTGACTTGCCTTACTTCAATGAAAAGTAAATAGAATGCAAACACAAGTGTTATTGCACAAAGGTGTTAATCAGATGTCATTCATTAAACAAGTACCTAATGTTGCAGTTCTGTAAAATATGAATTAAAAACTTCGGTTTCACAAACTTAACTTTTAAAACATTAAAGAATACTATTTATTTAATCTAAATTGCACTGACGTATGATTTATGTTATTAAAGATGCTTATCAGACAATTTACTATATTTATTGGTTAACCTTAATTTTCTTTATTCCTTTTTTAATTATATACTTCAATTAATTTTGCATAAATGAAAATGAAAAATACTTTAGATATTATGAATAAAATGATAACTCTAAAAAACTCCCGCAAATAGTAATTTAAAACTGGTTTGTTGCTTTTATTTTTAATAAAAGAGTTTAAATTATGATCAGTTTAGTTTTAAAACTTACCGTGATTTCCTTTGCCTCGTAGTCTGAGCCCCCGGCGAGTGTTACCCCGATGCTGCTTTCGGGGGTGTCTCTCTGGAGCACCACGATGAAAGCGTCTGGCGTCTTAAGCGGAGGATCGGCCTCCTCGATGATCAGCTGGACGTCTTGAGCGGTGATCAAGCTCTGGTTGCTGCCCAGGGAGGAGAAGCTGCCGAACTCCGTAGGGGTCTCCTGGTTCGAGGGCATGTTCTGGGTGCTCGAGGAGACCCCGGACGAGGATGAGGCGATCGAGTCCAGGGACGAGAACCTTTCGTGGTACGTGGTCTTCTCCTTGACCTGCTTAATACTTGTTGTGACCATGGTGTGCTGGCTCTGGGACCTCTGCTCGAACTTTTCACGGATTTCCGAAGTGGACGTCTTAATCTTAACTGGGGTTCGACTGATCTCAACTTGCTGCGGAGGTGCGGTCAGCATCTCGATCTTCTCAGAAACGCTCTTTTCCTCGACTTTCGTCTTTTGATTAACTTCCGGCTTCTTCAGGACCTCAATGCGGGCCTTGGCGGCCTCCGATTGGACCCACTTGGCCATGTCGCTCGTCTCCGTCGTTCGCTTCATGGGGACCGGAGCCGGCTGAGGCTGTTTCTTTTTGGTGACTGCCTTCTGGCTGGGGTCCGCCTTGAAGCTCGCCTTGCGCTCCTCGTCAATGAACATGGCACTTACTTTGGACGGGGACGAGTCCGACTTGCGGCTGCTGTCGTCCGTGTCGGAGGTGACCTCCACGTAAGCGGCCACGTTGATCACCTTGTCCACGATGCTGTCGTCCTTCGCGACCAACTTGTAGTTGATGGGGGCGGTGGGGACGGGCTTGTGCTGGGCGACGAGCGAGGTGCGCTGCTTCAGCTTGGGGGCGCGCCGGGTCTCCTCCTCGTCGTAGCCGTCGGTGCTGTCCTCGTCCTCGTACCGCCGGTTCCTGGCCAGAACGGAAGAATCATCGCGACCACTTCGGCACTTGGCAGAAGCCAGGATGTTCTTGCGGTTGACCGCCGAGTCCCCGGAGCCCGACTTCAGGATGCGTCGGCTCATGTCGACCGTGGGGGTGCTCCCCACCGAGCTGCAGCTGGCCTGGGAGCCCGAGCCCGAGGTCAGGGTGGAGGTCGTAGAGCTCGCTATCGACGTGTTCGTCTCCGAGCTGAGGGTCCTCGTCAGGGCGAACTTCTCGGGCGCCACGGGGGCGCAGGGCGACATCGGCGGGGAGGAGACCTTTGAACTGAACACGGAATCACTGTCGCTCTCTTCGACGTGAGAGGAGGACTTGTTCAGGAACAGGGAGGTGCGAGGCGGCTTAACTGGAGGTAGCACTGGACCTAGAGTTTTGAAAAATATGCCTTAGATAAAACGACTACAGCTCAGAATATTTTAAAAAACCGAAGAATTTGTATGATCTGTTTTTGCATTATTAAGAATTTTTTTTTATTTTTAGTTTATAATCGCACACAATAAAATGAAAGAAACAAAATTAAAAATAAATTCCAAATATTTTGTTTGACAATTTTAGATTTGATCTCACAGTATAATTTATTATATGTATTAAATCTTATACTTTTAAGTAAAGTGTACTTTGCCCTGGGGAATCAATTTTAGAGGTCGAAAATTCAAAATAATACGAAGTACTTAATCAATATTAATAAAACGAAATTAAATTAACAGACATTCATGTGCAACATTTCAAAACTTCCCGTTTTAGAGAGCAAGGGAAAACTAATTAATTAAATATATTTGGAATGAGTTCTTTTAATTTTGTTGAAAGAATTTTTAATTTTGTTTTTGATCTATTTATTTCTATAGCCTTCTATTACCTTCAGTTTTCCTGATTGCGGAGGCGAGTCTGTTGCCCGAGCTGAAGATGCTCTTGTAAGTCCCGTTGCTGAAGGCGGCGTTGCTGGATGTGGCGACGGGGCGCAGGGCCGGGGGCAGGTCCCGCTTCTGAAGGGCCACGTTCGCAGCGAAGGCGCCGTTGGCCTTGACCTTCTCGCGGTCCCTGCTCTTTATCTCTGGAAGATCTAAAATGGGTTCGAGGTTAGACGCCGCGAGGCACGGCCGCTCGGGGATGACGAGTCCTCGGAGCTTCGACATCGACTTGCGCCGCTGCTCGAGGATGTTCGTGATCGCCGCCTTGCGCTGCGACTCGTCGAAGTTCGCGTACGGCTGCCCCGAGAAGGAAATCGTCCTGGTGAGGGTGGGCACGTTGCGGCGGGGGAGGGACGCGTAGCTCTGCGTGTATTCGGTTAGTGACAGGGGGGACTGGGGGTCGTCGCTTTTCCCGGGCCGCTCGATGAACGCCGACTTGGTTCTGGAGTAGGTCCTCGTGACGTCGTTCAGGTTCTCCACGCTCATCGCCTTCTTGGTGAGGGTCGCCGCGACCGGCTGGCACTTGTAGCTGGTGTCGAGGAGGTTCTCGGTGCTCTTGTTGAAGGCCTTCTTGCTCCGCGAGAAGTCGACCTGATCCTCGTTCGAGAACATCGCGATCTTGTCCCGGACACTCTTCTCCGACTTCTCATCCTTGCGCCAGTCGGACAGCTTCCTGCTGACGGGAGTCGGCTTCTTGAAGCCGTCCGCGGCGTCGGCGCCCTTCTGGCGGGGCTCCAACGTCGCCACCACCCTGGCAGCACTGGTTTGGTCAAGTCTTATGAATTTGTCGCCCTTCTCGGACCGCGTGTCGTCGACCTTGATGACCAAGTCCTGCCGATAAATTTTCCTAGGAACCGTTGCGGGGGGGACTGACTTCGGGAGGGGCGGACGGTCGTCCTGGTCTTTTTCTTTAGGCGCTTGCGTTCTGCCGCCCGTGAGTTTCGCGTCTGTGAAAGTGGCTGCGTTTAGCGACGTCGACTTCACCGACGTCGGAATGATCAGGGGCTCTGAAAAATTTGGCGGGAACTCGTGGCCGTCCGGCGGCAGTCTGGAGTACGTTGGGGGCGAACTCAAGGAGATGTAGTCGTTTACGATCAGGTGAGAAGGAACTATTTGGATGCTGTTGTCCATCTTGTCTGTGTCTGAAAGAGAGCCAACGGGGAGGTGGATTAGGGTTTTTAGTCACAAAAGGTTCGCGTTTTTACATAAGGTCAATAGGGTTGTTATTAATGTAAGAAAGTTAGCTTACAAAAGATACATATCTCGTGGTAGGTTTATGTAATAAATTTAAGAGAAGGAATACGTATTTTTTCAACAAGCAGCTTTTTTTACTTTTAACGCATTCTGTAGAATTAAGAAGACCTCAGCGACGTTAAAAAATTAGGTATTTCTGAAATATTTTTAAAGCATGTAAAATTTTTACTTCTACTACTCTTTCCAACATATTTTGCATAGATAATTTTCATTAGGTACACCCTGAAAATTTGTAAAAACATTCATAAAGCTAAAATTGAATTGTAAATTTGCAACTATAACACAAAAATTAATTTCAAAGGTAACGACTGACGATTGCAGCTAAAATGCCTAAACTAACTAACCTAGAAAAAGGTACAATAGAGTACAATTTAAAATTGGAGTGTAATATAGGTACAAATACAAAATGATTCTGCTCTGTCCTTTTCTTATTTCTCCCATATATTCCTGTATTTATATCAAAATTAAGCCCTTTAAGCAAAACTATTCCAAATTAAAGACATCAAAACTTCTTAAATAGCGTATAGAACACTTAAAAGCACATAAAAACTCGTCTAATGTAAAATAAATGGAGGAATAAGTTTTGAATACATTTAACCCAACGCTTTTAAAGCTTACTATGTATCGAATAAAACGTAAGTAAACTTTTACGAACCATATTTTTGTCATGTTTTGAGCCGTAACTTAGGTTCTCAATTTATAATATATATATTTACATACATATGTTTTCAAACCGATAAATTACACTGGTCAACAAAATTTTGTAACAGAACAAATAATATATCATTTCTATAAGACTTTTTCCATAAACTACGAATTTATTAAGGAAAATGTTCCAACACGTCTCGTTTTCAAGAAAAATGAAGTGAAAAAAGTTATATATTAGACATATTTGAAAACTTCTTCAAAAATAATGGGTTATCGCAAGATGGTGAAACATACCTCTAATAAAAGATTAGATCCTTAACTATCTATAAAAAAATCAGTTATTTGTAAACTTTCTTAAAGTTTGCTTACAGAATGAGTTTTTCATGAACCTTTGCTTAGGCCTTGTGAAATAAATGAATTGCGGATATAGGAAGAGAACTTCCATGCAAAAATGTATCTTCTGAACAAATCTTGGTAGACTTTTCAAATAACTTATATTTTATAATTGCAGTTAAACATTTAAGTTTTTTTTGAATATATGTTTCGAACTTCTACGTCATTCCATTATTTTTTAATAAATTTTCAAAAATGGCCAAAATAAGGATTTTTTCACTTTTCATACTATTATTACTCAAAAACTAGACGTTATGGCATAAATCTGTGAACAGATTTGGACACAGCAAACCAAAGCCGATAGGAATCATGTAGCAGGGTTTTTGCTCCCGTTTTTTTTTTTTTTGCTGACCAGTGTTATTGTACATTAAAATCATATAAACCCTTAATTTTTAAAAAGCGTATCATATTTTTTAAATAACTACGAATAGGTGTATTTAGTGTAACCAAAATAACATTTTCAATAACTCAATTTATTTTTCTACTAGGTACTCAATCAAATTTCATTTTAAAGAGACAAGTGGTACAGATTATTTAAATAATGCCTTTCAATTGTATCGTTTTAATCAGAAAAAAATCAAGATTAACGTAACAAATTCGAATAGCTATTTATCCCCTTTTTGTGCTTAAGAGCTAATGTCTTCTTTAATCTAATCCCAAATAAATAAAAAGTCAGAGTCAATCAAGGAAATCGAGTTAAATCCACTGTGTTTTTTAGCCATCAAAGGACATGAAGACTTCTTCCCGGGACGACTTTGTGCCTCACGACTCGAGAGAAAATTCGACTCGTCGGCTAAATTCAAATCAAGCGCTTCATCATGGGCGGTCTGTCCACCTGGGCCCCGCGACGGCCAGCTAACCGTGAACTTCACTAAAAGCCGCAAATCATTTTTATCGCCGCCCCAAAAGTTGCTCGTTTTTCGGGCCGAGGAGTTCCAAAAACTCCTGAAGCACGAAAATTGTTTGGACACAGAAATCCGAACCTCACCGGGCGGAAATGGGGCCCTGCACCCGCAACCCGAGGAGCCGCGTCTTGCTCGCCAGTGACAAGGTTGGGGCTCCCCGGTTTCGAGCAGGCGGAAATGGAAACAATTTGAGCCGAGCTGGGCGCGGAGAGTGGGAAAGCAGCCCAAGTCGAACGCGTTTTTATCGCTCTTATTTTCCCTGCCAAGTTACGGCGCGACGCGTCGCGATGCGCAGGCAGGTGATCCGCGAAATTTGATTTCCCCATAAACCTGACACTCGAAGAGCTTCTGGTTGAGCGGTTTTTGATGATTTAACGTCTTTGCCAGCGCAAGGGTTCTCCTGCTTATCGTCGTAAAGAAATTCGATTGGAGCACGCACGCGATTTCGTAATTGCTCAATTTCTCCGGAGCCTAACAGTGGGCCGCTTCCCAAGGCGAGTGGTTTTCATTCTTCGCTTAGTTTCCAGAAACAAACGGCCCTCGTATCGATTCATTTCCTGATCGGGCATTTTATATGGCACTCAACCCAAAATTTTATATTTCATTCCCGACGTGACACCATCAGCTAATCCGGTGCGCGAATTACTGGCGACCGGCCCGCTTATCTTTTCCGAACGTGACCTGATTCGAATCAGTGACACGCTTCGCTGTGATGAACGAGCGGGTTTTCGGCAGATGGCCAAACCCGCGGAGGTTCATGTAATATTCGGCAGATAACCCTTTAATTAGAGGTCACCGCCTCATTGCTTCATTTCTACGACTTCAATGGCAATGACTCAAATTTTATGCCCTTTGGAACCACTTCTAGCGCGCTAGATTGCCGATCAGTTGCGCAGCCTGGCCGCCTAAACTCCGCAGCTAATTGAATACGATACGGACTCATTGGACCCCAAGGTTCCTCGAGCGATTTATGCCTTTTGAAGGAGTATCGATCAAAATTCAAGTGAGGTTTAAGAGATTTGTTTTTCGAGCCTTTGTCGCGTGTTCCACAGGGCCGGATTAACCCATAAGCAAACTAAGCAGCTGCTTAGGGCCCCCGACAAATTGGGGCCCCCAAGATCAGGCGTATAATTTTTTCTAAGTTTTAAAAAAAATTTTTTAAACAAAACAAAATCTTAATTTCTATGAAATGAGTCTTTCGTTGCCAGTTAGAAGAAGTTGTGCTTATGACTTTTTACTACCTGAAATGTTTTACCTACATTGTTCACCGACACCCTTTTGTCGTAGGCCTTTACTTTCTACAACAAGAGGCGACGTTTATCAGAATCTGGCAGACAAGTTTTCATTTTTATTGAACACTAGCTGAGTAACCCGGTTTCACCCGGTGTATCATAAACACTACTTAGTTTAAATACTTAAAAATGCTCAGTATTCAGATAATAAAGTTTAGTAGTACTAAAATCTTTGGATGTGATTCACCCAAAACGCATTTTGTACCACGGTCCATATCAGAAGGGCTCATAATCTATTGTATACTTACATATATATTCCCGTTGTTAAGTGTTAAATAAATGATTAAGGGTATTAAATTTTGTTCGCTATTTCATCGTTGCCGTATTGAAAACATTAAAGCTGCAAATCTTACGTTGATTGCCTACTCCTTATAAAAATTATAGTTTGCCTATATGTTTTGTTACACTTGTAAATATTTAATAAATTATTGGTTGATATTGGGTCCGACATTTTGAATTTCGAAATTCTGATAATAGATTCGAATTTAGTAGCCTCAAAGTACCCTTAATATTAATTTTCACTTAAATTCGTTGAAATTCGGAAATTTTGGTTGTCATATTTGATCCACCATCTTGAATTTTTAAGTTTCAAAAGTATATTCGAAATCAGGACCCTCAGAAATCCGTAGATACCACTTTTCGTGGCAATCCCTTGAAATTTACAATTTTCATCCGCCATCTTGGGCGCGCCATTCTGGGTCCCGTGAGTATAAAGTAGTCTATGACTTAGATAAGAATATGTAATGTCTTCATTAAAAAAACGAAAATAATCGGACCAAACGTTCAGGCGTGATTGAGCAACAAACATATTAGCTCGACCATTTTGAACTTCCAAATTTTGTTAGCAGATTCGAAGTTAGTGCTACTGATTTTCTTCTGCATGAAAGTTCTTTTGATTCCTAAAAAATCAGTCACCTCATTAGGTCCGCCATTTTGAATTTCTAAATTCTGATAATTGATTCGAATTTAATGTCCTCAAAGTACCCTTGGTACAAATTTTCACTTAAACTCCTTGAATTTGGAAATTTTGGGTTGCCATATTTGATCCGCCATTTTGAATTTTTAAATGTCGAATGTATGCAAATTCGCAATCAGGACCTTCAAAAATCCCCAGATACCAATTTTCATCGGAATTCCTTGAAATTTACAATTTTTGGCCGCCATCTTGGGCCCGTCATTTTGAATCCCGTGAATAAAAAGTAGCCTATGTCTTAGGTCGCAATATGTAGTACCTTCACTTCAAACATGGAAATGATTGGACCAAGCGTTAAGGTGTGATTGAAACAAACATAGTGGGCCCGCCATTTTGAATTTCCAAATTTTGTTAGTAGATTAGAAAGGAGGAGGGTCAATAAGGCCGGTTTTCGGCCCCCCTCAAATTTGGCAAAAAGAAAAAAGAAAATGTTTTTTAACAGTCTAGGGTCAATTTAGAGTCGATTCGACCACAAACGGAACCAACCCCACCCCCCTCTTAGGGTCATTTCAAGGTCAAATTATGAAAAACCCGTCAGTTATATATTAAAGTCATTTCAAGGTCACTCCAATGGCAAAATGAAAAAAAACAGAGTTTCGATGTCCAACTTCCTGAAATATAGGTCTTTTGGGTCGCTGATTTCGAATCCGAGGTCAGTTGGAATGAGATTTTTGACACAAATCATGCAGTCAATTCGTTAGAAAATCATCACCGTCAGCATTAATATTGTCCAATGTACACCACGAGGAGGTTGCGCAATCGGACTTTGCATATCATTGGGCCTGATAAGGGCCGTTTGTATATATTACTGTCCATTCAGTCATAAGTCCATTCAGAATAAGCCTACTCATTCCGAAAAGGCGAGTTTATTTCACGGATTTTTCATAATTTGACCTTGAAATGACCCTAAGAGGGGGGTGGGGTTGGTTCCGTTTGTGGTCGAATCGACTCTAAATTGACCCTGGACTGTTAAAAAACATTTTCTTTTTTCTTTTTGCCAAATTTGAGGGGGGCCGAAAACCGGCCTTATTGACCCTCCTCCTTTGCGGCCTCAAGATTCCTATAGTACCAATTTTCAATTAAATTCGTTGAAGTTCGAAAATTATTAGTCGCCATATTGGAACCGCCATCTTGAATTTCCAAATTTCGAGCGTAGATTCGCAATCAGGAGCTCCGAAAACCCCCAAATGCAAATTTTCACGGCAATCTCTTGATATTTAAAATTTTTGGCCGCCATCTTGGATCCGCCATTTTGAAATCCGCGAATAAAGAGTAGCCTATATGTTAGGCCGGAATATGTAGTGTCTTCACTCAAAAAATGAAAATGATCGGACCGAGCGTTTAGGCGTGATTGAGCAACAAACAAACAAACAAACGAACTTTCGATTTTATATATATATAGGGATGGATTTAACCAACGATGAGGTACATTCAAAAGTTAAGTCGCTTGTCGCATCATATCCTGAGGATTTAAATTCAAATCTCTCTGATGAATTACAACAATTTCATCAGTACGTTCGTTTGAAAATGGAAAAAGATAAAAATATTAGTGCAAATTTCACTGATTTTTATAACATCATTGTGAATGACCAACTTCAAACAGTCATTCCTAACTTGAAAATCTGCTTCAGAACATTTTTATCATTAATGATAACAAACTGTTCGGGAGAACGATCTTTTTCGCAGTTGAAAAGGATAAAAAATCCTCTGAGATCGACGATGCGACAAGATCGACTAAGTTCGTTGGCTCTTCTGTCAATTGAATCAGATGTTACGCGTCGCATGAATTTTGACAATTTAATCGAAGAGTTTGCTCGTCAAAAGTGCAGGAGAAAGAAGGTTTAACTTTTAAGCGATTGTTTTTATGTAATTTTATATAAATGTAAAAATAAAATTTGTTTAATTATTGCTTTTTTAATAAATATGCATCATAAAAGAACATTTATACATTTATAAACGAAAAAAATTATTAACAAAAAAATTAAGTAACAAAAAAAATATGGGGCCCCATATCATTCACTGCTTAGAGCCTCACAGACTGTTAATCCGGCCCTGATCTTCCAGCTGTACGGAAAAAAAATCAGTTTCAATTGGAATCACTTAAAAACCTAATTAAACTCTGATTGTTGTACAATTTGTGATTTATTTTACATAAGAAGGAAACAAATCTCATTTTTAGGCAAGACAGTAAAGCTTATGATCACCTGAATTACTATTCGAAGTTAAAGATATGTAGTGGTTTGGTTGGATATAAAACAACAACTGATTTAAAATTTCGATTTGATTGAATAAATAAAAAAAAAACTTAATGAATAAAACGTGAATTGACAAAAAATGCTAAGCTAAACAACTGTAGAATATAGTAAATTAATATTTAAAAAATTATGTATCAAATTAGAAATTAATTCATTTCAGAACTTTCAAAACAGTGTATTAATTATCACGGTTTATTGCATGGAAAATGTATCCAAAAAATATTCAGATCAAGGTTTCGATTTTTTAGAAAGGAAATCTAAACATTTGAGTACTAAAGCACACAGCTGTGTTATATCAATTTAACTCCGCAGTGATTTTTTGGAATCAGTATAGGAATGTACATATACGTTAGTCGAGGTTTGCATCAACCCATCTCGACTATGGCAGTCGAGATGCATTTATTTCTGATTTTTTCCTTGGTTCTACGTTGTCAATAACTTTTTTCCGTTTTTTCAACATAACACACCCAGAAATTGCTCCTTTAAAAAGAGGCAAAGAAAGCCAATCTGGAGCGCTCGGCGGTGCCTCAATTGTTTGCCACAAATGATCTAACGGCAAAGGTTAAATACATCCACTTACGCAATTTCTCTAATTGCCGCGTATTAAAATCACTGACCATGCTAAATGCAGTCATAATGACCAGGCACCTCCGGCCGAGAAGCAAACAACTCCTCTAATAGCCGTGAAGGCTGAAAACACTTAGAAGGCCTCAAAAATTGTACCACTTTGGCCGAAAAATGCCAGCGGAGGCTCTTTAGACCCGCTCGAAATCGGCCGGTACCTTTCACCCATTAGAGGTGAAAAACGAACAAAAAACTAGCCGCCAACAAAGCGCAGATAGCCAGCGAAATTATCATTATTTAGCGATCACGTTACAAATCCATCAATTCAATCAAAAATTTCCGCGTCGCCCGTGAAGGGCCTGCGGTAGACGCGGGCGCGATGGCGATGTTATTCGCGGCACATCTCTAATCGCTGGCACTAATTGCGCGATGGACTCTGTCGTGGCAGCCGCTCACATCGCGAGCGCCAGTAAAAATATTTGAAAACTTTTGATCAACACGATCGATCGCCTGATCAGCGATTGTTACTGGTGTCGGGATCGATGGGCGACCGCAGGGAGAAAAGTTAAAAATGATTTTTACCTGAATGACACTGGCAAATGGTTCTTTTGTCGGCCTCCACGGCCAGTCAATCACAGGCAATCGATCTCTTCCCGGCCGCGGCTGGGAAAGTACTTGCGGATGGAGTTCTTTCGTCTCAACGAGTTGCTCCAATGCTTCCTCTTTCACAGGCAATTACGCAAGCAAATGTTTTCCCTTTTCCAAGTAAAGGAACTGCGAGTGGGCTCAAAGCGTTAGCATAACAAGCACGAGAATCCGAAAAAAAACCAAATTAATTCGCAACATATTCAAATCATCTACCAAACCATACAAAAATTATGTAATTCACTCAAGCGACGTATGTTGGATCTCTCTTTTCTTCATTATCAGGGCTCATGCATATACAAAAATTATATGTACAAAAGGAGATCTCATGATAAAACTTTGTTTGTCTGCCTGCCTGTTGCCATTTTCTTCATACTAAGGTTTGACTTGTTTGGAATACGGACTATATTACATATATCCCACTACGAAGTCAGAAAATAATTTAATTGTACTAGATTACAACGCAGACCTTTAAAGATTATTTAAATTTGAAGAGATATCATAATTTTCTTCCCTAGTTTTCACAAGCATTTCTATTGAAAGAATTACCGGGTGTCTACCATAAGCGCTTGTTCCGATGTTGAATTTTCGGGAACTAATTAAATTATGTACGAACCTCAGGACGAAGGTCTTTGCTTCGTGGTCGTTCAAGTCGGTGGGTAAGAGAGGTTAAGAAATGTTTAAGGAGAAACGCATTCGGGCAGAAAACGCGGTCAGCCATTAGCGCCGTCAGCACAGGAAAGCTCGAGCGCGATCGTCCGAGGAGCTCACCTCGAAGAAAGCAAATTGAGGCCAAAGCAATTAAAGTTCCTTTAAAATGTAGTTCCATTCCGGGCCGCTGCCTCATGAATTAAAAGCTGATCATATCGCCTCCTAAGTCAATAGCGACCCAGTTTCTGGGGCCCCGGCCGCGGAGCCCGGACTCCCGCACTTCAGGCTTATTCCCTTGTCATCGTCATTAATTTCCTCTCGTCGCATAAGCCGTAAACAGCACAAAGGCCGGCGCGTGGAGGAGCACTTCGCGGAGTGCGCGAAGACGTCCGCAGCCGCGACCGCGGCGAACCAGTCCCGCCCGCGTACCGCGCTGCCGCTGTCGCCACCGCAAAGGGTTCCCAATCCGCGCCGAACTAGCCGGAGTCACTAATTTAGTTCTATCAATTTCGGATTAGAACTAGTTGACTCCGTGTTCGGCCTCAATCTTCGCCGCCTCAAGTGGGTGCTCAACCGGGGCCCAGCCGCCCGGATGAATTCGCTTGTGCGCGGCTACGTGATTCATGGAGCTCAATGAGCTCCGAATTGTCAGATCATTAATTCTGGGAATTTACTTTGCAATTAAATGCGGTGACAAATTACCCTTTCCCCGGCGTCCCGGGAAGAACTCATTTACCCGGCGAGGAAAGGCTCCCAGCCCCAGATCCGCTGAAGACTTCAACTGATTTGTTTACTCGCCTTAATTGAGTGCGACGTGGCTCCGACTCCACGCGGCTCCAGTGGAAGCCGTCTCCGTCGCTAATTGAAAGGAATCTTAAAACTTGGGTGAAACCTTGAAAATTTGTAATTTTTGGTGGGCATGTAGACTTAAATTTGAAAGATATTTGAACGAAGCACATGGATTAGTAATTTTTTATTTGTTGTATTGTTCATCAAACACTTTAGCAATGCTAATCTGAATAATTTACACATTTAACTTGACAGAAAAGATATTTTAATTACACTCTTTCCACGACGAAGAAATAACTATATTGTGAAAATGTACAGATATTTATATTTCATTATACAATCTTAAAGAAATTAAATTTATAGGTAAACATTATTTTTTGCTCATTTCGATTCAATAATTGATTTTAAAGGATCTAGATCTTCATTTCAAACAAGTCGATACACGCAGTTCAAACTTTTCAAGTCAATAAAGTCGCATTTAAAATCAAAATGTCTATTTTCATTGCAAACAAGTCCACATTTTTTAACTTCAAATAATTCGTATATATCTTCTGCATAAAAGCGTATGAAACTAAGAATTTGAATTCACGGGAAGAATTGTAAAATTGAGCCTATTAGAGTTAAATATATACATATGTATATCGACTTGTTTGAAATAAAACTATACTTTTTAATTTAATCAGCCTTTATAAATGAAAATACATATAAAGTGCAACCTCGATATAACGAAACTGAAGGGAATTATAAAATATTCGTTATACCAAGTAATTTGCTATAACGAGGTTTGTTATATAGAGGTTAGGTTACTCTACGATTCGTTTTAACAAGGTAAAAAAACTTGCTTATTAACCTCAACATTACGTAGGTACTCATCTGCTTACCTTGTTATAGCGAACGATTTCCACTAATAAATGAAAACACATTTTAATGAAAACAGCAGTGTTAAGTATCAAACAACAATGATTGTCTTACGAAAAATTTAACGTGTCTGAACCTGTAGAGACATGAATTATGTAGGTATTGTGGAATTGAGTGTGAGTAATTGATAGAATACGTTATGTAAAGGTTGTAAGTTGACAAAATTCATTTAATAGAGATAAATAATATTTTATATTTATATTCTGCAATGGATGAAAATTCGTTATAAAGAGGTTTATGGCAAATGTATTCGTAATAGAAAGGTATATTTCGCATTAGCTCTTACGGACGATTAATAAATGTGAGTATTAACATTAAATTACATTCTAAATTTGTAAAATGACCAATTGACCATTTGATAAAGTATCATTCGAACTTATTACCTATAGTTTAAAAATACCTGGTCTCCTAATGACTGCATCAAAACATGTGGAATAGTTTGTTTTTGGCTTCAAAAAAATTACGCGTGGCTCCATCTTTATGTAAGTAAAAAAGCACCGGCACAAAAGCACTTGTTAGCACAATTCGCTTTGGTCCACGGGAATTATTGAAAATTTCAATATCCGAACGCTGATTTCACTGAAAATTCTTCGCAATTTTTGTCTTTTGCTGATTGAGGTTGCTGCAGAAATACGACTACGCATTTGTTGGTTAGTTCGCCGGAAAAGAAGCAGTCATTTTTGCGAGTTCCAGCTTAATTAAGAAAAAATAAATCGCGGCGATTAGAGCGGCGAACGAAAGGAAGAAGTTGCAAAAAAAGCGGATCCGCGAAACACCTGCTGGAGCTAGGCTCGTCGACAGGTGCTGCGCGATAGGCTCCGAGTCCCGTCCAGCTCCAGACTGCCATAATTGTGGGAATGCGAGTGGTCGCTTTTTCCGCGGTGCCCACGAAGTCGAGTAGAACATTTCTGCGGAAGAATCTCGCACGGGCATGTGAAGTGGCTGCTTAATTAGAGGAACAACAAAAGGCCATCGCGGCTTTCCCGCCAAAATAAAAGAGCCCCTGCACTAGAATGCCTGTGGGAAAGTCTGCGTACTGCGACAAATGCACCGCAGATGCAAGGCATTCTGCGCCGAGCGTAACACTTCCATGTCGGACTGAAATTCGCATTCACACTTCGATCGCCGCGGAAAGGTGTTATCAGGTGCTCGATTTGAATCTGACGACGGCCGCGGATCGCGGCGCGGACCAATCCACGCCATATGGAGCGCCCACGGCCGCAGCTGAGTCACGGATTAGCGTAAACTCGGCTAATCGTGAGCGGTTTGCTGATTTTTCATAGCCAAATTCACCCAAAAGTTGCGACAACGTGACATTCGCTTGCGCCAGCCACTCAAGGGAGTGGAGCCCGACGACGAATTGATTGGCACGTTGCTGCCAAGCGCAAAGTGCGAGTTAGTGCTCCCAATCGCAGCGGCGATAATTTCGCATCGCGTTCCGGTGGCCGCGGACCTAGAGCGGGTAAAGCAGGTCTAATTGCGGAAAAGCGGGTGTGAATCACCCCGGCCGCAAGTATTTTCCCAAGTGGCTGATTCATCTCTAAAGTTTGCAAACAAAATGTTATCTAGCCAAGTTGACTGCAAACAAACGCTTAAAATGAAGTTCGAAAGGAGTTATTATTTTTTGCGTCCTTCACCGCGGCCTTATCACTCTGATTTGGTTCGACGTCAAATGGTTCGCAAAATATTTACTCTTAAAGCTGCAAACTGATTCATGGCCTAATCGCGGCGAGTTCATGTAGACCAAAGGCGCACTTTGATGGCTCTAACTTTCCTTGACACAATCTTGATAATTTCTAAATTTCTATTCACGAGGACGTGAAAACCATCTTCCTATCTGTATTGATTTATTCAATCTCCAAAGTATTCAAATATTATGTACCTTTAACATGAACCTATATACATATGCGTAATGCACCAAGCATACAACATAAACTGCATTGAACGGACTGAAAGCTCTTATACTCCCCATTTCGATCAGCGATTTTCTTTGAGGAATTGCATACATCTATAGAACGCTTAAAATTTGGCACGCTTTTGAAAAATTCATACAGTTTTAATGAGAAGTCTTTGAGGTGATACGCAAACGAAAAACGGTCCTGAGTATGATCATTTTCTGTGTGTGTTCCTTAAGACTTAAGAAAAACCATTTTCGGCATTACAACATCAACAAAGGTATTTCAAAAAACCTTTTCGATAGTGATATGTAGGTATATTTTTGTATTCTATTACCAAAAAATTTCAAAACTATTAAAAAATCTACAATTAGCAAAATGGCAAACAAGTAAAATTTATGGCACGAATTTTCTTCGTTTTTTTACTTTTAGAATAGCTATAAGAAATATTTAAAACTAAAAAAGTAAGTATGATTTTTTAGACATAACCTCCAAAAAATAAGGTATATTTTAAAAAAAAACCAAAATTGAATCCTTATTTTATTTCGTTCAACATTTGTAGCTTACATAATTTCGAAAAATGTGGTTTTGAGAAAAACGCGTTGCAAGTTCCAGTACGACATGGTTTAGGCAACGGAAACTTGCCATATACCCGAAAAACGTTTCCAATGTTCAAGATTTGTACGGGAAATTTCAGTAGTCCATATTTTCTATTATGCAGAAGGGAACATAAAAATTTGAAGAATTAAACATCTGTTTTTCCACTCATTAAGGTGTGTATTTTGATGGCCAAACTAAAGTTTTAAAGATATTTGATAGTCTATATCAAAAGAAATGCAGGGTCGGAGAAGACAGGTAGCCATGTCATAAAAACCGTATAAACAATGTTAAACGGGATGGTGCATGATAGTAAAAAAAAGACTCATATGGTAAAGGTCACACCATAAAAATTTGCCTGGAGTCTGAAATGTTTAGTTACGACACTGGTCGGCGTGGAGCACACCTTTCTTAGATGGTCGACAAAAGGCAAACTTAGCGGCAGACCTGGTGAGCGGAATTCGATCAGTCGGAGGCATTCAAATTTCTAAGAAACCTCCAGCCTCCCAGGCAATTGGAAGAAATCACAATTCCAAGACGATGGGAAGCGGATCACGCACGAGTCCCGGAGAAATGGGGGAAGCCATAAATAGCCGGCTGGTTACGCCGAGGCGCTGGGGGCACACAGGAAACATCTAACAAGATCCACGATCTCGGCGTGCTTCCTCCTCCTCGAAATTAATGAATCCATCATTTGCGGTCATAAGCGGCTCAGTCAGCCTGCCGCGCGGTTCGCGAGTCCAGAGATCTGCTTTCCATGGAGACGCCATTTCCTGGACACCTTCCGGCGTGGTTTTCCTTTAGTTTTTACGACTAATTAACTCTCAGCTAATCGAACTAATCGAAACAATCGGAATCAGCAGGAAAGTTCGACAAATTACCCCGCATTGCCAACGCATGCGATGGTCAGCTGCAATGCGCCTTAAGACAGTCAATGCCAATGAATAAATTTTATATTTTTTGCTCCGCCTTGGTGTTGACATCGCCCGGCGGTTTCAGCGCGATGGTATAAAATCAGGTGAGGCTCGGCTTAATTAATGAGCCTGCCACAGGTTGATCAAACTCGGGGCCCAACTGATTTGCATTTGTATCGGAACTGCTGTTTGCTGCGAAATAAGAGACTGAAATCTGAAACCGGTACCAATGGCAGGTGGAATTAAAACGAATGACTGAAATTAGCCATTAATTATAGCGTCACTTTATTAGTGGCGAAATTGTTTTTTCCCTTTTTACTTTATTTAATTTGTTTGTTCCAGTGATAAAGGCAGCGCCGGTGATTTATGGCCGATTAAGCTAATTCGGCGTTGGTATTGGCCTGGGTCTTTGATTGGTCGTGTGTTGGGGAAACCTCCTCATTGACGATTTGCTAAAATATTAATTGATTTTAAAATCTATCAGCAGCTTGAGCATAATTAATATTCACAAGATGCATTGTCAGTTGACAAAGAATTCCGTTGTTACGGCGCCGTTGGCGTTTTCATGCGGGCATTGATTTTTTCGGGAATAGCTACAAAAAGTCTGTGAATGAAATCTAAAGCAAATGAGAGGGTTCATTGGTCCCAGGCGAAACGAACTACTACCATGAATCTGAAATGGGCTTTTAACCAGTTGTTTTGATTAAGTAGTTTTATTTTTCTATTTTTATGCAAACCTGTAGCTAAATATGGGGCTCAATTTCATCCACAAATTTAATCTACGTATTATACTAAGAATGCTCGGACGGTTTACAATTTCCCGATTTTTACAGATCGTATATATAAGTATGTAGTATAAAAATTTTCAGTCGGTTAGAACTACACGCAAGTTTTATTTCTTATTTATTTCTTATTCATTTTCCTTCAATATTAAGTATTTCAGGCTACACTGCAATATTTTGAAAAAAAAAATCAGACCAGCACAAGGATAGAACTATCAGTTACCAATACCTTCGAGTAACTTTGAGTACTCTAATTTTATATAACAAAACTTGAAGTATATTGAGTCAACTATTCAACTATTCAATGAATTGAAAAATAAAGCTCTCAGTCTATTGAAAAGTCTAACCTAAAGCAGAAAAGTAACAATGAAATATTGGATTAATTTAAAATTAATTATAGATGTTTGAATTAGTTTTAATTAACCGATGCTAATTTTGAGATCCCCGATATTCTGGCCCAGCAACTGAGCATCACTAACATCATTAGATCTGCATACCTTGATTGGTGCAGGAAGCAATACATATTTCTAGAATATTTCTACAGCTTGCGTTTCTCCAGAGGATTTATCGCAATCCATACCTACGTAGGTATTCTCCGGCGGCCGGTGCAACAATTGGACACGTACAGATCTGTCCGGATAGCTGAGATATGGCCGTAGCGGCTAATGCTGCAAATGCCGTCCGGTTTGGTCTGACCATAGTGAGAACAAGACCTGGATAAACAATTTACTTTGGTTTTCCTTGTACTTTATGTTGTTTATTGCAGCCAGAAGGCATGCACACGCTAGGAATACGCGCCGGGGAATGTTTGCAGCCCAAAAACAGACAAGAAAAAGAGCAACTTATGTGAACATAGAATATAGAGTGGGCAAAAAATGCGGACAAAAAATAAAAATTTCATCTTGATCACCTTGAGAACGAGTAAAACCTCCACGTCCTTCTTTGACTGACTTTTAGCTATTTTAGATACATTCATGGATAGTCTAGCGCTGTGTGCGTTCATGGAACATTTCGTGCTATTTCTGGGGCTCCAGGAAGGGCGGGCATTCGTGCAAACACCCTCAATGGCTATTTCTGTACGCCAACACAGCAGAAACCATCTACGCCGGGAATAAGTTTTTATGCACGCGTCCTTAATTACGCCTCTCTAAAAATAAATTGCCTTCAACATGCACTGTGATTCATTCATGGAAACGCGCACACGGGTGACAGACCCATTAGGGCTCAACCGCAGCGATATCTGTTTATTTGTCGCTGATCTAGAGTACCACTTTTGATGCATCTACCTATCTTCCAGCCCTTGAAAGATAGCCCAGTGAGTTGGCAAAAACAGTTTCAGATCGATCATAACAACTGCATGTTGCATTCATCTTCTGGAGATTGAGAAGCAATGAGCGCTTACATTTTGTTCGTTATAGAATGACACGGCTAGCTTGAAAAAGTAATATGAGACTGTCAAGATCAGTTCTTCAATCTGCCTGAATTGCCGTCAGGCCGAAGTACCTTCTTCGGCTTCGGAAAAACTTGAAACTCACGATCTCCCAGCAGTGATCGCCAGCGCTAGTTTTCTAGATAAATTTTTGATATTTCTTCAGACGACGAACTGAAGTGCCTAGGAACCTGACTTTTGTGCACATCACAATCAAAGACGATAACGTTCCATTGCAGATGATCTTAAACTATAAGAGAAAAATTCAAGATCAATATCAGTCGGTTACTTGTCACAGATGCCATTGTAGCGCTCTGTCGTCTTGTCATGAATTTAAGAAATAGAACAAAAAAGTAAGTACATCATAACGGTGCGGCGAAATAATCGAAACAGGTAGGGGAAATTGCTTTTTGAGAGAATTTTATTGAAAAGGTGAAATAAATTATCAAAAAAACACCGAGAGATTTAGGTAAAGTACACTAGCAGTGGACATGAATCACAGTTACAGATCAATGATCACCAGTGGGGTAAATTACTATAGTTGAAATAGGTTGAAACGATATATTTTATAACATATAAAACATGCCTGTGAATGCATTAAAAACTATCCAGGCGACATAATCTTGATAGTAATCTATACCGCCTCGAGTTTTATGCTTTTATATTCCCTTACGAAATTTAAACTTTGCTACATAATTTCCGCGAAATTGGTCTTAAATTTAATTTTCGAAATAAGGGATAACTTCAACTCGCTTAAAATTTTACGGCCATTATGCTTGACGACATGGGATCCCTCCAAATTTTTTTAAAAATGATGACACTATTTACAGCAATAACATTATGATCGTAATGATCGGCGTGCTCTCGCGGCCATTATGATTTCAATCGATTTCGATTCAAACTCTCCCTCTTCCACCGCCAACTTCTCGCCGTTGATTGGGATGATGACCAGTTACATGATACTCAAACTACTCTCGAAAAAAAATTTCGCGGTTATCATGCTGCGATCAGTTTGATCATTTTTGAAGTGAAATTAGTATTTCCGTCCAGCAAAAAATATTAAATTGGCAGAAGGAGGCACTGCCTGATCCGAAAGGGAACAAAAACAAAATAACATTTCGGTTGATCGCGATCGCCTTAGAGATTACGGAGACTTCGCGAATGGCCCACAAAATACTATCAAACCTTTTCATGTTACTGCCTCTCCTTAAGGTATTTGGGCTCATGAGAACGGAAGTTGGATATTGTCTTGTTACTTTTGTCAAGATACATACGTACCTCTGTGAGGTTCTCGTAGTGATCATAACCCGCGAGCGGATGCAGATGAATTATTGGGCTTTATTATTTTTTATATCACGGTCCCAGGAAGTGGTATGTTATAAATATCCGAAAGCGACTTGATACTTGGATTAGCTATTTGGGGAATTTAAGTAGGTTTAAGGCATGTTCCAACTTGTTTCGTTATTGAATGCTTGTGATTCTTTTCATTTATTAACCTTTGCCACGCACAAGGTTTTTTAAAATATAAAAGTTTTATAGTTTAGCAGATAACCAAGTTGATGATTTTAAAAACCAATCTGCTATAACTTTGGTCTTTAATTTCTCAAATTAATTTTTTTATTTGCGATATCATAAAGATTGATTGTATTTAATATTGTATTTGCATTGTATTTAATAACACCTAATAGGTATAAATTATAAATATTTCCAATATACTGTTTCTCTGCAGAATTTTACTTAGTATGACAATGTTTGGTGCATTGACGTTATCTTAGTGTAGTTTAATTACCGCATAAAATTTTAAATCGGGTTATTTAATGTTGTTGTAAATTATGAGTAATGCAGCAAACAAGCATAAACATCCGGGGGTCAACGTTCGATTTAGTTCCTCTTTAAAAATCTTCATTCCCTTATAGTCACTTAGTAATTTCTTCATCTCAGGCTATTTAAAAAATCCCAGGAAGGCCATTAAGACCGCAAAACTATGGTTCACGGTTGCTTTCGACAGATCCTACTTTTCCCTTTTGGAGTCCCAGCTAACAGCAATTCACTGTAAAATTGTTTATCTCTAGATAACCTAAATTTTCCGGAACCCGGACTGATCCTCAGCAGCCGAGCCGGCAAGACACCTTTCTCCCACATTTCTGCGTCGTCGGCAGGTAGACAAATGAGAAACGGCGACTCCCGATAAACGCGGAAAAGCTTTCAGTGCGCATCTCCTGCCCCATCGATCTCTTTGTCTGCGCCTATCTGATCCGATCATTTTCCGTCATGGTACTCGACTTTGGCTGCCGTTAAATGCAAGAAACTGTTTCTTGTTCCCCTCGGCATTTTTCCTTATTTTCTTAATTTTTTCCGCGTTTTATAATAATCTCTTACCAAAACATTAGACAAGGTAGGCCAGGCAATCGAGAAACGCTCGGTAGGCCGATCGTGGGGCATTGTCGAGATTGCCACAGTATAGTTATAGGAAAATGATCGCGAATCGATCATCGCCGCCGAGATAATGGAAGACATGCCGGGTGGACGACCCCGGTGTATTCTCACTGATTACAGCGCTGACCGTAAAAAACTTATGGAATTCGAATGAACGGTTCTGGAGCGGCTCGTATTAGTCCGGTGCGATCGGACACAAGATCCCTCCCCAAGATCGCCGCAATCCAATTAGCCGTGTGAATTCTGGTTCTACAGTGGCTACACGCCTCGCGGACTCTCCTTTCACTCTGGACATGTTGACATCACAACCCAGCTAAAACAAGCAAATATCAATCTTCAAAGGACAATTATTGGCCGGGCGAATCGCCACCGAAGGCCACAGTTCCTCCATCTGGCGATTACCTCCGCGTGCCTACGACGTAGCGCCTAATCGACGCCAACATTCGAAAACTGGCCGCTAGAAGTCGGCCAGAATTTCAGGAAAAATCCAGAGCCTGGCTGAGGTCCGTCGAAGTAGACGACAGCGGCAATCAGAGTGAGGGGCCACGGGCTAAAGCCTGGTCGCACTCGCTGGATGCCTCGCTAATGGGCGACTCGGCGGACACGACTTAATGTTGTGACCTAAAGGGACAATCTGCGGTTTGTATTTCCCCTGATCAGACGGAAAATTAAGACACAGCGGCGACATTAATTAGACGATATCGCTGGGAAAAGTAAAAGGGAAATTATTCGACTCGTGCAATTCCGCGCCATTAGCAGTCCGCCAGTTTGACCTCCATGTTCTTGGACCTCGGCGAAAAGCTGCCATTTGAATAAATTATTTTGTGCTGGATGAATATTTCGATTGGGTCCCTTTTCGGGGCGACTGGTTACGTACGACTTCGTGATGCTGGCAGCGAACCTTCCGCGATCGTTAAGGCGTCAAATTGATCGTAAGTTTCTTACTTAGAAATTATCTTATGTTGCAAGTTGTCAAAATATTAAACTTTAGTGTTATTACAGTGGATTAAGAGATTTTTATTTATATTCGAATCATCATCCGTTAACAATTTTTAATTACAAATATGAATATTAATATTTAAACACGAGTTACGCGATTATTAAAAAATAGAATATTTTAAGTTTAGTTTGCTTATTGCTCATACACTTGATATGTAAGTCATGACGACATCCACAAAAATTTAGCTTATAAGATTCACTAGGAAAAGTGTTAAAGCATTCTAATGTCATGTATCGGCCGAGTGACCCACTCTAGTACCCGCTGCCGATGGCAAGGTGTGAAGCTACGGAAATCGCGAGTACTCGGGGAGTCGATTTGAAACCACAACAGCGGGCGGTACGGTCGTCATTTGAATCGTTGAATAAATCGTTAGTTTTGGAAACACGACCGCGTTTAATTTAATCTACCTACATCACACTAAATTTCATAAAAAATAACTAGTATCTTTTAGTTCTCATGAGAATGTTCACAATAGATAGTAAAGTTTAAAATCATACATTTTCAGGTGTTTGCAGACAAAAGACAGACAAATAATTTGTTACTATAAGTTTATTATCTGGAATTTCTACGATTGATCTCGCTTGTAAGGTTGTTCAAAATATGCTCTTTGATCATGTTTCTCGAAGTTGAAGGAGCTCGGCCCGCCAACTCGACCACCCCTTTACTTTCTAAAGAATTTCGAGAATTTTAAGCCATAAAATCGAGTCTTTGTGACTCGATTCTTCCCAGGGTGACTGACTGACTCACCAGCTGAAGAAAGGAAATGATTCACAGACTTAGTCGCCATTCCTTTAAAGCAAAGCAGATCCAAAAAAGATCGCCGAACTAAAATGTTGCAAGGCAACGGCTTAATCGCATTCGCAACACTTAACTTTGACTCTCGACCAATTTGTTTGCACTTTTGTGCAGTTCATTGAAATTTGCTGCCCTCGATCATCGCAAAATAGTTGCTAAATGCACCTATCCCCGCCGCCGGCTGCCCTGCGTTATGAAATAGTTTTTTCCGGCGGTGAGGTATTTAAATTAAGAACGCGTAAAGCCTTTTATCTCCAGCCCAGAGACGACGGGCGCAAGACAAAACAAATGGGACAAGTATTGTTGCTCCCGGGCATGTTGAGGCGGCTCAGAATTGTGTTACACCGCGCTACAATGCCCGCCGTGCCGTGGAAAAAAAACACTTGTAGAAAAAAGGCGACTCAATTTTTTATTTACTCTTTTGGGTGGTTTAAGGCAACAGCCCAGAAGAACCTTCGGTTTCAGGTTGCAACTTGCTTTTTGCAAAAGTTTTTTCTGCCTCGTGCACTGTGCGCATTCCTGCGATATCAAACTACAACACCTGGAGACCTTTTCAAGGACGTGAAAGTGCCCAAGTGGTATTTGCACCCGAATAATTCGAAAATCGTTTTTTTCGCACTCCTGCTCATTAATTAGGGACAGTTCTCGTTGTTTTTCTAGTGCGACAGTGACATGTTTGTTGTTCAACTTGCAAGAGGACACCTCCGTTGCAAGTGCAACCATTGAACGACTGTCGTTTCCGTTTTTTAATTGTTGCTTCTACTTGTGTCAGGCTGAAATAGGTGGCAAAGGGAAGTCCGTCAAAGGCACTTTAAGAATATGTCGCCACCTTGAAACTTTCCACCTGTCTAGATTTCGTTGGGGGAACTTTTGAGGAAGTTAACTTTTTTTTTAAAGTGTAAATTGATAGTTTCAAGCCTTTAGTGTCACGTCAATATTCTGCAGTCACTTCCATAAGAAGACCAACTTACCTAAATTTTTTATGGTTTCATTAAAACATTAACTTAAATTAATTAAATTACTTAAGAAGCCAAAAGTTGCCTATGAATTTCATATTCGTTGATATGCAATATTTTCATTAATTTCCCTGACCTGAACACCCAACTTCACTTCTGTGAAAATTTGTAAGTAGGTACTTGGAGTTTTCCAGGGTACCGAATTTAAAATATTATGTGCCTTATTCTTGAAACCGTTCGGATCGAATCGAAAAGAGGGTACGAAAACTCTTTTTGGACAAAAATTCCTTAATAAAATATGCTAAAATTTTTACAAATTCATTTTATTTACTTTTGACTTCAATCAATTGTTTCCGCATACAAAATAATTTGATTGGATTTTTGTATTTAATTTGGATTTGTGCCAGTCCAAGGTAACTGAAATTCATTTGTCAAAAAACTAGAAACTCTTATTATTTTACCACAAAAGGTTGTAATCTATTTTTGATTCGCTTCCAACGAATTCAAGAATAACGCCCCTATGACCCTCCAAAGTGGAAGCTTCAGTCATGTCAAATCTCTTACTTTTAAAGAAAAGGAAAACGAAATATTTATTTAGCCTAATTCCGCATTTAATACTCTTTTCCATTTTTTGATAGCACCAAAAATCAGTAAGTGTCCAGTTGCACACATTTCATTCAAGAAGTCCTATTCGACCGCCGCCGACCGAAATAGCGCCAACAAGGACGACGCGGTGTTCACGCGGAGCGCAGCGCGGCAAACCTGCACAATATGCATATTAACCGCGAACACCTCCGCGACAACGAGGGGCACCTCTGAGCAGACATTCCCGCGCCAGTAGGCGACTATTTAAATGTCAAGTCTGCGAGCGACGCGAAATTACTCAAGTCGAGAAATGGCAGTTAAAAGCAGAACTAACACTTTTCCTTATCCGAGTGCAATTTACCCACTCGTTGCCATTTTGAATATGCGGCGAATCAAGCGGCTCTCGGGCTTACATTGAAGGCACAGTTATATATCAAAATTCTAATAAAGCTGGATAGCAGTTAAGAGTCTTAACGGCTTAACTGCCTTTCGAGGAAATGATGAGTCGCAACCACTCAGCCTTGAAATTTGATTTAGGACAAAGCAGAGGGTGGGTAGTCGTCACGGAGATCATAATGGCCGCTATTAATTATTTTAGAAAGAAATATAATCTTTTTACTTGTTTGTGGCATTTTTCATTACCCATAAAACGTTAAGTTCCATTATAAAATAATATATTATTTTAAATTGAAGTTTGCGTAGAAATATTTAATAACAAATTTGTAAAAATTAGTAATAAATAATCAGAGAAAAAAAAAGCTTTCTGGGATCTTTTTAGGTATCTGGAATGTAACCCACGCTTGGTTTTCTAAGGTCTTTTAAATAAATACTTTAAGATTTTGCAAAAAAATAACCTCTGAGCAGACCTGATAAAAACTTACGTGAAACGAAATCCATAAAAACGGTACATAGAACGACTTTCGACTATTATATGCCCATCAAATAACGGTATAGAATAGAAAAAATATTATCTCTTTTGTAGTCGATTCGATAGATAAATCCACTTAAAGTTATAAAAATCTGTAAAATTACGTTTGTTTAGGAGCGAGAATTTAATTAGATAAAAGAAATAAGAATACATCGGATAGTGCTGATACCTATATGAAAGCTAAGCACAATTAATTCTAACTTATCAAAACGTTTTGCATCTCTCATTTGTTGCCATCAATTCAACTCATACTTATAAGTTTTATTTGTTCAAGTGAACATGCGTTGTACTTTAGGCAAATTTTGATTAAATAAATAAAGTTTTGTTGCAACTTTTTTTACGAAATTTAAAAAATGAAATTTCAAGTTCAAATTAATTTAAGCCAGACATAAAATAAATAAAATTCCTTTCTACAAACGATTTCTCCAAAAAACCAGAAAAAGTAGAAAATGTAATGATACTAATCCTTAATATCTAGCATCAATTTGATCTTAATCGCATCCTATTCTGTGTTTTCAGTTCTTAATAATTTCCCCGAAAGTAGAGGATTTTCCTCTAAAATTGTGGGTTTTTACGTCCGTAGCAGCCGGCTAAATTACAGCATACGGGTAATTGATTACTAATTTTTAAAGATTATTTAGTTTAGACGAGCGCAGCTCTACCACACAATCAGCCATCTCGACCGAAGCAACGAACTGCTCCTTCCGTCCGCCTCCGTTGAACGTTAAGTAACTTCTTGCGAAAGTCGCACCGTGCCGGTGGAAGGTAATTTTTTTCCGCCAAACTGGGAGCGTTGGAGCCCAGGAGGCATTACCCGGACGCGATCTTAGCTTTCATCTTATTGCTCTATTTACCATTTTCTTTGCGTACCCCCGAAGCCCAAAAATGCCCATTATTACCGATTGCGACTTGCATGGCCGGTGCATTCTCTGACATTTTAATTGGAGAAAAGCTGCTTAGATGCAAACAAAAGACCGCGGGCCGATGGAATAGCAACGGCCACTTTATGACTTTATTGTGCCGCCTTTCGTCCTCTTCGTCCGATTTCTTGTATATTTTGTAACAAATGCACCCATAAAGAGCCACATGATCGTCAAGGGCCTTTAAAACATAACTTAAATATATTCAATATAAGTAGTTATTAAAAAAACGTTGGTCAAGCTCAGTGTCAATTTTTATCTAGAAAAACGAGCTCGATCTTAAGTTAAAACTGGAAACTCTGTTTTCTATGCAAGCTAATAAAAGATTATTTAACGTATTTTGTGAATTTTCCTGTAGTTCACAACTGAGAAGCCAAAAGCTTCCAGATTAACAAATCGCAATTATTTTGGGTTTCATCAGTCTGGTTTGGGTTAAAACCATTACCAAAAATGCATTGATGCGAACAGTTTGTTTTAGACAGACGCCATAATGGCTTTCGTTGTTTATAAAACTTTTTTCTTAAAATTAAAATTCTTAATTCCTGACGAGGGTATCGAATTGTTTTTGAAATTATTCTTTTGCCAAAAACCAGTAAACATTTTTTGAGAGGAACTTCTCGCAATTGCCTGCAATAGTTTTCCATTACAAATGAACCTTTCATTTCCATTAAACAACGCTATTACTTTTTTTACTAACCCAAAAAAAAAACATTTCTAAAACGTGGCGTTAATTTAAATAAAAATTCTATTTGATTCTGGTTCAACGTCAAATTTTCTTCAGTTATCGAAATAAATAACAGCCGTGACTTAACCCCTCTGCCCGGCGATATTCGTACTCTATCTGAAGAAAGTTCCAATCTATAAATAGTCTAAAACGCAGGAAAAGCGAACACTGCGAGAATTGCAACTTCCTCTTCAATAAGGGCAACAATGATTTGATTGTCCGGAGACCCGGCTCCAGTCAAGATCGCAATCAAGCGCTTTAATAAGCTTAAAGATCACTCGAGCATCCGGCGCTGCGGCCGCTCCAAATGAACCGCGGTTGCTTGTCTTCCGGAGTGCGCAAGAAAGGCGTCGCCGACGGGCACATTTAGACCTTGGAGCGACGCATCTCCACGAATCCCTTCAAAGAACGCCCCTTTCATCCCTTCAACCACCACACGCTCATTAAATCGAACAATGAACTCGGCAAAAATTCTGCTTCATTACGCTAAAGACCTCACTTTTTCTGCCGAGGCGCCCGCTAAAAGTTTGTTTTTTCACCTTGATAACGCCAGACCACACGCTTCCGATTGTGAAGCGGTGAACACGCTGCTGATCGATCGCTGCAAGATCCGCACTCTACGCGCACTCAGGCGTGCGCGAAAAACCGTCTGGTGTCGCGCCTGCAACGAACTCAGGTGTGCAATGCCCGTTCGCGATCTGAATGCTGTTTATGCTGGCTGCGATCGATTGTGAACTCATATTAGGCGCGATCGATTGTAGCAGACCGGTCACGCGTTAACACTCACGCCAACCTCGAGCGAAGACAGCGGCGACGGCGACACTGGCACACTCGCCAGCGAAATGGTTTGAGTCGAACTAAACGTTCAATTGAATCTTTTTCGAGGCAGCGGCTGAGACTGTCTCGGATCGAGGTGATATGATCATATGGGGTACATGTGCCTTTCATATGAGAGCGGCGCTCGGGTGAGTGTGTGTGGCGCGATGTGATCGATTTAATTGCAACATAACTTGGGGGAACTGGAGGAAAAAGCAGTAGCAGCGTTACCAGATGCAATCGGCTCTTTGATCTGTAAGACATTCTCAATTATTTTGAGGATTTCATTAAAAGTCATTTTCGAATCAACATATGGTTTGTTTTGAGCTATATTAGCTTTTTGTACATATTAAGAACTAATTTTTTTTTTAATTTTCAAAATATCCACTTGTTGAAATTGGTCGATATTTTTCCATACAATAGTATCTTAACTTTTATGTAAGTGTTCAACGAATAACTCTATTTCCTTCTGTTGCAAATTATGAGTTTCCAAATAAGAAACATCTCATTTTACTCTTAATTTCCTTGAAAATGAACCATTTCTCATAAGAATGGAATGGAATACGTACTCTATAAGATGAGATAAAAATTGATTCTTGATCGAACTATATACATATACTTTGCACTTTTATGCACTATAGGATATAAGAGAGTTGAATGAACTAAATATTATCATTCAATAAACATAAAATATGTAGTTAATTAAAAAAAAACGTTTCATTTACTTTTCATGTTAATAGTTTATATAGTTTTTCAAAATGCAAATATTTCCTTTCCAACATTGGCTTTGGATATTTTTCTTTTATTACTACAAGAACGATACCTTCCAGTCGCATTTATATCTTCTTTCTTGTTTTCAATTTGTTAGTTAAAAACGATTTGCATATTTTGCCAGCTCTGCTTTGTTACCTAAAATGTTGTCCTCGTGTTTACTCTATTTGCATTTTTATTGCTCATTTCAGCAAAAGTATAGCAGCCATTAACAAAACTTTACTTCTTCACCGTATGATTTTCTAATTCCCATTAATTGGTGGAGTGAACTCCCATGAATTTGGACAAATACTTTAGACCGAATAAAATAAAAAAAGACGTTTTGACTAAATTAATATTTCTCATTTAAAAAACTTTTACATAACAGATATATATGTTATGTATGTACATATTGCAGTCTTTTGAGTTAAAGAAAATATTTAATTACAACAAAAGTCTGAAACCTAATGCCCGGTTTCACAGTGCCGGTTTAACCTTCGCTCAGGTTTAAGCTTTTGCTCAATTCATTTTACTGTGGTGGTTCAAGTGTTGAACATAGTTCAAAATTTACTTGAACAAGCTACCGAATTTGGCCGCTTAAGCCACAGCTCAGGGTTTAAGTGAGTAAAGCGTCGGTTCTTTTTGAATACTCGCAGTGAACGCGTGCTTATTTATTATGTTATGAACAAGGATTGCAATCATCCACCATTTGAAGGGAATTCTAGAATCACTAGTTAATATGATTAGCGCCACAGATTCAACGTCAATAGGGTACGATTATGACACTACTACGAAACGAGCTCTTATTTATTTCAGAATGTTTTTGTAGCCTAATTCAACAAGATGGAGAAAATTAAAATGCAAATAAAAACACATTTTAAATAAAAAAAATCACTTTTATTTCATCGTTGAATTCTTCAACATTGCACATTTCACATTCACCAATAACGCATTTCAATATTTCTTTTACATCCTCTTTCGGTTTTGGTGACTTCAGTGGTCTTCCACTGAAAATAAATATAAATATTTTTTTTCCTCGGCAGCGTTCGGTTTTGTCCTTTTCTAATATTCTCTCTCTCTATTATGACTGAGGATCCATATTTAAATATCTTTAAAAATTATTTTGCCACAACTACAAAAATCCACTGCCCTAAGTTCAGCTGAGCTGAGAGCCAAAACAAACTATGAAACAGTTTTGATTTGAGCTCGAGTTTAAACTTAAATATCAGGTTCAACTGAGCGAAGGCTTAAACCAATACTGTGAAACTCGGTATAGGTGTTTTTATATGTATTATTAAAACACATAAAACGTATTTAGAATGTGCTACATACCTACATTGAGGTTTAAATACCCAGCCTAAAACTTTGAAAAGACCTTCTACTGGAAAAGGTTTAAACTCTGAAAGCCATAGAAGGCAGCTTAATGAAAAAACCTTTCCGCGAAGTGATCATGAGAACAAGATAAAGTTTCATATAAAAGAGGAAAAAACATGTTAATGTTCTCTTTCGAGCTAATTAATTGTAAGTATCATTTGCACCTTGCTGATGACCTGGTTTGCAGCATTTTATAAAATTACTCTTAAAACGATAAGTGGCTTTTTTTACGTGAAACGAGACAGCGGGCTTGGCAGAGCTCCTTAAAAAGGAAACCTTATACCACGCGAGGTACCAGAAACCAGCTTTCCTTAATACTAATCTCATAAAAGTGTAATCCCGTTTGGGAATCGAAAAGTTGTCATTATCGAGCATCAATAAAAGACAAAAAGAGAATGAGATTAATAAATATGAAATATTTCGAAAAAGCTGCGATATCACAGCGAAGCGAGAGCGTGGAAGGTATCGCTAGGAAAAGTATGCGACCAAAACGTGCGGGCGGTTGCACAACGACCGACGAAACAAAAAAACGCGAGCCCGAATGCGGCCGCGCGCATTGCACATATTAACAAACTGCGAGGCGGCCTATTCCTGGGAGGCCATTAAAAGTCGCACAGACGATCATTTGAACTTTTGTCAAACTTCCATTTGCGTCGACTGTCTGTCTTTCGTTGGCGCAGCGCACAAGGTGAAAAAGGCAATTGCGCCCAGCAGCAACGGTCGCGGACCGTCATCAATCTGCTCAGACAATCGCGAATTAAAGTGTATCTGGGCGGCCCACAGGAGTCGCTAGCGACTGCTTTTCAATTCATATTGTGATGCAAATTAAGGCCGAAGACGCTGGGCTCCGTGCCCGGTGCACCGATTGAATTGCGATCGCCTCGTATAAAATGTCACCTCGTTTAAAGCAAGAGCTCTTTCGGGTCCGGTGCACGCCTTTGCGTTTCCATTTTTACACTTGACTGCACTTTCGAGAGCCGCGATCGCAGCTGATCTGCTTAGAATTGATCATAACTATTCTATGATGCGAGCAGGGCCGCGGCGGACGGCAGTCGCGACCGCGGCACTTTATGCTGTACAGAGGCTTTATGTAAAAGGAGCACGTCGCACGCCGCGCCGCGATCACTAAGATCGGCCGGTTTCCCGCTTAGGCCTGTGGGCCGCGAATGCAATTACTTGCACCAGGCCGGGATTCGTCCTAGACTTGGTTTGAGAGAACGAACCCAGTCCATTCATCGTGCAGGTTGGGGAACTCGCGAACCATTTTTTATTAAAGTAAAATATAACCGCGGCACTGCCAGGCAAAATGGTAACAATCGTTAAAGTCATTAAAATTAAAGCTAATGGTAACATAACAACTTACGATTTCTTATAGCGCTTAAATAATGCAGAGTATTGAAAGATATTAGAATTAGAAGATTCATTTAAAGTTCATTGACAAGTTCTGAAAAAAATAAAAATAAAATTCATTCACTTAAAATAGAGATATATGAAAAGTCAGTTAATTTCTTAAGTAAATAAATAAAGATATCTCCTATATAAGTATGTATATATACATATATATACATAAATAACATGTCTTTTCAATTTAGTAGTTTAGAGTTATACCTGCCTTCAAGAATTGAACTTTTTCGGTCCTAGAAAACTTACATGCAAATAACGGACAGATAAACTTGTCATGACTACATTGAGAATGAGGGCGAAACATAAATCGAAAGTATAAATTTGGCATATTGACATACATACATAACTCGGAACTCAGCAAATATGTACATACTTGTGTTGTTGAAAGCGAGTATTGTTCATTGCAGCAAATCTTCGAGGTGTCTAAATCGACAACATGATTGACTTGCTTTTAATACTCATTTCTAAAGTTAATTAGTATGACTATAGATTTTTTAAGTGTTAGATTTAATAGTGCTGTCACGAGAAAATATAAATAAATGCTAATGTAATTAATTTCCAGCCTAAATGAAGCATATCTTAACACCCATTTGCATCAGAAAGCTAAAAATGTGCGTTAAGAAAAAACCTACATTGCTTGCTCGCCTGTCGAATTGCCCAAGCAAAAAAATTCCAGAAATTCTCCAAAAGAGAAAACTTTAATCCTCCGACCACTGCCTGGGCCCATGAGTTGCAAAACCGCGATAAAAAATCGAATCCACTTATCGCCTCGCAGTACTTAGTCATATTTTGGGTGACACTTTTTTCATTTTCGCTTTTGTTGAAAAGAATTTCCCTCCTGAAAATTGAAAAGCGAAACAATTGGGACGCGGACGCATCATTTGTCACCCGCTCGGACCGCGGCGATTTTGGAGACCGATTTTGGCTTTGATACTTCTTGCGCATGCGGCACTTTCACCGGAGGCGTAGGTGGGCTGATAAGCCCAAAAAACAAATTACAACATTACTCAGTTAATCAGATCGTCCAGGGCAAATGATGAGTGATTTATAGGCACTGTCACAATTTTTTGCCGACAACTTTATTAAAGATTTTAATGGAAAGGAGAAAAACAATCGCTCACTGACCGCAACAGCGACCGTGGTGATCGCATTGATGATGTCACTGTCATCTTCAAGGCTTTCCCAAGAGATCTTTCTGTTTTCGCCTGTTTAATTATAAAAAAATTAAGACGATTGCAAACTTGATCAGAAATGTGACCCCGTACTGATGCGTTTATTATGTTCAGTTAATTAAAACTGTATTGTGTTGCAGAAAAAAAAACTAGACAAGTTTTTTGGTCCAAATCGCGAGATGGCACAAATTTTTTACCTTTTCGACATGCAATTTGGAACTAAAAAGTCATCTGGGCGCATTAAAATCTCAGAAAATAGTAAGTTCCGCAACGAAAATCTTGAAGATATGTATAAATTGAATGGATTTTTCAAAGCATAGTGGACACAAAATTTGGCACCGTACATCCATTTGCTCAACTTCTTACTGCTCTGTTTAAAAGACAGCATCACCCAATTTACACAAATTTTACTAGTCTTTAATAGATTATGTATTTTTTTAAAGAAGCTAAAGTAATGACAGCTTTGGCAATTTTTCCTCTGAACAAATGTAATGTTTCTCGGTTTTTGACATTTCAATATATTTCCAGTCTTATTAGGGATCTGAATAGACGACACTCGGGCATGACTATCACCTCGCACTGATCTCCTCCGCCTGGTGTCGCCTCGGCATGATCTTGACTGGAAACCTTGCTTCGGGGCATGGTTGCGGCCTGCGGCAAGTCTCGAGGTGATCGCGACCTCGTCGTAGGTTTCGAACTTCTGCAGGCACATTGCCAATGATGTTCTGTAGAAAGCCTGCGCCGAAGTGTTACCTGGTGAAATTCGTGCGATCCGAGTTCACCTTTAATTGTGACAAAATGATAAATAGGGCACCCGGGGCACCAACTGATCGGAGGGATCGTTCCTGGAAAAAACGACGGGTCGGCGTCACGTCTTTTTGGCACGGCAGCTAGTCGCCCTCGCGGATCATGCGCTCGAAAGTGCTCGCGTTGAACAGTGGGCAGTTCGCGCGGAAGGCACCGCGTCACCTCATTATGAATAGCCGGCGAGATGCCTGGCGCGATTAGAAGCTCTCGGCTGCAAATTTGCGTTTTACGCCGCAACAACTGTTCCGGGCCGAGGGCCGTTCTTGCGGCTTCGTGCCAGGACCAAGACGGCCGTGTTCAAGTCCATCTGAACCGACGTTTCATGTCACTCGGCGGCGGGCATTTCCGGCTCGGACTGGCACCAGGTCGCAGTTTGCACCACGCAGAGCACTTCGTCTATACTCTAGACTCAGGGTCTAGAGTCTAAAGGAGGTACCGCGGCCGGTCATCCAATTTGATTTAACGTCGATTCGTGCTTAATGGAGCATTTAAACTTGGACTGATGTGAACTCGAGGAGAACAGCGAAAAGGAGGCGTTAAATGTCTCGAGGTGATGTGCCCAGCCGCGCGCAGATGGCAAGTTCGCCGGGTGCCTGCGATGATGCTCGTCGCGGTAGTCGTGCGGCAGACGGGGCTGCACGCGGTGGACCTAGCCGAAGACTCAATTAAATGTGCTCCATAAAATTCCGAGGAATAGCGTGATCAGTTCGTGCCTTATGCTCATCACGACCGCTGTGTTCGGCCGCTGATGGGAACCGTCGATTGGGGCGAAATCAAACGAAGGCAGGAAAAATAGGAAAAAAAAACCGACGACCGTGGCGGTTTGCACCCGCTGCAGAAGTAACCTAGTTATTTCGCCTATAAAGAATATTTAAATTGGAGAAAGGTGAAACCGGAGGAAGATTTCTCTGACTATTTTCGGCCTTTGTCTTTGTTGTCGAATCACCTCGACGGGTTGTACCGATTCGTGTCGAATACATTTTGGCGAAATTGCACCATTGTCAACATTTTTTGATTGCTCGAACATGCTCCGGCCCAACAAAAAGCGAAGGATACAGCAGAAAATCAATCGTAATCACATGAGTACTATTGTCGATTTGCGATTTGTTTTCGATATTTTAAGTCTAAAAATCGCGATTTTGTCTTTTGTCCCATTATCGTATTTTCTTAAACTAAACCACTTAATTTAACAATGACAAACAAGTCCTTCCAAAATGTACCAAACCATTGCTCATAATCCTATAAACCGATTTCATGACTAGCAAAGGTTAACGATAACTGTTTCAATAAATAAACTTACAATTAAATACGTAATGTCCACCTTGTCGATTTCGACATGAGAAAGTTCTGAAAAAATATGGTTGTCAAGCAATAATTCGTAATGGTCCACTTTTAAAGCGACTCCTAAGGTTTTCTGGGACTGTAAAAAGTGCGTGTGTAGACTGCTCCTGATACGAGATTTGTATCTCTTTGGAGATCGGCTCCTGCATGTCGGCAGCCCGCCTTACTTTTATTTATTAAATTTTTAAGGTTTTTTCCGCCAATCGCTGCCATGATCGTTTCTAGAGCGCAAGTACGCGGCTGTTTGTTATTTTCAGATCCCTGGAGGGCTGGAATCGGTTTTTTGTACCTGCCCACATTCGGCTGCTTCATTTTTCCCGGCATGTGCGACCGATTTACTTACAAAAACCGGGCCACATACCTCTTCTTGTTTTCAGTTCTTCAAACAGACTCATTTTTCCTTTTGCATAATCCGCTCGCAGCCAACATAAGCGGCCCGTGCAGAGTGAAGAACCGTGTCCGCTGCACATGCTCTCTTATTTTATCTCATGTTCTTGATTTATGTCTTACATCTCGCGGCCCTTCTTCCTTTCCTGCATTTTTTCGTTGTTTTCGTGCAAGCGCTTCTTGAAAACGAAATTGCAATAAACTTCAAGGTCGTTTTTATGGTGTGCGCGTCCTTGATTACTGTTGGCTGCGTTTTTTGTACCGTCCGCGGCGGCCTGGTCATCGACGTCGCGTCTTGCACTTAATCCCCGCGACAAGAACTTCTGCGTTCAATGGCCGCCTCGATTTTCTCCTGTTGCCCTGCTCTGGTATCTGTTTTATAAGCTCGATCCAAGATCTGGGCACGAGAGCCCAAGGAAATTTTTCGCAATTAGGTGCCTGCCGCAAGGTGCTCCGCGCATTTTGCCCTGTTTGCTGCCTTCCCGCGTGGCCCGAAAAGGAGTAGGAACCTGTTGCTTTATTAAGTTTAATTCCCGTTTTCCCCCCAAGACATTTTCGCTAAAAATCTTGCAGGCCTACTTACTTAACCCGAGCCGTGTATGTGGGAGAGCACATTTTTCTAAACGGGGTGACAGTTTTATAGCGATTCCTGGACGTCTTTTAATAATTTATGGCTTTATTGAGGTGCTTTTTCATAAGTTTATCAATGTGCTGTCATTGTGCCGAATTTGACCACTTCTCTTCATTTAAATATTCGGCAGACTTTTGGGAATGTCACAATGAATTTGATTGAATTCATCGTTCATAACAATTGCCTGACTTTTTATTACCGTAGAAATAGAATTAGTAGATAAGCTATCGGCTAAAAGAGACTACATAAGAGCGCTTTTCCAATGATAGTACCTACCTAGGGAAAACATATTTTGGAAAAAAAAATTCATACACTTAGAAAAGTAACATCGTAAAATCAATCGAAACAACATTGAATCAATCATTTTTTGATTTGAATGCCGAAAAATATCACTTAAACAACGTTTTTTATTAAACTTTGAAATTAATAATTTCCTTCGTTAATTCAATAAAACAACATATTGAAGCAACGTTCTAAACGTATTTAACAAATGTAAAATTGAATGACTCATTTAATATGTTTCAAAGTTGTTTTAAATACTGTATCATTGACTTTACAAGGCTCTGCAACGAATTTTAACAACGTCATGATCAATAACTCACACTTTTGAAATTACAATGCAGTATTTTTCTCAGTGTATGCCCAACTCGCATTGTATTCAGGAAACCCCTAATATAATCCGGATCAGATCAGGGTAAGCTAGGACAAGCCGCAGTAGGATATTTCACACCCTGCTCTAATCAGATATCGCATATGAGTTCCCTTTTCAGGTGTACCTTATTTTAATTATTAATTTTAAACTTTTTTTTATTTAAGGAACTCAATGCATTTGTAAATTGATCAATTCTCGAGTATTGAGTTTAATTTGAGTTATTAGAAATATATAAACTTCATTATGTATGTCTCACACATTTTGGACAGAAACAAAGATACGTTAAAACGCTAAATAATAACTTATTTATTTTGAAAAATATTTGTTCACTCCTTCCTCGAATCGACACAGACATACGGATCCAGAACCGCACGAGATCGTGATTTCTGTCCAGTAACTTCAAGTAACTCTAAAGGCTATGCCCTCACCGCGCAGGTATATTAAGAATTTTATGACGATTTTACAGCGTCATAATTATATTGATTGCGATTGCAGTGAATGCGCGAGTTCTTTTCCAATTTTCCCTTAATTAATAGTCCCGAATGGCAAAGCGTATCGAAGTGGGTCGGGCAGTAAAAACGCCAACCGGACGCATTTCATTTCGCTTACCCGAAGAGCTCGAAAAACGAAGGGCAAAACTTTAGTTGCTTTTTAAAAGCGTGTAAAATTGCAGGCGCGCCAATAAAACAGAAAATTCCTCCCGGAGTAAGCGAGCGCTCGTCAAGCGTTTTGACAACCTCAATCCATTTTTATATTTGCGAAAAGTAAACAGGTAACGGTGCGCTTTTTAAATAATTGCACCGGGGCCCGGAGAGCATCCGACAAGCCGTTTACTTACACCTGCATGCGGCCAGTGCACCCTGAGAGCCCAACGCAGCCTTACCTGAAAGAGGAAGAGAACTTTAATGAATTGTTGATATTATTACACATTCTGATGGTACGCGACTGTATATATGAGCAGAATAAGTTCGCGAAACCCTGCTTTCGTGTGCAAATTTTCGAGCTCACGTTCCGAAATTCGCGAGCGTTAAAGCAGCGCTGACTGCGCTGTCGCTGACCAGTGAAAATTCCCTCGATTTGTCGCAAACAATGAGAAATTCCCGGTCGGGGCGGAATGCAAATATTTTTCCAGTCATTCAGTTCCCAGGCCGCGAATTCCGCAAAACGTTGACCCGAGGTGGCCAGCCTAAACACAGTCGACCCGCCCTCAATTTCTTTATAAGTTTATTAATCGCCGTGAACACGGGTCCAGCTCATCGGTTCCAATCGGCGTTTCCCCGGATTTATACCGCGGAGTGGGTTCTGGCGACGTAGGCGGGCGAGCGGCCATCCAAACAATGGGCACCAGGGTGGCAGGGGAGATGAGCATTAGAAAAAGAAAAGCAATTAATTGGACGTCGTATGCAAATGTTTGCCGGTCGTAACGCAGGACCGAACACGAAAAAATGCAAAGTAGAAGCAGATTGTTATTAAAACGGAAATTTTCTGTATTAATGGGGACTCTGGAACGATATAGATATCATCTGCCAGAAATAGACGTGCTTTTCGAATTTCAGAGCAGTTATTTTTTAAATTTATTGACTCTCAACTTCTGAGATGGCAATCAGAGGTAATAACAGACATTAAAACAACTGTTGAATTGGTGATTCTCTGGCATTAGCATGTTAGTTTAAAAGTTTATGAGAAAGTTAAATATTAACTTCCGGCAAATCTTAAATTATTTTAATGTAGAAGACAATGAACTGGACAATCTTTATAACATGACAAAATTGGACAAATTTTGTCATCATCAAGCATACAACATAATCTTAAATATTTAAGAATATTTTGATTCATTAAGATCATTTGGGTTTTTGAAATCATTATGAATGTAATTAATTTTAACTAGACCATCGCATTTTTAAAGGACTGTAATTTCGCTTAAGAGTTTCGCTGGAGAAAAAATGTATATTAATATATAATATAATATGATAATATATATAATATTAATACTTTTAAAACATATACTGTACTGCTTTTTGCTTCAAAGTTATGAGTTACCGAAGAAACATTTAAAAGCCCTTCAAATTCAAGTGTAAATATGAATAAAAAGTACGAAAAGTTGCGATCATATATAACTTAAAAAGCAATCGCGTTTTGCTCCAAAGCAACTCCGAAATTCCATTGGGTCTCTCGATAAATCATAATGCCAAACATAATTTGTCTTTCCGCGAATTTCGCAGAGGTGAAGAGCTGATCTGATTCCCTAAATAAATCGCGCATATGCAAAGCATTACAAATTGATGTGTATCGCGACCTGCCCGTAAATCTCCCATTAATTACAAGTCGCAAGGGAACTTCTTAGAAAACTCGAACCGCCGCTTCCCATATAAATCGTCTAAGATGAGAGCAGACAAATTTATTGCTCTGCGCGGCTGCACGGTGCTCGACAATTAGGCGATACATGCAGAAGAAGAAAAGGAAGATAGCAAAAAGCGATGTCGACCGTCTCACGGTCATAAATCGAATGAAACCGAAATGATCCATAAAAGTCCGACGGCCTCAAAAATATCATTGAGATTGCGATAGGTTAGAAAATCTGCAGCTTAATTAGAGGACCCCGAGGTGATTCTTCGGTCGATAGATGGCTCCTCCACCTAACGCATTCGGTTCGTCCGATCGAACGCACTGCTCGACTATCTGCGGAAATCCGAGAGCACCCGGAATAAACATAATTCCACGATTAGCCCTCACGGCAGCATAAATATTGCCCACTGCAGCACCGCAAGCACTCAAGTGGTTTTCCCGCCCCCGCCACCGCAGCCGCTTAAACTACGCTGCGTGGTTTCGTAACAACGAAAATGTACCTTTCGGCGATCGCACCGAAATCAGATCTTTGTGGCAGCAAGGAACACGCGCTTAACCCGATGCGACTGCGCTTTTTAGGCAATTTCTGCGGACCGCGGCGGGCGCGCGAGGACAGGTCTACGCGCGCTAATTAATTACCTTCGAATGTTATTAATTAGCCGAATCCGCCCACTTGACCGTTCAGTCCCGACGTTGTTCTCGCCAGTTGCAGTGAGACCACTTTCGACTCACGGTGCGTGCTGGACCGGAAAAGCGCTGGATTTCTCCAAGCGCGGCCGTCTTAAGGCGTGTGGATAAATGACGCTTCTCGCTGCTGCGCCCGCCAGAACAGCCCAAATGGCCAAATGTTTGGGTCCAGCGCGGATTGCGGGTGGCTGCGTGGCGTTTCATCACCAAATTGAGCTGACCGCCAAATTAAAGAATAACTTCGTTTCTAAATTCTTGTGGACAATTTTTACAGTTTTTTGCCGTTTTTTATTGAGCAAGAAACTGATGAGGTCAATCAAAATTTTAATTATTATAAGATATTTTTTAGCTTTAGCTTTCCTTGAATTATCATAAGCGATAACTGCTTTCTCGTATTTATATACATAGTATAGTTTTTTAAAGTAAATCACAAGCTAGCTTTAGTTTACCAAAGAAAGTAAAATCTATGTAGACTAAATTACTTACACTCATGTATGGCTATACCTATACTTGTAAAATTTACATATTTTATGTTAAACTACACAAGTCAAACAAAAACTTAGTTGTGGAGAGTATAAACAAATTACTGAGAAGAAACTAGCCGACCTATTTTTTTCAAGAACATTTTTGAAAATAATAAAAGATTAATAATATAAATGGGTTGGCGAATTTTGTTCTAGAATGACCAAATAGCTATCGTCAACATGATTTCTCTATCTAATATTTTATTTTATTTTCTACTCTCATTATAATAACAAAATAACAAAAATTTGGAGCATACTTTCGTTCAGTTGATGTGGCTGAAAGTATAACATGATAATTCAATCATATTTCTGTAATTAATATGAATTATTAGTCATTAAAACTTTGGTTTTTATTTAAATTCATAGCATATTATTTTCGCCTTACGATTGTTTCATTCAAATTATAATAAATATGTTTTCTGTTTTTAGTGCTGCTACTAATCTAGAATTTTGTTAAAACACAAATTTCAGAAGGTCAAAGAAATTTTGTAGATTCGAAAAAAAGAATGTGTGTGCAAACAAACGGTCATATTTCTGCATGAAATTTGGTCTTTACTTAAAAGTGAAGAGATCTAGCTTTCATAACTCTTAAACTTCCCTATTCTTTAGGAAAATAGCATTTAAGATTCTAGCAGAATAGCCTTTAAGGTCTAGCAAAATAGACTAATTTAGCATACACATTAAAGTTAAGAAACATCATTTCTTCCACGTTCGACGCAATACTTTACATAATTTTTAATTTGCATGTAGTAATCCGGGGACTTGCGAAAAATTCCTTCATTTCTGTGTATTTGCACTTGAATAGTTAAGACCTTTATAATGCTAATGGTGCGGCACGGTAGTTATCCAGCAAACCTTCTCAAAGAAATATCTGGCCATTTATCTTGCTTGGCTCTCTTCTTCTTGAATTTCTTTCTCTTTTTGCCTAACTATTATATACTTTACTTTATGAGAAAAGGTGTTATAAAAACCAAGAAATTCTTTAAGCAATAGCCTCAAAATTTTGCTCTTACGTAGCAAGAAATTCTAGCCAAGCAAAGGAAGAATCATGTTCATAAATTTCCAAGCCAACGGGTCAACTCCATCGAAGAGTCTTTTGTTTTTCCCCACAGTGGAGAAGAAAATTTACTTCCTTATCGAAATACCCTCGTGAATAAGACAGGAATACGCAAAAAAATTAAAATAAATAAATAAATGCACACACCCACAATAAAGTATAGGGGAAAACCAGTAACCGCGATTAGAGGATACCTGTCCTGCTGCTTTACCTGTATGTAAATTGGAAGTCAAAAGAGGGAAATGAACTTTCTGTACTTCTTTGAAAGAAGTGAGAAAAGCAACCCGAGTAAAAAAGCGCCGATTGAGCGGAGCAGGAGCAGCAGGCAGCAGCCGCAGCAACGCAACAAACTAACAGAAACAGTACGGGCAAAAAGAAGCAGTAAGACGCTGCAAAAACCAAAAAGTAAAATGTAAGAAAGGCGAAAATAATAAAAAAAAGAGCGCAAGATACGAAACAAACCAGAATCCTCTCAGCGAAGAACCTCGCCAAGAATCGTAGCTACATGGGCTGCGCTTTAGGTGTAAGTCCGTAAGACGAAGATATATAACAGTAAGTGCGCTAAGACGACCGCGGCCTAAGACCAAGACCTCCGCGGCTGCGCGGCCCGGCCAGCCGCGGGCGGAGGGGCGAGAAAGCGAAAATAAATTCGAAATTGTCTATTCGCTCCGCACGGGGTTTTTGTGTTCGGCCGGCCATAAATCCAGCCGTTAAAATTGCAATTTCAGCCATAAAGAACGAAAGATCGTCTTCTTGGGCGCTTTTTACCTTGATCGGTGGCCGTTGCTGGCGTCATGCAAAACATTTGTGACAGCAGATCGACTCGGCGCATGCGTAATCCACTTTTGAGTCACTCGCGCACTGATTTTCTTCCTCTGCGAATCTTCACATAAAGCACGCAGGTTAATTCGAACGGGCCTCCGCGGCCAAAATCACTGTTGCATCACAAAACGATCGCCCTGTGGTAATTTATTCATGCACAACTGCGCACTCGGATCACTTTAAACTAGAGGCTATTACCTGGACGAACTCAGCGCGAACAAAGCGGCGATCTTTGCATAATTCGCTGGGAGCGAACTCAGTTTTCTTCTAGCGTTTTCGCGCGAGTCACAAGCATTAGCATTAACATTAAGCATGCAGGAGCCGCGACAGCAGCGTTCTTATTTTTTTCAGCCACCGCGAACTCGCACGACGGGCACTGCTTTCACGGTTTGGTTCTTGCGCGCGGAATCTCAAGAATTCGCCGCAGCTCAGTTTTTTTGCACTGCTGCCCAGCCAAGCACACTGCGCGATTCCGCTAAAAAATACATTAATTCAAGAAAGGCTACCGTCCTCTCACAGTTATGCATAAAAAGCAACTCCCGTACCGCTGGTTGCAGCGCAAAAATTTCGCGAGCTCTAGGCGGAGTGTCTTCTGCACTGCGAGTCCGAAGACGTTCGAAGAAGCGAAAAACTTTAACACGTCCCGGGCTCCGTCTCAGCCCCAAAGAATGTGCGCAGCGCAACGCACGCAGCCAAGACCAAGACGCAAGACGCTCGCTCGGCCGAACTCGGAGTCGGCCGCTCACTCAAGACACTCAGATTGCGGCACTCGCACAATCGCGAACTTAAGCTCAGTTCAACCGGAGCTGGAACAGCGGATTTTTTCCCAACTTTGCGGTGGAGGAGTCATCGCCTTATTGCGGTCGGCCCGAGCTTGCGCCGACATTTGTTGGAGTCGCGCGGCGCCGCGGAGCAGAATGGGCACAGGGAAGAAAAGATGGCGCTGATGGGTCCAGCTCTGCCGCTGGTGCTGATGCTGCAGCTCCCGGCTCTCAGGGCGCTCTGCCTCTCGCGGCTCTGCGAATGCTTCGTCTCGCGGTCAAGACGCGGCCCGATCTTCGCTGCCTTCTTCGGGTTGAAGAAGAAGAACGTCTCGGGACGGAGCCGCGAGAGCTGATCGACGACTCCCGTCGCATCCGCCCGATCGGCGGAGATAGCGAACTTCTCTCGGCTCAATCAGCGATCAGCGGTGGCAGCTTTTGCATAAGTCCAAAAGACGTGCTTCAGCCGAAGAAGTTTTTCTTAAGATCTCCAAATCGCTGCTCGCTAGATCCAGAGGTCTTAACAATTGATACTGACTGAGTTGCAAGTAGTGGTTACACCGTTAAAAATTCCAAGGGAAAACTCTTTTAGCAGTTAGGGAAAAATAGAAATAGTTTTGTAATAAAAATTTAAAGTCCACCAAGAATCGTTCCTCACGTAAAGAATCTACACAATTCTTGGTTAGAACACTCTTTTATTGATTGGTTTTATGTCTACATATTATTATTATCGATACAATAATATTTAACTTTTTATGTATTTGTTCGCACTTTTACCTCTGTTTGATAATTTATTTTCGAAATCAGCGACCTCAAAATTTTATATTTGTGCAGCAATGCACAATTTTCCTTAAAAGGAACATTCCAAAAGTTCTTGACTGCGGCTTTGCCAACACAAATTGAAATATTTTTTTCTTGTTTCAATAAAACATTTCATTGATTATTGTCAATACCAAGTTTTATAAAAGGAAATATAACTTTATTATTCATTTTCTTATTTCTTACATTAATATAAAAATAATATTATATTGTTTTTTTGCAGAATAGAAATCGAAATAGCATGCGCATAAAAATAAATAAATCAAACCTAAAATTTGCAATTCTAGGATTTAATTCGACAGCGTTTTTAGAGCGATATAAAAAAGAAGTTAAGATTCTGCTGCCAACCGCGGTGTTTTATATGTACATAGATTAAAGTAGTAAAGTTCTTCCGATTCATATGCTTTGAAACAAAAACACACTAGTCAACATCTTTCAAGGAAGAGCTGGTCTTCAAGTTCATCATTGTTAAAATGCTCATAATAATAAGAAGTCAAACGTATGACCAATAACAGAAACATAAGTGGTGTTAATCGGCCAACTAAAAACTTTCTTAATCATGATCGCCCTTTCTAATTCGAATTCAGTGATTTCCATGTGCTTAGGTTCGAAATCGAAATCCTCAATAATTTTATACACAAAATGTACTTAATATGTGACATATTTCTTCACTGCTCCGAATATTAAGTACCTAAATAATATAAATAAAAGAACATTTTATCTTGGTGTTAAGTAAAAGCAATAGACTAGAATTCAGGTCTTTAATTGTTCCTTACGGTTGAGGCGAACGTTTGGCTCGCATTACCTGCGATTGGCGGCTATTTCAGGCCATGGTCCTTTCAGCTCAATGACTTCATCTCCATGTCTAGCAAGAGTTTTACATAAAATTATTCAATCAACGGGCAGCGATCAAAGGCTCGTAAAAAGATCGCTTTTATCTCATTGCCAACGCCTCGGTGCAGTGCAGTAGTGCGGCGACGACGCAACGCAACACAAAAGTTCATTCCACCCCTCCGTCGTCGTTACCGCGGTCGAAGGTGTCAAATGATACGCTAGTTCCCATCTCGCACGCCAGCACCCCGCCTACCCGCGGCGCCCCGACGCCGGACGCCGCTAGCCTAGACCAGCAAGAATAAGAACTCTCCTTTTCAACATCGCCATTATGCTGCCAGCCGTGTCGCCGCACCGCGAGTAGCTGGAGCGTAGGAAACAATTCAGCCAGCATCTGACCGCAGAACTTGATCACCTCTTTAACCTTCTTTTGTGCCACACCTTTCGCAACTGCTGCAGATTAGAATTTCTTGCGGTTAAATCAACAAAAGTAAAATTCAAGTGAAAATAGCAAAAGTGCTTGCTCCTGTTCGAGGAGGCAAATTACACAACCGCGCCACCACCGTCGCGGCGGAGACGCTGTCTCATCATCATTTCATCTTCCGCTGACGCTGGATGCTGGATGCCAAGAAGGCAGACGCCGGATCTCGCAAACAAAGCAGCGCGACCAGCGCAGCTAGACGATCTCACGCTTGAAGTCGGTTAGTCACAGCAGACTGCTACTTGCTCGAAATGGAGTGGCCACTCGGCGCGGTAAGTGCTCCGCCGGCCCTCCGTGGAGCCCGGGGGGCGGGCTCCATCCAGAAAATTTTCTGCAGCAAATGAAGACTGCCGTCCTCGACACTCGGGGCCCCATCTGGTTGCAGCCAGTGGACCTGGTGGTGATCGCCACCAGCGCTCAAGACGAGTGTTTGGGTTATGGTCTACTGGTCAAGATCCCAGCAGCTCTACACAAGCGTGTCGAAGGTTGAGTCGATAAGCTCAAAAATGTTTCAGACTCCTAAATTAGCAGATCTCTTTTATGCTTTTAATAACTACTAATTCTAACTGAAACGAAATTTAGCGACAACTAAATTGGTGTCGATAATGAATTTAAAAATCAACTATTCCAAACATTCCCTCTAACTTATATAAATTTTCGTAAAATTATGAAAATTATGGCTTTTTTCCTTGATTTGACAACCATAAACTAAATCCATACTATAAAAAAATTATTTACTAATGGAACAAATAAAGGTCGCCACTATGCCTTAAGCATTAAAAACATGCGTAATAATATTCAAATAAAGGATAAATAAAGACAATTTAGAAAGGAGGGAGTTTTCAAAAATGCTAACTTTTGTGTTTGAATAAGATTATCTGTACTGTGATGCTTTAAAAATCGAAAAATTAACTTTTTTGAGGATAGAGGTTCACGGTTTCCTAAATTATTTTATCTTTAACATAAAAAAAAACATAAGTAAATCAGTTCAACTATGTTTTATATATCTTAATCTCTCCTCGCGACAGATGCTTTTATAACATATATTGACAAAAATGTGTCAAATTAATTTTCCAGTCGATAAAACACACTGGACGGAAAATACGATTGAATTTTATTACCCATACGATTTGTTAGCCATTACTTCATTTAATCCCAAAAAAAATGATCTTCACAATTGTTTTTTGTTTGGAACTTATGCTATAATTTTACGAAAAAATGCATGATTGATGCTTGGTATCAATTTTCAAAATTCTTTTCCCTTCATTCGCTAAAGTATGTACCTCGTTTGCGCAAGACAAGACAGTTACGTAGCTGCTTCTACGACAGGTTTCGAATTGACAAAAAGTTCTTTCGAAGAGCAACTGGCGGATCAACAAACTTGGGGTAATTACGAAAAGTCCAATAAATTCCGACGATATTAACTGTAATTTCGTTGATCACTTCCATTACCCAAATCGGTTGCTTCAGCCGCTGACAGAGTAATTCTGGCGCGAAGAAATGAAGTTATAAACTTTACAGAAAAATGCTAAGAAAAGCTTACGAAATTCTCATGTAATCGCCTTAAGGTGGGAACGTTAACAGCACTCTTAAGACGATCGGGGCGTTCTTAAGACGCCCGACGCAGCGAGGCACAGTGGCCGGGCCGCAAACAATTTACAAAACGAAAACGCGAAGTCTGAAAGCAAACAAAAACGCTGAGTAAAATAAAGAGCAGAAACAACGAGCGAATCACGAAGATCCCCGGTCGATATGAGCTCATGCGTTATTTATTATCAATCAGCGAAATCATTAAGATCAGAGTGCGATCGGAAAATGTTCATCGCGGCGATCATCAGACTTATTTTTTTCTCCTCGCCTGGCCCAAAATCTTTCTTGCGAGGCACTGTACATTTTTCGTGAGTAACAATTGTAGCAGTGGATCAATGGGGAAGGCGACCTTCGGTATATCTTAAAATCTGCGGCCGTTTGTGGCCAATTTTAATTCCTGCAAGGACCGAACGCGGCGCGGCCTAACTCAGAGGCTCCCTGGTAAACAACACAAACAAAGCAAAAAAGCGACAGCGTCTTCAAAAAAAATAATAATATACGCCAGAGAGCAACAACTTCTTAAAATGTGCGGAGGGGTCTGGACCATTATCGCGCTGATTTTTTTCTGTTAGGTTATTACTGAGATATTTTCGAGTGTTTACCGTTAGAATCGAATGTTTTGGTGGTTTTTTTGCAAAAGCCTTTTAGGAAATATTAAAAATGGCGTAATTTTTGACGACCGTTCAAAGAAAGTGATTAAGATGTAGATCCGCCTGCTCGAGTCTCGCGGAGAATTTGGCCGCACTAATGACCTCTTAAAGAGTGCTTTGTTTTTAATTAGCGCCGCGAAGTCACGGCAGCCGGCCCGAGATACGTACACAGATACAGCGGACGATAGCAGGAAATGCCTGGTGTCCGTCAGATGCCGCATATACCACAATTACTGGCTTCGCCGATCTCAAAGGTTTTAGCCGCGCCGAACATAATTAACAGTGATTTTCTTATATTAATACTTGTCAACAACTGGCGGTAATCACAGCGCGCGGACGATGGCGCTGTGCGCTGACTTTTTGCCGTGCGGTCACAATAAGCTCGCGCATTGTTTGTTGTCTATTAAATGTGCGCGCGCAGCTTATTTAGTAAATTGTTAACTGTCATCACTTTTTACTTAAGCCGGTGAGCAGCCGACACCGGCGCAACGCAGGGCGAAAAGTTCTGCGCTTTTGTCGTTTTATTTATACTTTTTTGTCCTGTAATGACAGCTGATAGTCGATGCTCTCATGATCGGACGACGGCACTACAAAATAAAATAAGACTATATGGCATAAAAATCAAAAAAAGGCATTCACACAGGCAAAAAGAGAGCTGCGCGAGTATCAGCATGCGACTAAATGTCATTCTTCACAGTTGAACGACGATAGTATCTCGACAATCATCAGTGAGACCTTTGTCCGTGTCTTTTTACGTGAATTCTTCGCTTTTTCGCTCATTAATCTAGATGACTCAAAAATCGTTAATTATGACTATTATGCTGCGATTTGATACTGTCAGAGAAATTAAGTGGATTCCTAATGGGCAATAAGGAGAATGCCGTTTTTATCCGGTGCATGCTTCGAGCGTATAACGCGCTTAACTCCCTTCGACAGTAATTGATTCTTTTTCAAAAATTTTCAGTTCCTTTATAATTTTTATATTGCTTTGAATATGTAATTGAGAAAATCGGATGGATGGAATGCTATTTTTAAACTAACCGATTTGGGCACGCAATTAACGCGTTCCCTGCCACATGTACCGAAAACGGTACACAAATGAAAGCTTTCTCTCAGCAAATGCATTTTTACGTGTAAATCTCTCTCTCTGTTAAAAAAAAAATTAAAATTTATTGCTCCAGCGAACAATGACGTGATGCCATATTGTATTATAATTTTCGGATTTAAACTAGTTGTGTTAATGACTCTTTTAGCTTGTACTGAGATATTTTTGAGAGTTTCAAATTTTCGAACTTTTTTAGGTGTATTTTCCAATCACAGATTCCCACTTTGCAATAATATTTATGTGATCAAATCGAACCATCAAAACAACTATCAAGGTCTGAAGATTTAGTTTAAACAAAAACATGCAATTTATTATATTATGCTTGAGGAGCACATTATTCATAAAAAAATTAATTTATTATATTATTTTACCAAGTTACTATAGTACCTATAACAAATTATTATTCTCCGCAAAGAGATTTAATGAACTGTATAAATAATGTAAAACAAATTCATATTTAATCGTGTCGTTTGCTCGCCTCGAAATTCAATTGTTTTGGACTCGTGGCGTGACCTACCAAAGAACAGATGATCGCAATCGATAGTCATCAATTCTCCTCGCCCGAAGCGAGCCATTCGTTCGAGTGGGCAAGCTGATCGAAACCTGGAATTCCGACTTCCTCGATTTATCGACGGCCGCTTATTTTGGCTGCGACCTTTTTAAATGGTCATCATAGCAAATACTTAAGCGTACATTCAACCCGCACTCGCCCAATAGCAAAGATCATGTTTCGGGCCTGCAGCTCCGCATGGCGGCCAGTGGCCGCGCCTGAGCGATACCTGGCCGCGGCTGGCGCAGGTCCGGCGACCGGCCAGCAAATGACCGATATCAACTCGGATTCTGCCAAAAACAGTTTCTTGTGGCGATAATGAAGATCAAATGATCGGTGTAATAACTAACCTCAGGTGATGCGATGATAAATGACTTCTAATAGTTTTTGCAACCAGCCCGCGCGCCAGCCGGACCAGGTCAAGTCTTATTTTGATTGACATGCAGTAGCAGAAATTAATTTGCGTTCTTAATTACTTGCGATCCAAAGCTCATTGAACTGTCCTCCGCCGGGCCATCGTCACCCATCGAACCGATGTCTTTTTAATTTCTTCGGCTTCACAGCAACCCGCGCAGCGCGCACCGCTTTATGTTTGATTTTTCATGCTGAATAGCTTTTAATCTCCACCGATTGATATCCACTGACTCTGCTGATTCCCGAGTCCGACGGGTATTAGTCGCAATCAGGCACATTTAACACATTTTAGCAATTCGAGAATTCTCGACTGGTTGGCGAGGCTATCAAAATTGATTTGCATACCTTTCTGTGACGGCGATCACTTGGGTGCGTTGATCAGCGAAATGATCAATTTCATCACGTACGTACGACAGGCTTTGATTTCTTTCGGAGGCTGCTGCTAATCAGTTCCTGCTTTATCCCGTCCCATTTAATTGTGGCGCTAATTTTCGTGCCTATTTTATGCCCAGTCATTCTTGGTCATGCACAGCATGCCAAAGACCATGCTGATTGTAATTTAGAATTTTTCCTAGTTCGGAGGATGCTAACGATCGAGAAAATATCTTCTCAGGGATTAAATGCATATGTGCAATTACGCTAATGAAGTGCTTCTGTGCGGGGAGGCGTAAGTGCAAAATTGTTGTCCTTTCAGGAAAAAAATTAGAATTTACTTGCATCCAAAAGGAAAAAGATGGATGTTGTTTAATGCGTCATACCAACTTACACATTTTAACGCTTTGATCAACTCGAGAGGAGTTTCACACAGCCATCGACAAGTTATGCAGTGAAAGATTTACGATCAAACATTGTCTTTGCTTTATTCTTTCTGAAAGTTATGCGCATTTAAAATTGAGGCTAATTATCTACGTCTATTTTCCATTTAAGGCTACTTTATTACTTAGTAGGTCTTAGGGACTGCTGAAAACAATCCGCTAATATGAAAAAAATATGTATGACGACGAGTTGACCAAGCTTTGCAGCTTTTATTTAATACATACTTTATTAATTTTTTTTTTAAATCCACAAAGATTGTCAAATGTTTGCAAATATATAAAATTATTGGCATAAAATTAAAACCAAAGACAGTTGATAAACGGTTTAGTTTAAAAAAGCCACACCAAAAGTAACATTTGAACATTTTACCTATAAACTTGAAGTAAAGAGTAAAATGACCTACCTTAGCTAATCAATTTAAGGTATGTTTTTACTAAATTTGTTCAAAATCCTATATATTTTTTAAATACCTACAATTCGATGAAAAATTTGAAAATTTCTAGAATATTTTGATCTATATCATTAAGACTACTGGACCAAAAATTATTAGAAACATAATTGTTAGATTCCTTATGAATAGCTTTTTCAAATTATACCTCACACTAAATATTAATATAAACAATATATATATATTGCGTGCGTGCGTGATGAAGGCCTAATATTATGTCAAATCTCAAATTCCTGCGTTTATACGACAGTCCTAAATCAATTGGAGCTCGCCATATTTCGGACTTGCATGTTTATATGATTAAAAAAATTCGGGCTTTGGCCTACTCTAGGCCAAATCCCGACTTTAGATATCGTATAAACGTAACAGTTGTCGAGAAAAACTTTTGTGACAGACGAACGAATAGAACGAGCCCTAAAAAGGAATTACTCGTAATGACATGAGAGTTCGTTTTGGGATACAGGAAATAAGCACTTTATTATTTAAAGTAGATAGTTAAAAGGTAGAGAATTTCCGCAATAAAAATACGAATTTTATTGTCCTCCCAAAAATAACTTTAGAATTACATACTAATTTCAAGAAAACCAACGAAAGTTGTGAAAGTAAAAAGTCTCCACTATAGAAAATGCTGATCCTTCTGCTCCCTTAATCCTTATGGGTCTTCAGGAAAAAACCCTATTCTTCTACATCTCGCAACGAAAGAGCGAGCAGTAATAATTCGGAAATTTTCTGTTGTGCAGTTTTTCATTTTTCCTCCTCCCTCAGCGTAATAGTCAAAATCTCCCAAGGATTGCAACCCCGTGAAGCCCCAGTGCTGACGAGCGCGCCGTCAACTGGTTGCACGATGTTGTTGTTTGCATTTAGTTTTTGTCGTTCTTGAAACATCTTTTCTTGCATTCAAAGACGTCACAGGGAGCTCTGGCCTGGAATGGCGCATCTCGAGATTTTTCCCTTGTAATGAAAACTCGAAAGTCAATAGGACTCGCAACACAATGGCGGAATAGCGCTGTCTGCCTTTCGTCATTGCCTCGCGAGCGAAACTAATTGAATATTTTTCAAGTACGAGTCGGCTGCATTTCACCAGTTGCAAATAAATCTGCTCGTAATCCGAGAGATAAATTAATTTTGAGCGATAGGCATCCGACTGGCGGCTGCAGCTCAGATCTAAAATCTGCCAGGCGAAGGTACGCCTTATCACCTGAGGTTATCACGCGTCATCGCCCCTGCGCTGCTGAGTTCAGTGTTAAGGCTGCTAAATTCATGTGCCTGACACGAGCGACGGTTGGGTGTCATTGCGCGACTCCGCAGACTTTTCGACTCGGTCGCGATTAAGCAATCGTGTCACGAGAGTCATTGAAGCGATGATTTGCGCAATCTTTTGTTTACGAGAAGTTGAAGGGCATGGGGCACTGCAGTGCAATCTGCGGTTTCTGGCTGTCGGACGAATTTGCAATTTTTGCTTTTATATGACCAAAAGTACCTCTGACTCTACTCTGGTGCAAACGTCTTTTTTATCTCTCAAAACCACAAGAATTGAAATTGATCATAAATATATATAAAATGAAATTTTCTGACTCATCATCAATGTACAACTCTAAATCGCTGAATTTAGATGATTGGAATTTTGTTATAGTTTTGTAATAAAATCAAATCGTTGAGAGCATCACACAATCATACACACGAAACTAATATTTTAGTAATTTGATAATAAATAAAATTATTTATTATTAATATAGCTTTAAGTTAATTTTAATCAACCGACGTTGCACAACTTAACAAAAATAATAATACTTATTTAAATAGGTAGCTACCAAATTATGTATATCAAAACCAGATATGTAGGTATGCAAATCTCTATATGTACAGACGTATATATGTTATATGTACTATATATGATCTTTTTTTTTAATTCAAACATTATTATTTTCAAAAGTTCAAAAACTAAATTAATAAGTAGAGCTTTACTTTATTTTTCTTACGCCTCAGTTTAACTTCCGAAATGAAATTGTACAAGTTCTCCTTAAATTTTATTAACTTTGTGGCGACGAATTGCTTACTTCTTGGCTCATGACATTTGCAGTTCTATGCGTTTGTTGTGCATTCAATGAATCAATCATATAAAAATGTAATGAAGAACAAATTAATGGAAATGCAGTAACATATGTAAGAAACACTTAAAAAAATTTGGAATAACCTTAATATCGCCATTAGATATGTTCTTATTATAGGCGATTTAAACACTTCAAATGAATATCCACTTTAAGTTCATTATATCTTACTCAAAAGAAGTTTTAATTACAGAAAAAGGGTTTAAAGGTCGTTGAACAAATTAAAAGGTATAGAATTTCAGATTTCACTCAGTGCAGAGATATTTTATTATTTTATGGAGACTAAGGAATACCAAAATGCATGCGAGACTAAAAGAAGGATTGCACGTTAGATAGAATAAATTAAAGGTTTCTTGAAGGTCAAGTGTAAAAAAAAGTGATCTCACCTCTTGAAAGCACTCGTTCTCCTTTCTCACCTCTGCGTCACTGTGCGACTCACCGGGCGGTCCACATACTCCGGATGTAGTCACCTGAGTCAACGCCAATCAGACTATCGCTCCCCGGCAAATATTTGCATATTGCTTTTGACACAATTAGGCGTCCTCGTTGGACACTAATCAGCGGTCCCCTGGCAGCCCGCATAACAGCAGATTTTCATATGCACCCTATGCACCGTGCTGTTTGCCGTAACTTCCGCGAAAACAACGTGTAAATTTTCTTTAGATTTAATTACAGACCAGCGCCGCATGATTAAATTTACGCCATTGTGAGCCTTTATTGCTCGTTTCCACAGTCGCGCATAAATTTCCAGACGACCCCCCCATTCGTTGGGACATCATAATAATGGGGCTCGGCGAACGGCGGATGGTTAAATGCATTCCGAGCGCCCTTTATTGTCAGAGCGATTAATAATCATTACTCTGTCCGAAATTACAGCCGCGATCTCGATGAATTACCGATGCCACTTTAGGACCCAAAAGCCCACCAAGACGCCCGAGAGCCCCCTGCAGTTGATGCTTCTTCGCCGGGCGCGTCGCGCGTCTTGTGAGCGCAGGTATCGTTTCTGGGGAAATGGAGCAAAAGTGTAATTTTTGGCAAAATTTAATATCCATCGAACATTCGACTGTAGGCGGCCTCCGAAAATTGGGTTAATTTGATGCAGCCAAATTTAGGCAAACAAAATTTGGTTCTTGCCGAGCCTTTACAAACTTTTTAATTAGTGGAAACAGATGCGACGCTGATACGGACGACACAAAAGATCAAACGACTAACGAGGGCTTGCTTGCTTAAGCGATGCTCTGCGCGACAATCTTTTGGTTCATTCATCGGGAGCAAGGTTGTGGGAGGAATTGAATACAGAATTTAAATAAACCAGGTGATTGCAGATTGAATAGATCAGGCCAGTTTGTTTTCGAGTAAGCTGGTTTTAAGAAATACGCAATTTTGCTTCCTCGAGCGAACCGTTCTTATCAGGTTATTGTCATCTTTCTTACTTGGAGAAATTCTTTGAATCTTTAGAACGCAATTTTTAAAAGTAGCTAATTTAATACCTACCTTGGCTTCCCTGTGCGGAAAATTTAAAAATATTTAAATATCCGCAGATAATTTGGCTACAAAATCACTTTAGAGAAACGATCAGGGATTGTGGGTATGCACAAATGTATATACTTTTCGGTGATTTAACACGCGGACAAGCACGCATCTATGTTAATATAACATTTTCAGGATAAACAAAACCGTTTTAAAATTAAATGAAACCATTTTTAAATTAGGTATAAATGAAGCTATTCTCAACTCAACTAACATGAAACATCAGAAAACTAAAAATTTTTTTACATTATTATTATTATTATTAGATTTTATGTATTATATTTTAATTATTAAGAGGGTGAAATACGATGTTAAATATAGCTATAAACAAAAGACATGTTCTAATTAGAAAATAATCGCTAATACAACTGCAAATGCTAACATTTTATTACTGGAACTTTTTACAAAACTAACAACACTACAAAGTTGCACAATTAATCATAAATTATGGATAATACTCGAAAAAACGCAAAAAGCAAAAAACTTCATATTAAGCGGTACTAATAAGGAACACAATATCATACATGTACATAGCTTATAGTCACGTAAAGTATTCAACAATTAAACCAAAATATGTTATGGTGAATATGGCTTTGCAAATCCTCTTCACTAGTAGCACTATTAAGGGTTAAGGGATTAAGGGATTGAGTTTACATGAATATTTTTTTGTATGTAAATATCAAATTATTACAAAAATGAAAAAAAAAAAAAAACAATTTGTTGTTTTTAGTTTTCTGATCTTTCATTTCATTTAGAAATAGTTTCATGTCATTTACAAATGGTTTCATTCAATCTGAAAATAATTTAATTTAATTTGAAATTGGTTTCGTTCAAATTGAAAATACATAGTTTCATTTTATCTGAAATAAGTTTCATTTAATCCGAACATGCTATTAATTTTGGCAAACCCATTTCGTAATAGCCCTTACTCTTAAAAGTAATTCAGGAAGTACATATGTATTTTCTGAACGTCCTAAAAGTTTCGACGATTTTTGCGATATTAGGCATACTGAGATAGAGTGCGTTTAATGAGCTAGCGTCTAGGCGTTAAGCCGTTTTGTATCATTTATCGAAAACTATCTTAAAATACTGAAATCTCTTTCGTATCTAGCCCGGTACACAAACCAAATATTCGAATTTAAGATAAATATTAAATAAATATGTTAGCATTTCGGTCCATAGAATTTATGCAACATTCCCAGTGCCCTCGCCCGTAGCGATAGTGCGCCGACAATCTTCGGGATGCCTTTTGGGGGGCAGGGAACAGGCGCGGAAAAATCTAATAAACGGCATCGCCTTATTAGATGACAGGAATTGCGACCATCACAATTCCTATAGCAAAAGTACCATGGCGCCTTTCCCGTCGCGTTCTTTTTCCCAGTTTAGAGCCCGTTTAGCCGGCTTCTTCTGATCAGGGGCAATCACAGAAAGTCGCATACGCAGCGTTATGTCATCTCGCGGATGCCTTCTTCATCGGGGATTCCTTTCGGGCCGTACCTTGAAAACGCCAACCGGAGTTAATTTCCTTGGAAAGGTATTAAAATGTATGTCTGTGGCTCTGTAAGCAGCTGTTAGGAATGCTATTTCGCATCTTCTCAATGTCTCCGCGAGTCGCTGTCTTCGTCGGATTCAGCTTCTTCGGCGTCTTCGCCATCTCCGTTGCTCCATCTGATGCGGTGCAATTTTGCGCCGTCTGCACTTCTCGGTGGATATCGTAATTCTTGAAAATTGCACATGATGACAGCAGATGGTTCTAATGCCCTCGGGCACCGCTGGAACGTCCTTTGTGATTAATGAGGAGGCTAAGTCAGCTTCAGACTTCCGGTTAATTTTATTTTCGTCTGCACACCGATGATTTATTTCGGCTGGCTTGAGTCGAAGAATTCGCCCCACGGTCCGCGGACGACGCGAAGCCACGATCACCTTAGATACGATCAGTCAATAAGCCGAAGGAATTTACGACCCCAGAACCCATTGCCGAGGCGGTGAACTCTAGCCATGGATCATTTGAATTCACAAAATATGAAAAGATCGTTTCCGAGCCCTCTATCCGGCAAATAAATTTTTTCGCCAAAACTGCTCCGCTGCGGAGGGTCTGTTGATGTCGTGAAATTTGAGCGAAACCCATAAACTCTCAAACGAAATCGGCTACTGGGGAGGAAGGAACTGGTCTCTGCACCAGAAACTGAATATTACGCGCTGTTGATTTCTTAAGTCGCGGCGTTTTATGGGATATTTAAGTTGCCACCAACGTTGGCGGCGAAGTAACAGACGAGGGCACGCATAAGTCCAGCGTTTTAGCGACTTTTAAAAATTTTTTATAGCCCTCGGATTCGCTTCATTGGGCGCAGTAATTTACAATTTGAGGTTATGGTCAGAAGTTCGAAGTTTATAGAACCATTATGCTAAAGTGAAGGGGTTACGACTGTCGTTAGATACTAAACATCCTTCTTCTTCCTACTGTAAAACGGAACAGTATGTAGACACATCTTAAAAGTTAAGAAAAACATAGATGTGGTGAACCCATTTTTATTTAGACCTTCCGTAGATTTATTGCCTAAGAGGCATTAAAAGTGTCTTATTTAAAAATAGCAACTGTGAAAATATTAAGCAAACAATTTTACGAATGGCGCAATAAATTGGCATGTTTCGTTTTTAGGTTAAACAAATAAATACTGCACTCAAATTCATAGTGACTCTTAAAACCCTAACGGATATAAAATTAAATACACTACTTTTAATTTCTAAAGTTTAATAATAAACTGAAACTGAAACTGAAACATTTAGTAAAGATACTGGATCCGCCGTTTAGACACTTAAAAGTTTTACACCCAGAAAAAAAACATTTAGAAATAAATATAAATATATGTAAAAATAAAATAAAACGTATATATAATTTAGTCAAAATGAACCCACTTTTACTTTTAAATGGAAAATAATGTCATTTTATTTTAACATACTTTGTATGTAAATTTAAACTGCGCATATGTATTTTTAAATATCAAAAATACTTGACATTAAATGTTGATATTTTTATATACATATCTATATTTACATATACCTGTATATATTTTATATATACATATAACTTTTATTTTTTACCCCGTTCCGATGCCTTTTTAGAAAGTTGATTTTCCCTGGCTGGGTTTGAACTTGGGATCTCTGAATCGGCAGGCTGTCACCTCTACCGCTGGGCTATCCACACACGCGAGGCTTCACAGTTTATGAGTAACCAGTTCTTTTCCCTTTTTTTACATTAAAGAATGTCAAAAGTAACCATTTTATTCTTACATAGTTAAAACATTTTAAAATGACATATTCATTTCTTAAAATTACCTTATTACATTTTAAGAAAATGAAATGATATTGCATTTAAAATTAAAATGGTGCAATGTTAAGTCATTACGTGTTTTCTATTTATTTCAACATATTTTCCTTTAGTTCTAAATGAATTATATGTAAAAACAACATTTTTTCCTTCTAAGTAAAAATAAAAACGCTGTCATTTAAAAATAAAATATCATTTTTTTCTGGGTGTATAAATAAATAAAAAGTGTTCATGCCATACCTGAATTAAATTTGTTTCTGTTTTAACATGTAAATGAATTGAATATTGTAGGAAAAACCGCTAAATAAGTAGATTCAGACAAATTTATCGTCTTTTGCACTCAATTCCCAAATCGTTCGTGAAATCCACGCCGCGAAACTTTCGAAGGCAAATTGTCACAGAGTCTAAACGACATTTGGCGTGCGATAAATAATTTTAGATCTGCTACATTTGGAGGTGGATACTTTTGAACTATCCACGAAGGTAGGGCCGCGGAGACCAAACTTGATCTCTGGGTCAAAACCTTTCAATCATTGTCAGATTACCTCGTTGAGCCTTGTGAGCACGTCCGACGCCAGGGAAAATCTGCAGAAATCCGCGCTTGCCGTGAAAATTTTCCAGCCGGGTTAGTTCGAGACTTGGAGATTGATATGTTAAAAACCCACAAATCTTGAAAAATGGGATTCTGCTGATTTTTAGGATCTTTGTATGGTGCACCACCGGAATATATCAAATTTCATTGGCTCAACTATGAATAGTGCGAGGAATGTCGTTTTTTCGGCGGAGCTAGCGCCGGCGAAGCGACGTACCCACGTCCGTGTCGTCCGTGAGAACGCAGGTCAACGTATCGCCGCGTGTATCGCAGCACCTCCCCTCGGTCTGCAGCAGCCCAGAGCGCTTTTATCGAATTAGCATTACGCGAGTGCTGCCTCCGAGGAGCCGCCGACCAGAAAATGTTGATAATCGCCAGACAGTGGCTACGCGATACTCCAATTAGTTCTGCATGAAGCGCAGTTTGCGAGCGATTTCACAGCTCAGCGGCACCTTGGCTCGGAAGTGGTACACGCGATGGAGGCAGGCGGAGCACCCACTCCGCGGCCAGCGCGCCACTTGACCATGTCGCTGGCCGGCTCGCATCCCGGGCTACTCCGAGCCGAGCGAGTTGACCAGAAAATTCAATTTCCCAGCGCAGGGTCACGTTGGCTGACAGCAGCCTCTGCTGTCGTTCTGGTGGTTCTGCGAAGAGCAGCTCCTTCCTGGAAGAAGAAATTTGCAACGGTGCTGGTGCGGCAATTGCCGCCGCGTGGAACCCTGATGAAGCAATACGACGAGCTGGGGAAGAAAAAATTGGTCACGCTCATTGTTGGAAATTGGCAGATTCAATTAGCGATCAACGTCGCCGGGCAAGGAAAACGCCATCGGAACCTCCGCCGACCAGCGGAATTTTTTCGCTTCTAATTTCCACCAGAACCAAGAAATGCCGTGGCAGTGGGAAGATTTCCCTTTAAATTGAACGGTACGAGCGTGAAACGAAGAAAAATCTCAGCAGGAACAAAACCGGGGAAAATCGCCGAATGTATCAACCGTGCCGTGGCCCGGCATGGAGCTGGGCTCGTTATGACTTGGTAATTGTGGCAATTAGGAAGAATTAATTGCAGACTAATGGTGCTGATCGACAGCTAAACGACAGACATTAACGTCGCCGCCACCGTTGTCGCCGCCGGCCGGCCTCCTGATGAGGCGGAGCGGCGCAAATGATTTCTGTTTCCCGCGAATCGCGAAACCAAAGTTATTAGGCCACAGTCGTAAATTTGCCTAGAAGGCTTCGTAACGCTTATGCTGCTCTGCTGCAAACATTTTATTACTTTCCTACGTATAAAATGATAACGTCCGCTCCTCTGGAGCAGGTCGATCCCTTGGCACGATTCACCTTGAGAGTTCCTGCCCACTAAGCTGTGGGATCTGAATCAGACTAACATTTTCAGGCAATTAGTTGCATTTTCGTTTTCGATTCACCTCAATGTTTTCTTCTCTTTACAAGCACTATTGAAAGTAACTTATTTTATATTTTTTAAAAATTGTCAAATTCTTTCAGCTGCTCACCCAGCTCACAGTCGCCAGAGCAAACTAATTAAAAAAATAAAAATTTAATACATATAAAGATTTCGTTATTTGCGCATACCATGTGTAGAACTCGAGTGCGCTGTTAGAGTTATGTACGTTAGGTTAAACCTCTGCATTTGACAATAAACAAATAAATTAATCTAAAGATACTATAGCACTTGTCTCACATATTTCAGTTTCAGATTTAAGTACTGCATTTTGTGATTTTGAATTTGAAAAAGAGGAAAAACCAACACAAACGTCCACGGCAAGATCGTTTTTTTCAAAACTTGACTTTTGTTGTTCCTAAATTTAAGATTATAATGGCAAACAAGAACTCGTATAAGTTAATTTATTAGGGAAATATGTCAAATCAAAATTTGACCCAAAATGTTCGTAAATCATTGAAATATGCCACTTTTTTCGTATTTTATTCTTCAAAGCTTAAACTATTCAAAGTGTATGGAAAAGAAAAGATCATATCAAACTTTTTACTTAACTTAGATTGCGGGATAATGTTGAGCATTAAAAATAATGTTTTTACTTAATGAGAAAAAATATCCCTATTGGGAAATCAGTTGATTTGTAGTGTATTAAGTTAAGATCCATTTCAGCTAAATAGGTACTCTCGAGTTCACGACAAGACAGACACACAATTTAGACTTTTATTTTGTTAGAAGATGAAGCAACGCAAAGTGGGTGATTTAAAAGGGTCAGGATCTACATGAATCCATTTCCCATACAATCATTAAGAAGTCCTTTTCCCGGCCAAGGCGGCTGCATAAAAATTTTAGTTGAACCTTTCAGTTTTTACTGATGATGAGAACAGTGCCGCTGCACCGGAGCGGATCGAGCACTTAGCAAAACTCATCTTAAGCTGTCCACCGATCTTCTTTGGTGGGAAGTGAATCAGACAAACGTTTTCAGGTAATTAGTTGTTTTGAGACACAGCGATAAATCACTGTCGCCGCCGCTGCAAAGCCGTTCTCAGCGAACACCACTAAAAATGTTCTTAAAAAGCCTCCCAAAAAAAATTCGCGGCGGTAAAAGACCAGAACGGGATTTTTGTAATCCAATTCCTGATTGGCACCTGGATCCACGTAAAATGGCCCCAACATTTTGGGAATCTTTGAGGCAATTAAGGCTATAATTGAATTTTGTGGTGACCATCAGTTGCAGGTCGTGAAAAGAGTACGCAAGGTAAAAATGTTGGGTCGACTTACCTTTAGTCGCGTTCTCAGCAAGAACCTCAGACGACTCCACCGATGATCCCGTTGAAGATGATGAAGAAGACGACGATGGCGGTGATGAGCTCGCGAGATGTCTTCCGGATGCCTCCTGAGATGGTCGCTGATTGCTTTCACCACTGCCAGCCAAATTAATTTCGAGCTGCGGAGCCTTTGTCGATTTGTGCTCAACGCCAAGAATAATTCGCTGCTCGATTGGCTTCGGCTTGACAGGGTCAGAGGCTGGGGGCTGGTGCGACTCACCACCCCTCGGCTCCAATCGGACCGCTAAGGTGGTTTTCGTCGCAGGCTGCGGGACTTCTGCGGAGGGCTCCTCACTTTTCGCCTTTTTCAGCAAATCAAGGTCACTCCCAGGCTTTGGTAGAACTTCAACCACTTTTACTGTGAATGCGCCTCCCCCCTGGCTACTTGGTAACTTTTGAACAACGAGTCTTGCTAGTTTTGGAATCTCCATAATTTCTTCGTTATTAAGTATTAGATCGTTCTCAATTTCTTTAGTAGATTCGATCTGTTCGCCTCGGCAAGCATTTTCATTTTCAACCGAAGAAGGTGAATTATCTGTCGGAGCGGTGCACAACCATTTTAGGTCATTTTCAGTTTTTCCCAAAATATTTTTTTCTAAATTATTGCTACTTGTAGAATCCGAATTTTGAGTTTGTTCTGTGATTGAATTAATTGACTTTGTTTTCAGTTTTAAACCATTTTCTAAACTTGGCTTCAAAACGTTTTCTTTTAGTACCAAGCTTTCCAAAACAATAGGACTTAATTCTGAAACATTTTCAATCAGACAACTTTGGATACTTTCTTGATGCAAAGCGAAGTTTTGGTCTGCAGAAATACTTTTCAACGTTTTATTATTTAATAGAGGTACTTGCAAAACGTCTTCTATGTAAACGGTAGTTTTTTCGCATTTCTCTATTAGGTCACATTCAGTATTTTCTAATTTAGAAACGATTTTTGCGTTTTCTGAACTTTCTTCCAATATTTTTTCATTTGATACAGGATCTACTTTTTCTTCTACAGTCTTCAACTTGGTATTAATAGATGTTTGACTTTGGACACTTTCAATATTTTCTGAAACTAGTTTTATGCATCTCTCTTTTTCAATTCGTCGATTATGCCTCTTTGGGGCTTCAGGCGGGTTCGGTTTTAAATTATTCTGTTTTGTAGCTTCGCGTACATCTTTGTCTATTTTAGACTGCATTATTTCGTAGGACATTACTCTTATTTCAGTTTTCAAGAAATCATTAGTCACTTGTAAAAGATTTATAGTTGGCACACTATTTTCGGCGCACAAATCTAATTTGTTATTTTGCGTTCGGATCCCAATTGCTTCTACTTCAAGATTGTCTTCTTTATGTCCTCCGGTTTGGACAGACACAAGTTTTTCTATTGGCTCTTCGGCTGATTTTCCCAATTCGCATTCTTTCGAAGACGGTTCTACCTCTGACTTGTCATTATCTTCTACGATGCTGAATCCTGCCTCCTCGCCCCCTGGATCATCCGTCGTCCCGCCACCACTCACCCCGGCCCCAGCATCCTCCTCACTTTCGGTCATTTCCACTTTGCGACTCGCCTCGACAGCGCCACTTTGCTCAGGCACGGACTGCGGAGTTTCGTTGCCTCCCGTGGCTCCAGGTACTTTTGCATTTATATCGATTGTTTTTATCTTATCGCCGCTGTTGCCGGCGGTGGCGCTCGTTTGAATTTCTGCGGCGCTCTGATTGCCGGCTGCAGAACGGCTAGAAAATTCGCCGGGTGCTGTTTCGCTGGAATTTTCATTTTCCTGGTTGCTGCTATTTGTTGGGGGCCCCGTGTGCTTCTCAGAGCCCAAATATTTATCGGAAATAGTTTTGTGGGCAATTTTCGTTGATTGCTCCTGTCTCTGGTGGGACTGGCTTAGGTGTTGCGGTTGATGATGATTATGATGGGGGTGGTGTTGCGTCATGTCGTTGATGATAACAATCGGCCTGGAAGATCAAGAGCGAACAGGGTCACTATGACGTCAGAGTGTGGTTATCTTTGAATGTAATAGGAGAAAGTGGGAACGGGTGGTAGACTTTGTTTGATACTATTTTCGGAGTTTAACAAGATAAAATCAATAAACTTCTCGGAATAAATAAGTGGACAAACGCTTAAGAGGGTGGGTATTTTAGTTTATTTTTGTATGATAAACGATTGCAATTAATCAAAATTCCTATAAATATCTTTACAAATATTAACGATGCGAATAATATTGTTTTTCCAGGAAATTAAAAAGGCCAGCCTTTGTAGGTTGAATAAATGAATTTTTGTGCCACAATATGTACATTTATTTATTTATTTATTTGCAGTAAGACAAACAATTTGTTTTAGTTTACAAAAAAATGTATCGATTATCATACAAAGAATATATTATAACAAAAGAAAAGAAACAAGAAAACGTAATTTTCAATGTAGACCAAAGAATTTAGAGCTAAGCTTACTTTTCAATTGATGGGAAAATACATTAAAATCGAAAATCGATGCAAATTTAACAAATTGGCGATGGATGTAACTGATTGATGTAGTCCGTAATTAGTACGATGCTAAGGTACATATGTTTAGCATTCTATGTATTAACTTTAAGACCAGGGCGAGGAACAGATAACGAAAATAAAAACAACAACTGCAGACAGTCGTATTCACCACTTAAAATCTTGGAACCGAGAACGAATCTGGAGATCATACGCCTATCCGCTACGGCCTCCATGGAAATAAGCCCTAAGCGGTATCTGTAAGGCGGTAAGCAAAAAGAATCAGCCCATGGTAAACCCTTGAGGGCGAATTGCAAAAATCTTCTCTGCACAGCCGCAATTGGATTAGAATTTATAAGAAGGCGCCCATACAGAACTTGTATATGCTAAAATGGGGCGAACGAGTCAAATGAGAGAGAGTTTTTGTAACATAAGGATCGTCAAAAATCAGACCATCTCTTAATAAATCCCAAAAGTGAATTAGTCTTATTAATAATCGTATTTAAGTCCTCGTCAAAGAGAAATTAAGAATTAAAAGTAACACCCAGCATCCAAGTCTTTCACCAAGGTAAGACGTGAGAGTTCACTACCATCCATGGAATATTGGAAGCTAATAGATGTTTTGCTCCGTGTAAGAGACACAAATGTACATTTACTCACGTTAAATGGTAGATAACCAAATAGAAAAATTATTAACATCGTTATTAAGTAAAAGGCGGACGTTAGGACAGCGAATAGAGCGGAAAATTTTTCCATCGTCAGCATATAAAAGAATTTTAGAGTGGGATAAAGCAGCGCTCACGTCATTTATAAATAAAATAAACAGTAGAGGTCCCACGTGACTACCCTTTGGAGGCCGGAGGCATTATGGATAGCTAGTAAGAACGCACCACGAAAGGATACCATTGTATGTATGAACTACATACCTACATATTTATGTACCCAAGCCCTTTTCCTTTCAGAGGAACAATCAATAAGAAAATTGGTTATGTTTTTGATTATTGACAATTATTGTTGACCAGTGAATCGTTATTTACGATTACATTTTCGATTGTATTAAATTTTGTGAAAAAAATTATTATGGAGCAATTACATATTATATTTGATGACCATGTACATTAAAAACCAAGTTAAACGATTATATTTAACTTATAGTGATTTCAGTGGCTTCTAAATGCTCACACTAAAGCTTTTTATTTTGAGAATTATCCTAACAGTTATGAAATACCCAACCTAACAATTTATCTCCAGGTGCAACAATTAATTAATTGTAAGCTTTGACAAAGAGTTTCAGGGGAAATTGTTCAAATTAGTAAAAAAGTCTACATATGTTAGGTAGGTACACTTTTATATTTTTACTTTTAATAGATAATTTTGTTGCAAAAATACCTATTTTAATTCTTAAAATTGCTTATTCAAAAACGAAACACATAAAATTCTAAATCTTTGCAGTAGGACCTATAAAACTAAGATTTCAATATGTCTTATTTTTATCGAACCTATAATATTTCAAAAAATGCACATATTTATTTTTAATATATGTATTTACTTTTAACTGAGGGAAATTTTGATTTGATTTTTAATTAAAAATTTGGGTTTGAAGGTAGATGAGTTAAATTAATAAATTACTCGAAAACTCACCCGGTTTGCAGTTGCTCGAGCGACGAGAACTCCTCCTCGACTTCGCCGATGGTCGGGAGCATGTTCGAGTGCCAGTGAAAGTTGAAGTAGGCCTCGGACGGCCCTGGTCCATTGATGACCTCGGGAGGACCCAGCTTCTCCCCGTCCTCGCAGTCGTAGCTCTTCTCGTCGTCCTCCTCGCTGGAGCTGTCGACGTAATTCTCGTTGCACTCCACTTCAATTTTGATGCATTTCCCGACGACGAGGGGCTCCTCGGCGGCATCCAGCGGCTCCGCGGCGGCGTCCAAAACAGGGCTCTTGGGGACGAGGTGGATCAGCCGCGGCAGATTCGTCTGCTCATTGCCGTTCACGTCCACCAGAGGCGCCTTGTCGTTTTCCACCTGCTCCCTGCTGAGGTCGTTCAGCCTGTTTTCCTTTTCGGTGCGACTGCTCTCGTACGTTTGAATCTTGAAGCGGATTTCGTCAGAGATTTGATCCCGCTTGGGTCTGGCTGGAGTTTTGAGGAGGGCTTGTTCGCCGGGGGTCGGGCTGGAGGGCTGCTTTTTGTCCAAACCGCCCTTATCTCCAATGGGGGCTGACTGCAACTTTGGTATGTGGGTTTTCTGAAGGGACTGCACCCGCTCCGGAGGCTTGGGCTTTGGCCCTCTACTTGCTTTCGCCTTTTCCACAATTTCGGCAGTTTTAGGACTCCCGGAATCATGCGATAACGACCTTGTGAATATTTTGACAGAATCACTCTTAAAAGTGCTTAAATTCACTTGTTTAAGGTCCTTTTCGGCCTCTCCTGAATTAGTTCTATATAAGTCCAGTTTTAGATCAGTTTCTGATTTCTGTTTTTGCACCATGGTCCTAGGTTTTAGAACAATTGCCTTTTCGGAAATTTTTAGTTCGATTTGCTCAGGCATGTTCAGGTTAGATTCCATTTCTAAAGAACGTCTCGGAGAAAGTATGACTGGTATTCGGGATTTAGGAGTTTTCTCGGATTTCTTTGGTTCTGCAATGTTCTCGGATGAACTGGCTGCTTCTGTCTGAATGAACAATTCACACTGTTCTTTAAGCTGGTTCATTTCAGGCCCATTATTCGACAGTGAACTCGATTTATTATTTATCTTTATATCATATTCAGTCTTTGACCGTTCCATAAGCTTTGTAGTATTAAAAACAGACGCAATTGCTTTAGGAATTTTCGTTATCAAGTCCTGTTGTTTCGGAGAGTTGCTTGAATTTATTTTTTGATCATTCTCAGATTTTTCCAAAATGTTCTCATCATTTAGATCTTTCGCTTTTCTAGGAACAGGCACGACAGGAAGTCGCTTCTTAGCGTCTCCGTTGATTACCTGCCTCGGTTTTGGCGTTGGAGCTGTAGTTAGCTCAACATTTTCGTAATTGTTTTTCACGACACCATTTTGAATTTGAACATTTTCATAAGGTTTCGAGTGCGACTTTGCGCTTTCTTTCGTTGTAGAGACCTCTTTGAGGGAGCTAGACGGCTCCAGCTTTCTCAAGCACTCCTCCAGTTGCGCTGAGCTATCCACATGAAACTCCTCTTCCAGAAGAGTGAAAGGTTTCAGGACCTTGGCCAGCTCTGTCTTGTTAATAACGGTTACGCTGTTGCCGTGACCGTTTTGACTGCTCACGTTGATGCAGCACCCGCCGGTGCTGTAACAGGACAAATCGGAGTCTGAGGAGTACGTCGAACTGATCGAAAATTTGTCAATTATTGTGGAGATAGAGCTGCCTGTGTCATCCGATTCTGACTCGCCAACGACCGAGTTTTCGTCGGAAAAAAGATTTATGTAGTACTCAGCGTCTGGCGGAGGAGTAAAGGGCTTGTCTTCCCGTGACGTGGATCTTTCAGGCTGGTGCTTTCTTCTCGTCAGTTTCCTAGGTGGTACCGGTGGCGGCGGAGGGGGTTGTTGATTTGGTCTTCCATTACCCTCGTCAGTCATTTCAATCTTTTTTCCCTCGCCATTTCGAACTTCCAACTTGATTGCTACATTGCTTTCTTTAAGACACCGGACACACTCTATCCGCGTCATTTCCTTGATCGACTGACCATCGATGCAAAGAATTTCATCGCCCTCCCTTAGGTGACCCCAACTCGCCTTCACCCTTGACGCCGGACTGTCTGCAGCACAAGACTGAATAAAAAGTCTCTGAACGCGCTCGTTACTTTTTGTTCCGCCCTGGAACTTGAGGCCGAACCCAAGCCTCTCACCTGGCAGCCGATACACCAACACTGATTCGATGTCTTCGCTCTCGTCTGATCGATTCCCCGGAGCTTTTAGCTGAGACACGCTCTCGTTGATCGACAGAACTGTTATAAACGAGGGATCCTCGTGCGGACTTCCTCCATGTCCGTTGTGTACAGAGTGGTTCTGGGTGTTGAGCCCCACTGGGGCCGCATCGTCGACCGCAACCACTGTGACGTAGTCAGCCATCACGATCAATTTCACTGGACGGACCACATCGGTCGGCTCTGTGGAAAGAGAAAAAGCTCTTTAGAAATCGTACACAAACATTAAGTTTAAACTGGAATATGCAAAGTTCAAAATGAAACTGAATTTGTAATTGTTAGACTTCAAAAGAAAAATTTTTCTTAGCATTGCAATATTATTATTTGGCAGTCCCTAAATCCCCAAACGTGGAGAAAAAAATTTGTTTGCTTACAGACATACCGTTTTAAAGTTACTCCCGTTTAATGCATTTTGGAGTTTAGGGTAGTCAATGGCAAAGTGAGTTATTAATCTTAAATAAAAACAATACATAATGATTAAGTTCTTTACAAACTTAATACAGATTTTACATATGGTCTGCAATATAGGTAAGATGCACTTAGATCTGTCCACAGAGTAAAACGTTTCATTTTGCTCAATTTGAAAAACTAATTTCAAAAAAATTCGAATACATAGGTACTAATTAACTATTTTGGTGGTAACATTTCAACACATTAATTTAAAAAATATGACTGATAAAATATGAAACATGTAGTTTTGATAAAAACAATGAAAACTTTAATACAACGAGAAAAAATCAAATTTAATAAGAATAATAATATTTTAAGAAAGAAATTTGAAAAGGGTTTTTATGGTACATACACTGAAAACAATTTTCCTTGAAAATTTTACATTTCAAGCCAACAACAAGTTTTCCTAATTGCTTAGTTTCTTGATTCCTCTTTAATTTGAATATACTGATGTTTTAAACAGTACCATGTCAAAATAATATGTACATATATTACTGAATCAAACCCAGGTTTTGTATAAATAACATGACTAGTCATATTATTTCAACTAGCGTTTCCTGATAAGTAAGTAAGTAAGTAAGTCATAGTAGCTCAAAATCAATACGAAAATTGTTAAAATAACCTGTTGTTCTTTCAATCTATGTACATTAGGTAGATCTTTGCTAGAAAAATAATTCTCAGTGTGATATCCAAGGGTGGAACCTACAGAAGAAGCTAAATGCTTTTTAAAGTCGATCTTAGATTTCCTTTAATATTACTATTGCATAAGAAATTGCGGCCGAAACAGGTGAAATTGAGAACTGCGTCCAGCAGCCGCTTTCGAACGCTCCCCTGGGCGTTTTTCCTAATTTAGACGCTGAAAGATCGAAAAAACCCAATCGTTTTCGATGAGTTAGTCAGATCGATCGCAGTCTACTTCCGCATCGGACCGCCTAGAAAATTTGGAGTACCGCCGCCTGGAAATTTCTCTGAAACAAAGCGGAGAATGCTCGCCGAACTGGCGGACTTAACAAGGCGGATCGGAATAGCAAAACAGAACGGCAAATTGCTTACAGGTCGGTGATTTTTATCGAGCCGCTGATTCGTCTTGATCCGGTAATTAATTGACCGCCGATGTACATAATTCGGAAATTGCAGGGAGCGCTTCAATGGGTTTGGCGTCTGAGATGGAGCAGCCGCGGTTCCCACAACAAATTCATTTGGGCCTCCCCGCGAGCCCCGGACGCGGTTTTCTCCGAGTTAATTACTCCGTGGGCCGCGGCAGACCCGTCGTGCAGATGAATTACCGCTCGGGTGTGGGCAAGACAAATTGCGGAATATCTTCGGGTAAAAAATGTGAGGCACTATGACAGGTGGATGGTGGTTGGGGCCACGGTGCCACAGTGGTCCAGGTGCTCCGCGGCTGAGTAGCCCGCGAGATACTCGCCTTCCTCCCAGGCGCTCCACCTGCCGGGGCCCCCAGGAGAGCTCCGACCGGCTGACCAGCTCGCAGTTAGACGAATTCTTTCTCCTCTGCAGAACGCAGCTCGAAAGTATGTCAGACGTTCACTTGCTCTAGCGCGGTCTACGACGACGTCGTACCGGTTTTATTTTCATTGCATGAGCCCCCCGCACAAAACGGCAAACGACACCACTGGGCCCAGCCGGATCACCGGCGCAAGGTTAGGCCTGTGGTCCGCGCGGTTATGAGACGCGAACCCGGTTAATTAGACGACTTACAGGTTTCCTTTTGGATCGTGGGACTTTTGGCATTTTTGTATTTTGGACCTTGTTCGTCGCGGTTTCTCCTTTTGAGGCGATGGCATTTGGAACCATTCTGCAGTTGTTATGGCGAAGTTCTCCTTAGTTTTGCCGCTATCTAAGGTAAGCACAGGCACCAGCGCAACTCTGAAGTCATTTCATTTATTTTAAGGTTTAAATCCCCATTTAACATACTTTGAAACTTCTTTCGATAAAACACAAGCATCTCTACTAAACAGACTAGATTTTTCTCAATTACCTACGCCCGCATAGCGACATTCTTTTGAATGAATTTTATATAAATAAATAAATTGTATCAAAATATGTAATAAACCACCATTAATACCCTAGAATTCTTAATTTTATTGCCATGAAGTTGAGTTAAAATATCCTTTTAGCTGAAAACAAAATGTGTAAGAAGGAAACAAATTTATAATGATATATAAGATGTAGTAAAATAATATCCAGCCCCCAACAATAAACGGCGCTCTACTTTCAAAATTGCTTATATCATTGGAATTATGATATGACACACACATTTTAAATATAAACTTTAATTACACAAATTAACTGTTACTGATTAAATCACACTGTAAAATTTGTTATCTAATCAAGGGTCTTAGAAAGTGGAATATCCTAACTATAGATTTTCACGATATACTCAAATTCTTTGAGCTCATCTTACCAGAGAGTTCCAAAAAGTCCGAAATGTTATCATAATTTGGGTACTGTACATACGCTTATTGTTTATAATCTTTTTTTTAGATATTCTCAGTTAACAATAACATCGCAAATTGTATTTTTTAACTGCCTGCTAAACCTTTTTGTACTTTGTCGGTATTAGATAAATAATTTCGTTTTCTTGCTTTGGTAATCGATAAGATAAAAAAGAGAAAATAATTACCATGAAAAATATTTTAACAACCAGTAAGCCAAACTGCTTTCTTTGCTATTCAAACATAAAAACTACCAGTTTTCCGTAATGAGAAAACTATCATTTGCGCCGAGATCACAACAAAGTCGAAATCGTCCATGCTCAGAGGCACTTCCACCTGTGATTAATTTTCTCCTCAAATCACCGGCTTCGCAATGACGACTATTAAGCCGCAGGTCAATTGTCTGCCTATCGCGCAGTGGAGATTTATCGCATTGTTAGCGCAAGTCGACATGCCGTCAAATTGCACGTCTTAATGCGCTCGACCGGCGTCCGCGGAATCCACTTTCTCAGGGGCCCTCCAGGAAGCGAATCGGGCTCGGACCCCAGGACGCCGCGAACTCCGAACAGCCCGGGTATCCGCGGAATGCCGCGGGGCTGGAGAGAGCGGCTCCTGAGGTTTCCAAACCCTGCGACGCGCAATTAAGCGCAGGTTGCCATTAGCATAGTCCGGCGTCTTCAGCCGCGTTTGAAGTGGGTCCTTAATTGCCGGAGGCGGCGGGGCTGCCTTGGCGCGAAACTGCCGCTTGCTGGACCGGCTGTGACGCGGTGTTGCCTAGCTCTTGGGGTAACTTGAACCGGCACGAATTGGGAAAAGTCGACGACGACTTTCCTAAAAGAGTGAAATTGCAAGATCTGTCGCCGTATATTTTAGATGCTGAGATCGCTAAACATCGCGGCGAGCGATGTCCAAGACTTGATCGTGCACTATGTACAATTTTCGCAATCTATGGCGAAATAAATTTATTTCAGGAATTAAATTGAGGTCGTTGATTTAAAATTGTATAAAAAATTTTGAAATTTTATTTAGGTAATACTAGTAACTACCACTGAAATTTTAATAATATTCTGTTCTTTTAATGTAATATTCTTTAAAATTTAAAACCTAATGATAAATGGGAAAGGTTTTAGAATATTTCATAACATTGAGTCTCAATAAAAGTCTGGGTCATTTTGAAAAATATAATTAATTCAAGGAAGAAATTCAGTACCAGCCAATTTGTTCAGTCTTGGTAGTTAATGTTATGTATATATAGCTTTCGATCGGTACATCAAATAAATAATACATAATTATAGAGAATACTGAACAATTCTTTCTTCCTTTAAAAATCGCGTCCCTGAAGAAGTTAAGTTTACTGTTTTCCTATAAAATCTCATGCCAAGACTGTTGATTTCAAAGCTTGTTTCAAACTTTTTGAATCAAAACTGTATTCCAAAATTAATAGCAAATTTAAATTCAACGGCTATAATGTATTTAAAAACTTTAATTTGCAATAATGAATTCTAAAATTTTTAAGCAAGATATTTGTCGGTCGCTTATATTTTCTGAGATAATTAATATTAAAATTCTGAAAAGTTATAGTTTTCCAGCACAATTTCTCCATGAAGCTACGTTTTTTTGAAAAACCTTAAATTAAACATATGTTCACTGGACTTTTATACAAAATTCACACGAGTGCTGAAAATAAGAAAAATTTTACTTTACTTTAATTTCTCATTTTATACGACAAATGTGTGCTCGTCAATAAATCCAAAAAGGTTTTTAATTTTAATTCATTAATTTCAAAAATTTTTGAAACTTCTTCTAGAATGAAAAGGGAAAGATGTCCTTAATATAAGATATTCTCAACGAAAATTTGTGAGAATATGCAAGAAATGATAAATTTACGTTTCACAGTTGAATATCAATAAATTTTGTTCGCATATGGTATTTTTCACTTTATCAAAAACCGTGAGTCCTCAAACTCAATCTGTTCACTACATCATCTTCATATGTTTATATAGTAACTAAAAACTGCATCATTTAATTGCCAAAAGCAATTTTCTCTCGCTACTTTTTGAATTTTTCGTACTATAAATTTTATTGTTTTGATGTTCATAAGGTTTTTATCCAAAATGTAACAATGCCATGAATAACCACCGAATTTGTTTGTTTTCGTTTTATATTAAATATATGTACCTATATTTTAATATGTATAGTAAAATTATGTAATGACTTTTTGCAAATATGCATTATCTACAGCAGAAAGTTGTTTTAGTTTTGCCCAGATAGTTTATAAAAATTGCACGCTGTATGGTGCGGCGCTGCTGGATAGAGGCGATCCGCTCATGCGTGCAATCGAGAACCGGTCTCCTGTCGTCATATTTTTACCTGTTGCGAGTTGACGCTCAGGTAATCACCGCAACTGTTTTTAGGTTGCCAGAGGTGCACTCGCGCCGGCCACGTCTTCCGAGGCATCGCCGCATGCACTGGCCGGAGGCAAGATGCCTATCTCTGGGTGGATTTGCTTTCAGTTACGGTACTGTGCGTTTTCTTATTGCCACACGACTTTTATTGTTTAAATCCCGAAGACGACCGGGCAGACTGCTGGAAAATTCTTGCATAAAATGAGTCTTCATCTTTACGTAACTGCAGCAAGAAGCACCCAATTAATTGCAGTTTGTGGGAGGGACGAATGAAACGAGGCCGTCAAGAGCTAAGTAGCTCCGAAACACATAAGAGGACAGTTCATGCGAGTCGACGTTGGCCGAAAACGACACGTTGAATTGACTCAAAACCGCGACTCAACCCGTGCGTGTTTTCGTTCGACATCAACTTGCGTAAACTGGGCCTCGGCTTAATCGTGCAACGTTTAAATGACCTCACCTGATCACCTTCGGCTGACGAATTTTTAAATTCATAAGAATTACCTTGTTAGTCCGTTAAACACTCCGGTCGTTTCACAGAAAATTATTTTTGTACTTACCCTTGACCAAGTGGTACGACTGGTATGAAATCTTTTTAACAACTTTATACAAAGATAGTATAAGTTTTCTTCGGGACTATTATATTAGCTTTTTCTAATTTCATGAAAATGCAAACGTACAGAAATGCGGTTGGAGTTTATATAAGCTTTCTTTTCTTCTTTCGACAGTGGCGTTTTGACAGCACCGATGATCATCAAATTACATTTTTACGAGGATAATATAAAATTACTGTTTTGATTTTAACACGGTTTTTCTTTGTTTACATCCCAGAATGAATACAAATCTTATTAATCTGTAGGCCGATTCTACCCTCACGCAAATAAGAATTCGAGATCTCGGCACACGACCGTTAGTAATATGGAGCCTGAGAAAGTATGCATATTTTGTTGGAGTCAACAGCTTCTTAACGATTTCGAATGGCCCGCGACTGTCGGAAAAAATGGCAGTAAAACGACGAAGTGCCCAGAATTAGCATACCGAGCCCGGCCGGCAGCGGAAATTTAGAACCGGAGCACAACAAATTGAAAAAGCCTTCCCATGCCGCCGTGCCCGCCGTCCGCCGGCCGTGCGTCGTTGGCCGAATAACTACTGACCTATAACCGCGGGCTGCGGCGGAAATCGCACCGACGCGCGGCGCGGCACGGTCAAGTGTTTACAAACTTCGGCCGCGTTTAGGAAAAGGCGGCAAAGGCCAGCGCCGAGGAGAGCAAAAATAAAAACTCGTTGGCCGAAATTCGCAAAAGCCGGACCAAAATGCGGCGACAGAGGAAGCGGTCCTTATAATCCAGTCCGGCGGATCGACGGATCACACCGCAGATGCGCAAAGCCCGATGCTTGGAGCTACATATTTTCGCGGACGCGGACGTCGTCTTTGAATTCTGGTTTTGGATTCACGCTCCCCGGGCGGCCGGGCGCTGGAACCTGTCCGAACGACCGGTCAATGCGTGAAACATGCCACGACTCAGAACTCAGATTCCAGGGTGGCTGTGCTGGCCAGCGAGAATTCGGACATCACAACGATATACGATTTAACTTCGGCAGCACAATCAGACAAAAAGTCGGCACAAACTCTCTAAAAATCCCACCCAGACCACGCGAATATGGAAATTTCGCAAGTATATTCATGCTTAATAAACAGGGCAATTTTTGTTACTTCAATGCCTCATGGGAAGCGCCCAATTCTCACATTATGTTTTAAATAAGTTTCGATCCATGAAGTATTTGTACTTTTCATCCGATACTTTATTGATAACAATATTTTCTATTCTTATGAGTAAAGTATCAGTGCTAGTGATTCGATATCATAAGCCATTTATTGAAAATGATTAATAACAAATTTAAGTCTTGAGAGTTAAAAAAACGCTTATTATTTGGGACGATAACACGATTAATATTATTTTTTGAACCTTTTCATCAAAAATATATTCCACTTCTAAAAAATCTTGAAATTATGTGTCTTGCTTGTATACATAGCAGTAATTTTTTCAATTATATTTTGTACATTATACGATTTTAGAGTACAATGATCATTAAACAAAAAGGTCTTGATACACATATGTATGTATAAGCATGACAAAAAACTGGCAAACAGCATTCGCCTTAGCTTTGGTCAAAACACAAAATCTTAAGAATTTTCTCATATTATTTCCAAAACAAGGTTTCTTCTCCTGGTCAAAATCAATCTTCGAACAAAATATTCAATGCTCTTAGTTTTGCATGGGTTTCAATTAGGAGGATACGAAAAACATGGATCAGTCAAGCAGCTGAACCGAGTCTTAAGGACAAGAGTTTGGCTTTGGAGGACCCTACATAGATAACAAAGGGTTGCAGCGATTGCTCACCGCCAAGTGCCGGTATGCCAATTTGCGTTTAACAATTATTTACTTAAAAATCCGCGATACCATCACCGGCGCTCTGCCCTCGCACTTATCGTACAAAGGCGCAGTTGGCAATTCCCATCTAGAAAGCGTTTTTAGAGAGGCCGATCCGAGTCGATTCAGCGCCCCCTCGCCTGCTTAAACTGTCACAAGGGGAGGCGATTCAAGGCCAACGTTTTCGCCGCCCGGACCTCCGGCACAACGGCGAGAGGTGCGCACAAACAGCACACATTCATCGCAATTTATCAACCTGACATTTCGCGGTATGCCGGCACCCTACCGCTAGAATGCAGACCTTCTGCAGCCCGAAGTTGTTGGCATTCACTTCGGCGACTTGCAGATCTCGCGGCCAGAGCGCCGAGCTCTAGAAAATGCCAACCAGTCGTAGGTTGATTAATAAGCGCGGGGAATTCTGATTGCGGCGCGAGAAGCATAATTTTCAGGAAGTGATACGCTTTCATAAATAAATTGCTCGAAAATAGCGCCTTGATCGGAGAGCAGTTTCGAAAGGTGTTATTGAAGCGGTCTGCAGGTGCTGCGCACTTTTTTAGGTGGATTACATAAACCGTAAGCGCATGTGTGGCTAAAGTGGCGTTTTCAATATTGTATGACATTAATACCGTAAAAACTCCTCTCTTGACACATATGTCATATAAGCGCACAGAACCCCGATTTTTCAAATTTGGCTTTAATAGAAAAAAACCCTTCAAGGGTTTAAGGAAACATATAGAACAAACATCGCCAGAGCAAAAATATTAAACTCCAGTACCCCAAACTGAGAAGTATAGTCTAGAAAGTATCTACAAACTATCACGAAATTGGCAAACATCTTATTAAATTGCTGAAAATTACAAGAAAATAACCAGTAGTTACCTAACACTGTCATTATAAAATCAAAAGACCAAGTTAAAATTAAAAAGGAGCGGTTATAATAAAAATTTGTTTTAGGAATCATCGGATAATGCAGATTTCAGCGGAGGAGAGGTTAAATTTAGAATTTTCTTAGAAAACGTCCTCATACTATCAAAACAACCAGTAGCGCTGTTACAATCAACTTAAAAAACCAAATTAAAATTAACCAATTCATTTCAGTTGCAGCAAACAATTCGTTTTTAGGGGCTTTGTTGAAGTAAATTGTCGTTTTGGTTCTCTCAACCTAATTTTGATTATATCAAGCTACTATGTCCCTACCTTTATACACATATACATTTATATCTCTTGAAACAATATATGAATATAATATACCAGGAAATAAGAAGGCAGCATTAAGAAAAAAAATTCAAACATAAAAATAGGTTAACATCACCAATCCAATCACTTAATATAAAATTTACAAACATAAAATAAGTAAATATGATGTCAAGAGAAAATGCGTTTTTAAATTTGATGACATTTTATGACATTCGGATTCGACATGCCGATTTTCGAAGTTAAGTAGTTCTAAGCTACTTATATTTATTCGTCATCTACTTTTCGGAAATCATGACTCAGATTTAGAATAGATCTATGTATTATAGAAACAATAATTCACGACTGAATCCAGGCATAAGTTAATTAGATAATTGAATATCAGGAAGACGTGCATCTTGTATAGATTTAACTCAGCTTTTTACTTTAGAGGATTGTAATCACCCTTTGTGACGATAAATGGCGTAAAACATTTAATTCTCGAAAGTGGCAACCGAATCAAATTGTTTGCAATAAATTCCTTGAATGGGTGCTATTCTCACCGGTAAATTGTATTCTTTGCATAATTATAGCCACTGAGCTGCGGTAATAGCCCCAATGCAGATAGGTTTCATTGCGCGCAGCTTTCGAGATTAATAAAAGTCTCGCTCGGCCGGACGGTAACGGAGCAGACCGCAGCAACATTCTCATGCTAAAAAATGCAGTCCACCTTCCATTCTGTGCGAGATGAACAAAACGAGCTGGGCCCAAACAAAGAAAACAATTAATAAACAAAAAGTCTGCGCCTTGCTGAAGCCAAGCGTCTTTGGCTGGCCGCTGCGAATTCGTTCCCTCCCCGCTCTTGCCTTGGCACTGTTTACTTTTGTTGCGAATTATTTTGCTTTTTATATGACGTTTTGCCTCTCGCCGTTCCACCAGCAAAAGTCCTGCATTTGCACTTGCATTTGCTTAAATGGGTTCGATGAGGCTTGCGTCACCGGTGGGCAGTGCTCGCGTTAAAACGGCCTTTGCGCTGATTCACGACAGCGACTGTTTGCGATCGTAAAGTAGCAATCTTATTTCAAATATCTGAGGACGATATGGCTATAAAACTCCTACGAGAGTCGTAACGACGCGTGCAATTCTGAACTCATTGCTGATTATTGCTTGACTTTCAAATTAGTAGCAAACACTTCCATACAGCAAGATAATCTTGCATGGAATGTGTCTAAAGATCCGGGGCTGGCCGGCCGGAGAACACGCTTTGAAGTATCCAATAGTAAAAGGAATAAAAGTCACATTTACATACTTTCAAGGTGGATGTGTTTAATTTCTAAACATAAATGTTTTGTTAATTTGTTCTCTTTGAAAAGGGCGATTATAGCAATTGTTTGCATACCACGAAGTGGTGTCACGTCAGACTCTTTCATAAGTGAGACTTTAGTCACCTGCTCACTACCTTAGATTAAACTATGCCTACTGTAAGCCTATTACTTGGTTCACTTTAATTCTGTTTGCAGAATCTTTATAAACTTTGTTACTCCAGTAGGTGAATATTATTAAGCAGTTTTCGAAACGTTGCAATAAACCATTATTAGAAAATTACAAATATAAGATGTTTTTTCCAATATACATTAGTATGTAATTCAAAACATTTCGCATATTGATGGATTGAAGCAATATAATATCTATCAAAAAAAGAATATTTCCTATCACTTACTTGTTACATCTATTGCCAAACCTGTGACAAATATTGACAGAATTCAGTTTATTCAATCTCATCAAAACTGAAAGCAAATTGGAGCAATAATGGTCTCATGAATTTCTATAAAGCAAATCATCTAACTGTGAATACCAATTACGTAAAAAAATTGGAATTTCATCCATTTTCATTCAGAGTGCCCAATTTGCATGAAAAATCGCAAAATATTCCATTCATTTTCGGACTAGCGGATAAATAAGACGTGCCCTGCTCCATAAATAAATAAATCAAAAGCACATGCATGACGAGCAGCAAAAACTGCAAAAGTTTTCAAAACATCATTTCTAAGCGGTGCAGACACGCAGAGAAAAAAAAAGCCGCATAGTATTGTCAAAAAAAAGATGAGCCGCGAAAGAAACCGAAAACCTTTCGCGAAACCAAAAGGGGACCTATAACCAACCAGTGCCCTCCTCATCAATGCAGTCTCGGATAACCGTAAATCCCCATTGACCTGTATTTTTGAGAGCGGTGGCAGCACCAGCGACTTGAAGCTCTTCTTACAGTGCCTCAACCACCATTTGCAGGTAAGACGCCGAACATCTCCAGAAACGGCGCTGGGGCCGAAGGAAATGATCTTTGCGCGATCATTGATCGTGCGCCGCGCCGCCCGGGAGAGTTCTTGCGCATGCGTACACCTCTTAGGCGATGTGTGTTTTAATGGCGATCTGCTCCCAACGTACCTTTCACTGTTGATCCGTTGGCCTGGATGCTCCAAAGTCGGAGTCGGCTCCGCGATCCGGCGATATCCGGCGATGGTCAGCGGCTTCTTAACGCAAACTCTGAAGATTAATGGCAAATTTTTGTTGAACCACCAAAACTGATTTACGACAGTTTTTTTCTTTTTTTTTCTTTTTTACACTTTTTCAAAATTTTGTTTTGTTATGTATTTCTTCCGGATGAATATTATATCACTGCTTTCTGCGACCATTCAGAAATAATTTTTTACTTGTTACGCAATCGTTATTTTGCTGAGATTTTCACATTTCTACTAATTGTACTTCGACAGACAATAAACTTGATTTAAATAATGGTTGAGGACCATACAATAATTTATCATTGTTGCTGTGACGATCCGATTAAGCTGAATACAAGGCTTTTTAAACTGAAATCTTTTGTCTACTTTAGCAAAACATGTTGTATAAGAAAAATAAAAAGGCACAATATATTTTCAAGGATTCATTTCTTAAATTGTTCTAATTTAATATTTGCGCTGCAGTTGTTAAAATTACATATATCAGTTTGCTTGCCTATTCTACAAATTACTAATTTAATTTAATTTAAAACAAATTAGATGACTGTACAACGAATATAATATTTACTGTGCTAAATGAGATCCTTAGGGCTACTTTTGTTTGTCTGTTAAAATTCCAGAACTCGATTTTAAAAGTGCTTTTTTCGTAAAAACCGATTTACATTTCAGAACAAATCCAGAAAGATTTATTACGGTCCTTTCATCAGTAGTGGGAAGGAACAGGTATGCATATGTAAACAAAAAATGTATGAAGAATGTATGCATAAAAATGTCCACAGAGTTGCCTACAAATAAAATACTTAATATCTGAAAAGGATAATTTTGATATTTTTTTTTTTCATAATATTATATGAGAATTATTTTTCTACAGTTTTAAGAACAAGCCTAATTGATATAATAACATTTTAAATATTAGCTGAGTTTTAAAGATACGTTTTTAAAGTTAGTTACTTTACTTTTATCTTTAGCTACCTATTATTAAAAAAACTATAAAACGACAATTGTTTATCCATAGGTCATCACTTCGCGGCTTAAATAAAATGTTTTCTTTTACTTCACTTTACACTATGAGCCTTACCCAAAAGGTTACTGAATTTGATTCATACTCTTTTGCATCATATATAAATTACTTTTACTCTGAAGATTTTAAATAAAAATGTTGAAAAAACTGATTAAGAATAAACTTAACATTCCTCATATATTAATTTTATCAAATCAATAATCGAATGATCCATCGCCTCATAAAGCTTTGTCAATCCAATTTCAAGAACGTCTCGGAGATTCCAAGATTACCTCGCATTAAAAAATGCTGCTGCTCTCTGAGACTATTGAAAACATTACCTAAAGTTTAAAATATTCGGCTCGTCACCTAAAAGGTGACTCAAAGCTATTGGAAAAAATGCAAAGTGTGACAACATGTAAAATAACATCGATCAAAATGTTTCTCAAGCCAACAAACGTTTGTGCGGCGTGTACGATCTCGAATTTCATCAAAAATATTTTCAACTAATCATTGTGACACTTTTAGCAGGTAAACTCATTTGTCGAGTTAAAGGTTCACCGCGTACATTTCCTAATCTTACGATCATTCAACTGCATCACTTTTTTTAAGATCTACAGGGAGCACAATTTGCGCAATAAAAACTGGTTCTTCACGGTTAATTTTGTAGAAAGTGTGAAAAATCTCAACGTACACCAAATCAGTTAGTATTTAAATCATTTATGATTTAATTCAACAAAATTCCATTATCAAAAGTGCACTTTTATAAGGCATTACGTGCACTGTTCTCGAGTATCACTTAATTACAAAAACTAACCACTTTCCGGAATATAACCACCAGAAATTGCTCAAGTCGCCACACCGCAAGCAGCCTGAATATTTCTCAACACGGCTGGGGTCTAGCATCGATCGCAAGTGATCATGAACCCGTGCTGAAATGTTTGGGAAAAGGTATCTCCGCAGAGCCAAAACAAAACGATTTTCTAAACAAAACGAGAACACGGTCTTTTCACTGAACGAAAATAGCCGATGACATCAAGAAAATTGCAGAATCGGACACTTGATAACGACCGGACCGATCACACTCGGTTTTCTTAATGTCATCAAACTCGTTTGGTGTATATCGTAAAAGCCAGGAATAAAAAAAAACAAGAACCTTTTCACTTTGGTGTCCCTTCAGTGAAAAATTTTGGGAATTCGTTTCGTTTATTTGTTCGATTCCGACGCCACGGAATAAATAGATAACTCAAATTGAGGCGATCTTGATAGTAAAAAGATTAAAACGATCGCACTATTTCCACAACAACAAGTGATCGCGCTACGTTCCTCTCGTAATCTGACTAAAACTAACTTCGGAGCGCTAAGCAAGCAGAATCTGTTCACCTCGCGAAACTCAGGCCAAGACCGGTATGAAAGAAACAGTCAATCGGGGTAGGTCGGCCAGGTAAGGCAGCGCAGCAGCTGCTGCAGCAACAACCGCGCTTCAGCCGCACCGTCCACGGCTCTGAACGCGCTCTCAAACCAGAGGAAAGATACAATTTTTAGCTTTGGAGCTGCGGTGTCGTGTGTGAGAAATTCCACAGGTTCGGTGTATGCCTTCGCCTCAACTCTTTCGTTTTTCTTAATTCCTCGTTTTTTATATTATTATTTTTTCTTAGCTTTTCCTTGCGGCGGCATTCGTACCGGTCTTGCAATCAATTACTAACCTCTGGATGACCAGACGACGATGACAGTGGATAACAATTTTCGCCACTGCTAGAAATTACATATCCGAAATGAATATTTTTCAGAGGCATCGTCTAGACCGGACAAGTCCCGAATAATAATCATTTCACGAAAGTTTACACATTTTCGGAGAGAATGGAGTGTTCGCATTGTGAATTGTTTAGCAACATTATTATTTTTATCATAACAAACAAATGAAAGTAAAATGAAACGTGAGGAGACTCACTCACCCTAATTTTAGTAGTTTTAATGAGAAGAAGCGTTGCTTAATTATGGTATGGGGAAGGCAAGAAAAGCGAATTAATAAATAAAGCAACAAAACTATTTTATATATTTCCACAGAAATATATTGTAACAAAATTTTCCTTCGCTATAATTCACACTTGAAATTTTAATCAAAAGATATGTATAAGGACCGGCGTTCAATCCGCGCGATCTTGGCGTATGTGGAAAGAGCACTGATGAGATCTGGGCAGTGCTCGGAATTGAAACGCCAACCATTTTTGTGGGCTCGTCTATCTCGATGGACATTTATTCTTATAACACTAATCCACAACAGTAGAATTATAGCGAAGGGCAATCATGCAATTTTGTCAGCCAGCTGTTCGGCATACAAAATATCCTATCAAGGATATTGCAATAGCAATAGTATTTATAATTGCATAAGGGGGGAATAAGTATATAAATAATTGCATTCATTTGAATGGAAATGACACTAAATATGCATTCTTGTTTTTCATTTCATTTCAGCTAAAAAACCACATGCATCAGATAAAAGAGTTTTAGGCCTTTTTGGAGGCAATTCTAATTGTAATAAAACATCTTAAAATTTGTCTTCCGGTCTCTCTATATACATACATTGTTCCGAACGTATCCACGTATACTCCTATGAAAAAATTAAATATTAAAATGACATCACCATTTTTTGGATTTCGAAAACAGAATAACTCCTTAAAGAAAGCGATTCTGGCGATGTATAAAAACTTTCTTACATTAGATATGTGAGGAAAGTCGAAATAAGATTAAAATTGTCCATCGTCAAATTATAACAAGCTGGCGACAACATAAGCTGGGAGAAGGTGAACTCATTTTCAATTTAACTCTCCCAAAGATGTAAGAGCTAGAACATTTTGTATGTCAATGTTGTTCGAAAATGCATGAGCATGCAAATCGTTATTATAATAAGTGTATAGCTGCATTGCCATTCTCCAGGTAGTTGCTCCGATATTCCATGAATAAGGTAAAGTATTTGCTAAAGTTAGCCGCATTTTTCTTTCCCGTTGGGTCTCAATTTCCATTTATTTGCCTCTCGCGACCAAATAAGCATTTAAGCATATTTCATCGACTTTCATCGTAGTTAGAAGACCAACATTATCTACCCTGGCCGCATACCTTCGTCGCGAAAAGCTTCAACCTGTCCGGATCGCACCGGCATTCAATAAACGTCTGTCTGTGATTACGCGCAGAGTCGATTGATGAACAGCAATCAACGGAATTTAATGGCCACCGCAGGAAAGCTATTCAAAATGGTGAAAATTGTAAAAGTTGAAAAGTTAAAATTCCTACACCAATCGTGCGCTATGAAAACGCAATTACACATTCCTGCAGAAGATTTGTTTACAATTTATTTTCAACAGACAATCGACTCGCAACAGTCCTACTTCCCTAGGAAACGGAACAAAATTTCGCTCGTTTCGAACTTTTCGAATCATTTCCTACAAAATGTTTTGTTATTGGTTACGATCACGAAATCGGAAAATATCAGTCCTTCGCCGCGGGCAATTTTGCCAGACCGCGCTGCAATTTAATCCCCCCCCCCCCCCCTAAGGGTTAAGCGGCGGCACACATGCGCAACCAGATCGCGGAGCAACTCGACCTCTTTCAAACGAACGGACGAGCGCGCACAACTCAAATCCGAAGCATGCAAAATTGATTTGTTCGATTCAATCGATGGGCACCGATTAGACAGAGCAAAGTGGTCTCTTATTAGCGTGGCCGCTAAAGATGCTTTCGTTTTGATGATTGATGATGACCTAGAGCGGAAAACCGAGCTCCTTTCAAATGCGGTCCAAGCAAACTTCCTTAGCCATTATGAATGCTTGGTAAATTTGTGGACCCAGCCGCCTCTCCTCAAAGTAAGTCCACCACCACCATTCGATTTCTTATAGTAAAATGTATGGTTATATGTTAAATCTGTTTATATAACCTTTATTTGAAATAATGTCTATGTTAAGAGATTCATATTCAAAATCAAAAGAAATACATATTACCTAACTGCATGCCACAAGAATAACAAAATGTTTGAGTTTCTTGGAAATCTTATATTATATAAATACAAATGGAGTTAAAAGTTAGTTAGAGAGATATTTGCACAGTGTGCAAAATTATAAACACATAAATAAATCAGCATTGTGTTTGCGCAAGATTGTGATAAATTGTAACGGAAATTTCAATTATATGTAATTAAATATATAAAAGATTGTACTGCTAATATTAACATTAACAAAGCAGAATATTAAAGATTTATGAGAAGAACGGAGTTTTTCCCACAAGAGTAAAATCCAAGCACTCTAATTTTTAAGCCCCACAAAATAGGTAGAAACCCCTTCTTATATTTTGTATAGAAAAAACCTAAATTGCTTGAATAGATTTTTAAAATCAAAATCTTTGAATCATTATAGATTTGCACTTTATCATAGTTAGCCAACAATTAATTCCACAGCGATTTTTTCAAAAATTCCTTTTCACAGTTCATTCAATCTGAAATGCCGTACAAAACAGCATAAAATAGAAAATGCGCAGCTAAAACGAGTCCATTACACGCGTAGTCAGTGCATGAATTCGACAAATCGTTTAATATGCAAATCCCCCAAAATACTCCGGCAGATTGCAGTCGAACAGCAGAAAACCTGGGAAATTGCTGCTGTAGGTGGAGTTCTGGTGCAACCAATATTCGCCTCCGGCTCGAATGAATGGGATCGTGGAAAAGTATGAAGAGTTAGATAACGACGACGCTACGTGCAGGAATTTCTTTGTTTCAATGCCAGACTTCGGTAAATTATGCACATGCATAAAAGCGCCGAGCGGCCGCCGAGAGTGTCAAGATCGAGAAGATGTTCGATCTAGAAATTCATGCAACTTGTGCTCGGCGCGACTCAGGTGCATGGGCAGCTCGACCTGGTTTCACCGACCCAGACTGATTGAGTTTGTTAATTCCATATGCAATTGAGATGCGCAGCGTCCGCTGTAACATTTCGGATGGTTCGACGAGAAAAGGCCTTAGACATTCAGCAACTAGTACTGGAAGATTGAAAGCTATTTTAAGTCCACTGGAGAAACCAGATGAAGCCAAGCCGACTGGTCTCGGTGTGAGCCATAGAAACCGTTGCAAATTTTATTTTCGCATATTAACCCGGATACACTGCGAAAAAAAGCAAACCGCGAGATTTTCATCGAAATCAAATAAACATCCATGAAACCGTCGTAATCCACTGCAAGAACGAGTTTCTGGCCTGCACTCGCACTCGCCGCGATCGCGTTTAAGTCTTTCGTTTTGGCGGCCTTCCTCAGTGCGGCTCTTTCCCTCTGCGCCTCCTCGGAGGCGATCGCACTCTCGCACTCCGCTTGCCTTTTTCCAAAAACAGATCCGCCGAGTGCACTACAAATTGAAATTATTTCGTTATTCCGATCACAGCGAGGTGATTTTTCAGCGCGTTATGCAACCGCAACATGGTCGATGGCGCGCAAGCATGGAAGAGAGTGAAAATGCAATTCGGCGAAATGGTCGAGGAATTGCGAATTTCTTGCGCGTTTCAGCCTCGGAAAAATGGTTGCAACCCATCGAAATAATTCTTGTTTCCTACAAGGCATTCCGCAATTGCTGCGAGCTATTTTTGTGCGGCGCGATGATGCCATACCGCAGCTAAGGTGCACTATGAGCCATCAATTCTCTTTCAAGTCAAGATGAGATGAAGCGAAATAAAATAAAATAAATGTGTTTAATGTTCCTTTCTGTATTTAACAATAAATGAAAAGAGCACCGAAAGCCATTTCCGACAGAATTAGATTTTATACTAAGCATACATTCACAACGCCTTGGAACACCTCTATTAAATATATGTATATCAGTAAATTGCCAAACTTTCGAAATATGTATACAAGTACAAAAAAAAGGAAAACGTTGTACATTTTTGTAATACCACGCTGATAGTAAACATTTTAAATCTTAACATAAAAAACATGACTAATAAGTGGAATACTTATAATATAAAACACTTTTTGTTTAAATGGGATACAAAAATTAAAAAATACTACGTACATACGTAGTAGGTATTTACGCAATTGCAGCCAACAATTAAAGCGTTGCCTGGCATCCTACTCGGTGAGCACCAGTACCACCGAATTAAATGGCTACAAAGTTTTATGCTATACCATCAGGAAAAATCTGAAATTCAAATCGAAGCACCGAACCCAATCTCAGCCTAACGGTCAGCGCAATGTCCACCTCACCTGGAAAATGGTCTCCAGAGGCTGCAGCTGGCCGTGATCACGGTGATGAGGATGGTAATGGGATAATCGCTGAGCATAACCTGATCACTTCCGTCCTCGGAGTCTTTCTTACCGGCCCCGGCGAACGTGACACAGGTGACAAGGGAACTATGCCATGCGATACCCCGGGCCCGCGCCCCGCCCTTCTCACCATCGCCGAAGAAATCAGCGAATTCCATTCCGCGTGAAGAATATTCTGCGACTCAGTGGCCGGGCTGCAGAATTAATAAATAAATGAGCAGGAATTCCGCGGCGCTGGGAACGGCGCTGGAAACTGGAACTCAGTCAATGGATAGGTGCCTCCGCCGCGGTGATGCCGTGATTCTGGAGGTACAGCGGGCGGAGATAATGAGGTATGAGCACAATTTGAGGTCAGTAGTGGAGTCAACGCAAGCTCCATGTAACTGTTTTAAAGTGCGCCGCACACAGCATTTCTGCTTTGGAAACACCTCTGGACGCGGCCCCAGATAAAAGTCAATCTTTTCAAATTTATCGCCCCACGGGCCTTATCCGATTCCATCAAATGTTGACCAGATTTGATACATTTCTTCGCGCCGCTGCGCTGCTCCAGACCGAAGTGCTTTGTCATTCTAAGTATTATTTGCTCGTTTGCACCTGTGAACCCATTTCTCTTACAGCCCGCGTAATATCAAGATCTCAGGCAATTAGCATATTTTTTGTGCAGCCATTGTTCGTTGAACTGCGGACATGGGAAGTGTGGGAAGTGTGGGAATTGACCTTAGCAAGACCTTAGAAATGTATCTGCCTTAGAGCCCTTTAAGAAAAATTTTCCTCAGCGAGCCAATGGGAACTTATTGAAGCGCAGCAGATAAAAGATCTAGAGTAAGTGTAAGTAAGTTCTAGACTTAGACTTGCGTTCGGAGTTCAACAAAAAGTTCATGTTGCTGGAAACAAGACGTAGACACGAATACCTTCTTACATTCACAAGAATTCTTCGCTTCTGAACACTTTCTCATGATTTGCTCATACTTGTATTATTATTTAAAAGTCGATAATAATATTGCTGCTAAAATGAAACAAAATAGAAAGTAAGTATAACTTTTAAAGAACATAGGCCAAACCACTAGTCAAAGAAATTTTCGACTTCAAAAAAACTTACAATTAGCTCGGGTTTGGCTTTTCAAACTTTATTTGCAAGTTCAAGAATTAACACGTGATTACCAATTTCTTTTTACGTATTCAATTTAGATTTAATTTTAACGGCAGTTACGATTCAAAAGAAATTTGAAATAAATTCACCACGAATAAAATTCACCACAGAGCTGGGGTCATCTCAGGCACCTTAATTTAACTGGGAAGCACAGCACGTGCTCAATGCGGCAAAGCGAATTCGTGGCCGCGGCAAATTCGTCTGACAGTTCCAGTCACTTTGCTAGTGACTAGTGACAGTCATTCGATAAATTGAGGTGTAGTTTTGCTCGTGCTGCTTTCTCATTTTTAAAATTATTATTTACCCTCTTTTATCGCGTGGCTCTTTAGATTTTATTTCGTAAATTTAAGTGCGAAAAACACACTGCTAAATTACAATGCGTGAAAACACTCCGCCGCACCAAACAGTGTACAATCTGGAAGAAGAGATTCAAGAAGCTGACGATGGCGAATTGATCTATTTCGAAGATGACCCCATGCCCGACGAGGATAGCGACGAGATGGAGGAGATCCTCGAATGTAGCTCACGTGAATTTGCACCTCGGCCTGACTTATTAACCTTTGTCACATTTCTAGTTGATGACTACGACAAGAACGACGCCGAAGAGCGTGTTCCCGAAAGGGATGATGCCCTCCTAACATTCCGCAAGCACACGGCCCCCGTCTTCTGTTGCTCGCTACACCCTTCAAGGGAGCTGGCTGCGACCGGCGGGGCAGACGACTGCGCCTTCGTTTGGAACTCAAAAACTGGCGAAGTGGTCCACGAAATCCGCAATCACAAGGACACGGTGGTCGCGGCATGCTTCAGCCACGACGGAACCTACCTGGCAACGGGTGACCTGGCTGGCGAAATCCAGGTCTTTAAAGTCCAGGACAACTTCAGAAGGGTCTGGGAATTCTCCATGGGCGACATGAGCTGGGCCAAATGGCACACAGCTACAAACGTCCTCCTGGCAGGCAGCGAGACTGGGGAAATCTACGTCTGGCGCATTCCTTCCGGGGTCTGCAAACTGATGTCGGGGAACGGACACAAGTGCGAGACTGCAGAGGTAATAAGCTGAATAATTGCTGCTTCCACTTTACTTTGAATGACTCCATTCTTCACAGCTGACCGCAGACGGTAAAAAACTGTTTGCTGGATACGGTGATGGCTCCTCAAAACTGTGGGACATAAAAAACTGCACTGCACTGGTGGAAGTTTCCTCGGACAGTCCTATGGGCCACAAGGAATGTGTGACCAGCGTTTCGACAGATCCAGAAAAATCACTCTACATGTCCGGTGGAGAAGACGGTAAAAACGAATCAACTTCATTAGGGTATGACTGTCACATTTCCTTTATTTTTAGGAAAAATCCTCATGATAAGCAACTCAGGGCCTGTCGGCGTCTTGGAACCTGCAGCAGGACCCATTGAGTCAGTTGCTTTCTGCTCAGATCCAGAACTCAAAATTGCTGCAAGCGGAACTTTGCATGGACAAATTGCTATTTGGGATGTGGTCAAACAGTCAATAAGAACAGTTTGCGAACACACAGAAATTGATGATGGAATCACCACGTAAGTATTCTCAGTAATGGGCCAATTTACTAATCTCAAAACAAAAATGAATTAGTTCAATATGGATCTATGATAATTATGGTCCGAACGTAAACTAAATGTTTAAAAAATCGGCGACAGTTAAAAACTGATTGTAAAAGAAAGACAAGTGTTTACGAACAAATACAATCCAAAATACAAGTTTTTTTTCATTCTTACATAATCACGTAATAAACTTTTATAGACTCAAATGGATCCCTGGACCAACTTTAATTTGTGGAACAATTCAGGGGAACATATTTGCATTCGACGGACGAAGTGGGAGTAGAAAATTCGATTTGCAAGGCCATGTAGCTGAAGTATACGACATGTGCTTCGATAGACGGGAACAAATCTTGCTTACAGCGTCAGAGGATTCCACCGCTAAAATATTTAAAATAGACTTTTAGTTTTGCCCATGCATTGTTAATTTTTTGTACATTGTCAAATAAAATGTAAATTGATTTTGTAACGCGAATTTTTTCAACGTATTTCTGAGAATCGGAAGGATGAAATAACACAAAGTATTAAGTACTCCGCTCATAGTTAGAACATCAAATTTTGAATCTACTTATAAAAAAATGTATGGTATCTGTATTTAATTAAAAGCGCTGAAAGAAAACGAATAAGGAACAAATTTTCAACTTTATAGCGCTAACGTAGCTCATTGGATTCGGAACCCCTTTGGACTAAAAGAGAGTTACCTTTTAAGGTTGTTAAATCAAATATTTAGTTTCACTTAACTATCTAAGTTCATTACTTAAGATAACCATTGGTAGCTTTTAGAAAATTCTTTTTAGGTCATCAAGGAAGACATTTCTCAGTGCTAAAACTTTTAAAACGTGTATGCATGAAATTAGCTAATTTTTCACTATGGTATCATATGTATTCTCTTATTGTAATGCCTCTGAAAACGCTGGCTTCGAACACAGAATTCAGAATTCCAGGAAATTGTAGAAATTTACGTCGCCAGCAAATTGTGTGCAATTTGTATTTTAAACAATCAGGAGTTTTTAACTATGACTTGATAACGTGCAAAAGAACACAAGGACATGACATAACGTCTTAGTTTAGGCCACGGAAGAAAGCCCAAAAAATATTATTTGTCTTTTATCATCCTGGCACCCTCAAAGGCTGACGTAAGAATTTGAAATCTAATTTTATATTTATTCTGTCCAAATCAAACAGCCATAAAAGGATTGTCATCTGGCAGACGACCAGACGGTATCTAATCACGTTTACTGGGGAGTGTACGGAAACACATTTAACCTTTAAGTCTTTAGTGAGAATACGACTTTTTTTCTTCAAAGAAAGACGTTATTCCTTACATAAGATGCATCAACCTTCTACTTAAGCCCAAAACCCTGCAAAATACTACAAGTCGTCGTCGGTACCCCCTCCAGGTTGTTTTGTATCTCAAGATTTGATCTCGTCAAGCGTATTCCATATCTTGACTTCCGTACTCCCATAAGTAGACATTAGTCAACATGTCGAGTACGTGTGATTATAAGCCCCGTGGTACTTAAGAAAGAAAGAAAAACATAATCTCTAGTTAGTTTGGTGTTCAACGCCGTGGGTACCGCAGTCGACCGTCGATTTTCCGTAAAGTAGTACGCAGCCGCAAGTTGTCTCGCGAAGATCACCGTGCTGCGCAGACTAAGAAGTTCGCTGATCGTGGAAGAAAACTCGAAGTTTTGCAGTCATAGTCGTCGTACCTTAATTAAAGTAGAAGGAAATTAGGTTTTATAACGCCCTCGCCATGAAGCCGTCGAAGTCCTGCTGGGTGCTGTATTGTGTGATTCTAGGATTTCTCCTGGGCAATGTGCCCTGCAACGCATCCAAAAAGTACAACCGGTATCTGGCACATATCTTCAATAAGTACGGCAGTGGTGGTACTATGTCTTTTGAGGTATGTGTTCACTCCAATTATCGAATTAGTGGCATGCGTACTTTTCGCAGAATAGCCCATTAAGCTACAGAAGTGATACGGTTGGTGCACAGATTAGTCTCAATTTTCGCTCGGCATAAAGCGCGCCCCTCGACATTGCTCCTTAGCACATGTTCAGGTAGGTCCCTAACTTGCGACCGATTTCAACCGTCTTCGCTTTTTGCGTCCATCGGAAAAGTCTCTATTAGACCTTAGAGCAACAACCTCTTGTAACCTTTCATTCTAAGTTACAACAAACTACGGAACTATCTTTTCATCTCGGCAGTTGTTTACATATTTCAAATTTACGTAAACCGCGGATTCAGTCCGCCACCGCCAATTAGAACCGGAAAAGTAATTAAAGTAATCAGCGAAGTGATATAATACTTTCCTTAGATAGCCTCGGGTCAATGGTTTTACAATTTATTTTTCCTAACCAAATCGAGAAAATCCTCATAAGGTCAATTATGTTTTAAAAAATGGCATGTCTCAAACTGCATTAAATATTTTTACAGAAATTATGCACTCTGTGGAATCACGTTCCAATGTTTTTACATTGCAAGAAAGCATTGAGGGAAAAATTTAAACATTTTCTTGATAAGTCGTGACGCAAGATGAAAGACACCTGGAATTATTATCAAAACATTGGAGTATTTTTCTTTTATTAATATATAACACGAGTGTGAGCCGCTGTTATGTCTCTCCATTCTGCAGATACCTATAGCAATCTGCTTTGTTAAAATTTGTGCAGCATTCCACATTTTAAATGTTTTAATATGGTATAGATAAATAAAAGTTATGAGAATATTGTTTCTACAAATTGAAAATTCACTTGATACATATTAATTTACATAGAGCAGTAATATCAAATAATCCTTTAATCTCTGGAGCTCATATTCGCACATTAATAAAAGACAAAATTTCTTATATAATAGTACCTACAGAATGATAACAATAAAGCTAATAACAGTAAGTAAAAGAAAATCCGATTAGCACAATTATGTTAATGGTCAATTTTTAAATTACATATATGTATATGCATCTCGAGGAAAGATTCATACTAAAAAATTAATAATTAAAATTAATTAATTAAAAATCTCTTTGAAATACTTTGTTAACAAAAAAAATCTTTAAAATCTTAGTGTCGAAATTCAGCAGGTAATTAAACATGAAATAAAATGTTTTTAAATATGTATTTCAGTTCCTACGTTCAAACTGGACAAGATCTATAAATTAGTTTTACAAAAAATTTCTTACTAAAAGAACTATCTAGGGGTCGGTTTTTTTTACTTAACCTATGTATGTACATATACATATGTGTGTTTAGTTTAAAAGATATGATTTACCTTACTATCACGATTGCGTAAAAATTACAAAAAAGAATAATTTATTTCCACACCATATATAACGCATGTAAATATAAATTCGGCTTCACATTTTTTATATTTTTAGGTATAATTCTAACACATTTTTCAAAAACTTGAATGACCTCATGGGTAATATTTCATGAATCTCCTTGTGATTATTACATGCTATAAAATTCCACATTCGTAACGAGCCTATTTACCCCAAAGGGAGAAATTCGTTGTACTTTACTTGTGGCAAACAAATCAACTTTTGACTTTATCAGCAGAAAATTTACACGATTTTCTTCGAATCTTTGTCTCCAGGCAAATTGTTAACAAAAATATTATTGTTCGGGGCTATCTCAAAAGTTGTAGGTTGCACAGAATTTCAGAAGTGGTAAACTGAAAGTGACACATTTGCGTTCTGTCAACTACACAGACGGAGGGACTCGCAATAAACGCCTGCTAAATATTTGCAAAGTACATACAATAAAATTTCGGGCTGATAAAAAACTACTGGTTCCGGCTTTTATGCGCGTTATAATACCAACTATTGCTGGAGTGCTTTGCAAATTGGTGATCAAGTCGATTCAATTTACACGAATTTCTGTACTTTTCTTAATATTTATGTATTCTAGGCCCTACTGTGGTCCATTTTTATTTACCTTATTTATAAATTATGAAATCAAGTCACTTTTGTATAGCGTAGATGTTTTATGTTTATTAGGGAAATGAAAAGTTTACAAACCCTCTTTTCGGCGCCTTCTTTACTTGTCCAACACATTCTTACAATGTCAACCCATATCCCCCCTTCATTCTTATTAAACTGCAATATTTAATTATAAATTAGATTATTTGTTCTTATCTGTTAAGTTTAATTTAAGCTATGTATATATCATTACAGCTTGTAATAAGCGAAATAAGTAGATAAATAAATGCCTGTGTTACGTTTTCCAATATAAATACATATGTATATTATGTAATTATATGGCACTCTTCGTTAAAAAACCTTGCTATTTGCGTTTTCATACAAAATTGAAAATGGGGGAGTCGTTACCAAATGCGTTAATAAACTTTAATTACTTCAATAATTTTAATTTTATTGACTTCTCTTTATCAAGACTAAATTTCAAATCTAAAATCTTATATCTGAAAACATATCTCTAAGTTAATAGATATGTATATGTATACATATTTATGGGTATGATAAATAGATTTATTTTGGCACTAGAAAAGAACTTTGTTTAATTTTGATTATTTTTTCAATTACCAAATAATTTGTTTTGTTTCTTTAATAATATAAGTTATTCTGTGTAATCTTTCCAGGGATTGGAGCATCTTATGCATAGTTTAGGATTGGGGGCCTTAGAATTCAACCCCACCCACACGATAGAGGAACATAGACCGGATGGGTACAAGATGCCAGACCTAACCCTAGACGATGACCTGTCGGGCGGCGACAACGATTTGTCCAACGCGAAATACTCCAGCGACGCGATGGAGGTCAGAGAGCTGTTGCCGAGCACGTCTGAGGATAATAAGAAAACAGGGCAAAATCTGAATGAGTTAAGTGATCTAAACGACGAAAACCTCCTGACCGTCGACGGAAACAAGCTCAACTTCAAGGAAATGCACGACCCGAAGCATCGCCACCCCCGCCACCACGGTGAGTGATCTTAGTTCTATGTATGTCACTACAAACTCTCTGTAGTGCAGTCTGCTCGCTCCATTAATAACAGCACCGAGTAATTGCAGCAATTACCTGAAATTTATGACTTAATTGGGGCATTAACACGCTTCAGCCGCTTAAGATTTCATAATCGCTCAGCCAGTTGCCACTGTATGCCTTTTATAGTGCTATGTACTCCCTCTTCCATACGCGAATAAATGAGCATGAATTTCATATTCCCACCTTTTTATTCACTATTGTTTTTTTTTATTTTCTTAATAACATTTGCAAAATAAACCATATTCTGGTTTACAATGTACATATAGGTAATTGCAGTTTTATATAATTTAAAAAAAAAAGTTTTTCGGCACACATAAGTAAACAGGAAACTGCAAAAGAATCTATAAACTATAAAGTGGTCTTCAGGGAAATTATTGGAATTTGCAATTATTGAATTGTTCACTGATTAGCTGCAGAGGCCGTTCTTGCATCAGGTCAATCCTTTCAGAATCTTCGTTATTTATCGAAGAATTGCCCGTTCAACAGAAATTACTTAATGAGAAGTCTTTTCAAAAACCAATCGCCGGCTGTTTTCATGCCAATTTCAAAACGCTTGACTCTTATTTTATTACATGACCTTAGAAGTCATTAAAAGAAACATTGGAAAACTTCACCCGTTCTTAAATTGTTTACATGTCACTCTATTTTTAATTCATATGTACATATTTAAGCACGAAGTTAGAAATCGATTTTCAGTTTTACAGGGAAGATGCTTAGGAATCAAATCACTTTTACCATTAATGCAACCTATTTGTACCTAATATGAACAATTAGAATTATTTGATATTTTTTTTACAGCGATAGACAGTAGCTTAAAGAAGGGTCCTTAAATGACGCAACGTCGAAATCCATAATCAATTTCTTGTAGAAAAACTCTCAAATGTCGGTTAATGAAAATTGTTTTGATTGCGATGTGCTTTAAAGCGTATAATGAGCACAACCAAAGCATGCACTGCAAGATCTATTTATTATGTTAATGTTCTGGGGCTAGAAATACTTCCTAGAAAGCGAGTAGAATCACAAATTTTGCCAACAACATAAGAAAACATAAGTAGAAATATTACCTATTTTTATTTTGTATATTACAATTTGTTTTATTATTACAAATTTTTCACAGTACATACTTTAAAAATAAGAACTAATATTTATTTATAATTTGGGCAGATACTAATGAAAGAATTTAAAAGAAAAAAAAACGAGTCGCATTCAGCACTTCTTTTGTTATTGTTTTTCACAATTTCCACTATCGCAGCTTCTCTCTCCCAAGTAATCCCTTGGCTGTTTGCTTTTGTGAAAACTACTCATCTTATCGCCTTTAGACGAAGCTATCAGTTAATATGTATCATCTCGTGGAAACTTTATCTTATTATATTAAACCAAGAGTCAACACTTTGTTATTAGTGATCCAACTCGACGTGGAGTTCAATGATTTTCCGGTAGGAAGTAATACTATGAAATTAATGCACTCTATCTCTAACTGCAATCATTTCTGAAAAACAGTCCGGGCATTTGTTGACACAAGAATTTGTGTGGCATAAAAAAGATTGGTGATTTTCATTTTTTAATTCCTATTCCTTTCAAAATTGAAGATATGTAAGAGAAAGTAAGTAAGTAAGAGCTAATTTTCGTTGCTATATTTTCATTTCAAAAGAAAATTTCTTCAATACATATTTGTAAAGTAAAAAAAATATATAAGTAAATGTAGAATTTAAACGCTCTTCAGGAAATTAAAATACATTCCTTTAATTTTAGTGCTATTTATTTTCCTACATTTTGTGTAAATCTACAACTGTTCAGAATATTACAAGTTATTTAAAGTATGTAAGTTAGCTGTAAGTGGTGTCAATTAAATATGATTATGATAAACCAAAACCGAGACATTTACATATATATTTTTAGCGTATTTCGCCTAATTTGACTCTGTAATGTAAATGCTTTAATCTAGAAATTGTCGCAAAATTTAAAAAAATTTGTTCTTAAACATGATAGTAATACCCGATAATTAAAAATGCATTTGCCTTCAGCAGCTGATCCAGTGACGGGAAACAAGTGTCTCTCCCCGAAGTCCATAATGAAGCTAGTCGTCGACCCAGATGAAATTCAAGACGGACAAACGCTGAACTACAAAATAACTGCCCACGAGGGTAAATCAAAGCGACATGCCGCTGGTTCACCTTCTTCTAGTCATGACGAGGAAGAGAGCTACACCGAGTTCCTGAGCTCGTTGCAGATAACTCCGTTAGCCTTCATGAAAATGTGCCCAGCCCTCCTCGCCCAAATCGACCAGGACGCATGCGCCAAGATGATCGTGTCCGACCACGAGGTCAACCCAACGAAATACGCCTACGGTAATCTCTGTCTGTCCACCAGTCTTTCTCAATTCTGACCTGCTTTTTTCCAGCCTGGATTTACGCCTCGATAGCCATCTTCATAATTTCCTGCTGCGGCCTGCTGGGGGTTGCGATTGTGCCTCTAGCGAAGTCAGTGGCGTACCACGAGATCTTGAAGTTCCTCGTGGCGGTCGCAATTGGAACGCTTTGCGGAGACGCCCTCATGCACCTTCTGCCACATGCCCTCGGCGGGGGGCACGGCAAGGAGGCGGAGTCCTTCGGAGAGGGTCACGACAAGGAGCCGGTTTGGCTCTGTGGGTGCGCCTTCGCCACCTCCCTCTTCATGTTCTCCCTGGAAACACTTCTTCCCTTGATAAGGGGCAACAGCGGCCACCACGAGCACGGCCACTCCCACAACTCCAGGAACCGACCCTCGCGGAAGGCGAGCACCGCCACAAACATCGACATGGAGATCCCCACGAAGGAGAAGGTCTCCTCGACAGGTGCTAGGGAGCTCAACGTGATGCTCGACGAGGAGAAGATCGACAAAAAGGGGATTTCCCTCAGTCCAGTTGCGTTCATGGTGGTCCTGGGGGATGGCCTGCACAACATCACCGATGGCCTCGCGATTGGAGCAGCCTTCGCGGGGGACCCGGTCACGGGGATGGCCACTGCGCTAGCCGTGCTCTGCCATGAGCTCCCCCACGAACTGGGCGACTTCGCTCTGCTCCTCCAGACGGGAGTGAACATAAAAAGGGCCATGTTCCTCAACATAGTTTCGTCCGTCCTCAGTTTTATGGGGATGGCCGCAGGTCTCCTGCTCGCCGGGATGCACAGCGACATGGTGAAGTGGATCTATGCCAGCACGGCGGGCTCCTTCCTCTACATCGCCCTTTCGGATCTGATCCCAGAAATGAACAAGGAAGGGCAGCACGACGTCAAAAATTGCTTGATACAGATTTTCGGCATCTTCTTGGGAGGAGTGATCATGCTCACGATCGCCCTCGGCGAAGACGATCTTAAGGCTCTGTTTCAATGACTGCGGGGGATGGTCTGCGTGCTGTGAGTGCTGCTGTGACATTGTTGAGTATTGTATTTTATTATATTTTAGTAGTTAATTCAAAATATGCATACAATATATTTTTGTTTAAGTACTTCAAACCTTTTTACTTACATGATACATCCCCATTCTTTCCCATTAGTACTTTTGTATTGTTTATTTGGGTTTGATGTCAATGAACTAAAAGAAAAATATTACTAATACAAAATATTTCTTTTGTACCGAGTGGATGCCAGGCTATTTTAGTTCTCTATGCATGATAAGAAAAAGCTTTTCTTCCGAAATGTAGGTATTTTTTTAAATAATTTTAAATGGAGTTTAGCAAACTCCCACTATTCTCTACCACAACCACTACACCTACACCTAACACTAAATTGTTTACAGAAATATTGAACTTACAGTTTACAATTTAAAAAGTAAATTGAAATATATATCTACATATAAAAATTTAAGGTGTAAGACTCAGATTCGAATACTATTTAACAAGTATAATTTAAATTAAGCAGTAATAAAAGAAATAAAAATTTGAAGAAAGACAATGAAGCTACAATTTTGTATTGTTTCTCTGTACTGAAAAAATTAAGAAACAATTTGGGAATACCCTATCTGGGGTTATTACTTGTTTAAGATAATTACAAACATCAGCAGTTGTCTACTTTGATAACAAATTTTAATTTAAAGCTTCTCTGCAATTGGAAACAATGGCAATAAACGCCTTTTTTTAATATCTACTAAATCACGACTCATAAATAATTGCAGACTTATCGATATAAACGGACAAATAAAAAAAATTATACCTAGCAAAAATGTCATATACCTAACTGCGCTGATAACGAAAATATCAGACTTTTAATGTGTGCAGTAAATCACTTCGGAAATATTAATAACTCAGATTTAAAAAATTGCCTATAGTGCGATGAAAAAAAATACCCGCATAGCTAAAATCTTGAACGCCGGAGCGGAGTAGGGAGTATACTTAAAATCAAGCAGATATTTGTGGAATACAATCGATCCAGAATTTTGTAATGTTTTAATAGAAAGGAAGCAAGCCCTACAGGGGCGCTAAGAAAAAATATAAAAATAATACCGCCGGAACAAAAACTTTCTTAAATTGTCAAAGAATGCTTTAATTATTTGTGTTTAGACATTTTATTTCCTTCAAAATATTATTTTTTATGAAGAAGAAAAACTAAGCCTGACAAAAATAATTCTCTGATATCAAAGTTACTGATTTATAAAGTAGCTTTCGTATGTATCATTTGAAGGGTATAAAACAAAGGTTGCAATCTCCATATTTGTTAAAATATCAAAGACTGTTCTCATAACGTTTTATAAATAAAGCCACTACTAGTAGATTATCCATAAAAATAAAACCATTCATTCACAGCAAAATAAAATACTAAACGAAAATGCCATTCCCGTTTTCAAATCTCACTTCACAACTTCGGCTGCCGTATTTTAATAATCGATTGATGAAGACTTTTACATCACCCTAAAAAGATTCTGAGGCAAATTTTTTTAATGCGATGTTACATGTAGAGGTACTTTTTGATCTTTAGTTAATACAATTCTTTCAGGTCTTTACATCAAAATACAAGTGAATTCCTTTCGGGGCTCTCAGCATCTCTTTCTTAATGCTGTACACCTACATAAAACCATTTGATAACATAATAATAATAATAATAACCTCCGTAAAGTTCACTTTAAAGTATAAACTAAAGATGTTCATAATATCAGTAACTACCTATTTGTTTTTTTAATTTCAAATGACCGTGCAGCGAATATTTGTTCAACCCGCTTTCATAGTCGTTTTCAAAGTAAACTACAGTTTATGAAACAAGTTCTTATGAACGCAGCGAGTTATTATTTTTTAGAAATATTTGCTAATTACTCTCCACTTTGCTTTGGGTACAATAATCGTGTCCGTGTCCGTAGATCTGTCTGTAGAATTTGTTTTAGTTTACGATAGCTCTTGTAAAAATGTACTGTTTTTAACTTCCCCTCTTTCCTAATATTGTAATTCATAAAGACTCTGTTGTGTTTAATTTTCATACAAAAAACATTTTTGTTAATAAAGAGAGCTCTGGGTCCTAACATTATTCTGAATTGTTTTGATTTTTACCAACTTTTTATGAGTTTTGTAAATTGTTTAAATTTTACAATAACAACAGGCACCTCTTAATGAACGAAAACTGAAAATAAATATGTAATGATCATAAATAAAACAAACATATTCGTCTTGTATTTAAAATGTATTTAAATTAAAAGAAAAGTATGAAGATAAATCTTGATTTGAATTTGGAATAATTTACAGTCTAGTGAGCCATAAATTTCATAAAATAACTTCTAGTCCTAATTTTACAAATCGCATGAAAAAGTCATGAATAATTTGGCAAATATAGGTACCTATCTACATTTATTTCTCTGTACAATTTTTATTATATATATATGTGTAGGCGACCTTAACCATACTTCGTGGGAGCACGTATACTTTTATATTTATAATTTGCATCTATCAATTTATAGTGTAAAGAACATATTCAACATAAAAGTTGAACTTCTGAAAATGTATTTTGTGTTCAATAAAAAACAATGCCTTCTGAATAAGCATTATATACTTGTGTATGTATTATGATAGGCACACGGTTTGAAAGAAAGATATGTGGGCTGTTTTATTTTGACCCTTTTGGGACTTTTCAATAATAACTTTTGTTTTCACATCTAATAACTTCATCTCCAAAAAATGCCAAACTATTTAAATTGCAATCTTAACATAACTGCTACTATCATAATTACATTAGTATGGTGATATTGTACATTATAAAATGCCTTTGGCCCCAGTTAATGGAAAAAGTAGCACATAGAAACACATAAACATAACTTAATTTGCCTTAACAGAACCTCTCTTTCTTAATAAATATCGCTTACAATGACAAGTTGTTGTAATGGAATCTTGACTTTAACTTTAATTACTAGTTCTATTTTGCACCCATTCAAAGTCACCCCTCACAGTTCTCTCGTTCACGTTAAAATTAAATACTTAGAGGGTAGGAAGAAGTCTTGTCATTCGAACTTTTCTTGGTTCGGCATGCAAATGAAGAATTTCGAACACCATAAATTTATCTCCTGCGACAGTCGCGTCAGCCATCCGATCGGTCTGTAGATCGTTGCGTAGTACATCGGGATGCCGGAGAGGATGATCGCCGTTCCAACACCCACCTCCAGCGGGGAGACGTAAAATGATGAGATCACGAGGAAGCTGCACGTAAGGAGGTATATCAAAGGAAGAGCTAAGTTGACCTGAAATGAAAGTTACCCTTAGTATGAGTTATTGCTTTTAGGTGTAGTCTAATTATTGTAGAAGAGTTGGCGATATTAATATAGCACACAATCGACTTATACAGCAATATTCAATTTAGCAGTAAAATTGTATATTTTTATTACTATTTAAATTGTAAAATGTGATATACCTACATACATAATAAGCTAATATGTCATTTCTACGGCTTTCGAGATATTGGGAAATTACAATATAATTTTTTAAAGACTTTCTAACAAAACCAAACATTAAAATTACCTTAATTGGTCTTTCAGTCTTTGGTTGTTTTCTGCGCAACCATAAGAGGCCAGAAATTGACATCAGTGTGAAAAGAGCTTCAACAAAGCTCACATAATTGATTAAGGCGTACACGTCTCGAATGAACAGTAGAACGAGCGTCAAAAGGCACTACAAAAAAATAATATATGCGTATCATAAATAGGGAAGTCGAAATTGTATTATTAAAGCGACTTACCAAAAATATCAATGAAGGCACAGGAGTAAGGCAATGGATATTAATTAACGAAATGGCGGCTGGCAAATGGCCATTTCGAGCGCCGACAAAGAACAGCCTTGAAGACGCAAATATCGCGCCGTTCAAGGACCCAAAGGTTGAGCAAGCCACGAAAAAGGGCATCAACCACGACATGAAACCCAGCATCCTTTGGCCGAAAGTCACAGCCACCGCCTCAGATGCCAACATCTCCTCTGTTGAGAGAACAGAGAAATATGCGATATTGGTCACCACATAAATAATAGTTACCAATGGCATCGATATGCAGATCGCTTTGGGGAGGTTTCTGTAGGAAGTTTCAAATAATTTTACTTATTTTCGTTTCTGGTTCATTTAAATTTTTGTCGAAACCGAACCAAAAGCCAAGTCTAATGCTGTTTTTAATTTAGATCTAAAAATATAATTCTTTTCGTGGTCGAATCATTACACTTGGACAACCAACGTCGACTATTATTTTAACTTAAACTTCAAAATACTAGAGACGATGGACGTTATTTGGTTCGATGTCGAGTTGCGTGAGTTTGTCGTCTAGAGGCGTTGTTTACCTGTAAGGATCCTTAAGCTCCTCTGTGACAAAATTCAAATAGTTCCAACCTGAATAAGAGAACAGGCCGTTGTAGAAGGCCAAAGCAATGAATCCTGGTGACAGATTCGACCCCTGGATGGGATTAGCCCACTGTTCTGTGTGACCAGAGCAAAGGTACCATATGCCAGCACCAACTATAACTAATAAGGCTAAAATTTTTGTCCCTGTAAAGATGTCTGTTACACGTGTTACCCATTTCACATTATAGCAGTTAATCACAGTTAAGAGACCTGTGGGGCAGTAAGATGTCATTAGTTAAAAATACAATTTAAAAGGAATAAAATGACTTACATGTTATTACAGCGGCCAGAAGTTGAACAGCTTCGTAAGGCGCGTCGCATGAAGGCCAAAATGGCTGTAGTAGGTACTGCGCGAACGTCAGAGCAGTTATTGCGTTTCCTGTAGGCACTAGGATCAGCAGCGCCACCCAGAGGTATAAAAAGGCCGGAAGTGGCCCAAAGGCGACTCCTATGTAAGCGTAATCGCCTCCTGATTTCGGTATCATCGTACCTGCAATCGGAAAACAATGTAAGTTAGCAAAATCCATATTAATATATTGTTACAAATTAACGAAATCGACAAGTTTCATCTTTGGTACGAAGGAACATTATTTGCCACAAAACCAACTAGGAGATGTAATAGCACGACCAAGAAATTCTAAGAAATTGAGGAAAATCGTAACCTGAAAAATTTTCGGGTCGCTAGTTTTGAACCAACGCAACCGAGTTTTCTTATATTCATAGAATATAAATAAAAATCTAATGCACTATCGAAAATTTGAATTTAAAAATGGTGGATCCAATACGACGACCATAATTTCCATTTCTACGTATGCACTTTCTTAATGTTACTAAATTGTAATTGATTGTTGGAATTTGGAAATTCAAGAGAATTTAGCATCTTCAGAATATACATATGTAATAATCACAATTTGTAAGTTTTTCGGAGTTTTCGCAATTGCTAATTTCGAATCTTCTATCAATGAATTCAAACTAGCATATCTAAACTTGTTCCCAATGAAAACATTTTCGGTTAAATATGTAAATACATGGGGTTTTTGGTTGTGAAAAATGTTAAAGGATGTTAGTTAAGAAAAGTCGAATTGAACTATTTAAATAGTTTTATATTTTCACCGGGCGAAGCAGAGCATCTCAGCTAGTTAGTCTTGTATAATTTGCGCAGACGTTATCGTGATCAGTCAACTCGTCCATTGAGCGCGGAACACTTGTCCCACGGCGGCGACAATAGGTCCATTTTACTCAATTACTACTACTCCAAACAGTGTGTAATAACGCACTCAAGGAATTCTACGCTATCGCCAATCTGCGTTAATTCGATTAAGAGGTGACTCTTGACCAGTTTCTTTCAGTGTTCATGAACATTCGCATTCAGCCATTCTTCCTCTATCAAGGTGATCAATTTTTGGGATTCGAATCGAATTATTTTGTTGTGTTAGGCACTGGATGTATGTAATTGGATTGACGCAATTTAAAAGTGAGTTTTTACAACCCAGAATCATTTAGATTCTTCCTCAAATTTTTATAAATCATAACATATGTACATAGATTATTTTTCTTTATATACGTTCTCGCTTTCATTGAAAAAAAATGATAGACGGTAGACCCAAATTATTTAAGTTCCGAAAACGGACAACTTAAAACATTAAAGCATTTTTAAAACAACAGTCTACAATCATTAAAATCGAATACACTTATAGTTATGAAATTCTCTATGCGCCGTAGCGGGATGATAGTTGTCAAATATATTTATTAATTTTCCTTTGTATAGAAACTGCATATTGTTTAACAATTCAAATTAAAAATGTGAGCTTATTTTCGTATTACCTACATAAATACATATGTATATGTATATATAATCGATTTAAACGTCACTTTAATTAAAAGCTTTTATTCTATAAAATTTGCATTTACTTGTAAATATTGTTGGATTGTTTTCTCTACAGACTTTAAACTGAATATTACTATAAATTACCACATAACATATTTGCGTAAGTCCGCAATATTTATGTATATTAGTTGGTTTTTATTCAGTCGATTTTTACTCCATGAATTTTTCACAAATCACTCTAGAAAAAAAGTTTTTGTACACAATAAGTAAAAATATAAAACGCAATTGTAATATACAATCCTTAATTGCATTTCTATTTATGTACATCAGCAACGAATTCTCAAAAAATTATTCTAAAACGTTGAACATTTGCGTAAATAAGTTACTAAGTTACCCATTACACAAGGGAACAAGGGTCAGACAACCAGAACACTAATCATATATTTTTGTTGTCCTAACTTTCCCTTTTATGCATCGAGTCATCAAAGTGTTGTAACAGGTCTAATATATATGTACATATGTATAAAAAATCTAATACATTTTATTTAAATTGATATAATTTCGGTTGAACTAGCCTACTATACACACGTCCTCATAACAGATTGTTTAAAATATTACGAATCACAAAATCTTGTTGTTTTTGTGCTTGGGGGAGATTGAGCACTGAGAGATCATTATATTAAGGATTGGCAAGCAAGAATTACGTATCAACCTGGAAGCAATAACGTCAAGTACCCACCTTTAGTTCATCCCAAAAGAGTTATCTTAGCTCCCTTACACATTAAATTGGAGTTAATAAAATATTTTGTTAAAGCAGTGGACAGAGGAAGCGAAGGATTCAAATATTTAAAGACAGTATTCCCTCAAATTAGTGATGCTAAGCTGAAAGAAGGAGTTTTTATAGGCCCGCAAATAAGAAAATTAGTTAAAAATGAACTGTTTACCCAAAAATTAAATCAAAAGGAGCTGCAAGCATGGAAATGTTTCGTTGCAGTCATTAAGGGCTTTCTAGGCAAAAAAAAAAAATAAGTAAAAACTAGCAAGTTGTACGAAAATGTTGTTGTCATTTAGACTTTTTTCCTGATAATCTTGGTATGGTGAGTGATAAACAAGGAGAGATGTGCGAACAATAGAAATAAGGTACCAATTACCAGTAAGATCCAGCTATCAAAGGAGATTTTTGTTGGTTCTTCAAAAAGGAAGATTCAACATCGCACAAAAGGCAAAAGAAAAGCCATTAACCAAATTAGACCCGTTTCTTTTGGCTCAAGATACTCTTTAATAGTGGACTATTTAAAATTAAGGCCATTATGATAAAATTGGTTATGCTTTTAATTTATATAATTTTTTAAATGAATATTTTTGTTCTTTATCTCAATTTTTTTAAGTATCACTGTATCTATGTATAAATCTAGATACATTCACTTTCAGTTTCTAGTTATGTAAGGCAATTGTAATCTAAAGCAAGTACATTTTTGTTAGTTGTATAAAAAAGTTGAGAATTTGTTCCCTTGTGTAATTTTTTCTACTTTAATCACAATAAAAATCGCGGAAGCCGTCTGATGGGAAGGTTTGTACGATTGACTCTTATTCACACTTATTCATTCAGCTTAAAAACTGGAGTTAAAAATGTTCTTATATTATTTCTTAAATAATGTGCTTTCTTGAATATTTATTTCATCACTAGACTAGATGCAGTTTTAATGGTTCTTTTATTTATTTTTAAATCTCTAAATGTATATTTAGTGCAGTTATTGCACTTTTTCTGTTGTCTATTTTAAAATTTTGCAACTTGTAATTATGAGTCTTCACTAGCCTGTGGAAGGCTGATTATCCTCAAGTATTCACTATACTAACAACTAACTATGTTCTTAGGGAAAAACCGATAGATTCAATCAAGCGAGCAAAGTAGGTTGGAGCGTTAACAACCTCAAACACCTGTCTTACCTTGAGCACAGAATGCCAACGATAGCTGCTTTGGCATTGGATCAAAATTAATAAGAAACGTGAAAGCCATCAGCGTCTTCAGGCGGCAGCATAATTACAAATAATCGATTGGAAAATTGAAGTGAAAAGCTGCCATTATTATTATTCAGAGATGTTTTTATTAAATATTTCGTTGCCCTCAAATGCACTTACTTCGCTTATAACCTCCGGCACCTACACATCTTGAGGTAGGCTGGGAAATCATTTCAATAATTTCTTCAGTCTGAGAATTAAACGAAGAAAAGAGCTTTCTTAGCAGAAAGAGACCTCAAAGGTGTTCTCTTTTCTTAGAGACGACACGATCCTCTCTGGTGCTGCTGAACGCGCTCTCCTCATCCACCTTTCCCAGGTGTGCCTACTTGCTCTTAGAGTCTCCACGTTGCTAACTTTTTCTGCAGCGCTAGCGTCTTCTAGCGACGGGCCAATTGCCCCTTCGTCTAATAATTTCGGGTTTGGAAACATGTGCTCGAAGTTGCGTCACAAATTAAACGTATGGGCTCATTTCGCATGGCAAAGGTGATGGAATTTGCAAATAAGCTGAATGCCACCAAACGGTTGCATCTTGGACTTTTTTGGTCCCATCGATAGACTCCAAATCTTCTAAAATATGATTAAAATTAATAACATGCGGGTTACAACATTTTTTTCGCTGTTTGAACGCATTTTTTGTAAATACATATTAGGACAACTGCTAAATGTTGATCGGCGTCTGTAAATTTTTACTGTCTGCCGCATGTCGTGACGACCGGAATAATTTTATTGATGTACTCAACGGGTGGTGGGATGCCTCGTGGCCATAAAAAGACAAGTAATTGACTCCTAGCGCAGAAAGAACGCCTCACTGGCTATATAGAATTGATTTTCTATAAAAACTCATTCGTCTGCCGCCGGAGCAGTTCCCCCATATGCAAAATATGCCAATCGTTTTATTCGATTATCGCCAGGTGCATAAGCAGAAAGGAATTGGCTTTGCATGCATAATTTACAGAAATACAAAATTCTTCAACTAAAAACTAATAATTTGTTTTTAATACATCGATTTAAAATGTGTATTATTATTATTCCTCACTCGTTATACGCATTTACTAGGAAAAAGGAATTATTTGTACTTGTGATGTCCTTTAATGCAATGGGCCTTTTTACAACAATGTAATAATACGACACGCACGTCATATTTCAACTTTTCGCTACGCTGCATTTGACTTTGTTTATGCCATTTGATTATGTCATTTCAAATACAAAGATGATGTCGCTCGCATTCATTTCTGCAAATTTGAGTCGTACGCATTTTTAAACTGTGCGGGAAGATGAATGGTGTCTTAATTCTACAATTTCAAAACATTCCTTTTTTTCTTGTAGGTATGTCAACAATAAATTTCCCAAAATGCATATCTTCACCAAGAATTTATAGGATTTTGCAATTGCTGTAAGTAAGTCAAATTATTCAGCAATTTAAAAAGAAAACAGTCTGGTTTTAAAAACTTTAAAGATAAATCTATACTCGTATGTTCTAACTAGGTATAACTCTTGCGAATATAAGTACCTACAAAAACTTTTTATTTATTATTATTAATATTTGTGCGGTGCGGTCGTTATTAAACTGTTTCCTATCTTTTTCTAAAGTTATAAAAGTACTAAATTAAAGAATGAAAATGCTTTAATTTTAAAGCCTATGTATTTGAAAACAATCTAAATATGCGAAGATGATTTTTTTTTATTGCAACTAAACAAAAAAATATGTGAACAATTTTCTTAGCTTATCGACACTTTTAAAGTTTTTACACATTCCTTAAAAATAGATTTTACTAGAGCGTTATCATTAAGACCCCCGCGAAGAATAATCTATTGAATGAAAGAACATTTTTAACACTCGACCCAGTTGTTATCAAGGGATGAGAAATACAAGTCATACTGATAACCTCATCTTTTTTTCAAGTCGATTAAAAATTGAACGCAACGAATCCTGACGACAACAAACTTTTATTGAAGTCAAAGATTAATTAAAATATATTCTCGGAAAGAGCAAGGCGAATCTGATACTTTTTTTTATTACGAAAATTTAATCATATAACAGGTTATTTTCTGAAATTTTAATATAACCTTGAAATTAAAGTTCATTTAATTAATAACTAATTTTTAAATATTTCTTCGCTTTGAAAACACTTTGCGTAGTTAGCAGAAAATGGTAAAACATGATAAATCCGGTCTAATGAGTGTAGAGTGTGCACGTTTTTAGAAAAATGGTGCAGTGAGTGGTTGTTTGAGAAATTTGATTAAATGGTTTAAACTACCGACTTCACGATGCTATACTATTCCTAATATGTATTTATTTATTGGATATCCACTCAACATTTCAAATTGGTTGCAAAATCAAACAATCCAAATAAATGATTATTTAATCTTTTGAAGAATCAAATCTCGAAATCTTGTCAGTCTGTTTGACAGTAATTCATCCGATAATTGATTGCTTGGAAAAAACGCTTAAGTGCATTTGAATTAATTAGTGATTAATTTTCCATTTGTATCTCAACCACTGATAGTGCGATCTTGTTCAGGAAAGGGAACTAAAAGTGAAATTAATAACATTGTACTACTACGGCCCACTTGTTCGGAAGCGTGTGAATCACATACCTAACTACATATAGCTCAAAATCAGTCTAAGCCAAAAATAGTTCTCCGAGAAATTTAAGCGATAAGCCTTCTACCCGACTGATAATTAATTAATCAATTGTGAAGGAAGCGATAAGAATTTTCCAAAACTAGGACATGCGTTTGTTATTTCCGTGCGCATCAGCACGCAAATGTGTTAATTGCGTCTGAATGTTATCGCCTCCGCTGAGCAGAACGAAAATGCAAGAAGATAGTTTTTCTTTGATCTATACAGATAAGAGGAAGTTTACTTTTGTACTCAACGGAGGAGCTTGGTTTTGTTAGGAGATAGACGTGAAATTTATTGCGACTGGGAGTTATCTGAGGTTCCAGCAAAAATTGTGTTTTTCTTAAAAGAAAACAACAACTTCTTAAAGCCTAATGCATTAAAATATTAAATCGATATATCGATTTAATTTGCGGACGATTGGCATGTAGTTTTTAGATCACGTAATCACCTTTTGGTTATTTATAAGATAATTTTACAATTTTTATTAATAAATATTTAACACTTCTTCACATTTTAAAGAAATTAGTTTTCCAACTAGGAAAATCAACATGTTGATGAATTCTAACGTATTTTACCTCTTCATTCTCAATACAGTTTTTGACTTTTAAGTTAAAAAGGTAGGTACAACACTTTAAGTAGTTCGTCAATGATTTTTGTGGGCAATTAATACTGGGAGAATTTATTTTCCCCATTTAATTAAATTTGAATTTAATATTGTATTATTGGAAACACTATTTAAATTTGGCGCTAGACCTCAATATCTTAATAACTGCTTAAATCATATACATAGTTTGCAGCTTTGCGTTATTCATAGGCTTCATCCTACAATTGTTAGATGTTTGCAAAATCCTTAAGAAATTGGCCACGGGTAGTAAAGCCTCTGCTCTGAACTTTCCCGCCAATTATTTTTGCCATTAAACAGGAAACTTCTGCCCAGATGGCAGTTGGCTGACCGCAAGAAAATGATACGAGCCGGCTTATCGCTTACGTTCATGATTATCTCTAAATTGCGGCTGACATGGGCCGTCCCTACCGCCTGTAGAATGCTCGAAAAGCTGCGCATTTACACGCGTCATAAATCAAAATCGCCGTCCACACCGACAAAAGGCGAATATGCTAATTATGCAGTTTAATTTACAGTGAATTGCGGTTGGGTTGGGGCTGGGGCTGGTTCTGAATGAGCGCGGTACTTACCCAACTCGGCATAGCAGAGGGCCCCGACCATGCTGAGCACTCCCGACATGATCCACACGATCAGCGCCTCCCCGATCGACCCCGAGTAGATGAGCACCCCCTTGGGGCTGACGAAGATCCCGGCCCCCACGATGACGCCCACGATAATCGCCACCCCGTCGAGCAGGCTGATCTCCTTCTTCAGCTTGACGCCCTCCGAAGACGATGAGTCGGAGGAGGAGGGCCCCTCCCCGTCGCCCTCGCCGCCGTTCGCGTCGAACATTGTCCTTGGCAGCACGTTTTCACTCGCCGAAACTCGCGCCATGTCGCCTCCAAAAGTAACGTCTTTTCGCGAAAGATGAGAACCCAAAAAGTGAGTTTCTCGAGTGAGACAGTCCTGAGTCACTGCGACCGGTGGTCGGCACAAAATCACTGGGTTTCAGTTCAGACGTGTTCAAAACACCAATTGACACACATTTCAAATTAAATTCGTGCAGCACCGCTGTCCCACCTCGCCTTGTTCCGCTCCCGCTGAGCCAGAGCCAGAGGAAGCATTCACGTGTTACGTATTATCGCACTTTCAGCGGCCAGGGATCACTGCGCCTCGTGGCTCACTTTTCCATGCTTTCGGCCGGGACCGCGCCGCAACTGTTCCGCTGCGAAAATGAACTTGGACTGAGCGGATCGGAAGCGATCACCGGAGGCTTTATCATCGGCCTCAGCTCGCTAATCCCCCGCCGCCCCAAGCCCGGCTTAAGAGAACCTTTCCGGAGGCTTCGTCCGAGTCTCTTAAAACTGACGTAATAGAACCACGGAATTGATAAGGCTTTCCACGCGTCCAGCAGGTACTACGTACACTCGCGCGGATTTGCCGTTTCGGGGATCATTAGCTCCAGAAGGTGAATAAACCGGGGATAATTCAAAATTAGTTAAGGTTGCTCTATCCTATCCAGAAAGTACCATTTGCAAAGCCTTGCTTTCTCAAACTTCGCATCTGCAGTCCCTGAAAGCTTTAACCAATTTTCCCATTCACAAAATGTTATCAGTGTTTTCATGAAAGTTTTTTCTAAACATTTTGATAAATATCATGAAGACTCCGCATTTGGTTATACTTTCATTACTAGGCGACCAGAACGTTCTATTATAGGCACACCGAAATTAGACTGATTTTATCAAGTCTGTCATTCATTTTAATTGATATTTTTATAATTCCGTATTCAAAATTTTCTGAGCATTACCTATGTACCTATTAATAATTTTATTTTATGACATCAAGCATTATTTTATTATTAAAAAGATAAGAAATAATTTTGTGGTTCTCTTCTCACTCAGTATGATTGTTGGTTTCAGATATTTAAAGTTTCAACGAACCATCAATTCTTACTAATATTATAAATGCGAAAGTATGTTTGTTTATTTATTTGTTTCAGTTTCACTATATTTCTGCTTGGTGTAAGATTTAAAACTAGTCTACAAACTGATTGTATTTACAATACTGACTTTAGCAAAGCGTTCGATAAAATTTCACACCCTATCTTTATTCTTAAATTGTCAATAAGCATGCCGATTTACTTGATAATCGTATTAGTAAGCATGTGCTAAAAAAGTCCTTGTTTAATCACTTTGCATGTAACGGTTTGGTGTGTGGAATACTAACACCGAACCAAATGATGATCAGTGTCATTCAAGAGATTTATTTTTCTCTGAAGCTTGAACTAACCAGACGGTCCCTAGGTATATGTAAAAATTATTGATTTGGAATGAAAAAAGCAGTGGCGAATCTTTCCTTATCATATTTTCGTTTCATTTATATTTCTGCTGTATTTCATATGAATATCTTTAATATTTTCAGCAAAACAATTAAAAATCGCTTAAAAAGGTGGTCCAATTCCAATTTTCTAACAAGTAATATCATACAAAGTAATTTGTAAAAATGAATCAAACATTGAAGCTTTAAATTCATAAATATATGTATATTGAAAAACATTTGAGCCGTTCATTGCATAAATCGATTAACTCCATAAAACAAAAAGTTGAAAAATGCGATGAAATAATGTAGGTATATTGTTTTTTAAAATTCCCTTTATAATATAAATTGAAATAGATATTGTAGAATTCGTAAATATGTACAGATGTAGCTTTTATCTAACGTATATAAAATTAATAACAAAGAATAGCCAAAAAATAATCGGCAGTAATGTGACAATTTTTATGTGACTGGTGGAGTTAGATTCATGCAATGAGCGACTCAATTAGAAGCCCTACGTAAATTTCTTAAAAATGGCCCTGATTTTTATGGCTTCGTAAAGAATGCGAAAGATTGAATTATGTAAACAGAATTTTTCATATGGGTTGTTTCATCCATTTTTCAAAAAAAAACTCAAAAATATTTTTTTGTAAATGAAGGTATAAAATAGGTTCAAACATGATCTATAAACAGCGTGTTTTGCTAATGTCTGAACAGGGCTATGCCAATCGATTCTATAAGTTCTCCTGATCAACGTTTATTTGATCAGCCAATATTCTATGATGTCTCTGAAAGAACTTATAAATTATTTTCCAGGTTTACCCCGTCCAAATTTTCAATTGTGAGGGGTGAAGGAACGATTTTACAAACGGGAGGTTTTCTAACCAAACGTTGATCAGGAGGCCATGTAGAATCGATAGCATGCCCCTATTCAGACCTTAGCAAAACAACTTCTTTATCCCTAGAATTTATTCAGAAACGAATCTGCTACTGCACAAATATTTGTCGATCCAAACGCAGAAGACAAGATGATTTCCCTTATCTTCTGCATACTAATTATATTTTAAATAATGGCAAAAAATACCCTCTATGAGCTGAACCTTAAAACACTCCATTTTTATGTTCTAAGCCGTCCAGACCTGAAGAACTCATAACCTAAGAAGCATTGTTGACGAGTCTAAAGTGTGCCTATGTGCGCCATAATTGTGTGAGTTTATCATTTGTTGGACAACAAAACGCGAATTAAATTCAATTCGCACTCAACAAAGATATCTACCAGATTGAGCCTACTCCACGGTGGGATGATGCTTTTCAGAGAGCACTGTGCTCGGTCCGAATGAATGCTCGGATCTTGCCCAAAAGTTCAAGCCGGAAGTTATTACTAAAAAAAAGAAAGGAATGAATTGAAAAGAAAAAAGTTAAAATTTCAATAGACTGGAGCTATCTTGCATTCAGCTGCTTCTTTGAAATCTCCAAGACATTACATCTGGTAGACCGAATAAATGCTAAATTTGAGCTCTTTATACCTTTAGTTATTTCACAAAATAATGGAAAGTACGCCTCAAAATAAATACAGTTTCTATTACATCAATTACTGAGATTTTGAATTTTTTAAGGATACAGAGCAACGTTGAGGGGTTCGTATATTGTTCTCCTACATTTATCGTAATAGAAAAGTAGAATTTTTACCGATTAAACGCGAATCGCCATCGCACAATGACGGCTCAAAACTTAAAACCACTCTGATCCAAACTTGGAACACTTAACAGCAATTTGCATTTAAAACAACATCACCAAGTTACATCTCGATTTTTAGCACAGCGCGCACTCAAGGAAAACCTCGAATAAACACCCGAAGATTGGGCTGCGAGTGAACCGAACCGCGCACTCAGGTCACCTCACCCTTCGAACACAACTCAAAATTCATAAACCGGAAATGTAAAAAAAATAAAAACACGACACTGCGAACAGAAAGGAACAAAAAAGCGCTGTTCTTCGAAGGCTGCAACTTCAGACCCCGACCTCTTCGAAGCGAATGCGAGCCCCACAATGCGGTCCGGGCAGAGATGAGCCCGTTGGGGCTCCGCTTCCACCAAAAATCACTTAAAAGCCTGGCTTGGGGTTAAGAGAAGTCCCCGTGGGGATTCTGCGCATAAAATTATGAGGGAAAGCACATGGCATTCTTGGGTTTTTAAACCCCAACCACAGCCCACAGTCTGCTCATGATATGCATAATCTAACCTCACATCATTTTTGTATATTTATATAATACTAGCTTACCTGCTCTCTATCCCAACTAATATTATAAATTTGAAGAAAGAATTCCCCTATTTAAAGAAGCGCCCGAATCAGGCCCGTGACATTATTTTTGAAGAGAATTACGATCATAGAGATGCCTGCAAACCGCCCACAATACGCCTGTTTACCCCCCGGCACGCCTGTAACGCGCCCGACGTACACCCAAACATTTCCTACAGGCCCGAAACGCGCAAGAGTGATTGTGCGACAATCGTGCCTGTAAAATAAAAATTTTTTACCAGCACTTTCAAGGTCGAAAACACAAGACACAAACCTTCTTAGAACTATAGTCTGGCTTTTCAGCACTACAAAAATATGAACGAGTTAAAAACATTCGATCCGAATATATGTAAGTATTTATTTTTCTTGTATGTCGCTCTTTCATAAATTTGGGACACGTGAACTGATTTAAATAATCCTTTTTGTTATTTGTATGCCAAATGCATGTGTGAAAATTGTTATGTGCTGTTAATTTCAAGCCCCGTGCTGTATTCTGATAATTAAACACAAAATTCAATTCAATACAAATATGTATAGGTATATTAGCAAATTTGGAAAATTCAAAATAACGGATTTTTACAAAATTGCTTTAAAACTTCATGCCATGCAAAGTTAAAAAAAAAGACAGTCAGACCTGAGAATAATTTAACCTAATTATTTAAATTTTATTGTTTCATAATTTAAACACAATTGCATCAAAATTTGAACTGAACAAGGGAAAGGATTGTAAACAAACCTAACGGGTAGTTTAAGTATACATAAATCTAAACACACATATTTATTATACATATATTAGATTCTATAAAGCACTATAAAATTTAAACTGATGGTGTTAGGGAATAGTTAAACAAGGGATTTGAATAAAATATGTAAAAAATCTAAAATAAACATATTTATTTCATAATTTAAATATAAAAATTTTACAGTTTAAATATAAAACGATCAAGTAATCTTTTTACAGAGCAATATAAACACCCACGTTTTATTTAGGATCAAGTTGCCGGCATTTCTATGACTCTGATGACTTTGCAAATGATCACCTTACATAAACAAATTGCAAAAAAATAAAGTAAATAAACGAAAAACCCAAAACCCTCTCACAATTTATCCGGAATTTTTTTAAATATATGTTCATATACATACATAGATAATATAATACTCATATGAAATCATTTCAATATGTAGTTCGGTTTTTGCTGACAATTTGCAAATTGAGATTTGTTATCCAACAAAAAAACTCAAATCAAACCTGCCCTATAAATACCGCGCTGCCGGACCTGCAGGACTTATCAGTTTAATTCCGAGTGAGACAAAAGCAAGAAATTTTTCTAAAGCAACATGTTAAAATTTTGCATTATCGTTCTTCTAGTGCTAATTATCGACATTCGCGCGGATTGCGATTTCAGTGACAAGATTAAAGGATTTGAAGGATTAAAGCTTTTATCGATTCCAAACGGATATGTGATTCCTTACAGGCAAATGAGTAAAATCATTCCCAACGGCGTTTTCTACAATTATGAAACATTGGGAAACACTTTGACAATCTATTGTGATGAAAACCACATGCAATACAGTACAGAATACAGTACGAGGAAAGAGTTCCCCGAAGAAATACAATGTGATTCGTATTCAGCCAAATTTTATACCGGAAAATTAGATCACTGTGACTATGAGGGATTGCGGCACGGGATCTATCTTAAAGATGTTCCTATAGTATCTTTGGAGTTATGTCATGACTTCGATAACACTGAGACAATTTTTACACACTATGTTGCTGCTAAACGTAGTATAATTCTTGCTAACCAAGTTGACTACAATCCCAGCAACGTAACACTAAATGACTTTAGCCTTGAAGATTCAGTAACATTCGAAGATGAAAAACCACCAAAAATTATACTGAGAAACGATAATACACTCTTTATGCCGGATTTAAAGCAGCTACTTTCTGTACTTGACTACAAATACAACGAGTTGACGCCTAGCATCCTGCACGGAGCTCTTAACATTAATCCCTTCAAATACAATTTTAAAACTTTAAACTCTGTACCTTGGTGGACTGGACACCTTTAAGAGTTGGTAACTGGGCAGTTTTCCAAAAGATTCTATCCCGACAGGTGGAAAAGCAAAGTTATAGTATTTATGCAGGGAAATCTCATAGAGCATTCTTCCCGAAAGAATTTGTTGTGCGATTCGGAAACCGACATGACCTTCGATTTCGACGGACGAAGGAAAAGCATCCCTCTCTACATCTGGAACTATATCATCCCCCGGCAACAGGAGAAAGACAACCAGGAGTTTGTTCTGCTCGGCATCAACTCGCCTTTCATCGAAGCCAGGTCAAATAATTCCCTGGTGATTTGTGAAGATATCTGCGATAGAATTCCCTAGCTCACACTTACTTGAGACCACCCGGAAGATGTCATCTTTTGGATATATATTTTGCTGTAAACCGGAACAAGTGTACTCGGTACTGAACGGATTTCCTATGAAAAAGTAAGACAACGTTACTAATTAAAATATTTTTTTAATCGTCGCGATCTTAATGAAATACATATTTCTTTTGAAATTAGTGCTATATACTTTGTATTTGAATAAATATAATGAGATAGTATAAATAAATTAATAATTATAAAAATAATCATAGCAAATCTCAACATTTTGGAAACCGATTAAATAAAAATATAATTCTAAATTTAAAAAAACTCTAAAAAGTCTAAAATATCTGTAAAGTTTAAAAATTCAGTCCTACATTATTTGTTTCTAATATTGGTTACAATTTATATTATGTATTTTGGAAATAGCTCTAAAATGTTTTCTGGCCAACGTTTCATAAATTTTCTCTTATTTTTTTGTTGTAAACATAACATATTTTCACATCTGAATTCTTACTTGTATATATGTATATACATTAAATATAGTTATTAACCCCCGACGCAAAAAGAGGGGTGTTATAAGTTTGACGTGTCCGTGTGTCTTTGTGTCTGTGTATCTGTCTGTGGCATTGTAGCTCCTAAACGAATGGACCTATTATGATGGTTTTTTTTTTTTAAAGCTGACGTGATCGAGATGGTTCTTAGCTACAATTTATGAAGATCTGTTAAGGCGTTTCAAGGTCATCAGCCCTTTTAGTTATATGCACTAGGGATCTTAGACGCATAGTGGGTATTTACTTTACTTTCAAACATATCTGTGACCTCATTTAAAAAGAATGAAATAAAAATAAAATTAAAAATTTTAAGTAACCCCCGACACAAACAAAACTCTAAAAAGTAAAAAAATTACATTTTTCTATCGGCCTTTTAACTTCATTAAAAGAACATATTAATATTTTTAAGATAAATGTCGTCACGTCGGGGGACCGCTAAGTATAAATAAGACGAAACCAGAATACAAATAAAAAGAATATTGATAATGATTAGTGGTCCCCGACGTGGCGACATTTATCTTAAAAATATTAATATGTTCTTTTAATGAAGTTAAAAGGCCGATAGAAAAATTTTATTTTTTTACTTTTTAGAGTTTTTTTTTGTGTCGGGGGCTACTTAAAATTTTTAATTTTATTTTTATATAATGATGTTTAATAGTAAAGGTAAACAATAAATATTAAGCAATAAAATATAGCATATATGTATGTATCTTATCTTAGACCACTTTGTTTTTACTTCGTCTAATATTTTATATAAACACTGATATTCTGATGAGTAAATGTTTTTATTATAATAATCTGTTATTATTATATTATAATTTTATTTATAGGAAAACCAAAATAACTTTCTCTTTTCAAAAAAGCTATATTTTCCCAAAGAGATATACATACATATGTTACGCAATGGTTTGATTTCAATTTTTTAGGTTATTCTGGGACTGATAAACAATTAACATAGATCAATTTCTATTGTAAGTCAATAAAATGAGACTGAATTAAATGGAAAAATATTTCCTTGTGGTCGTCTGCTCTGTTAATACTTTTTAAATTGTTGGGTAAATGGTGATGGTGATGGTGATGGTTTGTGAGAAGATTATATTTTTATTAAGCGATACCTGAGTTGTCCCTTATACAAAACTACAAAACAAAAAATATATATGTACATATACATACATGCTTGGATGGCGATAAATATAAAAACTTCCTGGGTACCGACCCTATTTCACAGAATTACTGTCCGGCATAATCTTTAGGTTAAGAAAGGTTATCATTTTTACAAATAGAAAAATCGAATGAAAAGTGCCTATAAAAAGCAATTGCAAGCCTTCGGTTTCGGTATCAACATCAGTTTGATTTTCACGTGAAGCAAAGCAAGTAATATTCTTAAAGTAGCAATGATAAAATTTTGCATTTTTGTGCTTTTGGTTCAGAGTTTAGAAATCCGTGCAAACTGTGATTACGAGCAAATGTTTCGTGGTAATTTTATGGGAATTAAACTTACGCCAATTCCAAACGGATATGTGATTCCTAATAAACAAAGCAATAGCAACGCAATAATGAAAAGTGGAGAACATTTTATGCTCTATTGCAGTGGAGGATTTAAATGGTACAATTCTGAATCACAAATTAAAAATTTGTTGGTAGTTTTTTGTGAAGGCACCCAGTTGCTCTTTTCCAACAATATCAATTCAACTAAAGAAAGTTTTCACCGATCCTATGGACAATATTTCCTGTGCAATTCGTTGTCGGTAAATCTTCATGCCGGGTTAATAGATCACTGTGATTATGAGGGTTTGCGGTACGGTATCAATATAAAAGATGTTCCTGTAGTATCTTTGGAATTGTGTTACGACTACAACAACTCTGAAGTGATATTCACTCATTACATCGCTGCTCAACGTAGTGCTGTTCTCGCTAGTCAGATAGAGTACAATCCGAGTAACGTAACGCAGGCTCACCTAAGTTCCGAGAGTTTGGTTAATCTTCAGAATGAAGTACCACCCTTAATTGTACTGCAAAATCAATCTACAATCTTTGTTCCGCGTTTGAAACATCTGATATCTGAAATCGACTACAAGTATAGCGAACTGGCTTCCAACACCCTGCTTCCAAGTCTCAACATAAGTTCCTTCAGACAAAATTTTACAACTTTAAACTCTGTACCTTGGTGGACACCTTTAAGAGTTGGTAACTGGGCAGTTTTCCAAAAGATTCTATCCCGACAGGTGGAAAGGCAAAGTTATAGTATTTATGCAGGGAAATCTCATAGAGCATTCTTCCCGAAAGAATTTGTGTGCGATTCGGAAACCGACATGACCTTCGATTTCGACGGACGAAGGAAAAGCATCCCTCTCTACATCTGGAACTATATCATCCCCCGGCAACAGGAGAAAGACAACCAGGAGTTTGTTCTGCTCGGCATCAACTCGCCTTTCATCGAAGCCAGGTCAAATAATTCCCTGGTGATTTGTGAAGATGTCTGCGATAGAATTCCCTGGCTCAAACTACTTGAGACCACCCGGAAGATGTCGTCTTTTGGATATATGTTTTGTTGTAAGCCCGCAGAGGTATACTCGGTATTGGAAGGATTCCCCATAAAAATGTACGATATCACTAAAACACTGCTTAATTATAGCCGCCCTGCAGGCTATGAATAACTCACTTTCTTTCTATCATTTGTTTTAGAGTATTTTTATCACGTTATTGGTAAGTTTTAATCAATATCAAATTCGTATTCTTCATTTAATTCAATAAAGTACTTTTTAATAAAAGCTTAATTGTTTGTTTCCAAATAAAAAACACAAATCAAAGTAAGATTGCTTATCTGATTAATATAATTATTTATAGAATAATATTGATTAAGATAATGTGTTTTTCAGGAATTCTACATTCATTTTCAATGTTTTTTTAGGTAAAGTAGAGAATAAAGTCAAATTGTAAAATTTAAAGCATCTGAATCGGCAATTAAAATTTGGGGTTCACATTTAAGGTTTCAGAGTTGCCCTCCACATCACACAAAGGCGTAGACAAATACCCCCTTTAGAAATTTTAATTTTTCATTTCTTTCACACAGTGAAGACATGAGATAAGATTAGATATTTTGATTTGTCAAGTTAAAATACACACACAATATATTTGCATATACACCTAAACCTGTTTTTGTGCGGTGGATAGGGACCGCATAAAAAAAATAATCGCCCAAAACTTCACGAGTAACTATAAAAAATAGTTTTCGGAAGTCAGCAACCTAACGAAACACGGAAATTCTTGTGCGTTTAACAATTAAATTATGCAATTATAGAATTCAATACATATGTAATGTAATTGGCTGACGCAGTACTTATGTAATGTGCTGCAATACATATAAAAAATTCAATTTGAATGAAATGTTCTTATACCGCACAAAAAAAAATGCACAAATCAAAAATCGCAAAAAAAACAGGTTTAGGTGTATTACTAACATACCAGGCGTGACAATTTAATAATGTGCGCTGGGGATAGTGAAAGAAAGACATTTTTAGATTAATTTTAGATTTTCGTAGTTATTGTCGTTATTATAATTTAGAAAATTTTCTCTCAATTCATTCGTAAATATATAAAAGCAAATGTATATGCCCATTCCAAACTATCATTATTTGGTATCATCCCAGTAGGAAATCGGAGAACTGATGATGGCATGAGCAAAGATTTCTTCTATGAAAAGGGCGAAACGGAAAGGCATTACTTTCTTTTTTCCATTTTGCTGAGAAAAATAAAGTTGTTTAATTTGACCGAAAACAATTGTTAAAATAGCACGCCATTACGTATTGGCAAGGGTAGATCGGTGATAGAGCTACGCGCTCGGCAATTCGGAGGTCCAAGGTTCAAATCTAGCCGCAGTCGGAATATCACAGAAAAATCAACTTTCAAAAGGCAGATGGCGGCAGAGTGCGAACGCGCGAGTTCTCGCAGATCGACGTTCGAATCCACTTTTTTTTAATGCACTATATACTCAATTCCCAGTATTCAGAATAGAATAGTGGTCTTTATACCTTTACTTCCTATGACATCGCAATGTTAAAGTAATGTATTTTGTCTTGCAAAAGGTTGGTTTTATACATTACGGGTATATAGTACGGCATTTATTCCGTAAGGTATACATTTCCTACTGGGATAGGTATCAGCCTTGTGTATCAATTACACAAGGGTATTAGTAGCAGTGGGCCCTATTGTCGAATCCGACGGATTGTAGAAGATTCACAAGTAAGCTGGCATTTCTCAGAGAGCTCGACTCTTAAATATCTTCTTAAATATTCCAATTCTACTTAGAATTTTCGTACATTCCGATCGGATTTGATTTCCGTCGGATTCGACAATAGGCAGTATCAACCTTTTTCCGTTATTCGAATGCTGATAACCCTATAAATGTTTTTAATGGTATCGGCATTATTTTAGTCTTGTAAGTGATAGATATATTACGGCCGTAACTTTGGCATTTCTGTTTGTTTCAACTGTAATGTGCTTTTGATATAAATCAGCACCAATTTTCAATAAAAATAGTTCATTTCACAGGTTTGCCGAAAGTTGTTTTCATTTTTTGCAGAAGTTTTAATAACCCTTTACCTTGAATTATTGCAGTTGTGCCCATCAAGAACTATTTTTCATATCCAACATATTATAGAAAGAAAGAAATATAAATTGCAACTGAAGTATGGAAAAATTCGTTACATATCCATTTCCGGAACCATGATGGTGAATTTCGGAAACAATTGCCAAATGGACTCGCTTTGCGCACCCGCGGCGAAATTAAACAGCTATTCATGCTCCGCTCAGCTGACGTTTTCCAGTCAACGAAATCAATTCGCCGCGCAGTCACTTGCTCACTTGAATTTGTTCCCTTTTCTCCGTGAAAAATTCCCTTTTGGAATTTATTTTTCGCCGCTGTCAGTCCTCAACAAGCCGTCAAAGTGGAGCCGATTCCAGTGCCTGTGAAAGGTTCGATTTTTTCTGACATGTTTAAATTTCTGGTGAGTGGATTATCCGACTCCGTTATTTATTTATGCTCAAGTAGCGACAATTATGTAATTTCCTATTTTTAGCTAACGTTTAGCGCGGGCGTCTATACAGGCATTTACCTGAGTCAAAACTACGAAGTAAGTGCGCTCTTTTGTAAAAAATATTACATTTTTAATTTACTGCCCTCTTGCGTGTTTTAATAAATAACTCTTTGTGTTTCGTTTCTTGTAGATACCTCGGGTAGACGAGCCCGCGAAAATATTGGACAAGATCAAAGAGTACGCTGACGAACACAAAAAGAAATGAGCCTCGAATTCCACGGATCCTAGTTTAAAAGTGTTTGACCTCGGAATTTTTCAGATGTGCTTAAACAATGCGGGAAACAGCTGGAAAAAGGCTATAAAATGACTTTAGCACAATTCTCCAGAAGAGTTAGCGTAAGATGTATTTTGTCCTTCAATAAATGCTTGTAAAGAATTTGCGCCAAATCTGTTCAATTCTCGCGATAATTTGTTTCACTAGGCCGTACGTGACGCGTTGGAGTATAGCAATAATTTTTTCTGGGATAAACGCTTCATCTTTAGTAAACAGAACACTCTTAAGGGTCAAAGTTCACCTGCCAAACTGAACGAACTTGGAACCGATAAGGCATATTTATATATTAGATATTATTATATTTGGTAATTAAAATATTTGCTGTTGCAAGAGCAAGTATACACAAATATTGTTGAAAAAAACTATAAATTGGCATAACTAGCTCAACTCCTCAAACCGAAAAAGTACGATAGGGATAAAGGAGTCTTAAATGTTCAAGGATAATGTTTACAAAAGTAATGCAAATGGGCAAATTACAAGCAATTTAAATATTGGAATTTATTTACATCGATCTTTATAATCGAAAGGCTTCCTAATTCTTACAATTTACTAGAAAATTGCATTATTGATTTACTGGGTTTATATTAATTTATAAAATCCACGGACCGATATGAATTAACATCGGACCAAAATATAAGCTTTATATTTGAGGATTTTCGATTTTTAGTGTCGCATTCGTGAAGAGGCGATTCGTTTTGTTGATGACACAAACATTTGCTTGCATGTTTTGAAAATTGTTGAGAAATTCCTTTCATTAGTTGAATTTACAGGTGTTGGCGCTTGGAATTTTAACCGTAGAAGAAAATATTCTTTTATACCAGATAAATTAATGTTGCTTTGTAAAGCAAATAGCAACTGGAAATTTGGAGAGAGAGAAAAGTAACTCAAAACGCCAGGGATTCCCTTAAAACAAGCTGTTGAAATTTTACAATTTTGTTCCCCCAAGCAGTATTACAAAATAATTTAAATAAATGAAATTCCTCCCCCATAATATTCCATCCTCGTTTGGGGCTCCACGAAAGCAAGCCAATCCGAAGCGTGCGTCGGCAGGAGCCCCATGCTCTGGCACTTGTACAACGCAAGTGCGATGTTGGCCAAATTGCCCAGGAAGAAGGTTATCTTCTGGCCGCTTCCCTGCGAACCCTCCGCCAGCTTTGAGGTCGTCTGCGTTGAGAACATCGCCTTAATGGGCCGAATCAGCATCATCCCGACCATCATGATGGGGAAAATCGAGATCGAGTTGCCGGACATGTACATGATCAGCAGATTCATCGGCAGCTGCAATCATTTGACTCGGGTGAGAAAAACAGATTCGTGATGGTAACTCCCCAGGGAACTCACCTGTTTAAGTGGCGCCAGCGCCAGGTCCCAGGACTTCTTGATCATTAAGTGGTGGTCCCGAACGACTTCTGTGTGGCTCTGGGCGACCGAGGGGTTGTAGCCAGGCGGCGAGGCGACGTCCGTGCTTCGCCTATAAATACAAATAATTTTCTATTTCGAGGACAACGGATTTAGCGCTTTTATACCCTGAGTTGAAATCCAGTGACCATTTGCACTTCTTGCTGCCGGATTTTGTTGACATTTTGACTATTTTCAGAGAAAAACAACGTTTCCTTGTAATCAGAAATTTTGACAGTTCTGTCAGTGAAGTGGTGAATAAAAAGCACTAGTGGATTATACCACTGAAAATGGGAAATTTTTGTGACGGGAAACATGTTGGGAAGTTTCAACGAAATTTTCATTAAATAACAAAAAATATTGACCAACGGATAATTATCTTTATTAAATTTAAAGAAAACGCGGGAGACTTCGTCTCCGTTTTCATAAACATTTATACACGTGATTTTGCTGCATTGGAAAATAGATCCAAATCTATAGAACTCATTAAAACAGAATTTCTTCAAAATAGACTAGCAAAATATGCTTAACTTTGTAAACTTTTTAATACATATAATTCACTCAGAGCAGCTCACTTAAATTCAAGATATGTTATCACTATTGCTATTCATGCTGAAATTGTTGTGTTGTGTTATGAATTTTCTGCGCTGTTTTTTAAAAATTTCGCTATAAAGAATCCCACACTGTCGACATTCGTTTGTTCAGGTCCAAACCGTTGGACTTGTTTTCTGCAAAGAAAATTACTTGAATTTAAAACACGCAATCCACATTCATATTTAAATCAATATAAATAAATGTGAGCATTCGGCCACGAACGATAACACATTTAAGTTAAATTTTGAAACAGTATTATTTACCTCTCTTCATCACTTAAGCCAACATCTGCAAGCCCCAAACCTCCAAAAATAGGTACGCTTTCAACTAAATGCAGGAATGGAAACTTCCTCTTCGCCCAGCTCACGATTCCCTCATTTTCCGCCTCTGTCACTGTGCAAGTGCTGTAGACAAGCACGCCTCCTTCCTTCAGCAAACCCGCAGCATTTGCAAATAGCTTCTTCTGGATCGGCACGTAAGAGGTAAGCATTTTGCTGTTGAGTTTACAAGTGAGCAAAGGTCGATTCCCCAAAGCGCTGCAGGGCGCATCGAGAAGTATCTTATCGAAAGTCTCAGGGGGAAAGGGCGGCCCATTCGCCGGATTTGTTCCACCAGAATAATTTTGCTGTAAGGCCTTTGTGGAATCAAATGCAAACGTTTGGACTGATCTCAGTTGCAGCTGTTGAATTTTCTGCCGAACGCAGCTTATCTTGGACTCAGTTTTATCAAGAGCTACTAGGACCCCGTTGTCCTGCATGAGCTCTGCAATGTGAGTGGTTTTGTTGCCCGGCGAGGCGCACATGTCCAAGACAGTTTCGCCAGGTTGCGGGTCCAGGACGCGGCAGCAAACTATCGAGGGGAAATTCTGCAGGAGCGCCTGATTAGAGGATAAGTCGCCCAGGGCAGGTACCCCCGATATCGTGCTCTTCATCTCTATAGCAATCCCACTAAACATTTAAATTTTTTAATATCCTGTTACAATACAAGGAATTCTTCAAAAAAGAGTTTAACGATTTAGATTAAAATAACATATTTAAAGCTTGACTTAGTTTAATTATGATACCTTGGGTTAATACTCTCCCCGTAGAGCTGATACCTTTGCATCTTAACGACGCCAGTGCCTAGGAAGACCTTCCAAGGAGACTCATAGATGCAGCTAGTTCCTTTTTTGCATTTACCTTCCAAATCCGCGAACACGTTGACGACTTCTCCCAGTTTAGAACCTGAATTATAATTATAGGGCTCTGGAGAAAAAAGCAAGGAAAAAATTGCACCAACCGCTCCGCATTGCGAGGACTCCTGGGGCGAAGATGTGTGCTCCTCTTAGGACTGCGGCCGCACAATTCGTGTCCACAATTATTTCAGAGCTGGTCGGGACTGACTCCTTGCAGGATGCTCCTAAAGAAGGGATGCAGAGCACTTCAGGGATATCTTTAATTGTAAAAATCTCTTCAGACAGTTTGGGAAGCACCCGATCAATTATCTCTGAAAAGCGAGCTCTGGTGGATTTAACATCAGAGTGAAGCAGATTCACTCGGTAAGTTGTGGTTTTTGGTGGTTGGACCAGCCACTCTATAAGGCCCTAGAAATAAAAACTTAATGTAATGCGCTTTTATTCCTAATTAAATCGTTGAAAGGATTTAAGTTGTATTCTATTCTTTCAAGATACATTATCTTTTCCTTAAAAAAAATCATGAATTGAAATCAAGAAATTTTCAAAATACATGTGAACATCATTTTCATTTCACTAAGGAAACTAGCATTTTCCTTGAAAATTTAAATTTCAAATGCATCCACTGAATTGAATTTCGAAAAATGTCCCATACACCACATACAACTCACGTGCGCAGACGTGTCGCTGGCTGTCACTTTGACATATTCAACACGTCGCCGAGGTGCTTGCGTTCTCCATATTCTCCCCCAATTTGGTACATTTTGCTCGTTTCCTGCGGGAACTAAACAGTAAATGTGGCCAGTTAACTTACATTCCATTTCGCTAAATGTGATTCGACCTCTGGATATTTAAAAACCGGCTGTTTTGGGTAAAACATTCTAAAAAAATCTCAGTTTTCACGGACTTATCGTGTGTCGGGGAAAAAAATTTTCTTTGCAGTTTCTTGGGACACGCACACTTCGAGGAAGCAGTTGAAGATTTTGTATCCGTGTAGTGCGAGCAAAGTGAACGGTTTGCTGTTGTGTGAAAAATTTAGTTTTCTGGATTACAGCTGTGTGCGAATGTCAAAGTAATTTTGACGGTTGCGCAGTGTGGTGAGTTTATCGGAGAAATTTTATTATTTAATTTATTTGTGTTATTTCGCATTATAAAATGAGTTAAGGCACGATTTAAATTCGCTAAGTACTCATGTGCAAGCGCGCTGTGAATTTTAGTATAGGGGAGGCTCTTTAAGGCTTCCGCCGAGCCTTTGCAGCCCGAAGGGTTATCTGCAAGGTGATAGCTGCTGGGATCGAACGTTCTTGTTGAACGTAGCCGCGTTTGAGCGCTCCAGTTGGCTCTAAATTCCGGGAAGTGTTTCTTTCTTGCATGTGCGAGCCCCGAGAAAAGTGCATTTCCTACAGGCGTGACATCTGGGGGACTCGGGTGGTAGTGGTGGGTTTCACCACCTTCACCTTGCGACTTCGTTGTCCCACACGACGTGGCAGAATCGAGCTGTACGCGTTCCGCCTGTCAGAAAGGTGTCGGGCTGAATGGTGGCCGTGGCATGGCCATGGTCAGTTTGTCCCAATGAATTTGCTTTGTGCTCTGAAAAGGCTTCCAATCTTTTTTGAATTTAACCTCTAGCAGCCAAGGGAGTCTATGATTGCCTGGATTTGAGGTTTATCTTTCGTCATTGAAGTTTTTAAAATCAAAGATTTTTTAACGCTGCACAAGTGTTGTCAGCCCAATTTTTACTTCAAGGGATTTTTTTGAAATAGTTCCCTTTGTAACAGAATTAAAACTAGTTCCTAAAGTAAAACTTCATTTCTACCGTTTTGCTAAGTATTCCTTAGCTCATTCCTCAGGGGATTATTATGATTCTTAAATTACGATCGCATAAAACTAAAAATTGATGATTTTTGAGTTCTATACCAAAATTGAGAAAAGCATCAGCCTTGATTTCTGTCTGAATGTCACTGGAATTGGAAATATGTAACACTGCTTTTTTCTCTCATTTAAATGAGATGTTACATGAAAATTCTTTACACATTCTAAAATTTACTTTCATTTTAAATCTTAAAGTAGTTTTTAGTTGTGGTGTAAAAAATGCAGCAGGTAGTAAATTAAGCAATATTATTATAATAGGAAGACTGTTTTTGCGATTGGCTCTAATCGCTCCCCTACACCATATACCTCATGATATTTTATATATTATACGTTTATTTTCACTCCGACATATACAGGGTGTTCAAAAAATTCCGGTTGAATAACTTGAAAAGTATGCATCGCTGAAAACAATGGTTGAGATGATTCAATATTGTCTTCACCTGACTTGCCTTAAGTGGCCGGGGTAGACTATAGCCTTGCCTTAACTGGCCGATCTTCACACCACCTTGCCTTAACTGGCCACTTCCGAGGTCGAATTTTTCGAAAAGTCAAAGTCGTATCTGGACGTAGAATTTTCCGTCTTTTTTATTTCCGGTGTCAAAATTAAGGGTTGCCATTTAAAAAAATGTACTTGCTAGAAGGTCAAGATTAAGGTCGTGACCGAGGTCGCTGTCGGATAGCCAAGGAAATTCCCTACAACTTTTGTCGCCACAATTTTTTTGAGCGACGCATACCTTTCAAGTTAGTCAACCGGTCCAGAACTTTTTGAACACGCTGTTTATTTATAAATAACAAAATATGTCAATTTTAAAAACCCAATTTAATTTGAAACAAAGATTCTAATTTTGGAAAAAGAATATTTTTCAACTTGTTCTTTCGAACTAAGCTTGAAAAATGGAAAAGATCGATGAAAATAACCGAAAAAGCATGCATCAGCCGAGTAAAATTAAATTAATTTATTTTATATTTCTAATATAAATAAAAATTAAATTGTTAGCTTCTGGCAATGCTAATAATAATGTGTGTTTGGGGGGTTTCAAATGTCAGAAAGTCACCAACTCTGAAACGGATTAAAAGTGGTTTTCCATGGAGTCCATTTTGGTCCAAACACTTGGAGGAGGTAGTGGTTGCCAACACTGGTCCTTCCCGGAACGCCATTTTTGAACTCCGCTGCGGGTGTGTGTGTGCTGTGAGCCGTCGAGGTGGGACTTTTCCCCGCTGACATATCAATTTGACGTACACTCACACCCGCTGTGTGGGTTCGCCGGAGTGTGACGCCTCGCTTCGCGTTCGCAGCAGCACCCGGGGCAGTGTGTGGGTCACTCATCGTTTTAGAGCTGCGCGTGTGAGAAGGTGGAGAAGAACAGAGAAATTCAATTTCTTCTGTTTCGCTTGGCAAGAAACTTCAAAAAGGGTGGAAAACATTCGATTCGTCGGGAATTATTACAGAAATTTATCGCGCCTATGCGATTTCCGTGTGAAAGTAGTGCGTAAATTCATTTTGCGATCGGTGGACCGCTGGGAAAGTCCCCCAGCGTTTTCTGTGAAGTTTTTCCACGATTCGCCCGTGCCCGTCGTGTGCATATTGTCCCGTTCCGTGGGAAAGGAAAGAATTATCGAGTAAGTTTGGTGTACGACGTGCCCATCTTTTGTCCATTTGCAGCGGCCTGAACGCCCAAGTTTGCTTCGGTCACGGCGCTGCTCCTTTAAGCCGGAGTGCACAGGTGAGGAGCTCAAGGGAATTTTCCCGTAGCCGCAAGTTAAAAAACATCGAAAGCAATCACACCGCGTCCCTTTTTCATTCGACGGAGTGGTGTGGTGAAAATGGAAAACGCTGCGGTGGTATGCGGGGTAAAAAATGCCCTGAAATTCTATGGACTAGTGGCCGTACTCTGTGCGGGCAGCGATTACGGCACCCAGGCTGAGTAATTTTTATGAGTTTATCGCAAACTTGACATAATCTTGCGCCAGCCGCCGTCCATGCTGAGAAAATGTTCTTTCTTGCCTGGCCACCGCCGCCGCCGTGTACGAGGACGGCTCCGATTGGCTTGTGCTGACTCAGACCTCGGCTAGCGACGGCCAGTGGACGTTGCACTGGAACCAGCGAAAACACAAAAACACTGTGCGGGGCTCCTCCTGATGAGCGGGCGAAAGCAAACCGATGTTTCGCATTTCGAGCGCCCGCAATTGCAAAGAAACGATTTTTTTTTCTATAAGTTGCTCAGCTTCAGATCTGGCCGAATGAGGTTATGGTTCATGAAGCATACGTAGGCCGCAAATTTCGCAAGTTTCTCCGTGATTGATTTCGGGCTGACGGGGCAGGATAGGGAAAGTCCCAACAAGCGTAGTAATTGAGTGGGTAACGGGATCAAATCCCCAGGCCTGCAGTAAAGTAAAGCCCCACCGTTTTGGGAAGTGGGCCCAGATGGAAGAAAGTTCCAGTAAACCCAATTAGCAAACAGCAACAAGTACTCCGCTTGTACGATATTAATTAAGAAAAATCAATTTTTTTCTTCATTTGTAACAGTGGCAGGAGTTCGCCCGATTTTAATGGATTTTGATGACTCGTCTCTGAGCATGAGATTTCATTTGTCCTTTGAGCATACGGTAGAAAACTTATAAAAATGTAGTTTTCCTACAACAAACCAAAAAGATATCTTAGTACAAAAGCAATAAACGATTACTAACTATGCTGATGTCAACTGCTTATGACTAAGATTTCACCTAGTACGATTTGAACCATCTGAACATACACTTTTAACACTTAAAGCTCTTATCATGCTAAGATAACCAAATGCAGTCGTGTAAAAATCATTCAAAATTCCGTCAATTTCAGATTTAAACAATTTTAAAATTGGTTATATTCCTCTAACATATATGCAAATATAATTATGATCTAAAAAAACTAAGTTCTCCAGATAACTGATGTAACACTCTCTTATCCCAATTAAGGGCCCATAGAAATATTCTTTTAACTTGGAAAATAATTATATTAATAATTTTAAAAGCACACAGCAATAAAAGTCATGAAATGCTTTTTCGCCACGAAATAAATACCGCCTCGAAAAGCTTAAATCCTTGAGAGAATAAATAGAAATTTAAGAAATTTAAGTACAAAAGCAATGCAAATAGATATCTTTCTACGTTTTAAAAATCGATTAAAAACGTAATTTATTATTCTCGTTTTTTTAAGGACGCTATGCATAGCGTAGAAAACTAGCTAAGATATTCATTATAAAACTTAAAAGTCAATAAAACACGTATTCTTAAAAGGCGTATCGTTAAATTTCTTGTCTTCGTTCTTTATTTCAGACAACTTCTTGAAGGACGTTGACACAATTATCCTCCGACTATAAGAGAAATCGGAGTTTGAATCCAAAGGAACTCGATCTGGAAAGAGTTCAGTTGATAAGTATTTGCTGCTATTTTTTGCTGCACAGTTCTATTACACAAGGCAAAGATTAACAACATTCAACCAAAATGGGAAACGTTTTCGCAAACTTATTCAAAGGATTATTCGGTAAAAAGGAAATGAGAATACTTATGGTTGGTTTAGATGCCGCTGGTAAAACCACAATTTTGTACAAACTTAAATTAGGCGAAATTGTAACAACGATACCTACAATTGGTGAGTGTTTTTCGTTTTCGAAAAATTTATTACCGATTTCTGCGGCCATGTTTATTATTATTATTTTTCTCTTCTGCAGGTTTCAACGTCGAAACTGTAGAATACAAAAATATTAGTTTTACAGTATGGGACGTAGGTGGTCAAGACAAGATCAGACCATTGTGGAGGCATTACTTCCAAAATACACAAGTAAGTATAATCATAATCGCTTTAAAATTTTCGTGTCCTTTGTTTTACTGTGATGAGAAAAATTCATTCCTGACTTCACTGTGATTGTTGAACAGTTTGTTTCAAGACGGGACTGATTTTATTTTTTTGGTAGCTGAGTTAATTGGAGTCTGTTTTTTGAGCTGGTTTTAATGTTATCTTTCTTCCACTTTCCAGGGTCTCATATTTGTGGTCGACAGCAACGACAGAGAACGTATTGGCGAAGCAAGGGAAGAACTTATGCGAATGCTTGCAGAAGATGAACTCAGAGATGCTGTTTTACTTATATTCGCCAACAAACAGGTAAGATTTTTTTCTCAGCATATACCCGTCGGTTCAAATTTTAAACCTGAGCTAGGCGTGGGGTCTAAGCAAATTTTTATTCGTAAAGACTTTTAATGGAAGTGCAATTTATAAGATATATTTCGCCTTAAAATAATATTATAAATATGTTGGAAACACACTCGTGCCATGTAAAATAGGATAATTAAAACGGCCACAAATTCGGAACTCTTGGTAATCGATCATACATTTATGTATAAAATACGCCATGGTAAATATCCCTATGCTTTTTCAATCTAAGAAGGTTTACGTCAGTGACATAATGTTTGCACTGAGTGAGTTGAGAAGGTTTAGAAGAAAATTCAGAAGTATGAGTTTAGAGGAAAGTAACTAGTATAAAATTAAAATCAATTTACAAGACAAGACCGTCTAGTAAATGTTCAAATGTTTGTTATTCCACGTGAAACAGAAAAACGCGATTATGTTGCTACTTCATCTCAATTTATTTACTGTAAGGGAAGATTCAGTTGTAATATTTGCGAATAGCAATTTGCTTGGGTTTTATTAGAGTTATTTCTAACATAATAAGCATAATAATAAGCAGCATAATTATTTTATTTATTAAATTAAGTGTAATAGTTAAAGGATACTTAGAGATATTTTCTTTTTTTTACAGGATCTGCCAAACGCAATGAACGCAGCCGAAATAACCGACAAATTAGGTTTGCACTCACTGAGAAATCGCAACTGGTACATTCAGGCGACGTGTGCAACAAGCGGAGATGGTCTTTACGAGGGTCTCGATTGGTTGTCCAATCAGTTAAAGAATGCCAATCGCTAAAATTTAAATTTATAAATATATATATTTAAACAAAAACAAACAAAAACATTAATTTTCAATAAAGAAATGAAAAACAAAAGAGAAAACCGAACACACACACAGACCGGAATTAAGGAAAACATAAAATACAAAGAGAATAAAACCAGAATCAATCCAGTTCTTCTTAATTTTATTTAAGGATTTAATTCAATCATCAGCAGCACTATTCGAAAAAGAAAACAGAAAAAGCAAGAACTACTACTACAACTACTGATAATAATAAAATAATAAATAAAAATGCGAAAAAGAAACAAACGATTTATTTAGAGGGAAACTTGTGGACGGATTCCCGCTGAGGCGGGAGCGTGCAGCTGAGCAGCAACAATAAGTAACTTATAATTACGTTTAGGTCAGGAAATGAACGAGTGGCTGGCGAATCGACTTTTGTCGGCGCTCTGTCCGGTTGGCTCTTGAGTTCTGTGGTGCTTTCACCTCGAAAGTGACCATCTACACAAAACACAAGTTTCCTTGTTTTCCCTAATTGCGTGTGAGAGAGAAGTAGAAGTTTCACCGGAATTTTTGTCATTACCACTGCTGTAAAGAATGAATGAGTGCGAGTTTCCTCTTTTCCGCTTTGTTTAGTCCATCAATGTATTTTAGCTAGAGTCAAATTTTGTTTTACACCTAAAGTCCATTTTCTGTTACATATTTAGAATTAGGTAAAAATCTTCATTAAACGAGATTTCCATTGCTATCGGTGTTGTTTCGATTAATGATCCTTCGGTAAAACAATGGCACTTATCCCCATTGAGCGCCTTTAAAAGCAGCAATTTGAGATTTAAAATCCGATGTTTTGAAATATATAACAAACTCCGGCCAAAGGCACATTTGAGCAACATTAATTTTTCCCAAAAAACCGACGCGTCGGATCCCACTTCTGTGAAGGATCACGTTAGACATGTACGAAGCAACACGAGGAAAACATTTAAGATTATTTAAGATTTAATGAAACACACCACACAATATGTATAAATTTATATGTAAAATGTGAAGAAAAAAAAACTAATTAACTCTTAATTTTGATTTGTCTCTGCTGTGTAAGAACATGAGAAATAATTGATTATTTGAAAGGTATAAATAAGAGAAACATTGAAAATAACCCGCTTTGGGCGCATTTCATTTCTCACATCTTCCTACGCCAACATCATCCGCATCCGAGTCCTTAACGCGTCTTTTATTTATTATATTTATTTTTTTGAGCCCTCTAGATTTAGTCCGATTCGCTGGGAACTTGTAATTCCAAACATTCTGAACTACTTAGATGAATTAGTCATCTGGGTGTTTTTGGAAGTAAACCGTTTCTGCACTCTTCATGAGAGAAACTGGAGGGGAGGCCTACCACTAGATTGGTGGTATGATGTTTAAAATGGTATGAGTTTAGTATTTTAGAGCCCCAACAAATTCATGAAAATTCCTAAGCCCTAAGCCACGTGTACCAGACGGTCTTTTGTTTAAAGTTCAATTCGTGCAGTAGGCGATCTGCTATCGTACGGAAAGCCAGTAGGTTGCCCATAGAATTAGGCTGCGTGCATAACGACACATAGATCATCGATGAGGGTGGATCAGCGAGCTGAATCTTAACAGCGCTTCATCGCAGGGTGTGCACAACGCATTGTATGAAGCGCGCTTATGCTTCTTGTTAGTTGTGAAGAGGAAATATTTTTAATGGAAAATATTGCTTTGAAGAGGCATTTATTGAATCGGTGTCCACGATATAGAAGGTATCCAGTAAATTATCTTTTTTCCCAAACAAAAACAGAAATTCTCAAAGGACAGCGCGCTAAAGATCTCTCTTCAGAGATATTAAAAATAACAGCGCCCTGCAAAGATGCAGATAATGAAGCGATGTGTGTTGTGCACACTTCCATTTTAAAACCTTTGAGAGTTTTTAGAGCGATGATGCACGCAAATGCTCAGCGATGATCTATATGCGTTATGCACGCGGCCTTATGGACCTCAGCCGAGCTTAGAATTCCCTAACGGCTTAAGGTTCTACTTTTAATCCGCGAATGAGCCGGACAGTGAAACAAGATGTGAGCTGTTGTTTCCTCATCCTCTAGAGTCTAGAGTCTACACAGTCGACATTCTGTCTCAATATATAGAGCTATTTTATGAAGGTGATGTCTAACCTTACTCGTTATTCCTTTCCCTAATGAAACTCAACTATGGTACCACTCAAAAGAAATTACCTTCGCTTAATTTATGGTTTGTTGCCGCTTTCCTTCCCGTGGTGTAAAAACATAATTGAACTAAGAAAAACCCAGATATGTGTAAGCAGTCATTATTGAAATGAAAGGCAAATCCAAGATCACGAGGTAAGTTTTAATTACACCTCTTTATTCTCCAGCAAGAGTTTCAAACTTTGAAGGTTTAAAACATTTGTATAAGATCCTTATTCCGTACGAGTTTCAAAAGTTTAAGACTTTGCATTTGTCCATTTTTGGGGTTTCGCAACTTACTCGTTAAGGTTGCATCCCTTTAATCTCATCCTTATTATTTAATGGCGATATTCAAGAATGAAAAACACTTCTATTATCTATTATTAGAAATAAATGTCCATTATTGAAATAAAACAAAATAATTATCATTAGGTTTAGATTTACTCCTCAAATTACCACCTCTTGCACATTGGCAAAATACAATATTTATCCTACTAAATAATTCCTGCTGGGATTGCTACGTTAACAGAAAACTTTTAAAAGAACAAACGAACGGATAGAGTTGGCGACAGAGTCTGTGCTACTGAATAAAATAAAACTTTAAAAAAGAACTCCTCGAATCCAAGTACTGCTCCAAACTATAATTTGCCTATGTTCATTTGGTAGCAGTAATTTACAATGTCTGAATTCTCACAACTCTTAATGGAAAACTATTTTACCATCTAACTCCGCCCCTAGTGGGTGGCTCTTTTCCACAACTTATATGTATAAAATGGATTTAATTACAAAGTGTTGCCTCAGTGATTTCTGGGACTATTATGTGACTATATTAAGAGCTTGGTATTCGTCGTCATGCATTTCCGTCATCATGAATGTGCCGTCTTGGAGTAGGAGGACAACTCGCCGGGTGCCACCTGTAAATAAAAGATTTCGTGTTAAAATGGTCGACTTAACATCTTATAGTTGCAAGGATTTTTTAAGAATCACAGCACGTAATTCTTATAGCTGAATAAAAGGAAAATTTAATATAAGAATTTTAGTATAAAACTTACGATATAAAAAAAATTGGTTAATGACAAAAAAGGGAACATGTTCAATAAATAAAATGCTGACGTACCGGGTGATGGGAGGTCGGCCTGGACTACTTCGGCGGGTATGTTAGCATCCTGAGAATCGCCGCCATCGCCTGTTTGTATTGTTAGTGCTTGGGTGCCATCAGCTCCTCCCTCTCCAGCTGCAGCAACTGCTGGGTTCCCAGAGTCGTCTTGCTTTATAATAAATTGTGCTTCGCCGCCACTAGCCGCTGCTGCGGCTGCTAATGCTTCTGCTTGTTGCTCAGGCAGCATTTGGGCCACTGCTTCGGCAACAGCATTGTCTAGTTCAAGAACTCCACCTTCTTCACCATCCTCTGCGGCTACGTAAGCGAACTGCTGTTCCCCGTCAGCACCTTGAGCTATGAGGATCGTCTGACCTTCGGCATTTTTACCAGCGACCTGGTAAATTGTTCCTGTGGGTATTTAAGAAAAAGTAAATGAAATTTGTTTTAATTTAAGACTAGAAGAGCCACTAACCATCTTCGCCCGTCACCAAAAGAGGTGTTCCATCTTCACTAGTTAGAAGTTGCTGCTGTCCATCTTCGGTCTGCAAAGTGAGGCCTGCTGTATGTAGCTCTTCCTGGGCCTGTTGTTGCTGTTGCTGCTGCTGCTCAGCAGACATCGGAGGTTGGGTGTGGAAAACTCCTGATTGGGGTGTTTGGCTGCTTGTATGATCAGAATCTTTTTTAACGCCGCTTTGTACGGGAGGTTCGCCTTCAGCCTGACCCAAAACTTTACCTGTATGGAAGAAAAATGATTTGCTATACAGATTCAAAAACATAGAGTAAATTTAAAGTAGCATCAAAACGGACTCGATGCCCAAATCAGCTAGACTTCTAAAGTAGCCGCGATTTTAAGACACAATTGGAGACTCTAGTTGACCACTCACTATGCAAGTAATCACTATTAAATAATGCTCACCTGTAACTGGACACAAAGTAAGCGGCCGCGGAGGGCTCTGTGGCTCAGGGTATTCATCCTCAGGTGGCTCTAGGGCTTCTTCAGGTTTCAAAACTATTTGCTGTTGTGGCTGCGGTCTCTGAGGTAATTTGTGCTGCTGTGATTGTGGTGAATGCGTTATCACCTTTCTGGTCACTTTAAGATCTCCAGACTTTGATAGCTGGATGATTTTCTGTTCAGGTGTTACAGTCTTCGAGCTAGGCGCGCTCCGTACGTTTCGATTGATAATCATCTTCCCAGACGTTGGCGATTGTCTCTGCTGATTAGCAACATTGGGTGAAAGAGAGCTTCTCTGAATAATTGTGGTTTTGGGCTGGCTTTGAATCGTTCTAGCGCCAGGCGGGCTGGCAACTTTATTTGCAAGGGATCTTTGAATCTGCGGTTGCTGTTGGGTGACTGGGCCCCTCTCTTTGGGATTAACGACAATTCTTTGCACTTGAGATATCTGCGCCTGCCCAACAGTATTGCCACTGTTATTAGCGCTGTTTATAGTCCGCTGGGTAATTTGTGTAATTCTTGGGGTTGATGTGGGGGTGCTTGTTGGTGTTGCCGGTTGCTTTTGGACACCAGCCAACTGGGTACCACTTGTTATGCGGACTACACCGCTTGCTGTATTTTCACCCTTGGAAAGAACGCGAATTTGAGCTTCAGTTTTATGTGAACTCTATAAAAATATGTTTTTACATGTTTTTCAACTCGTACTTGATCCTTGTTTAAATCAAGAGTTCACTTTAGGAAGGCAAACAGTTAAAGAGTTAAGCAGGGAGGGGATCTACAAGGGAGGGGAGGCTTCTTTAATAACTGACTACTTACAGTGGCGGTAGGGGATGTGCCTGCTTTTCTCACAATTCCCGAATTTTGTGTGTCTTTTGTGATGTGCACTTCGGCTGATTCTCCAGCTACACCTCTGACTGAGCCATTCACTGCTTTAATTATCGTCTGCGATTGCACCTAAAAAAATAAATGAGTAGGGCCCCAATGTGTAGCCACTTTAAACTTACCGGAGTGATTTTTACATCTCCTTTCGTTTCAACCTTTACAGAAATAGCACTACCATTCTTCAGTTTCTTCACGGCGTGGACGGGAATGACATCCTCTTCAAAATCTTCCTCATCCTCTCCGCCATGGTGATCATCAAAATCGCTATCTTCGTGCTTTCTCTTGGTTCCGCTGCTCGAGTTAGTCTCTTCATCGGCACACCACTGCTTGACCTGGTCAAGGGCTTTCGCTTTCGAGTTTCTCGCGGGACGTCCACTCGGGCTGAGTGGACTCGAAGCATTCGTCACTGCCTGCTGCTGGGCTTGTTTATTTTGCTGGGAGGCCAGGGCAGCTTGCTTAGCTGCTTGAGCAGCTCTCTGCTCCTTCTGGCGAGCTAACTGCTTCTCAAATGTTTCCAGTAATTGCGGGCAGCATTCCAAATGCGTCTGGGGCTCCCAAGTGTTCTGATCGTGCGGGAATCCTTCCCATTTCACCAAATATTCGTGCATTTTTCTACGAGGATTAAAGCGTTTTGCTATGATTTTCTCTACGATTTCTTCCTCAAATTCCTGTCCACTTGTGTTTGGAATAGTACGGTTTGCCCGACGACTAAAACGGAAGTGATTTTGATTGAATTAATTTGTGTATACTTATCAAGAACAATTACAAATTAAGGTAGACGAATTTTGCACTTAATTCGATTTGATTAAACTAGGAATAGTGTGACTACTTTTTAATTAGACATGATATTCAGGCGATCAACTATAGGTCATGTAACATCTCAAAGAGATTACAGCGGTTTAAAAAAGTGGTCCTAGAAATTATCGTTAACTATTTGACTGTATATATACGCAAAAAGTTAAAGCTAGATTACGTTTGTAATTAGAACGAATTGGTTGCACTTACTTGATTTCTTTACCAGCAATTGGGGTGGACACTTGTTTGGCAGCTGGTTGGCTGATTGGATTTCCAATTGTTTTCCTTATTAACTTAACTGGCTCCGACTTCGCAGGGGGCGGATCGTCAGGATCGGTATCCTCCTAGGATTTCCACATAAGAAAAGGCCATTCAATATCTTAAACCAACTCACCCTTTTAATTCCTCCTCTTGTTTCATTCATTTTGTTGACGAACCTGTTAGTAGCATTTGTGGATCCTTTAATTGAAACTACATTTAAAACAAGCTAGAATTAATCGTCTATTTTACTTACTGGGAGAGTTGTCTACAACGGTTTTAGTAATCTTTACAGGCATCTCTTGCAGACTCCCTTGTCCCATCTAAGATAAAATTCCATTTAGTGATTGCAATACACCCAATATATTCATACAAACCCTAGCAAACGATTGAATCGTTTTCCCGGCAACGACCCACGTCTCTCTCATCGATTCGTCCATTTTCACCCAAGTCTGGTACATTTTCCATGAGTTAACGCTGGCTGCGTCGGTATTGCTCAGCTGGGAAGCTTTCCAAAGTAAAAACGCCCAGACTTTGGGCTTCGTTTCGCGGCAGTCTCGTATGCTAGATTCCTTATCACATCCCTCATCCTTGTGTTCTTTGAACAGCTCTATAAAGTGGAAGACACAGTGGCATTTTCCGCAAACTAAGACGTCCGTGTGCGACATGTCCAGCTGAGCAGCTGCAAGGATTCCGGACAGTGTAAAATAGGAGTATGGAAATGTACATAATTCTACTAGGATTACCTTTTATTATTTTCGGATGCTTTCCTATATCCGAGGGATCAATTTCTTTGCCAACCATTATTTTATATCTAAAATTATCATTAGGAAAAATTTATGTAATTGCTAATTATATTAATTTCTTTTTCCTTAACAATACTGGCTGGTGTTTTTAAGACCCTATTCTTTGTTAAAGGATAGATTCTTTTTTTTCTTACTAGAGCAAATAAAATATATTTTTTTTTACTTTTTAAATAGTCTTTTTTTATTTTAATTTTAAATTTAGCCCTTGATACATTAGCAAAAACATATCATCAAAAATGTAGAATTGTTTGTTAGTGCATACATATGTACGGAAACTTCGTATTTCGAAAGCTTCAAGATCTTACACTAAGTTATTTTAGTTTCACTTTTGTAATGGTTGCGCAGGTAGTATTTTGGAAATCTTTGCAAAAAACGGAAAAATAATTTAAGTGAATGTATTTAAAAAATGTGAACGCTGCAAAACGGAAACCTTAAAATTGTGGCTAACCCTGCACAGCTTGGCTTTGTTCAGGCGTCAGCCACAATTGAAGGGGAAAGCAATTTGATGCTGTCAAAATTAGAAACAGCAAAAATTGCCCAAAAATGACAATTCCCGAACGGTTTGAATTTTTTTTTGGGACCTCCCGCAAATTTCGCGAGCTCCACCGCTGACCATGCCGATCCAGTCTCACAAAGAAAGGAGCAGCCTGCTTAAGGCCTCATTTGAGTCGCGTGGGGCGGCGAGTTTTAAATTCCCAGCCAACTTAAGCGACCACCAAAATAACCCGCAGTCCAGAGACCCCGGGCAATATTCCGCCCCAAGTGGCTGTACATTTGCGTACGCTAAAAACTAATTTATTCTCGGTCGGGCGGCGCAGTCTGAGAATTGTCGCAAAAAACAAGAAAAGGAACTTCGACGTCGGCCAGGGAGCGCTGGACGATTTTCTAAACTTACTTGTTGGGCCAACGGGGGCGAAGATATAAACAAACTGATTTATCTGAATTCTCCTGGGCTACACATTTATCACTCGCGTCCTATTTCAGTTATTCAGAAATATTTGCAATACTTTTTCACCGAAATTTTCTTCAATTACAAACAGTCCGCGGCAGAGACGCAAACACATCAGGCAGCAAACTTCTCACCACTACGGGGCACTTAAAATCCGTTCTTTTGCTCGTTTGGGTCTCCTTGCATTGAGCGGGGGCCAATCCAACAGGGCGATTTTGTACACATGAGAAAGTTGCGACCAATCAAAGCCAAGCGCTTGCGTGACATGCAGGAAAAAGAACGGATGGTGGCTTTTATTCCCAGCAATGCCCAAAAATGAACGCCTAACGTGGTGAATTTAAGGAGGGGAAACTAATTTAAATGGCATTGATATTTGACAGTAAACGTGACATTTGATATTGTTTACTGTCAGGCTTTTGTAAATCAGTGGCTTTTCTTCTGTTTTCAACTACCTTGAATAGACATGGGAGATGAGGAGGAAGCTAAAGAATACCGGTGGGAGACTGGATACGAGAAAACATGGTAGGAAACCCAAATATAAAAGTAAAACTAATGAGTCGGCGGTGATCACCTTTCCGTTAAATGTTAGGGAAGCGATTAAAGAGGACGAGGATGGACTGCTGGACAGCGCTATCGCTGACATAATTCAGAAGGCGAAGAGGAAGCGCCAACAGCAAAAAGCTGGCCACAGTAGGTTGGGAATGATGCGGCACTTGTTCGTCATCATCGACTGCTCCGAGTCGATGAGCGTTCAGGACCTGAAGCCCACACGACTTCTCTGTACAGTGAAGGTATTTTAAAGCCTTAAGTATTCGAAAATAAAAGAACGAAATGAGTTCCCGTAAAATATTGGACTCCAACTGACCAAGAACCAAATAAAGATCCTTAAGACGATTGCACCGCAGAACAAGACCTCCAATTTCAGTTTGTTAATACTTTGAAATTTCGAAGAACAACAAACAGTTTCCAATTTTCTTATATTTTATAAAGACGCTCCGAAGTCCAGACACACTTTCGATAGTAACTTCCTTGCAATACAATTTTTATTTTAGCATTTTTAATAATAAATATATACAAATCCCATTTTTATTCTTCTCTTATAGCTGATGGAGATTTTCATCGAAGAGTTTTTCGACCAAAATCCAATTTCACAACTTGGACTCATAGTCCTGAAGAGCAAAAGGGCTGAGAAGATCACCGAATTGTCCGGGAGCTCAAGGAAGCACACAAAAGCTGTGCAGGGCTTGAGCAAAATTAGTCTGGTTGGAGAACCCTCCTTGCAGAATGGTTTGGATCTTGCTATGAAAACTTTAAAAATGGTACCGTCTCATGCCAGCCGCGAAATTCTGATTATTATGGGGAGCTTAACAACTTGCGACCCAGTTGATTTGAATGTTACTATCGAGGTTAGTCTAGCGGTTTAGTGAACATATAAATTATTCATACTACTTGTTTATAGTCTCTAAAAACAGAAGGGATCCGATGCTCGGTGGTAAGTCTATCGGCGGAAATTCGGGTGTGCCGCTTTTTGACTCAGGAAACGGGCGGGTCGTATGGAGCCGTCCTGGACGATGCTCACTACAGAGATCAACTTCTGCAGCACGTAGACCCGCCGCCGGCCGCCCAAACCCAGGAGAACTCCCTCATTAAAATGGGATTCCCGCACGCCCAGTCCGAGGAGGGCAAGGATCCTCCGCTCACGATGTGCATGTGCCACATAGACAACACCGACGAACCCAGTAAGCTCACGTCCGGCGGCTACCACTGCCCCCAGTGTTTTAGCAAATATTGCGAACTACCCGTCGAATGTCTGTCGTGTGGCCTCACCCTAGTGTCTGCGCCGCACTTGGCCCGGTCTTATCACCATTTGTTCCCGGTGCATCACTTCACCGAATTGGAATTCCGTGGCCAGGCCGAGAGTTGCTATGCGTGCCAGAAATTGTTCAACGACTCCGACAAGCACATTTACCAGTGTCAGGCGTGCTCGCAGTACTTCTGCATCGATTGCGACATATTCGTCCACGACACGTTGCACACCTGTGTCGGGTGCACCACGATACCCGGGGTGGCACAAAACGTCCATGCTCGGAAGCCTGTTGCTCCCGGGGAGCGGTTTTAATTTAATTTGTTTATATGGGGAAAATGGAAATGATAATAAACTGAGATTTTGATAAGTATTCCCTTTTTCTCAACAGCGTGGATGGGCATTTGCCTAAAAATTCTCAAATTTAAACTTGCACCTTTTAATGAGCGCGATTTTTAATTTATTGAATGATAACTTACCAGTTTTTTAAAATTATATTGTTTCTATCATGTTACGTTTTCAAGAATAGTAAGGGTCATATAACTAACTATTATATTTTCGTTATTTTGATGATTAATTACTCTTACGACCTGTTAGTTAACTTTCTCCCTTCCTATATACCCATATTATAAAAATATAAAGCGTATGAAGATTTAGTCCAAACCAAAAAGCAGAAAATCGAGAAAATCTTAAATTGTTTCCGAGACCAAACTATAAAATTTTTTTATGGTCTTAAAAGAAGCAGAAATTTAAAAGCGAGTCTATTATAAGTAAATTAATTTTTTCGAATTTCATTTTTACCTTAAAAGGTTTTATGAAAGGATAAAAATTTTGCGCAAATGCATATGAGAAAACGGTTTCATATAAAACTAATGATTATTATAGGAAGGTGGCAATGATTTCTTTAATGAATCTGTTTTATTCAATTTGTTGTGGATCCTATCTCAGGATTGCTTACCAAGTTATGCGACAAACGCTTAAGACAGTGTGTCTATCTCAGCACACCTATGGAATGTACCGGATAGCACTGGTTTTGTGAAACATTACTAGTATTAGACCGCACTACCACTAAGTTGGTCGAAGAGGCTTAAGATTTTCGGTCGGAAGATGCGGGGAAATTATTGGATGGAAATTAATGCACAGAGTTTCTGAACTTTACATATCTACATACATATCTACATATCTATATATATGTTTCATACATTTCTTCAGCTCCAAATGGGATATTAAGGATTGTAGTAAGATCGCAACCAATTATTTAGTCATTTCAGGAACGTTTATATTAGCGGTCATCTTTTTATACATGGCCTATGAAAACCCAATTAAATCAAAAATAATAGATTAGATGTTAGATTTTACCATATAATATTGAGGAAGTAACTTTAAAATTTGGTTAAGTTAATCTATGAAAGTAATGGCTTCATGGAACCTACACTACGCCCAAATTGTAATACATACATAATTTTTTTCAGAATTATTGCCTAATTACATATATAATAATAAAAAAAAAACAGTTACTGTTTGCATTACATTGAAAACTAACTTTTAGTTGTTATGCATCAAAATTGCAATTTATAATTCGATATTATCTATTTTGCCCTTGTTTGTCGAAGGACAAACCAGGGACTCATTGCAGGTATAAAAGACCTAAATTTTACCCAAAAGAAGGCGCTTGATTGAAAAAACACTACATCCAACCAAAGTGGTGCATTGCATTTTTGGGATTAAGCCGCTGTTTTCGCTGCTCGGTTGAAAAGCACGATGAAACTGAGGCTGCTTAGAGTTTCCGCTCGGCGCTGTCTCGGCTGAGATCAGCTCTTGAGTCTTGATTGCCCAATATAAGAGTCGTGATATGACCGTCGATTAGAGTCCCGCATCGCTCCAGGTGGAGGAGGTACGGGGCAGCGCGCTTAAAAGCCTTCCCCCCAGACTGGAAAGGTTTCAGACAAACTTTTGGTTGCTCCGCGCTAACAAGTCTCTCCAACCGCTTTTCGCTTTTACCTGGTGCTGCTGTCTTTCAGGTGATACCCGACAAATTCGCGAGTGGAAGATTCAGATTCAATTCGAAAATTTTTTTGTCGAGGAGCAGCAGATATAGCAGATAGCAAAAATTTAGTGAGTGTCGATTTAAAAAGTGGGGTCCCGTAGTTCTTACAGTGATATTGTGGTTTAAGAGAAATCCTTTAAAATCGGTGTCGTGCATTTTAGACGACCCTCAACGGTTAAATTGCAGTTCTACCGCAAAAGCACGTTCGCTCCGCTGATCTAGAATCTAGACCGCGCCAGATTGCCTACAAAGATAGTATAAGTAAATTCAGCACCTAGAGGTAGGTTGGATTTCTGATTACCTGAGAAATTCCGGTAGCCGCAGGTTGCACTGACGAGCTTTTTCAAGGTTTATGTGCAGCACCTCGGTTTTTTTATTAATACTACCTGTAGAGCACTTTGCGAATAATTTTGTAATTAGCTCCAAGCCACGCCACAATTGGTGCTACCATAAAATTCTACTACTACAACTGAACAAGCAAAAGGGAAGCATTGTTCTTTTCAGAATCAAATTAGTCTAGCGATCCGCCGTGTCTAACAATTTTTAGTCGCCGTAGTTCTGCAGCTATAATGAAGGCGTTGAAAGAAAAAATAAAAAGCAATTGTTTACAAAGTTACGAAGTGCGCTAGCTACCTCATAACAATTCAACTGGCAATTGTTTCAAGTGCTCCGCCAATCAACTTGTCGCAATTTGCAAATTGTTTCACTTAGGGGCAATTTTGGTTATAACTGATGAGCTCTGTGAATATTTACCACCTGTACCGATCAGTGTCAACAAACAAACATATTCATCTGAGGAAGTAACATTCTGTCCAAGTGTATGAAATAATGTTTTCGTAACAATTTTAAGTATACTTCGGATCATAAGAAGCACTGAAAACTCATAATCCGTACTCCTGGAAGAAGATTAACTCAAAAATGAGTTTTTCGTTCTTATAACATTAAAACGAATGTACATTTATGGTATTTACTTAATGTGTAATTTAAAGATATTTTTAAAATTTCCTATTAATTCCCGGTAGGAACGCCAGTGCAAAAATGATAACAAAGTACAGAAAAAGTCATGTTGCGACCACAAACATTTTTTTTTAAAACAAAAATATTAAACGTGGATTATTTACAATAAGAAAAAAGATCGTTTTAAGGTCATCAAACAGAAATTAATACAATTAAACAATTTGAATCACGATTAGTCAAGTGTAAAATCTTATACTTTGATAGTTGTCTCTTTTTTGCAACGATACAATAGCTAATACAACTAAACGTGAATCCCTCTAATATAAGAACTTTATCAAATTTAGGTTTACCACTTTCTTTTTTATTTTATTTTTTTAATAATAAATTATTGTCTTTACTGAAACGTTACATTTGAATTTTGTATCATATAAATTATGTATTTTGGCAAGTACGTACCCAAATGAAAGTTTCTTTAATTCGATTCCAAAACAAATTATTTAGTTTTTGTAAAAATGCCGTCGTTGTTAAACATATGTCGTGCATGGTAGCTTTTAAAAACGATTACATTTATTTTCTCAGTAGTTAAAAAAAATGAAGAAGCGTGCGCATTAAATATCCAAGTATTTATGAGGCATAAATGGAATTTCCTGAGTAATTCACAGTACCGTATCACGGCAAGCGTAAATCGCTGTTGAATCGTAAAAAAGTTGTGACCTTAAGTTGTCCTTATTTTATTCAGCTTTTGATTTTTAAAGGGGAACTCCCTTTTTATATTATGCGCTTTTAATGTTACATTGCGTAAAACAAGACGATTAATCTACTTTGGGTTAACCTGTAATTTGATACATATTTACCTAACAATAAAAATTGTTTTGGTTTGGTGACCATTATAGTGTAATGAGTTTTTCCACAACAAAGAATACAGCATTTAATATCAAATTTTTCCAGAGGTTACTAAATATATGTAATTTAAATATAATTTTCAATAAATGGGGAAGCGATATTTTATTTAGTTGCATTACAAAAACGTAAGTTTCCATTTTAGAAGCTAAAGATTTATGATTTAACAACTTATCTTTGCCTTAATGAACCATTGACGCACTTCTAAAATAGGTAGCGGGGAACCAAAAAAGTATAACTAAATACATAATTCAAATGTTTCGAATATTTAGTGGATGTTATGAGATGTCTGATTTTATTTTTTTGGGTCTGATAAAATATTTATTGCTTGCTTTAAAGAAAAAAGATAAAAAACTGATATAATTTATGTGATTAAATTGGCTTATGGCTCTAATTTCTAATATTATATCATTTTTGGATATGTTTGAATTTAGCTTATGAGTACTAATGTTTTAAATCAAGTATACTTATACTCAATGTTCTGAGGGAGTGGAGATAAAAAAATTAATTAAATTCACCCATTAATTCTTTCATGAAAGGAATCTTAGTTTTCTTTTCGGGCCCTCGACCTGAAATGTGAGATATACCTGCAAATACCTTTTAGTTGGATTTTTCAATTATTGGCCAAGAATGCACAATTTGGGTGAAAATATCTCTGGAATTTTTACGGAGCACATTAGCTGTACCATGTGGGAGTTCTCATGAAGGACTTTGCCTCGCTAGCAAGGGAATGCTTAATGAAAAGCAGATATGCGTGCATATTCATGCTTCGTGCTCCCATGACACCTTGATTTTCATTATTTTGACCGCACAAACTTCCATGAACAAAGAACTGACCAAGACAGCCAGGTGCCAGGTGCTGCGGCGCTCTTTAGACTGCTAATTAGCCGGGCGAGTTCGGCGTTTCCCCGGCCCCGGTTACATAATCGCACAATCCGCATGCAGCCCGCCGCAGCCTAGTGAAATCATGCGTGCGTAATGGGGCAGCAAATTGAAAAGTGAAATTCAGTGAATATCTCGTAGAGTAATCGATTCCAAATTTTCGGGAAAACACTCGCGAATTATGCTGAAGCTGGCTGGCTTTTGACCGCGGATTCCCGGGTTCTATGCGATAATGCTCAATAAATGCATTAGCGCATGCCGCCGGAGGAGCAGATCGCGTTCGACTTGTTGACTGGTTGCCACGGACCAGGGCCGTGAATCGGACGGCTCCCAAAAAAATTCCATTACCGCATTTCACTTTCCAGCTATCGCACTTGGAGCGTGAAACTCGTTTTGATTCATTTACGCGGTTTGACGGCATTCGCATAAACATCGCGGGAAATTTCGGGCTTTATGCCCTAAAAAACAGTGCAAATTCAATCAGTAAGTATACATATCTATTTGCGCAACGAAATAATTTTTTGTTGTTGCTAAAACTTTGATGTGCACAGCATAACTTCTTTAATATACCATTTTGTAATATTTATTTGCAATTGAAACGTTAAAAAGGTTAAAACAATTATTAAGATTAATAATCGTGCATGTGAACATTTCTCAATTAAGAAATCAATTTTATCATGCATTTAAAGTAGCTATACAATACCCAGCTGCAGTGTAGTTTTATTTAGGGTTTTTTGATATTTATTAAAATCTAAAATTTGTCATTTAAAGCAAAGTCAGTGTCAGTGTTCATGTGGCGAATTTCGATTTAAATCCAGAATCTTAAGGTTTCCGTCCCTAACAAATATAATCAGGTGATCAGCTCACATCAGGAGGCCAAAGTTGCGAAGAACAACTCGACAACGATTTTGTTGAAATAGTTTTTATCCGGGAAATATTTGATCACGTATTTTCCGAGTGCCTGCACAGGCAATTGAGCATTTTTGGTCGCATGCAAAATTCGCACTAAAGCTCTTCGTTCCAAATTTTGTGGAGCAAATTATCATTTTGCGCCGCCAAAGCATCAACCACTTCGTCGTCGTCCTTCATCATCAGCAGCCAGGAGCAGCCGGAGCATCCCGGGTCCCGTGCCCAGGCCCCAGAGTCTGCGGAGGCCGGTGGGCCGGGGACGCCTTTAATTTTGCAGCGGCAGCCGCGAAAAAGGAAATTTGCATGTTCCAGCGGCTCCGCTGATGTGTTAATAAGTTGAGCTCACCCGGGCAAAATGCTTAGCCCCGAAAAATGGCACAATAAAAGCGCGCAAACAATAGACCATCGCGCTAAAAGACACCAATTTACACGTTTAATTGCAATTTAGTCCTCGTTAATCGTTTCACGCCTGACAAATTATTCGCTGAATTGCAAACGAAGCATTTTCATGCTCGGCATGTTTATCATTAATGAGTGCCTACAGCCGCGCAAATGCCGCCCTGCACCGCGCGCCCCATTTACGAGAAACTCATCTCTCATTTCGTAGTTTTCGGATGTCCACTGGAAAGTGGAGCTCCGCCTTCGTCCGGGCGTTTCGGTGTCGTTGCCGGCGACGTCCTTGGTCAGGACGTGCAAATAGTAAATTTACCCGGAAATGCTTTGTTTTCGGGGTTTTTTGGGGATTTTCGGGGATTCCGAGGTTTTTGGGGTTTTCGGTGATATAAACTCGTACCCCACCACACTGGCCAAACTTTTCCCGTCGCAATGCGAAGTCTCGTCCCTGCGTCGCTATCCGGCGGTGTTAAAACTTTGATTGCGCTGATGATGGCCTGTGTGACCGCCGCCATCGAACGCAAACTGATTCCGTGCGTTGTAATCTGGCTCTGGAAAACTCTAAGCAAAATATTTGCAGGCGGGGGGACGCCTGGGACAACGCATAATTAATTGGGAAATTGCTCCCAGTCCGCCTATGAACACCTAGACCGCCCCCGCATTAATGGAGCTTTGATCGGGTTAAGTTATTTACGGTTATTAGGCTCTTTGATGCCCTGGGATTAGCTGGCTAAGCCGGGATCTAGCTCGGTTTAGTACCGCTGTAGCACCATTTTTGCACATCATCGCCTGGTTTAAGGCCGCAGTGGGCAGGGATAAAATCAGGGAATTGAAAATTGGAGTCATCAACTGAAATTACATTTTCAAACATTTTGCTAGCAACTCTCGTAAATTTGGTTACTTATTTTGCGCGGAGGTGGTTTTCATAGTTCATGAACTATAAGGAAACTTCGTTTGCGCTATAAAATTACTTTGAAACCTGGGAAGGGATTTTGATTTTAGAGATCTGTGCATCAAAACTAGGTTAAAGCATTTTCAAAGGACATTCTGATCTTATAGATACAATTTTGCTTATTAATGTATATGTACATATATTCTTTATAAACACTAATACAGCTTGAGAAATTTTGAGTTTCTTAACATCCTTTTGCGATCGAACAAACCTTGTCCGAACGATAATAAGTTAAATGAATATTCTTATAGGTATAAATTATTTGAACTGGTAAATGTACCTACTGATTCAATGGGTGAAGCGCTGAAGAATTCCGTTTTGAAATTGTAGAAAAGACTTTAAACAAAAAGAATAATTGTAAATGGGAGTTTGAGGTTTAAATAATTTAAAAATCTTAAGTAGAATTTTAAACGTAACATTGTGAGAAAATTTGAATAGTCATACAAAATAAAGGGCTATTAGCCAACTACATAAATATGTAAGTTTCTATGACCGTCCTTTGGAAAGTTTTTAATTTGTAAGTGGTTAGGTGGTATTAAAATTCCCTTTTACTACATAGGTTTATGTGAAAAGAGCAAAAAGAGTATGGTGTTATATCAATTCTGATAAATCATTCTTGAGGTATTAACATTTTTCTGATGCTTTAATATAATCAAAAAATTTTTAAACGATTTTAATTTTTCCCTTATTTGCGATTAATCCAAGGAAACTAAGTTTAAGAATAAAAAAATATTTTATTGTATTATGAGGCCATATTACGCAAGTATTATCGGGAAAATTCAGCTTTGTTTTCATTCTTTTTATATAAATGCGTCATTACTTTATGATTTTGTTTGAAAGTTGAAGTTAAACTTTGCAAAGAGTATATTGTAGTTAACAAACATTGAAACATTAGAACTAAAATATCTTGTTAAATTCTTGCCTTTGTATGCAATTTTATAAAAAAAGGCTGTTTGACATAAATCGTCATATGTTTCTAATTATGGAATAGTGGAATTCTTTTAATTTCTTTCTTACTGTAAGATATGATCAATCAACTAGGACGTTAATTAATTCATAAATGACGCCAATCGATTGCACATGGCACTTGAAGTTTAAAACTTGTTTCAGAAGCAGAAAATAAAATAACCAACGCTGATCTGGCTTTTTGAGGTATTTTATAACAGACGGCTACTTCATTTAGTTCTATTTTAGGCTCGCCGTAATTGAATATCTGTCAATCAAAACTAAAACTATTGGTCAATAAACCTCCAAAGATTGGCCATCAACGTCTTAATCATCACATTCCTGCTTAGATACTAAGATGCATCTTTTGTGCCTGACGAGATAGTCAGCAGTGATTGAGAAATGATTACAGCCCGGGCAGGTATAAAACAATTGCCGCGAATCAAAATGTTATCACGAGATTATGACGACAGGTAAACGAGCGTTTTATCTCCAATTTCTAAGTTTAGTTTGTGTCTGGTTAAATGGGAACAAACTAATTTTTTTCCCATCATATGACGTTTCAAACAGTGCTCATGTTTATCTTGCCAGGGAAACTGTTTACAGATTGGATTTCGAGATAATTCCCAAAGGTTGTTTTGGTGCCAAATCTTTTGCAAATTCCGTTGTCAATAATTTGTAATTTCTGTTTTATATATGTACATATATTCTTTGTTTACTATCATCTACATCAATGAATCGATGAGTGCGTTCGACTTTCCTAGGGAGCGTTATAATTTTATTGCTAATAGGGTTGCCATTAGAGGTAATCTAATATTTAAAATAAAACACATATTGGGAATGTTCGAATGCATCGCAATTACGAATCCATCTTAATATGTATGTGTTTTTATTGATAAAAGTGTTTTTGTTTATATTTCTTATTACGCTTGAATTCTTGAACAGTATTCTATAACTCATACTCAAATGTTTTTATATCTCGAACTTCGAATAATTCGAATTATACGAAAAAATAAGAGTGGACAACTTTCCCAAATGTTGACCTGGTTCCAAAAGTAAATAAAACTACTATTTTAATGCATCAAACCCGTGCCGGAGTGGCCTACCAAATCGTTGCTAAGCCGGATCACACTTTCCGCTATAAGCCAACCAGCTGGACCAAATCCGGCCAAAAACAAGTTGTTTTGTGCTAAAAATAAGGTTTTCACCTTCTAACGTTGCTCTCAGGTGATCCGATGAAGTGATTATTGATTAGTTGATTAATTTTGACTGCCGGAACGCAAATATCATGAGTGTGAAGGCAGTCAAGAAGCTGTTGAACCCTCGGCACATTCGTCACGATCTCGAATTATGTAAGCGGCGTATTTATTGTAAATTGTTACAAATTCGCACCACCTACCTCCTGTTGATCGCGTCGGAGGTGCTGCAAAAAGCAAAGATCAATGCATATCACGACAGACCGTCTTCAGGTTTTCTTTGCTCGTTTTTTGCATCGGAGGCCCGATGAACACGATGAAGGTGGCAAACCGGTTTCAACTTGAAAATTGAGTGCCTGAAAATTGAGTTGTATAAAAAGCAAGTCGTGTATAAATGCAAGGTCTCAAGTGTAAACAAAGTGTGTGCGCTTTTTGCCAATTCTGGAAATTAAACTTGAAAAATTGGAACGCCGACAATACATATGGATTACCCGCCAAAATACATATGAAAAAATTTGCACAGAACAGAAAAAGCACCGAAGCGGGGGCTTTTACGAAATCTTGCAAATAATTTAACATTTATTTATTTTTTTCCTTTTCTTTAAACTTCAAGCGCACAAATATCACGATCGAATTTATCTGAATTCTACGACAGATATTCGCTGCTTTTATTTTATCGGTTAGATTTTTACTCTGTTCATTTTGTCGCCGTAGAATTTTACTGCATTTGTTTCAGTGAATATATCAAGATCTTCTTTAAGAGATGCGTGAAGGGACTTCACCGTGTAGAAGTCGATGACTTCTGACTTTATTATCACACAGTTTATGGTTTTTGTCGAGAATGCGACATTACATATCTATGTACATATATTCAGATTTTTATAAAATTTCTCTTTTCCGCTTCCTTTTTATCACTAAAAATGCTAATCAATAAGTCTTTCAAAAATCGAAAAGCACTTGAGATTTACATTTATTTTTCTTTATTTTGCATCGATTAGAACACGTTCCAATTTTTTCTATCTCTAAACAAGCAAAACATGTTTAAAGTCTTTGAGATTTTATATATGCATAAGTTTAATATATAGAATTTATAATACAAGTATAATATGGTAAAATAGGAACAGTTTTTTGAATTAATTGGATTGACTATGACTCAATTCCTTGTATGTACGTATTAAATTTGGCAACTAGTAAGGATTTTTGATTTTGATACCGTCAACATTTACGTGATATATATATATTCTTATATATGGCATGCATGCACGTTGAGTGGCCCAATTTACTAAAATCCATTGCTTATCCAATTGATCGCGAGCAATATCCGATAAGTTAATTATTTGAAGAAATTGAAATGTTTTGGTTTGTTTGATTCATATCAGTTCTAAGTCCACATATTTTGAGTGACGAATTTTTCATTGTTTTGTGGCTTATAAACAAATGAAAGAGAAAGGAATTAAAATCAGAAAATGTCACCGGTACACTTTTCTTAATAGGTAGGTATACAATTTTATTTTAGCAATCGTTGAAAGATTGATTGTATCATGGCAGTTGGTAGATACATACTTATTTACGTGAAATATGATAAATCGAGTGATTAACAGTTCTGAAGTATTTGGATTATTTAAAAAATATAATTGTCTAAACTGCTTTAGACTAGTACTAAACAGGCTAGAACAAGATTCTTTTGGAAGTGCCTGTATTTCCTTAAAGTTGCAATTTTGATTTCAGCGAGTTCTTAAACTAAAATAAAATTTTGAAAGTCTTTTAATTTACAAGGTTAAATATAAATTATAATTATGAATTTCATCGCACGTAGGAGATGTTTCGTAATTCCAATTTGCGGCCATCCAGGTGAAATTTAAAAAAGTCCCCCAAAACTGGATGGTCAGTTAAGCAATACAATGAATACAATGAAACAAAAAGAAGCAATGATTGCCTGACAAATTTCATGACGACGCTTTTATACAATGATTGCTGATAATTATTACACTGGCTTTTTGCCACTTTGGTACATAAATAACTCGCTATTAAATGTGACCGGTCTATAAAATGATTCTCCAGTGAGAAAAAAGGTGTGCGTTCAAGCAACAGTGATCAGAGGAGAAATGAAAATTTAAATATACTTATCTTGGAAGAATATAATCGATTTAAATTGCTTTCCTCTCCCTCCGAAGGGGAGCTTAGTAGTGATGAAGCGAATTCCATAATGTGCTAATTGGAAACATTATTAAGATAAACTTGAAAAGGTTTCTTGTTTTTTTTAGAATAATATAAATTGTGAGTTTTAATACTTATGTCTTATATCGTTTAATATTTATATGTAATATTTTCGCTATTTTTGTCAAGTATGATACGTATACCTTACATCTGAAAGCCTTGACGAAAAACAGTTAGGAATTCAACTTGTCTTGATAATTTACGACTTCTTGAATGCTAGCATACTGAAATAATATAAATAATCACAAGCTTAAAACTTGTTTTTCTCGAGGTCATGTTTTTATTAAAATGAAATATTGTTTCCGTAATTCGCTTGTTTTATAGTAGATACGTTTACAATTAATTAATAAGTTTACATTTACCTTAATAAATGGGATCATTTCAAAATTTCTAAGGTTTCATTACTTAAAAATTCGAAATTTGACGTAAATTCTCTTGTTTGAATTAGAAAAGACATATACATATGTACATACATATATGTATATGATTGTAAATTATTTTCATTGACGTTGAATGCTCAAAATGATAGAAAGACATTATCCATTAAAATCTACGATATATTTTTCTTTTCTAAGTTATACACATATGTTTAAATATAAAATAAAATATGAATTCAACAAATTTTATATACTACTTAGACGTTTTTTCATTTGTTGGATGCCATATAAATACCTATAAACAATGCTGTTTTAGTCTTAAAATTGAAAAATTCGAGCTTAATATAGAAAGATAATTCAAAGAAAATGTTCGCTTCCTATTGGAAAAATTGGATTTAATTGCACATCACTCATGTTATCTTTAATCAATTAGCTACGTGCTTATACAAAATCTCAACGTTGAACTTTTTGATAATCACCCCCGATAAATTCCGAAGCACTTAAGCCATATCTCATTAAATTTAATAAGTGGCCTAGTAATAGCACCCTCTGAGGCCGTCCATTGCACCGTTCTGGAGTGGCTAAGTGTTACGCGAGCAAATGAAATTCCTCAGAATTATCGACACACTCCGTCATATACACCGTGTAATTATTTGCACAGGGCGAAGCGCCGGACCCCCAGCGAATGTAGGCCAAGGAGCCCCGAGGAGACAATTGAAAACAGAGAGCATTTTCACCTCCGTTCGGTGCACAGCCCTTCGCCCTTTTTTTAATTACTGGCTCCATCTGTGGGCCGATCTAATCGCCTGGCAGAAGCAGCAGCCCAGCGAAATCTACGGACTTTATTTAGTGAGTAATTGAGGGTGGTTCGTCCTGCCCGGTGAGGCCCTACAGTTTACATTTATTTACGGACGTTGCCCAACAAATAGCGCTCCACTGGAGTAGTTGGCCGAAGCAAATTGCACTTATTGAAGTTTCGGAGGCACTTAACCACAGCTGGATACGCTCTCCATGGCAAGCGAGTAGAGTAACACCACTAATGCGGTTGCAAATGGAATTCCACTTTATAATTTTAATTTTCGGAATATAAGGCCGGAATCGGGGCTCAGATGTAGGATATATTTATTGTAGGTATTGCCACAGAGACAAAAAAATGGTATAAAAATTCTCCCTGATGAAGGACATTTCTGAAAAATTAAAACGAAGGTGGATTAAGTAATTAAGTACTGAATTCCTTAAGCCTTAAGGGGTAATATCACCTTGTGTTCTCTAAATTTTACGTGATTTTCTGAGACGTCTCACGGACGATTGGAACTAGGCTTTGGGCATATGAAAGTACTGGTCTTTAACTACAAAACATATGTTTTATTTTAATTTTACGATACGAAATGGCGGCACAGCAAGGAAAACAAAAAATTTCGGACTTTCGACATGGGCGTACCGCTACAGGTCACAATTTTTAATCTGGAACAAAAAACTAAAAAGTTTCTTAAAGTATAGTCCAAAATCTAGTGAATGTCGTAGGATTTTTTTGATAACTTGATTTTGAACTGAGCGAAATTCATATAAAACATCACTAAAAACTCTCACCCTCTCATATTTGGAAGTTAATATTTTAGCCTTGAAATGAAATGATTGCATGAGATGGTAACATTTCGAATCATCAGAGTCTTGTCAATAAACCGTTAAGAGAATTTTTTGAAATGTACTCTTCTTCTTCCAAATCAGCACATTTAACTTTTCTTTCAAAGAATAAGTGAGCATTTTGAGGCGAAATTCATATAAAACAGTGGAAGAAGTTATTGAAATTGTAGGGAAATATAACGGGATTTTAAAAATTGTTAAGATTAAAATTAATAAAGGTATGTTCTTAAAAATATTAGTAAATTGGAAGTTCTCAATTTATGCTTTATCCTGGGAATATAATTACTTTTTAATCATGACTCGTGGGAAGGTCATTACAGAGTAGAAAAGGGTAAAATTATCGCATACCACGATATGGATATGCCACTGCAGCAAGTTGCGATAAAAATCAATCGTTCTCGGGCCGTTGTACGAAATTTCTTAACCCTAAAAGAAAACTACGGGAAAAAAGTCCCATCGAAACAACAACAAAAATTGGAAAAAGGCAAATTGTTTCTTAAATTCAAAAAAAATTATTCATATGCAACACAAATTGTGAAGGAGTTGAGCCTTTCTGTCACTGCGTGTCATGTGCAGCAAATTCTGCACAACGATGAAACATGATTTTCAAAAAATTCTTGAGAAAACCAGCTCTTACTGAAGTGCATAAACAAGCAAGCCCTAAATTTTGCAAGAAATCACACAAGTTGGATAACTGAATGGTCAAAACTTCTATTTTTGGATGAGAAGTTTAATATTGCAAGTTAGAATGTCAAGAAATATTGGTAGAGGCAGCGTAATGGTTTGGGGAGGATGCAGTGCCAATGCTACTAATAAATTCGCCTTTTTACCCTGTAAAATGAACGTGGATGTTTATTAAGAGATGTTGGAGTGCATGATGGTAGACCAGGCAGAAGAACTGTGAAGCAAGGATTTCACCTTTCAGCAAGATAATGCCACCATGCATACTGCAAGGAAGGTGAAAGAATGGATGAGCTCCAAAAATATTACTTCTCTGAACTCGCCTGCACGAAGTCCCGACTTAAATCTCATAGAAAATTTGTGGGGACTTCTTGCAAGGCTTATTTACGAAAATGGGCGGCAATACTATAGCATTAGCGAATTGAAATGCGCCATAACGGCCACCTGGAATTCAATATCCAACCGTTAGTGCAAACATCTCGCAAAATCTATGCCCCGTTGGATTTTTCAAGTAATTTAGCAAAATAGAGGTGCTACCCGTTATTGAAAAGTCCCTAACATATTTTTTTTTAAATAAAAGTGCATTTTATTCTATTTTTATATAAAGTGTTTTATATGAATTTCGCTCTGTTCACTAAATGGTTTATGGTTTTCTTATATAAATATCTATTCTTAGTTTTTAAATAAAATATTTAGGGTAAAAATGAAAGACTTAATATAATTATATCAAATACACAGCTTTTCGATCACTTTACTACAATGTTTTTTTTAAATTTTAGATATATAAGTGGTGTTTTATATGAATTTCGCTCAGTGTACTTAAAACTTTAAACGCGTTGAAGAAACAACATTTTCAAAGTCTGTGGTCATCAGATCTTCAGAACGGCTTGATCGATTGCTCTCAAATTTCAACCAGTTAATTATGTATATATTGTTATGCATAAAGTCTTCTGTATACATAGCTCAAAAATAAAGGTTTTTTTTAGCGAAAAAATCAATTTTTACGTAAAAAAATCTCCATTCTGCAAAAGTGCCAGGGAAATTTATTTTCCAAATAAATCCCGCTGGTATTTTGATTTAAGATGATCCGGACTTGAGTTATAGTGAACAGCGCAAAACACCTTTTTTTGGGAACCCTTATTGGCAATAACACACTTGTTTAAAATTATTTTAGCCGACAAAAATTATATTATTAACCGACTTCAAAAAAGGAGGAGGTTATGAATTCGTCGGAATCTTTTTTTTATGTCTGTTACCTGATTTCTCCGTCAATTGTGGACCGATTTTAATAATTCTTTTTTTAATGGATAGGTTATGCCTCACAAGTGGTCCCATTTAAATTTCATTAAAATATTCCACTTCAAAGGGTGGAAAATTAGGGGATGACTGAATTTTATTGATTTTCATTCACTTCATCGCGCGATAATTTCAACAATTATGGATCGATTTTGAAGATTATTTTTCTGACAGGATATGTATCATTATAAGGGATTGACTAACAAATACTAAAAAACCAAAATGGCGGATTCTAAGATGGCCGCCTTTATAAACACCACTAAAAAGCAAAAAATAAAAATTATTTAAAAAAAAAAAAAACCGCCTTCAAAAAACAGCTAGGAACTAAAAAGCAAAAAATAATTGGTAACATTTACATATACGATTTCCTACCTACTGATGTGTTTGAAGTCGGTGCCAAAGTCCAAAAATAACAATGAGCAATACTTATACTTAGTGACTTATAAAGAGTTGAATTAACAACGAAACGTATTTCACACATGTGTGTGCCCGTTTGGGTTGTATCGCTCAGCCTACCCACGCTCGCTCGAAAGTTCGTCGCACATGCGGGGTGTAGCGGGGGACCTATTTGGCTTGGCACCGAGTTCAAACACATCAGTAGGTAGGAAATCGTATATGTAAATGTTACCAATTATTTTTTGCTTTTTAGTTCCTAGCTGTTTTTTGAAGGCGGTTTTTTTTTTTTTTAAATAATTTTTTATTCTTCAGGCATGCACTATTCGAATAAATAGTGTTGGTAGCATAATATTTTTTATTTCATGCTCATATTATTAATCAGTCTTGTTGATAAACTTTCGAAATAAATAAATAAATAAATAAATAATTTATAAGCTTGTGAAAAAAAACAATCGTCCCTTAAATATGGTGTTATGGTGATGTGGCTGCCTCGGGGCACACTTAGACCATCGCTAGGTCAATTGTGATATAAATACGGTGTTACTATGTACTATTATTTATTTCAATTCAACCATACAAGTACCTACCTGCATACAATAGAAATCATACAATTTAGTAGAAGAGTCTAAAATTCATTCAAATATATTATTGCTCGGTTTGCATAAGCAAATAAATGTTTAAACACACATTGCATTTTGGGAAAATATAATGATTATAATGATAAAACTAAGGCTATAAAAGCTGTGTACAATAAGTTATCCTGCGTGAATTTAAATTTGTTGTTAGCACGCTGGAAAAAAGACTTGCCTACCATAATGCTAAACCACCGTGAAAAACATCATGTGAAAATATTTATACAGGTAATTAAAAACGTTTTCAGTTCCACTGTAATTTTCTCCGCGTTCCAAATAAATTTTGCAAAAAGCTAAGAAGCAGGTATTAAAAGTTCTCAATGTGAAGATAGAAAGCCGAAGGGTGGGAAGGGCGAGGTCTCAGCCACAAATCGAACAACTTACCCTCAATCTTCTCAACCGCGCAGAATTAATTTGTTTGCGTATGCAAAACCGACGTCTTGAACGGACGCTGCACATCACTCTTCCGAGGGCTCCCCATCCCGGAATTGGGAGTGGGGTAAGCCACTCGATACCCGACAACCAAACTATCTTTGCTCTTTGATGGATAAGTCAATACGCCCCCGACCGCGGAGTCATCCGTGCCCCGCGCCTAAGCAAATCCCTGCATTTAAAGCCAAAAGTCATTCATATGCAAAGTTTGGAGTTTCTCGGCAATTATGAAGTGAGCCGCACAAGACGCCCCCGCACCTGGCACACACGCCGCCCCGATTTCGCTGGTTTTCAAACAATCATCGGAGGGCCCGAGTGGCTCCGCTCTAATAAGGTTTAAGTACAGGTGCCCCCCAGGTGGGCTCCTCCCCCCGCCCGAGGGGGCGAACAGTCGAACTTGTTAAAGTTGCAGGAGCCGGGCGGGGTAGGACTCTAATTACAAGCGACTAGTTTGACTTAGGGACAGAGAGGGCTTAAGTTATGCTGCTAAGTTTCATTTGAAGCTTTCATAATGCGATAGAAATGCAAATTTCATGTTGGAGGCTTCCCGAGGTGCACGATTGACATCGTCGATAAATTTGCTAACGATTTCAATTCTAGGGTTTATGAGGTTGCCTTGCGGTTCACGATTGATTTATTTCTTGATTCTTGATATTATTAATTTCTGCGATTATCTTGAGCATGGATTAAGCTCAGCTCCTTGGGGGAGAACTTCTGGCTCTTGATATCATCGAGTATTCTGTCTGAATATTAAATAGAACTGCCTTATCATGAGTATCTGGAAGCATTTCGGTTTTGTTTCTTATAATTGCTCGGATTGGTTGATGAATAAGGAAAAAATTATTGTAGAGGTGTTGTGCCCTAACATTTTTCTTTGCTTGTAGCACAAAATCCGTAATTCTCACTACTTTTATCATAAATTTGGGAGGAAGCAGATGTTTTACCTATACATCGGCATAAGACATGATATTGCAAAAGTCATTTTAAGGTCGTTTATTGCCTTAGTACCTAATCGTAAGGAAAGATGTGGTACCTATCTAAATTTTTGATGAAACATTTTTTTATTTTATAAATAAAATGCTTAATATGTATGATTAAATGATTATTAAATATATGATTGAAAAATTTAAATATAGTTGTTAGATTTCGTTGCATTAAAATATTAATTACAATTGGCTATTTATTTTAAAACGACCCGTTAATCAAAGTGCAGCATTTGTTGTTGTTATTGCTAATGTCGAAAAATTTTAAGATACATTTTGCTGAGATATACATAGGTGCAAGTAAAAATTACTATTTTTGAATATTTAAATTTCGAACAAACAATGATTTTTTCTTGTCTATACACATATGTATGTATATAATAAATATTTCAAGCCGTGGTTCGTAGTATATAGCACATACATTACATACCAAGAATATATGGTTCTTATGTGTATCATGGTGTCACTCTTTTTTCCTGTTGTCGTGCAATATATTTCTTATTTTTATCCATAAATCTTCTTTCATCATGTATCGGCAAGTTTACAGGTAATAATACGCTATTACACCAAGCTATTTCAAATTTCGTGCCGAAATTGCGTGAGCGTTACGATGGGGAAATTCAACGCCAAGACCTTGTGTAAACTTTTTTTTTTCAAAATTTTCCTTCTAAAAGCATTTTATTCTCCTGGACTAACGACATCTCATAAACCCCATAAAGCAGTATCCCCCGAGCCATCGAACATCTTCCGACGCGTGAACGCGTTGCGTTTTTCGCCAGGGTTCATTAATCCCCGTATCAGCAGCCAGGCAGTAAATACATAAAATATGAGCTCTTTCGTCAGCGACCTTTACGTAATCCCAGATTTTGATATAAGCCGCCCGTCGCTCATTGAGCTATTCGCCAGGTACTACGCGGTCTCGACTCAATATCCGTGGCAATTATCATCAGACAAAACAAATGGGGCGGTCATAAACGGTAAATTCGCGGCCAACCCGCGTCTTTGCTCTGCCAAGTAAAGCGTATTTTTCGTGGCGGATATAAAAAATTTATAAGGAGTCATATAAACCCAGTCCGATTAGCAGTTTTGCCGCACAGGCCCGGGCCGAATTCGTATCCGTGGCCTCGGGTAAAACTCGCTTAAAGTTTAATGTTCGCCCTGATTAAATCAATTGTTTATATTATGGAGTCGGTGGTCGCATTTATGCAGCGGGGACGTCGGTCCGTTTGTACACAGGTCCCCTCGTGATGAGCCCTGTTTGTCAAAAAGTTCTCAGTCGGCACCGGGCACCTGTCCGGCCTCACTCTGTGGAGCGGTCTTTCGTCTGTTGACTTTCCGGATCGATTCCCATGAACTGAGGTATCTTTCAAAGTTAAAATTTGAGGGAGGGTCAAACTGAAACTTGTTCAATTTCGATCAGATGAGGATGCATGCTTTGAATATGAATGGGGCTGCAAGTTTCGCCAAGTCAAGGTGCAATGACCACCGACCCCTGGGCCGGGTGTGCCGGGACGCCTAATGGATCGGGCCATAGTTTGGCATAATTGGCAAATCGATTGAACGTTTGTGATTAAAGATAAATGGCACACGTAAATGGTTTGCTTGGCCGGGTCGGTCCGACTCTGTCCCAATCCTACTTATAATAAGGTGTGCCCCATTTGTGCCTGAGCTTGCTGGCAAATTGTATTTTGGTGAGAGGCTGAGACCCTATTTCTGCGGTCGTTCGAAAAGGCATTAATCAGGCAAATTAATTCTCAAGGATTCTCAATTAATTCCTCTTCGAAATTTCCGGTTTCGTATCTCCTCGATGCTCTTCGAGCTCCGCACCCTCCAGTCTGGAATTAATACCGAGCTAATAATAATTATATAGGAAAGGGGGCTAAAACCGCCTGCGTTTCTTCAGCAAAGTTTTGTACAAACCGGTTGCCATCGGAAGCTCGAAGATCGTAATTCTTCGCTTCTTCGCGACAAGGCTGAGATATTTATCACAGATCAAATATCTCGAGCAGGTATGACTGAGTACCCCTCGAGCAGTGTCCGAAAAGGTCAAAAACTGACGTGCAAAAGGAAGCAATGCAAAGACAATCTCTGGTATGTTTTAATACCGAAAGCAATCAGACGCCCGCCATCGGGCAGTGCGCAGTCCGCAGTGCTTATTTTTCCTTGGAGATGTCGGAGCAGTGAGCAGTCATAGAAATGCCACTGGTGTTGACTTCACCTGTCCAATCTGCAGCGAACTAGTTTACTTTTTGTTGTTTTTTTAGTAACAAGTTGGAAATACGCATCAAAATTGGAATAACTTGCATTCCATAGAAAAATAATGCAAATTGCAAGTTTTGATAATCACAGAACTGAACGACATGTTTTCAATTTACAATAAAATGTGATAGTACCTTGGTATTTCTACAAGCAACAGATTTGCTACTATTATAATAGGATATGATACCTTTCCTGAAAAACCTTGTGTGTGAAAAACGATAAGCAATTATTATTAATGCTTACTGGAAATTAAAAATACGGACAAGTACACTTTTTGTTATAATAGTACCGCTAAAACTATTTCACTAAAGTATCAAAAACCCCGAGAGCCATACATATTTCGTAACGTGGAAAACAATTTCTGACAACTTTTTTGGATAGCTAGACGAGAATCTTAAGACAAGAACAATTTCCATATAGTCAATATCTTTCCACTTATACATTTTATAATTATGAAATAGTTAGCCCTCGTTCCTTTCGTGACCGCCTTTTATTTCTTGGTTATTTTTTTAATGTACGTTTAATGAAATTCGACAAACTTTTAATATTTCATAGTTAAGGTACTAATACGAAATTTATTTGTCTCCTCAATTAGATGCTGTTAAAGACCATCTACTTAGATTTTTATTAAAAGATCAAGGTCGAAGATTAGAGTCGAAGTTTTAAAATTAAAGTTGTTAAACAATAATCTAATAAATATGTATATGTACATATATGTATGTAGGTCGTATCTTTGATACAAATATTGATTAAAGACGGTGTCAATTCACATTTGATTGAAAACGAGATAATTTGTATATGAGCACATGAATGTATGTGCGAATGAGGACAGGTGTATATATTAACTGCAAATTTTATAATTTCAAATCAACACTTAGGAATCAACGTGTTTGGCTAATATTTGATAGATTACGGAATTTGACTCTTATATTTACCTTAATCTGCTTCCTCCCACTTAATTTAAAAAAAAACTCCCATTCCCCTGAATCACCGAGAGGAAGAATTCTTGCTCGACTCGAAATCGAACTTTGAAAATTGCGCGATTGTGATTGAAATTTGTCACACTGTCATAACGGTCGAAATTAAAACTTGCAACCGACAGGGTGCAGAGTTTAGTCTGGAGTAAACTATCCGCGGATACAATTTAAAAAGGCGTGAGAACCAACAGGGTGCCGCGCTGGAACAATAAATCTTATCGCTCCTTCTAGCGCCGGATTGATGGCACTTTGGCTAGCCACTCAAGCGGATTTCCACTCGAGTGGATGCGCATAATGAAGGTGATAGAAGTCGCGGCTTGGTATTTATGACCGCGAATTTTTTCATGAGTCCTCAATTGATTTCGGTTCGGGTGCCGGTTCAAACGGGGTTAATGAAAGCGAATCGTGGAAGCGGAATTGTAGAATTTTTTGCATTTACAGACCCCAAGAAACAATTAATCAGTGATTCGTTTTTCGTGTTGCCAGGTAAAATGAGCGGCTACTGGAATGCGCTGACGCGGATTAAACAGACGGATTCCGAGGAGGGAGAGTCGAAGTTGGCGCGGGTACTGACCCTTTTGGACCTGACTGCCCTGGGGGTCGGAAGCACCCTCGGGCTGGGAGTGTACGTCCTCGCGGGCTCCGTTGCCTACGAGCAGGCGGGACCCGCTGTCACGATCTCCTTCCTGGTGGCCGCGATTGCGTCCGCGTTCGCGGGCTTTTGCTACGCGGAGTTCGCGGCGCGGGTCCCCAAGGCGGGGAGCGCCTACATCTACAGCTACGTCACGATCGGCGAGTTCGTCGCCTTCACCATCGGCTGGAACCTCATCTTGGAGTACGTGATAGGTAAGAAGTGGCGTGGTTTAAGAAAAGGGCCCGTTCTGACCCGCCGCGCATTTTCAGGGACCTCGAGTGTCGCCCGCGGTCTGAGTGGGTACCTGGACGCCCTACTGGATAATAAGATGGGCTTGGCGCTCCGGGAGGCGATGCCTATGAACGTGGAGTTCCTGGCGAGTTATCCCGACTTCCTGTCCTTTTTCGTCGTCTTGCTGCTCACGTGCGTCTTGGCGTTCGGAGTGAAGGAGTCGAGCATTTTAAACAACATTTTTACGGCAATTAACTTGGTGACTGTCCTCGTTGTCCTCGTCGCTGGCTGCATAAAAGGTGAGTGCAAAACATTTATTTTCATTTATTTCAGGTTGCATAAATTGAATTTGAGGGCTCCTCGCGAAGTTTGGTGAAACTTTTTAGTAATGTCCATTTAGAGCCAAAAGTGATAGATATGCAAAATATTTGTCGGTCGCTTATAAATATTTTCTGGGTTATTTAACTTTAAAATTCTGAAAAGTGCTACATGCTCCCAAAATCTTTCGGTGATAATTATGGAAAAACCTTAAATTAAAAATGTTTCCACCGAACTTCTGTAAAAAAATCTGCACGAAAATAAGGAGACTTCGACTTATCATTTCATATGACAAATGTGTGCTAGTTACTGTGAATTAAGTCGAAAAGATTTTTGAAGAATCTTTTAACCCCTTCCCCTCGTATGTCGAGCTGTGCTCGTCAGTTCTGATTTAGTTAAATTAATCGTCGTCTGCAAAGGGTTAAAATTAAAAGCTGGAAATGTCTTTAATAATGAATGGAAAATATAATTTTATCAAATTTGGAGAAATTTTTTTACTTCTCACTGTACAGTTTATCTAAATACTTACATATATGTCGCGTTATCTCGAAAACAAAGAGTAGTTTTTTATGCATTTAATGAAACTGAATAAAATTAACTTGATATCTAAAAGTAATATTTTAGTTTTAATTTTGATTTTTAATTACTAAAAATATTTTTATTATTACTAACATAATTAGTGTATAGTACAATGAAAAGCCGAAAATGATATATTTAATCTAGGGGAGACTGGGTACGGTTGAAACAATTTAGCTTTTATTGTCCGTAGCATCGCTATTAGCGAACCAAGCAACGATCGAGACATGTTAAATACAAGGGCGTGTTTCCATCTTTCAATTTGCAGTATTATTTGAGTGCCCGGTGTTTTGTAAATTGTATAAAATAAAATTTAAAAAAAAAGTAAAATTGTTTCAACCGTCCCCATGCCAGGGGCGGTTGAAACAGTGGTTTGAATCAATTGAAACACATACAAATAATACAAAATATTCTTCAGTAGTCTTAGACAATATGACTACTTAACAACTGCACCTAAAGTAGGTATCCGCTTATCGAAAACAATAAAAATTAACAGAATTTATTTTAAAACCGAATTTTAGCTCTTCGCATAGTGAAATTATTTGAAAATTTAAACTAAAAGAATATTTCTATTAACAATGCTATTAATTTTTTTTTTAATCGTCCTGCCAGGCGAAGCCTTTCTTGCACGTACCCCCGGCATCTATAAAACAAGAAATTTAAATAAATAAAGCAAGAAATTTAAATAAATAAATTGTTTCAACCGTACCCACAAAAAGTGTTTCAACTGTCCCCAAGCCCCCATTTGATACAAAACAGTTCATAGTAATGGCAAAAATAATTTTACACAAATACTAATTACGCTGTCATGTTCTAAAAGCATTGATTCAAACACAACTATACCACTCTACACTGTCACTTGAATGAAAAGTGTAGTAATTGCAATAAGTTTTGGTACATAAATATTTACTTTTGCTTATCAAATAACAATGGGGCCTCCTATAAACAACCACAACGCGTAGTGAGCGACGCGCCACTCAGATTTGTGTTCGGACTTGTCATCCGCTTCTTTCGTCCCTTACACCCCTCCCCCCACCACACACGGTTCGAGAGATATTAGCACTGTTTCAACCGTCCTGCGTTTCAACCGTACCCAGTCTCCCCTACTAAAGTACATAATAGAAAAAATTGGTAGAGCAAAGTGTGTTCAATTTTATAAGTTTCACCTGTTTCAACATTTTTTAAATGACCTAATAGTTTATAATTTCATTAACAGCCTCAATTAAAATGCGTAGGTAATACTTTTTGAAACGTAAGAATTATTTGTGAAATTCCGAAGAGATTTTATTGAAGTGCTTTCTGTGCGATTTAATGTATGTATTTAAAAAAAAATTAATTTCTTTTTTTATTAACACTTAATTTATGATCATTTTTGTTCACAATCTTTTCAAGAATTAAGTTGAATAGTGATTTGAGGGATAATTATTCGCCAACCTCGGCAATTTCGCTTCGATGCTTCCACTCGAAACTTTCTGAATTAGGTCCTAATGGCCCATAGTCCTTAAATGCATCCATGTTTTGCAGCCGACCCGGCCAACTGGAACATCCCGAAAGAGTCGATCCCGAAGGACGTGAGGGGCGGCGAGGGCGGCTTCATGCCCTACGGCATGGCAGGAGTTATGGCCGGTGCCGCAAAGTGCTTCTACGGCTTCGTCGGCTTCGACTGCGTCGCGACCACCGGGGAGGAGGCCAAAAATCCAAAACGCAACATCCCCCTGTCGATTGTCCTCTCGCTGATTATAATTTTCCTGGCCTATTTCGGAGTTTCTGCGGTGTTGACCATGATGTGGCCCTATTACCTCCAGGTAAGTTTGCGAGCAAACCTTTCACGTTCAGAGCGGGCGATATTTGACCGAAATTTAATGGGGCAGGACCCGAATGCGCCGTTCCCGCACGTGTTCCAGGAGGTCGGCTGGATTGAGATTAAGTGGATTGTTACGATTGGAGCCGTGTTCGCCCTCTGCACGAGCCTGCTGGGCGCCATGTTCCCGCTGCCCAGGGTTCTGTACGCGATGGCCAACGACGGGATCATTTTCAAGTTTTTGAGCTCCGTCCACAGCTACACGAAGACTCCGCTCATTGCGACCATTCTGTCTGGATTTTTGGCCGGTAAGTAGAACATCACCTTTGATTGTCTAGTCAACAAGTTTAGTAGGTACTGTGAATTGTTTTCGGTTCTTCGTGAAAATGTAGGTGTGTAATTGAACTGTTACTCGATTGAGAGCAAGAAACATAAGGAAATCATCATAAATATAAATGTACCTATAGTGTGAACTCTAGGTATGTAGCGAAATTTCACGACTGAGTTTTTTATTGCTATATTGAGAGTTTTCGTTAAATGAGGAGAAGAAAACATAATTCTACAATTATACGATGGCATGAGTCAACATTTTTACAAATTAAGGGTAAACGTTTTTTAAAACTGTATTTTCTTATGCATTTTATTCATACGTATTTTAAAATATAATGGGATCATTTTGTTAAACAAAAATCAGTTTTCTAATAATTTAGCTGCATTTTCTTAGTCCGAATAATCGGTTAAAGAAATTTCATATTATTATGATATTGAATATGAATACATATATCTATCAGTAACTATTTTATCATTTGCAGCCTTAATGGCGCTCTTCTTCAACCTGCAGCAGTTAATTGACATGATGTCCATTGGAACACTGCTCGCTTACACAATTGTGGCAATCAGTGTTTTAGTTCTGCGGTACAAAGAGGACACTATCGAGATATACCAGATTGAGGTTAAGATTCCGGTCATCCTCAAGCAGATCTTTAACCTGAACTACGTCAAGCACCCGACGACGCTCTCATCGAACATCACGAAGGTCTCGATCGTCGTCTTCAGCATCCTTTCGGCGCTGCTCTGTGTCGTCCTCAAGCTAATGGACATTACTCTGGAGAACCCGTTCGGCATCGCCCTCCTGGTCATCGTTGGCATTGGTCTGCTGGTAACCATGCTGGTCATATATCGCCAGCCGGCCACGTCCTTGGAACTATCCTTCAAGGTGCCGATGGTGCCCTTGGTGCCCTGTCTGAGCGTGCTGATCAACTTGTACCTCATGTTCCAGTTGGACATCTTCACGTGGGTGCGGTTCATCGTCTGGGTCGCAATTGGATATGTGATATACTTCTTCTACGGCATCAAGCATTCGGTGCAAGGCGAATTCGACTCCACCCTCAACCTCACCAAAATGGACGGCAACCGAAAGACCTCGAAGGCCCTTTCGGAGAAGGCGAGGGAAAGCTCGGTAGTGAACCCAAGGGTTTTCTAGTCCGTAAGTTGTAAGCAGTCGATTGCTTAGAGTTAGGTACCTAGATATTTTTAGTGCTACGACAGTATATTTTCTGCGAGCGCATGTACTATGTACACGAAACGAATTTTTACGTAGCATAAGGATGGATAGTGTGTGGCACTCTGCACGCGGTCAAAACTCCCGCGAACCAAACTAATTTACATATGTACAAATGCCGACGTGTCCACCTGGTGGACACTCTCTCAAACCATTTTATTTTTAATTTTATTTATTTTTAATTTTAACTTTGGCGCTAAAGGGCGCCAGAAGTTTAACCGCCGGTTCTTGTTAATTTTAACTACGTGCTGTGTTATGCCGAAAGTGCCATGCAGTATTTATTGTCAGTACATTTGTGATATGTAATTTTACCAATATATAAAGCGAAATAAAGATTTTTACTATAAGTGAATGAATCTTATCTATTCTTAAAATTTCTAAATTTGGGTGGTTTAAAATCAACCTGATTAGCTTCGTTAAATATATATTTACATAACCTAGAAAACGTACCCTATTTTGAGTTTCCAAACTTTATGAAATTTACGTTCTTTTTTCACTTTTAAAATATTACTTTTGTTGAATTTGTTGCATAATTTCAGTTATTTTGAATTGCGTTTCGTAAGCACTTTTATACTATCGAAAGCTGAAATAGACTGGCGGTAATCGATTAAAGTAATAAAATTAATACCGAACGCAAAGTCGTGGGCATTTGCTAGTTTGAAATAAAATTTGATATAAATTTAGAGTGAGTGTGCATCTATATTTTAAGAGCACACAACACAAAAACAAATTTGTATTCCTAATAATTTATATTTTAAAACACCTTACTAGTGTTTTAAAGCTCATTTTCCCAGGAATATAGCGAAAAGTTTGGTTAACATCTGAAACTCATTATATGCTTTACCTACCAAGAATTATTATGTCGTAGGAGAAGTACATACATTAGGTACATGTATTATATATTCTGGAGGTATTAAGTATTCCATCCATTAAATTATTCAACTTGATGAATATCAATTCTCTTTTGTGAATTGGCAAGTCCTTAGTGCGCCATAATAGATTATTAAAGATTCCTGGAAGTTGGGAATTGCAAATGCTTCAAAGACATCTGGTGTTCATTATTTCATAAGAAAGATTAATTAACAAAATATTATAGGTTGGTTCTCGTTTTCGTATTGGCATCAACGTGTTTTATGAATTAAATTAGAAAATATTTTGATTATATGACTCGACAAAGTTAGATTTGAAAAGAATAAGAGCAAGCCATTAGAAGTCAAAAAAAATAAGGGAAACTAGATTGAGAAAGTTTTCAAGTAGAGTCTTCTAATTACAACAGAGAGGAAAATGCTACATAAAAGAATCCCTGACAGCTAAACTCTTCCTTGCTCTTTTATACCCGTACAAACTTCCGATAACGCCTTTAATCGTTCTATTGACCAAAAATAACATTTCTTACAAAAACTTTCTCCAGCTCATTGTACTTTGATGACGTCTAGACAATTTTCATTTAGGTAATTCCAGTTGTTTCGGTACTCTGCAATTATATTTCAGTAAATCTGTATCCCTTATTTTCTATGAACTTTTCCAATTTTCTTCTTTTGGATTCTTTCAATTTCCCTTAGATCCCTTCTAATGTCACAAAGTTTTACCCTTCAAACAGTTTTGTCCACAGTCCTTCGATTTCCCAGAATTACTTGAAATAAAATCTTTTTAAGCTTTCGCTTGAAACTGAAACCCGCAGAATGAATATACCCGAGATTTTCCACGGATTGGACGTGGTGAAGGAAAAAATCGAAAGGATTGCTTTGGGGCTATTCTTCATGATAAATGATACTTTAGAAAGTAGCGTGCGGGGCTGCGTTTAAAAACCTGGGAACCGATATTCAATATGCAGCACCGACAATTAACGCAGCTGACAACAGAAGTTTGATGAAATGTAAAATGTCCGAAGTCGAACCCTAAACGAATTAGAGTGAAATGATGTACTTTTGAAATTGGTATGATTGGGCATTTTTCGAATAAAAGAGGTTTTGTGAATTGAGCCATTAAGTCTATGGTCTTAGGGAAATTTGTTTCAATTGGATACTCTTGAGTACTTTCGTACGAGGCCAAAAATCTGTTCTATTGTATATCAATTCAAACCAAAAGTTGACTTGATTTTAGTAAAGCTAAGTTTCAATGCTTTTTAAAATAATTAAGTAGGCTGAAGAAATATAAATTATATCATCATTTCGTAATATTTTGGGTTTTTTTTGTTTTTTAAATCAGACCAGTGCGAAATGAAAAAGTGTAGTTTTAGGAACTATTTTTAATGTTATTTAGAGTGCTAAATGCCAATGAAAAGAGTAAAATTGTTAACCATATCAGGTCTGCGAGAAAAGCAGGATTAAAAAATTAAAAAAAAAAAACATATTTTAGGTCAGATTTGAGATTTTATTAAAAAACATGTTTCACATAATCGGCATAATCCAAAAGGAAGGTTTGAATTTCAGGCTATTAGTCATAAAGTCAAACTTTTGTAGACTTTGTTTTGTAACGATATACATATACTATAATAGAGATTATCAGGCTTTGTTGTTTGTTTATCCTGTAGCATCGTTGCATATTTAGTGCAAAATTTCTTCCGATTTTTTCCACCTTATAAAACGGCCCAGATAGTAAATGTAAGTATGCAAGGCGCATTTGCACCAAAGCTTGAATACTCGCATAATGTTTTTATAAAAAAGTGGATGTTGCAAAATACTTTTAGAAGAAGCTATTAAGGTTTTTGTATTTTAATTTATGTGATTAAGTTTCAAATTTTTAATGAAGCCAAAAAAATACTATAATAATATATCTTTAGTAAAAAAAAATCCAAAAATATGATTGATTTCATTTTTCGAAAACAGTTACTTGAAGTCATAGACTCGTTAACGTTATTTCGTTAGTGTTTTCGCGGGGTGCAATCACGCAAGGATTTGTGTCTAGTGCGTGTTAATTCCTCTAAATTGTGAAAATTGCAAAACCACAAGATTCCCGTCCCGGGGAACTAACTGCCAGGAATCCGACAAAGCTTGTGTTTTACTTAACAAATTGCCATGGAAGATCACAATGTGAAAGAATTCCTGCCGAGGAGGTCTTTTCGGGCTTCCGTGTGTCTATCAAAGCCATGGCGGCGGGGGTCGAAGAGCGACAGGGGAGGGGGTGGAAAGAAAAGTTCGCCAGGAAATGAATTATTCCGCTGGGAGGAAATATTAAAGCGATAGCCTCGCGGCGCGGCGGGGGCGACGCGACGTCGACTTCGTGCACTCGCGGGTTGGGGAGGAGTTCACTTTGACAGGGTGCCTGCGACGCGGAATAAAAGACGACTGCTTTTCCGGCGTGCGCTCCGCCATCGTCTTCGTCGCGGCGCCTCCGCTTTGGGGTTGCTTTTCACAACAGCGGCCGTTTGATGAATGAAAACGTGTTTCCCGGTGCATTTCCCTGGCGCGTTTTGAGCAGGCCCGCGCCTGGTGCGCATGAATTTTCCTGCCGAAGAGAAAACGCTCTGCGGAAGGGCGAATTTCCCGGCCGTGGGGTTTAAGAGACCGGGAAAACTCTGCGGTGGGCTCGAGAGACGGAAAACTGCCTGAGATGGGGCCGCTCTTCGCTGAGCGGACTATTTTCGGTGTATGCTGTGAAAATTCGTCGGTTCTAAAAGAAAATAGAGGAAAATGATTCAGGCTCTGACCCTCTGCCGATGAAAATTTTTGAGGTAAAGATCTAGCAGGCCTCGACAGCGTCAGTTTAGAACGAACGACTGAAGAGTGCTAAGGTCAGTTCCTCGCGCGGTTTATTTAGGAAAGGTAGTGGGTGACGAACTACGGCTCCGGCGACGACCCAAGGGCCCGCAGTTGGACCACCTGATTCCCGGCCGGAAAAGCGCCCTGCCGGCTCCCAGACGGCCCCAGCGGCCCATCAGCGTAAATATTTCGGGCAGTGGCGGTGCCGCGCATTGCACTCACTCGTGTGTAATAAAATCCCGCGGCCTAAAAATAGTTTTCTGGAAATCGGGCAGAGGTTCTGTTTCTGTTGTCGCTCCACTCAGGAGTACCCAGCAGCTTCGGCCGTTTCATCGATTTTGTGGAAAACGCAGTTAATTTCGCGAAATTCGTTGACGTGCCGCCGCTCGGTGAAAAGCACAAGGGCGGTTTTTTGGCTGTCGCGGCCCTTGAGTGCGGCCAGTTTGGCTGACACATCGCAGTACGTCTTGGGCGCTCACTCCACTTTTTCGATTCAGACAAAATTTTTTGGTATCTTTTTGCCTATTTTTGCTGTGTTGCTCCTGCTGGGTTCGGCCCAGATTTCGGGAACACTTTTGTTTTTTTCATTGCGATTTTACCCAGCAGCGTATTAAAATTTTGTAATCTTCCACTGTCTTCCCATTCTAAATTTATAAATCGTTCGCGGTCCTTGTGGTCACTGTCGCGGTGACGAAACGCGAGGAAAGTGAAATCCATTCCAACTCGTCGTTTTATATTAAAAATATTTTTTCATTCGATTTAGCAGGAGATATTTTTGAGTATTTGGTTTTATTTCTCTCAAGCAGCCCAACGGCTGTGGTAATCGGTGTCGTATATTTTTCAGATACTTTCGAAGGGAGTTAGTGCACAAGTGGTCAGATTTTTAAGTGAAATTTGTGGCGGAAAGCGAAAAACTATAGATATAAACGGAGTGAGAGCAGGAAGGATTACGTCTTAGCTGGATAGGATTTAACAATTTCGCATACGGGTAAGTCAGGGTGGGTACCGGGCCCTTTGCGGGGTCCATGGGATTAGCATAATTAAAGTGTGCCACAAAGCCGTCTCGGAAGTGCTCTTCGCTGCCTTACTAAGTTCTGTCCTTGAGCTGGGGCCACTCTCGCCTTGGCTACAAAGCCTCACATGCACTTGGGCCCTTGAGTGGTTGGGGCCGACCTAAAGCAATTTTAATTACGTTCCCGGAACATATTGTGGGCGTAAATTAAAGAAAATTGGAGCTGAAGTTCAGAGGTTTGCTCAGAGCACACCGGAATTTATTGCTCGCCTGGCGAGGAATTTTAATTTTCATCTTCGCGGTGCTCCACATGATTAAAGAGGCTCCTCGGAGGGAGGTGGTGTCGTCTTGTAAAAATACGCAAAACATCTTACCCGTTTTTCGGGTATATTCCCTTCGCTCCACCGCCCTGCATCTGCTCCCCGTCCGGGGGCTGCTGGTGGCAGAAGTAGGATTTTATTGTTTTTGCCTTTCTCAGCTCCTTCTCGAGCGTCTTCGCCGCGCTAAGGAGGATATGCCCCGCCGCGGGACCGCTCCCAATGTGTGCAGGATTAATAATGGGTTTAGTGGACATGTGTCAAGATAAGCTCTCACCAACATCAATTATTCCCTCGCTTCCCTAGAATTCGCGGATTTTCTAAGATGTCGTTGCTGGCTATGGGGCTGTCTCCCTGACCTGTAGTGATTTCAGGAAACGCTATTTCTGTTGAGAAAAACTTGATTTGATTCATCCATTCGCAGCAATTTGACGATGGCCTTTACATGCGTAAAAATATTCTTACTTTGGAAATTCATATAGAATGAATAGACTAGAATAGATAGGTAAATAAGGCATCTATTAAAATATGAAATGGTCATTTAGATCAAGTTGTTAGTCCGGGCAAGTGGAAATCCAAATATAAATTAAGATATCCCTCGGGGTAAATTGGGCCGCTCAAACAAAGGACGAAGGGATCGTAGTGCTGTCCTTCTTAGGCTAATTAATGTGCTTCCTAGCCGTTTGACAATTACGATATAATTATTCTGGCTGTGTCGGCCTGAAATTCCGTCTAAAATGAGCACACAAGAGATACATTTGTTTTCATGATTAATTTTCAGGTTGTTTTGCTTGCTTATTTAAGTGTGAGAATAGGGGACATATTATTTTATTGTGTTTTATAGCGAATAGACTATCCTAAATATCTAATAATTGATACAAAAATAAAGAATAATTGTTGATAACACATACACTTTTCGCTCTATATAAAAGGATAAAATTAATTGCGGAAGCGGACAATTTATACCTACCTTCTTAAATCGTAACAACCTTAATATTTTGATAGTAAGAAGTCCAAATAGCGATACTGAAAATAATTGAATGGAACAAAAAGATTAATTATTTGAAGTACCTATAGGTAAGGTACCTACCAAAAATTATGATTTTTTGGACACGTTGTTATAAAAACAACAAAACATATTTTAACATAATTATATATTCCAAACCTCGAAACATTTCTCCTAATAAGCTTAATTGTTAAAATGAAATAAAAAAAAAATTGGATTTCTCAATAAATCCTCTCTATTTTTATCTCAATGTGTAGGTATTGATTTTAGTAAATTTTTGTATGCATACGTTGCAAATGGTTTATTCATATGTATTAATTAAATAAGAGTTTCATTTACAAAAATTGTATATAACATTTTGTAAAATGGGCAGAAGGCATTTTTACGTAGGTTATGAATTGCAAAAATTAGTCACTTTAAAAAATAAATAAATCAATCAAAAATTATGTAATGAGGAAGATATTTAGTTTTGAGTATATAGCAAAATTTTAATCAGTAAGGCCTGCGCACAGCATCAAAAATTGTATAAAACCCAGCTTAAATTAGAAATTAATCCAACTTTGTTAACATAATTTTTTCCGTTTGCCGCCGCCAACGTCACCGAATACAAATTTTAGGGGAGCTTGCAGGGGAGGGCCCCTGAGGTCTCGAGACTGTTGTGTGCAAATTATAGGCGAAGACTAAGGGTGGGGGGCTGTAACAGGGGCGCAAATGAGTCCTGGACGCCCCCTTGATCGAGTCCCTGCAATCACGTTGTTATTTCTAACTGAATGAGCTGCGCCTCCCCACGGCCGGAGCGCCACCATGGGGCCGTGCAGCCGCCTGGAGGCGTCGATCCCGCTGCTAATCTTGAGCCGGTGTAATTAAAAAGTTCGATGTAAATTAATTATGTCACAGTGGGTAATAACACCTCTGATGGCATAATATCCTGCAAATAATTTAATTGAGGAATAATTGCAGGGTTCACGGCGAATGCGGATTTTTGTCGACGATAATAAGAGGGGTCTTTTCCGCGTCACGGAGAGGGCGGGGTCGGAGCTGCACGCGGCTTTGTGGGGCACTGTGGAGCCCGTCTGGCATCACCCCATTTTGGCCGCATTATTCATGCGTTTGACTTTATTTACCCAGGCCCGTGGAAGCGCCGCGGCGCGCTTATCATCATAACGCGAGGTGAAAACATTTATTAATCCGAGGAAGAAATTACTCGAGCTGTGTGTAATTGATTGGAAATGGTTGCAATTAACGACCCGCAAATTACTGCATCGATGGAGTGTATAAATTGCGCGGAAGAGTTGAGCATTACGTACCGAAGTGGTGCTGCGAAGAGGCCCAGGGCCGCCCCGCACAATGGGCCCGGGCGGCGGCGGCGGCCCTTTATGGCGCGAGTGGAGCCGCCTGATTTGGATGTAATCACGGTTCTTATCAATGCCATTAATAAGTGCGCAAATGGCGAGGAAGTCAGGTGTATGAGCGGATTTTCGTATCAATTTCAGAGCTGCAGGAGCGGTCGGCCGCTTGCTCCATTAATCATGACGGACAAAGGACGCGGTCGAACGCGTGCTGCACTTGATTGCTGCACCGACGCCCAAATTAATGCTGTGGCCCGTTGTGGCGCCCAATTGTCCCAAATGATGCATCAAATGTGCAGGTGGCGGTTGAGAGGCGACCAATTTCGGGGCAGATGCTGAGCAATGGCTTCGAGGCGTCAACCGAAGCTAAGGAGCCTTCGGGTTAGGCAGGACGAGATTATCCCTAATCCCTTTGACCCTATTAAACAGATTGGACTATTAGTCGAACTTAAATAATTTGCCCTTTTTAAAACAAAGTGATATGTTGCTAATTTAATAACCTGAAAGAAACAATTTTTGGAAAATATTTTAAATAGAATACATATGTAGTTTTTTCTTTCAAATGTGTAAGATGTAATATTAACCCTGGCCCGGCACTCATCAAAATTTAAAATCAACCCAACCTTCTTTCAATTTGTAATACCTCAGAACTTGTGAAATTTTAAAATTTATCAAAATACGGTTTTGAGGCTGAAAGATCGTAATTTAAGGTTAAATTATCCTCGATGTGAAAATAACAATTTTAAATGCAGAAAACCCTTACTTGTTTTGAGATAGTTTAGTTCTGATAACATTAGTAAGGTGCTGAGCTTTAAATATACACTGAGAAAAGAGTTGGTTTGCAGCAAATAAATTCATGTTTGAATATGGCGAAATAAATATTTGGTTATTGGAAATAAGCCACATTTATCTCAATAATAAGCGCTGTCGAGTTAACTACGCCTATGATTATGATAAAAGGAGCTTGTTTTAAATAACCAAATATTTTTTTCGCCATATTCAAACATGAATTTATTTGCTGCAAACAAACTCTTTTCTCAGTGTATGTATAGCTAGTCTTGTTTTATAGGTCTTAAAGGGTAACCATATTCGTCATATTGATGAACTCACTTAGGAAGTTCAAAGATTTAATTTGGATAAACTATTCTGAAACATAATTATAAGAAGTGTTATTTAATAAAAAACAAATAAGGCATTTTCTCAACCATCAAACTAAGAGATCAGAAGATTTTTGATTGGTTATAGTCAAAACGACGAAGGTTATATTTTTGTATAATTTCGTCAACTGATATGGTTTGGTTTAAGGAAAATATAGTTTTCTACGTAACTAATTCACCAACAACCAATCCTGTGTTAAAATATTTTAAGATCGATTACAAATGAGTTGTATATATACCTCGGTAGTAGCTTTAAAAACGTATAGGTACTATGTTACAATGGAAAACATTTGGTTAGTTCGGAAAATATTTTCATATTTCTGCTATTTTTAATGATTTAGCGGCCAATTTTATTTATGTTTATTGCCAAAATGATCAAATTCAAATGGAAAATGAGCAAAAGGAAATTAGAGTTCTTCTGAATCTCGAATTTTAAAGTAAACATAGATATACATAACTAAAACTTAAGAATTGAATGTGCCGAGTTTTTTCGTAAACGGAAATTTTGAAAAAATTTCTTACGCATCATCAGATTGTTTTGGTCGTTATCTTCTTAATATAACCAACAACATTTTTCGTCGTTTAGATCTTCTTGAATAGAATTGCTTACATAAAGTTTACTTTCAATTTCGAAATTTACTATGTCAGTCATGTTAGTCAAAGTTAAGACGGCGCCTTATGAAAAGCTTAAGAAGACCATGAAACTGCTTTGAACAATTAATCCGGGTGAATAATAAGGTCGCAAATGAAATAATTTAGGTGCTTTTTAGGCTTATATAAAATGGTAGAAAAAACCTAAAATTTGCCTAAAACTAGCATCGCAAGCTTTGATCAAGCACATCATCATCATTATTAGCTGTGTTATTTGAAAGGAACATTAGCAATGTTCTTATACATTGTCGAAGAAACAATTTTGGATGACTATGCAGGTATGTATTCATGTATGAATTTCGTCAAAATTGTCTGTCGGTGGGTACCAAAAAAGGTAATTCTGAGACTAGGGTTGAGGTGATGCCCTTATCGCACCACACCAGTGTCTTGCGTCCCGGAATCTAAATAAAACGTAACAAGTGGAAACAAAGTATCTAAAATATAAAATAGCTTGCACCTCCCTTGGTGATGGCAGTCACTTCGGATCGTGTACACTTCCACGAAAATCCCCTGACGGTTTTTTAACCATCGCCGGGCAAAAAGCAGGGCTCTTGTCATGTTTTGTCTGGAAATGCTCATCGTTTGGTGAAAGCGGGGGCGGAAGCAGGAGCAGGACCAGGACCAGGATCAGGAGCTGCATCCACGGAAGCTGCGTCGCGTCCATTGCTCCTGAAGGTACGAGGACGGAGGGGAGCCCCATAAATCACTCATCTGGAGAATCTCACCAGGCACCTTTCGAGGAGATGGCGCAGCTCACAGGAGGAGGAAATGAGAAATCAATTCTCACGTGATTCCGCTATTAAGGAAGGAAGCTCCTGGTCCGCCGGAAGGTAATAAAAAGCGCCGGGCTCTGGAGATAATAAAAAAGGCGGAATGTGGAAGTGGATGGAAACCAGAATGGAGCTAAATTGATTCCCAGCCAATTTGTCAAACAGTCTGGGGGCCGCAGAGGACCCGGACCCGGGGATTGGAGTCTCGCAATCAACGCAGTGAGGACGGCTCTGACAGCCGCTGGATTCGGGCTTGTAACTTGGCAAACATTTGCACTTCCTGCCTTGGCCGGGTCCTGGCAAAAAGATGCTCCCAGTGCACGTGTGTTGGAATTTCTGGAATATCTGGAATATCTGGAGTACATGGAGCTGGCGTGTATCTGTGTATCCATGCCGCGTCCTCCGCCCAGACGTGTGGAGCTGCTCCTTTTAAGTGCGGGCACAAAGGCGATTTTTTTTCCCTACATTGATTAAATCTAGGGCTGTTCCAGATACACCAAAAGGGCACTGACTCCTGCTCCGCCTGGGTGAAATCGGGTCTCGGAGCGGGCGACGGTGTCGTCGGAGCCAGCGTGTGCAGCGGCAAAAACTCGGAAGGGCCGGGCTCGCAAGTTAATCCCTTAAGCTCCCGGGGCGTGCTGGCGACTCCGCCGAGCAGCCGTTAATCGCTGGCGAAGTACTTCCTAATTGCCTTAAAGTGTCTTTCGAATTCCATTAAAGGGCGCCCCGCCGCCGCCGCGCGCAAGCGGGGCATCTCGACTGTGACCAGTGACGAGGATGTCTCCGCTCAGCTGCTGATAGGGCCATGTTCCGGGGCGAGAACGGCGCCTCCCCTGTCACGGGCAGACGTGGGCCCCAAGTGGCCCTTTGTTTGAGAGGTGATATAATCGCCCGTGTAGGACACACACCAGGGCAGACCTTTGACGAGACGGCAGCGTCAGGCGGCGTTATCAAAATTAATTGTCGCTTAATTGGATCTGAGCTAATTAATAAAATTAATGAGAAGTGCAAGGGCTTAGATCGCAGGGCGGCTCCATTCGACCGAGGCTTTAAACAGCTGCGAAATTGATCCCCGCATGTTTTATAGGGCCTTAAATTAGGGCTGAACTACATTACATCATCTGGAAATGTTTTCCCAGAAAGATTTATGACGACAGCAACTACTTTCGACATGGGGTGGTGGAAACTCGATTACCCAATTGCTCTATGAGATAAGACACAAGACGGCCGGCAGAAGAAGTCGATGTCGGTCTTAAGTCGTTTTTCCGGTCTTTTGCCGCCTTGCCCTTTTTGTGCTGAAATGTTTATGCAATTACCAAGATCTATATCCTTCAGCACTAGACATGAAATCTCTTAATTGGAGTTTTGCTTAGTCAATAAATTTAAGGGTGTAAGGGAAAAGTTAACAATTTCACTTTTGTAAATTTTAAAAATATTGACAAAAATGTTTGTCTCTGAACAGACATTAATTGGGCAACAATAAAATACTAGCGTATACTAAGTTTGCACAGCTTTTGAAAATATGAAACTTATTAAATTAAACTATAATTATTCAAATCTGGGGTTCAACCTCGTAAAAATAAATCTAGTATGTTTAAAATATTGCAACTGTTTCTATAATAAACTTAAAGGTTTCAACAATCTCACCTACCTGGTATTTTAAGTTTAATTTATGGAGATTATGGCACCACTGTCTTAAATCGTTCAATTAGAAAATGTCTATTTCAAAAATACCTTCTATAATATATATTATAAAAGTAAAAAAGTTTTTATGAGAAAAAAAATTTCAGGCATTTACCTTAATATTTTACTTTATCTCCCTCATTTAATGAGCAGCAATTTCTTTTTTTTACTCAATCTTTGAAAGCAAATAATTTGAGGGGTTGGATACTTTTTCCAAATTTGTCATCTGTTCGGTTAGATTAATAAAAACAAAATAATAAGTTGAAAAGGTCAAGAAAAGCCGCGCTTCCCAGGGACATTCGCGTACAAGATTGATCGATTTCAAACTGACTGACGTACTGAGATTTTTTTTCACCAAGATTACATAAGAAATATCCAAGTTTCGCCAGGGGATGCAGTCAAAATTGAAAACAAAAAATAAATATCTGTTTCAACAGACTGTTCAAACCAAATTTATTCGTTAAAATAAACTTTTTCAAACTTTCAAAGACACGACAGTGTTTACCCAACCATCTTATAAATTAATGTAAAATTGGTTTTGATTTTATGAAATGTTTGGATTGAAAAAGATCAGTTGTTACAATACTTTTATGTTCTTTACATTAATTTAGTCATAAACTTGTCTTAATTGATGCGTCATTTCTACTTGTATAATAAGAAACCTAAAATTACACGCAAACCGGATCTTACGGTGGCCTGTGAACGGCATAAAATTTATTTGGCACTCTATAAATCACTAAAATGGCAGTTTAATTGTGCTGTCATATTTATAATTATCTTTTATTGCCTTCGGTACCTAACGTAACGAGCTAAAGCAGTGCAATTTTATAGAACGCTGTTTAAAATTATCTTTAGTTTTCATTCGGCACATTAAATTAAGTAGTTGCTGTAATATTTGTGTAATTTCGAAATTCTTTACTTCAATAAAATAAGTATTTGTTGAGGTAGGTACCTACAAGAATATTTTTAATAAATCTTTTCAATAATAATACAAACTTGAATGCTAAAAACTGAATTTTTAGTGAGCCCAACACAAGGTTTGACGTTTGAGGAACATATTTTGATAAAGATATGGATAGATATTTGTCGTCGAATTATATTAATTGTTTTTAATACAAAATAAATGGGCACATTAAATGACATGCATGTGAAGGTTATGCGAACTTATTATTATGAATTCAATGTGGCAGACCCCCTTGATATGGGTTTCAGATAAAATGGTCGTGGCAAATAAAATTCAATAATCTATGTGTGTTTTACTCTTTTTAGTACATAAAGATATGTATACTTTAGTCTTAAATGTTCATTTACTTTCATGAAATAGAGAAGAATGTTGAATTGGTTCTGATATTATTCATTTTTGTTTTTCTAGGATTATTTAAATTTTGGAGTATAGGTATATACCTACAGTACATACAGTAAAATATTTAAACTCAATATTAGTACATGGGATGGATTTTTGTCTAAACTTTAAATGAAACGGAGTATTTCACATCTAGAATTCTCATTAACAGCTCTTACTCGTTGAAAAATGGGGGAAAATTAAAGGGGTACCTGAGAGATCTCGGGCCATTAATTAAGGTGTCAGATCTAAACACCATCAGCATGCGGAGCATTTTGTTCTCCATAATTTTTAAAGCCACAAAAGGACCGCCACGGCACCTCTATCGCAATATTTCATCATTGTCGGATGCCGCACTACCCCAGATATCCCTTGAACTAAGTTAAACTTTACCAAGTGCCCCCACGTCCTACGGCTCCTCGCCGGCTTTTTCCCTTTTTTATTTTCTGGAGCAACTTCACGACCACCAGCCCCACCGCCACCGGTGGTGCCAGGGTGGTGCAGGGTGCACTGCACTGCACTCCATGCGTTACATATGTTGCATTATATATGCAGGGGCCTATGTCAGCGCGGAAGACAATGTTTTTGCCGGCGCCCCGCCGCCGCCCCCGTTAGTTAGAATATCTCCGCCTATGCATAGCCCATGTGTCCCCATCTATATATTCAAGGGCTGATCTCATTTCCAGGACTTTGCAACCAACTATTTGGGGTGGTGGTCTGCGTGGGAGGGTGCAGTGGCGGCCGGCATTTTTTCCACGAGGGTTGCTCCTGTATTGTCGTATCTGCGGGTGGTTGCACATCGCATATAATCTGCGTGTAGCTTTAGTTATGAGTGGTTCAGCTCAGCAGGACGGGGGCTGGGCTGCTGCATATTTTTTCCTTCGCTTTTTGCGAATAAATTTATGTCTAGATTGCCATTGTGGGGCCTTTCTAAACGACACCACAGTGTGTCGTGCGGGATGTGTGGAATAAAATAGACTGAGAAGTCGACGGGTTGGCCGGGTAAAATAAAAATAATCTCCCTTCCGTGATTTATTTGCATTGTAAAAATGCGGAAAGCGCTCGCGGTTATGGGAAATATGAAATAAATTTGGTGAACGGATTCATGTAAATTGATTTGGTTAAAATTTGACAGCTGTTGTTTGGCCACGATTTAATCCCCCATTGGCTCAGCGGGCGGAACCGGGTGAAAAAATCAAATACCCCGAGAGACTTGCCTGACCGCTTTTTTTGCTTTGCTTGCGAAAAGCTGTCCGTGAAATGAAAATGTCCGCCTGGAGAAAATGTTAAAACTTTTTTGATAAAAGGAAAGAGTAAAGTCAGCAGAAGAGGTGGTTATAGCAAAAATACTATGATATAATGAGATACAAGGAACCGTCGCAAAAACAAGGCATTATTTGAAAAAAGATAAAAAGTGGAAAATATATGAAAACATGCTTTAATACAAAAAAAATCTTAACGAGTAGAATAGTGGAACTTCTAATATATTAAGTTTAATTTATTCATTTCATTTTCATAAAGAACTTTTCGCCAACGAGTCCTCAATCAGTCAGTTCATATCTCTGCTCCAACACTAAAATCTTACTATTAAGGTTAAAGTTATCGATTTAAAAAAAACATAGTGTTGAGGATTGTTTTTATAGAAAAACTATTATTATAGGTTTATATTTTAGTGTTTCTCATATTATACAAAATATTTTAAATATTATTTATATATTGGGAACATAGCAATAAAAGCACCAATAATATGATTTTTATTTAAAGCCTTAATTCTGTCTCTTCTAAGCATTATCTGATAACTTTTTTCTTTCCTATGATGATGAACTTCAATCCTATCTAAAAATAGGGGGAACAAGATCATTCACTTTATTGTAATAATTAACCTTCAAATCTAAAATGAAGGACTTATTTGCATGTTATTTGAAGCAGAACAGTTTTCGTAAAAAGAATACTGTGCCATATATCGCTGTAATATAGTGTTTTACTTACAAAATTATGAGCTGAACACCTTGCAGACGCGTTCTTCAAGTCATAGCATTTATTCTGAGTTGACGATTTAAAGTCCCCACTTATGTACATATTTGGCTGTGAATAATGTCGATTTAAATTTTTCGAGAAAGAATAAAGATTTTTTAATTTCGCCATTCGTCTTTGGAAACTCTGTGGCCGGGGATAAAGAGCGCGTGCTGTGCCTGAAGATTGCGAGAAGGTCGAGGCAACTTCCTGCAGGTGACAGGGTGAGCAGGGCCGGGCCAAAATTGTTGGTCGCCCCGCACCGGCCATTAACTTTTCTCCTGGACTCACCGCCAGAAGGCGCTCGAAGGCGAGGTTTAGAAATAATAATTCGAGGTGCCCCGCTGTTAACTCGACCTATGTATTCGTTGGCGGGTGTTCGTAAATAGCTTCGATTTCACAATTTTTGGTTTTTAAAACTCCTTTCTCATCGCGTAAATGGCGGGGCCGAGCTCGGCCCCCGCCCCACGAGTAATCGAAGGAGTTCGTGACTAAAATCGCAAAACTCAAGCTAAACTTTAACTATTGTACGCGATTTAGCGCTATTACGTTCAATTACCCTTTTACATGCTCTAAAAACTGCCCCGTGCCTGCGGGTAAGGGCGGCGCGGCATGGCATAGAACCCCATTCGGACGGGGAGGGGCTGGTCGGCAGAGAGCAGGGCCATTTAGATGTAGGACTATGTTCCCGTTGTGTAACGGCTTTGTAATAACGTCCCTTGGCAAAACGGATTGCTTTCACAGCGAACGGAACTAATAAGCGACTCTCGGCGTCTGTGTTTACGTTGCACGTCGCTGCCTGCCTCAAGTAGACGCCGCCAATCGTTCGAAATTGATCCGAAGGGTGGCGCCCTCTGGCGTCCTCCATGTGGGCACACATGCCGTGGTCCTTGAGCGCCGTGCGCTCTTTTCCCCCGGGGGAAGACGTGGGTGGGATTCGAGAGAGCGGCTCACAAGTGATGATATAATTATATTGGTTACCACTTGGGTTTTAAAGTTGCTTCTACATATGGTGGCGGCGTTCAGCAGAGTCGCCAAACGACTCATTTGCACCACTTCCGAATTAAATGTGATGAAGTTTTCTTTCACAAACATTGACCCATTTTTCGAAGAGGTCTTGGCCGGGTTCTGTGCACAAACGAAACAGCTACAATTTCGTCAATTTTTAAATTGGGCTCGATACTTGCAGGATATTTATGTGAAGTCGATATACGCCAAAATAACAGTTAACAGGGACGTAGCGCAAATCTACATACATATATGTACATATATGTTGTTCATCCTATGCGGTGTCAGAGCTGTGGTTTTGAGTCTTTGCCAACGAGCAGTTTAAAGTTGGGTCCTAAATTCAACCTTCAGGTGGTTTGCTTTTAAGAGTAAGGTGTAACCTACTTTAGCAGATGTTAAGCATTGATGGAGGCTACGTGCAGATGTTACCGGTTGTAGTAGTTACTTTTGATAGGCAATGATGTCGAGCAATGTTCAGTCAATAAATTTCTGTGATTCCTCGGCTTTTCACGGCTGTCGTGTGGATTGCCAAATACTTACTCCTCGTTGTAAAGAAACATTGAATGTAAAGGAAGGAATCCAGGTGTAAGCAATGATTTCGACTACTAGATAAACATCTTGTTTAAATAGTGGAGATTTTAAACCATTTTCATATTTCCTATAATTTTTTCAAACATATTGTGCATGTGTAATTTTATGGCAAAAACGTTCGTGAAATGTTTGACGATTTTTTTCCTGTTTATATATTGTTCCTTGTATGTATATAAATAAAATTGATTACGAAATAAATAAAATAGATAATAAATATAAAATAAATAAGCATTTTTCAGGAAAGGGTATATCTACTTGAAAAGAGTAATGACATATTGTGCGAAATATTGAATGTGCATGGCCTGTGGAAAAATAAAAAAAACTAAAATTTTGTCCCTAAGGTCAATTGCGGTCAACTTGACATTATGCTAAAACCGAGCAGGAAACAATGAAAGAAATGTTTATTTCATTTCTTATTGGTTTGCTTTTTTTATTTGAATTATTTTTATTTTTATCAGAGTTAAGTTGGAAAACAAATAAAACAATGAGAGAACGGAGAAAATAAAAACCATGTTGACCGATATGTGAAAATTAAAGGTGTGAAAAATCGTGAAAATTTCAAGAATATGACTTATCTGAGATCAAAGCAGTCAACATGAAATTATACTAAAACAGAGCACGAATCAATGAATGAAATGTTTATTTCATGTTTTTTTTTCATATTTTTATTGGATTGCGATTTTTATTTGAATTCTTTTCATTTTTATTAAAAATAAGTTGGAAAACAAATAAAACAAACAATAAAAACAATGAAGAAAAACTGAATTCAAGAAATTAAAGAACAAAAACCAAAGAAAACAGAAAACCAAAAAAGAATACAAAAACATCAGAAAACCAAAAAAGAATACAAAAACAACAGAAAACCTAAAAAAAGAAAAAAAAAGAAAAAAAAACAAGAAAACCAAAACGAAGCAAAAACCCGCCACGTCCTCGTCGTTGCCTCGGGTAATGCTAAGAGTGGGAAATATCCCCAAATGTTATATATACATACATACACACATACATGCAAACGTAGATATGTATGTATATATACACATATACGAATATATACACACACATGCATAAGCGCGCGCTTGTGTATGTGTGTGCTTATATTCGTATATCTACGTTTGCTTGTATGTGTGTATGTATGTATATATAACATTTGGGGATAATTTGGGGATTTTGTTTTGGGGATTTTATGTTTGGGGATTATGTGATTGGGTATTTTGAATTTGGGGATTATGTGTTTTAGGATTTTGGATTTGGGGATTTTGTGTTTGGGGATTTTGATTTGGGGATTTCGATTTGGGGATTTTGTGCGTAGGGATTTCGTAGGTAACCCCCCTCATCAACCCTGATCTTCCTCTTTAGACTTCCCCTCCCCTTGTCTTTGCCTTCTGCCTTCTCCTTTTTTCAACTGTCCTTTAGTTCATGTTATTTTTAAGCAAATTGTTAATTAGTTTTAAGCAAATTTGTTTGTACTTTTTGTAGCTTGTATAAATAAATACTTAAAGTATTTATGCGCTTGGCAAGAGAATACCCTCAGAGTCGGTATGGCATGTCTGCAGAAGTAATTCCGATTTGTAGCTATCCGACCTACCCATCCTGGCGAAAACCTATACCCGACTGAGTTCGGCCGATTGCACTATCTTGAAGCCATCCTGCACATATTTATTCAAATACATTAAAATCCGATTCCGCAATTTAACAGCTGAGTTATTTAGGTCGTCCCTCCAGTGTGCTTCCGCCTTTATCCTTCCAAAGCGCCTAAAGCCAAGGGAAATGTTTCTATTTGGGTAATCGTGGCATCAAGACCGCTGCCGTCAGCGTCACCGGCTGCGTCACCCCCGCTGCGCGTTCCGAATTCCTCTAGCAATCCGAAAAAGCAGCAATGTCAACCGTCACCCCGGCCAACCCCTAATCTCTCAGCATGCAGACATGGCTCCTATGTTTTCTTTAAAATGATCTTCCATTCCGCCAAAACTCTAGATGATATGACGACGATTGCGAAGACGAGACCTCTTCGGAGTGGCATGAAGCGCAGTACCCGGGAAATCCACGGCACCGCTTGAGTGATGATAGTTGGGGCCGTGCCCCCTCCCGACTTTCTGCTGCCGGGCCGCTACTGTGTGTGGTTAATTTTGTGTACGTCAGCCTTCGCCTTCATCCCTTTATCAAATTACATTCATGACAACATCTCTATGCCATACATTTAGTGGAAGGGATTAGGTGCCGCAGGGGATTTCTTAAAGTCAATTAGTTTATTACTTTGAAACTTTCTGAATAGTTGTGACTACGGCTGCCCGGGTGTGGAGCCGAGGTGCTTAATTATCCGGGGGTTTATACGTACATTAAGTTATTCGAAGGACCAAAATTTGTCCGGGGGCATCTGGTGAACTTGTCCTCTGTGGGACTTACATTTTTAAAAGAATTAGTCGATTTCTTAGATTTAAAAAAATTAATAATTAACAACATCTTTGGTTTCAGAATTTATACACTATTTCAGTTTCATTAACAATGTTCCAATTTCATAAATATGTTTATAGGTCAAAATGTTTATAGCCATTAAAATTCAGATAAAAATCTGAATATGTAATGAATTATGATCAATATAATATTTAGTAGGAGTTTTTCTTAATTTTAGTTATGTATTTTGACTATGAAGGTATATAATTATAATCTTGTTATAGCCTGAATTGAGACATAACAAAAGTAAAGTAGAGTGATCCAGATTAGTTAAGTATATCATGCAAAATTAGTGAAAAATAAAATCACAAATTCACCCCTTCCCCGAAATAAAGATCAAATTGATCTTTGCCTGCCTGCGACGTTGATGAGAGTTAGTTTTCAGATTATTTTCCTAATACCTTCATTTGTAGCACTTTCTTTATTAAAAGCGGACCTTTATTCTCAAGACATTTGGTCAAACCAAAGTAGGATTTGAACTTAAGGTCTTTTCTGAAGTATTGCATCACGTGCTGACTGTTTATTAGTGGCTTTAAAGCAAATTTGTGCCTATCCGCCTTTCGTTCGTTTTTTGAATGATTTAAATACTTTTACAAATGTGCTGTAAATGAGACCACCAAAATTTGATTTAATTAAAACGTTTTTATTCATACATACCGGTAAGGTATGAATGTTTCTCCGGCAAAGAATAAGAAAATAATTTCTTTGAATATTCTGTGTTGCCAGTGTTAAGTTGCTGGTGTATTCCTCCTATGTCCGTGCATGCAAGCTCGTAACGTGAAACTCATTCCGCTAGCAGTCATGTTTTCCACCAAAAACTTCCCTTTATTTTTTATGGGAATAACACTTCCTCTGTAGGTTCCATGGAGCTGAAAGCACGGAGAAGGGGAGAAAATTTAAGCAACGAATTTAGGAACAACAAGCGGTTCAAGCTTCCCGCAAGGACGACGATATTTGAAGCATGAATATGAAAATATGAAGTCCTTTTCCGTTTCCCTCTACACTTTCCATAAATTCAGTTCAATTCCACAATTTGGCCCACTCCTCACCCTGTTCATCTCCCATCCTTCGGGCTTACTCCGGATAAGGAAATTCTGAATGTCCAAGAAATTACAAGACAACCTCGACGCGGCCACATTTCCTGGACATTCCGGAGACGATGGGGGTGGAAATTTTCAGTTAAATTGTAAAATACCAGAGTCTTGATAGAAAGGGCGGAGCGCGGGAGGAGGGGCTGTATTGTTTCCCAACGGGAGCAGATCAGGGTTGGGCTGCTGCCAGCAGAGGGATTTCTCATCATCCCCGAAAACACAATTGTCATCCAGAGGCAGTTCCTTTTAAACGCGTATCTTTTAATAGGAAGGAGCCGGCCGGGCCTCGCAGGCGCTTCCAGGACCTCGCCAAAGTATGAATACAAATATTTGTCTATCTCCGAACTGTCTAGCGATGATGTATTCCTGCACACACATTCGACGGAGTCCTCGGCCCCGGCCCCGGCCCGGCCCCCGGGCACCAGCTGAATTACCATATATTATTCGTAATTTTTATGCAAATAGCGCTGTGTGTGCTGGTGGGGCAAAAATAATATCTTCTGTTACAATTGGAACATTCCGACTGAATCAGCCTTCATGACTTTCATCTTTCGTGGGCCCGCTAACTGGTGGGGCCGAAACGGGGGCGGCGAACAGAAGGAGTTAGGGCCGGGCACCGGCTGGAAACATTTTCCCGATTCAGAAAGATGAGATCATGAAAATTCAGAAGCCTCTGGATGATAAATTTTCTTTGAACGTTTCAACCGAATGCGGTTCCCCCTTTGCTTTCGGCTGCTCCTGTGCTGTCGGGGCGCCCGCTGGACTGAGGCTGGGGGTGCTCCTGCTGTTTGGTCCCGTCCGGGGTTTGTACCCCGTCAAGTCCTTCTCATGTCATCTGGGTAAGACAGATTTCCACCAGCTCCTTAGAAGCTATTTTTCGAGGCCATGAAAAAGGGTTCCATCTGGGAACTGATGTCTAGGCATTTTGCGTTTTCCGGCCCTCCGTCATTTTGCTGAGCCGCACATTTTCCGTTTCCGAGGTGAACAGTCGCATGCCTCCCGGAGACTTGTGGGGCCCCGGGGGCGCTTCGCTCGATGGAGTTATTGAAAGTTAGTAAATTTATTAAGCGAGGAAATCACCGCCCAGCGGCTTCGCATTCTGCCGGGTAAATTTCAAATGAGTTATTGGGCCGTGACCCGGCACAGTGTCACGAGCACACACAATGGCCCTTTTCAGCTCGCAGGGCTGCGGTATGTGGAATATTTCAAATTTTGCCGGGACGTACCCATGATAAGTTAATTGCTTAAATTATTTGGCATGACACGTAATGCGTTTGCATTTATGAAGTTGTCCTCGGGCGTTCTGATGAACTGCGGCCGGCAAATAGTTTTTGACTGCCTCGGCTAATGGGCTCCTGCGTTAGAGAAATTAATTTTTAAAGTGCGGCACTATCTGCGGTCCGCGTTCGGCTGAATTAAATATGCCATAAATGGACTACATCACCGAAATTGGGTGAAAAGTCAGCAGGAAACATTAAAACAAGTTGAGCACGAAATCCAAAGCGACTAAATCCAGGACAAACAACGGGGAAATTTTAGAATAGATACAGTAGACTCGCGATTTGCATTTATTTTTTCGGCGTACATACGAGCAGCTTTATCCCTCAATTTTTTTAGGACCAAAATATCAATTAGTGTAAAATTTTCGCTTTTCACTCCAGTGGATTTTTCACTGGGCCGAATTTTCATACTATTGCGAGTCTACTGTATTTAGGAACAGCTAAGCAATGAATTGAACGAAAACTTAAGTTTATATGTTATTTATTATGAAACTTATATTAATCGCTTAAGAAGTAATGTACCTTGTTCACTTTTGGTAAAATTTAGAAATCTAAGTAAGCCTTTTGTTATATACTTGTTTCAAAACTTTTTATTTTTCTTCCGATACGCGTAAATATTGCAAATATTGCAGTCCAATACCATAAGACGAGTAAAGTGAGAGCATCTGCTGGTGGAGACTTTTAACAATAAAATCGTTCAACGGTGAGTGCAAAAAGTTTAAGTGTTCATTTAGTAGACTGTAGTGTTCTCTTGGGTTTTTTTTATATAACATGATTCCAAAATATTGAGTCTCTTACTTTTCTCGTGTACATGTAAAACTGTTAAGTTGTTGATGTCGCAGTTATGACCGGTTTCACTCATATGTCTACCTACAATCGAATCCAATTTATTGTGTTTTAATGAGTTTAAATGTTCTTTGAATCTAATTTTAAAATTACGTCCTCTTTGCCTCACGTAAATGCTCTGCTCGCCTCGCACAATCTTTACAACTTATCTGGTACATCCCCGAGTTTTGTATTTTGTGTGACTTGTGATTACTTTTACATGTACTTGTATTCTTAATATATTATTATTATAAAAACCTATATTAACATCTAAGTGCTTTGGAACAACCTTTTTGATCGTTTCGCTTATTTTTCCAATATATTTATATAAATTTTATATAAATTTAAAAACAATAGTAAAATGTTATGGACTAATTACGATTGGTATTTAATCGATTGTAAGCGCTATTCTTATTAAAAATCATTACAAATACTGCATAAACAACCTATTATCTTCATGTATTACTCAGAAATTATATTCACAGTGAATTTTTCGGTTTTGCTGACTGTATTTTCATATTTACCAGAATAGGAACTAAATATTTACATTGCCCGAAATCAGCTTCAATAATTAGAGAGAAATACGTAGGTATGAAAACAATATAAGAAGTATGACCTTATGTTAAGAAGTTGTTCCGAGGTGAGGTCTATTTTTGAAATTGAGGCAAATTGAGTTAGATGCCTACTATCGGATTTTGACGAAATATCTTAGAAAATTTGGGACTGAACATTATTGTCTTGCACTTTTTGATGTATTTTTTATATTTTTCCTCTGCGACTTTCTGGATATTTTTTGAAAGATTCGTTAGAAATTGCGTAAAAACATACCAAAAATGGACTACATCGCAGAAATGGGTGAAAAGTCAGCTGGAAATGTTAAAACAACCGCCAAACCGCAAAGTGGCTGTTTCTGAAATTCTCACACATTAAGCGGGAGCTGTCGTTTCGCCGATTCCCCGAAGCATCGGTTAAATGGGCTTGAATAAGAAAAGCTCATCATTCCGTCGAAGCTGAAGAAGTCAGTCAGCGACTCCCCCGCCGCGGGGAGTTCTTCCAAGTCACTTCACTTTTTAGCTACATCGCACAGCTTAAGCGAAAGAAGCCGCCTCCGCGCGGAGTTCGTCGTAATGGCAAAACATAGAGAAGACGTAGAAGATGTAGTGAAGCTATAAAGCTCTTCGGGATTTGCATATTTTAACCGAAAAGAAGCTTGTTCACAATTTGAGAAAGATTTCGTGTCACAGCAGATGGCTGCATTTAATTAGAATAAGGAAATTTTGGCGAAAAGCATGAATCTGATTTACATATGTTGACTAAAAACAGGACGGGTGCGCTGTGACCGGCGAGCGTTGCCTTTTTAAAAGGCACCAGATCTCGAAGATTTCATTAAGAAGACGCGACCGAAATGAGATTTTAGGTCTCACAGGATTTGTTGTCCTGTGGCTGTGCCGCGTCGGATATTCGGCTTCCATTATATCCATTAGATCCAGTTCGACGTGGTACGGGAGCAGACCCGAGTGACTAACACGGAGGATTACTTTAATAAATTCCTTTTGAATGGAATGGACGTCTTTTGATTTTTGAGGAAAGTTAACTTTTAATGGATCATTTAATGGCTATTGACAAATAGATTTAGAATTTGGCATTCTATAGTATAACTTAGCGTAGCCGTTAGAATGCTGATCGTTTTGGATTTTCTTTCTATAGTATGTAGCTTTAGGTACGTATATTTTTTAGTAACCCTGTTTAAAGAACACAACTCTGGAAAAGTGTTGAATTATCTAATCTTCCTTTTATTGAGTTTATATGTTTCAGTTTTTAGGAATATAAATTAAATTGTGGCCCAAAAAGTTGAAAATTGCTTTTTTTTATAAGCGTTTAAAGAAAAATATTAATATTTCAAACAATGGTATCATGATACCAATAAAACTTGCAAATTCCATAAGGTATATTTATAAATATTAAAAACGATTGGTCAATTATTTTTTGAGTTATTATTCTTGCAAATTGAAAATTGGCGTTTCGAAAAAAATTCGCGTTAAAAATTTTTGAGTATCTGATCGAGCGCGAAAGCATCATAATTTCGCTGTGAAATTTTGAGAACATACTCTTGAGATAATTTGCTGATGATTTGTTTTAAATAAAGAATAAGAAGAAGAAATTTATTTAAATATTAGATTGTTTATTTAAGATAATTGTTTTTTTTCATCGAAGATAGGGAATTTACACCTAGCAAATGTTTCATCAGGGGTTTAACAAATGGTGTTTGGAAGGGTCTGTGGGGGATAATTGTGGATTAAAAAAACCTTCATCAAGTCATACCGAAAAAGATAAAGCTGATTTGTAATCTCCACGTCAACCACAGATTCTAAAGCGCTGGTAGATCGTGCCACTATAATTCCTGCCAAAAATGATTTTTAGGCAAAGCCAGGTCCCTTTAATATGTGCAAATATTGCGGACTCCCTTTTGTTCCGACCCGACCCTAGGCCTTCATCCCTCCCATAATCACACCGGAAAGCCAAGCAAATGAAACAGTTCCTGCAGTGGCAGGAATTATCCACTGAATAATTCCTGGCATTTAATTTGATGTGCAATGTACTTGAAATAACAGCGCGGCAATTACGTACATTTTAGAATGTGTCTGCCGGCGGAGGTCCCGCGGGAGGGCGCAGGGGAAAATCACTAATGAGCATCTGGAAGAAATCTTCCTCATTTTCCGCACAATGCCTGGCGTCCCGCGTCACATGTGCGGGGGCGGATGGATGGATGCCCGGAGAGTATCTGTGCATGCCGGGGCAGGAACTTGTACAGTTGTTCATCCCAGGGGCATATTTTCATGAGAATGGAAAATACTTTCGAGTTGCGATGCTCCGTCGACGTAGACATTACTCCGCAGGCCCATTGTGCGCCCTCTCAGTCGGGAAGCGCCCAAGAAGGCTGCGGAACTTCCTCGTCCTGGAGGAGCTGCAATTTTGGGACTTGGGAGCAGCCAAGTCCCAGGATATCATGCGGTGCAGCGGCGCCCGGGATCCATCATCAGTCGTCTATCATCCACGTCACGTTCCCAGGAAATTATAATATTTCACGAGCAAATATCAGGGAGCAGAAGGCGGCGCCGACTGCCGAGCTCCGCGACGCCTCATTCCTGGGATTGCGCTGCGGCGAGTCCCTGAGCACGCATGCAGCCCTTCGCAATCCGGGATGAACATAAGTTTGGGCTTCGGTGCGCCAGGGGCCCTCGGGCACCACCGAGCTATTGTTAAATTGGAGCCAGGACTAAAAGTTACGACCTGTTTGACTGTTTTAATCAAATTCGATCTGGCTACGGGCCCTTTGTGCCAGTCCATCCTCCAGTAATGAAAATTTCGTAATTTAGTTGGCTCGCTGTTGCCGTGCAACAATTCCAAATTAGAAACCTAATTTCTAGCCCTGTCGGCTAATTTTCCTGCAGCAAGCGCGTCTGCCGTGGGGGCGGGTTCTCCGCTTGGCGGCCCTTTTTTCCGCTCCATGCGAACATCGAAAACTTAATTGGATGTGGAAGTTCGCAGCCCACCTTATTGTGCTCATGCGGTGAGATAAGCCCTCAATTTGGCCATGGAAATTACTCCGCTCTTGGACCCCTGGACCACGTTCGCATCCCTTGCATATGTTAAACAAACCTGGGCCTGGGTAAATAAGATTCCCCGAAAAAAGGGGCAAAAATAAATGGAAAAATTACGAGTAGGTGTCCATGAAATTGGGCGCGGAATAGTCTCGGGGCGCTACTGCTGTAAATTTTTCATGAGGTTCCTGCGATAATTTTTGGTTCCTTTTGGACTGGGAACGTGCGTGGGGAGAGCATATTTGCGGAAAGTGCGGACGTTTAATAAATTGGCCACGCTCTGCAAGATTATCTTGTTTTTTAAAACCACATAAATTACATAATTACTGCAGCAGGAGTTCTGCGACGCAACAATGCAGCGTGGAAAATTTTATTATCGCAGATATGTAAAAGGAATTAAAAGGAAATATGACCTTTAAAATCGAATCAATCTTGTTATATTTGGAGTACCTACTCCCAAAAAACACATCTTAGCTATTTGTATCGATCAGTGATCTTCTAAAAATAAAAATAAAATTTTTGCAGTGACATATATGTACATATATTTGTTCTCTACGGCGTTTAAGCAAAATTAATTTATATGTATCTTTAACGTATCTTTTCTGTACTAGGTACATATTGTTTCATCAAGATTTTAGTAGATATACAGTATTGTATCCAATGTAATGTGTAAAAAGCCTAAAATGGCTATCTACTGCATTTTAGGATGATTTTATTAACATTTATTTACAATTACGCACCAATTCTTTGCTTAACGTAAGAGAAATCGTTTTGGTTTTGTAGTCTCTTTTTTGGAAATAAATATATGTATCTATTTTTAAAATATTTATTGATTCCGACCTTACTTATGATCTTATATTCAAGACTCAAAACATCTAAATTTACGTAGTGAAAGGACGATTTAAATTGACCTTTACGAGAATGTAAAAAATAGAAAATTTTAGAGTAAAAATATATTTACATTATTAAAATCTCAAAAATACGATGTATAATTGCTACTTGTTAGGATTAGCGACTTAAATCTTATGCACAATCAGTTATATTTCCTGATATTGCATTCAAATGCAAGTCTCAGGAGAAAAAAGAGACCCACTTTCAAAATCCGGCTTACATTGTAACCGGCTATTAGGTCTGAACTAGCGAAATTTCCGCAATTCAAATGTGCCATCATTTTAGCGAAAAAAAAACTGAAAACGTCCGCGAATATTGCCATCATTTGTGCAGCAGCAGCTTTATCCCCGAGCGAGATTTCTGCAAAGCTAAAAATTTCATAAAAATTATCTGGGATAATCCTTTCCTATAGCCGGCACAGTCAACATGGCCCCAGGGCTTTATTACGTTCTAAAGCAAACCACGGAAAACCGTTTGTATCTTTTTTCGGGGCATGTGAACGGGCCCACAATGTTGAGTGACATAGTAACAAGACCGGCGGCGGGACCCGGCGGAAGTAGCATTATAAAATATTATTTCCTTTATGCTCTTTGCGGGTTTGCGAGCTCCCGACCAGGATAATGGTGCCCGCGACCAGGCGCATAGTGGCCCCGAAAAGGCAAAATTATTGTGTGTGCCATCCGCCAGTGACTGTGCAGTGTGCACCGACCTTAATATCGCACAGCACTCGCGGGCGTTCGCTTATTTGCCCGCGCTTCATTTCGAGTCCCACCGGAGTGCATACAATGTGAAGCTGGCTTCAGCAAATAGGTTTTATTAAAATTCACATCAAATGCTGAGTAATTATGGGTCTTCGGGTTCACAGGACTTCCTCGAGCACCACGGGGAGCCGACGGATAGAAAAATTCTCTTTGTTGGCATCTTGTGTGAGCCACCGGTGGGACACGCCGGCGTTAACGTGTTAAATCCACCGTCATATCTGCATCTCTCGGAGTTCATTGACGTAGGTAAAAGACAAATCGAAGACTTAATATCTCTCTTGCACGACTTAGGTATAATATTTTACATATGTATGTATACATATTATACCCTAGACAGACAGCGCTCTAAATCATGATTTATTAAATGAGTCATTTAGCCTAAATTACTAATTAGTGAAGTGGTGACACACACAGCCACTTCTTAATTAGAAACGATCAGCTGACAATTGTCACATTTCCCATGTGACAACCAAGAATAGCGCCTGGATTTCCGCAAGTCCTCAGTGGCCTTATCCCACAAATTCAAAAGAGCAGTTCCTTCTCCACGTCCCAGGCACTTCTTTTTTCAACTATGTCGGTTTTTTAGTTGATTCACCGGTTTCAAAAATTGACAAATATTTTCCTTCTTTTTGTTTTATGCAATGGAAAGCGCACAGTAATGTTAAAAATTGGTATAGAAGTACAAAACAGCTAAACTCTAGCACATTTTGCCTCATTTAGGTATAAATGATGAAGAGAATTTGGTCATTTAGCAAATCATTAATTATCAAGTTTTTCGTGATTTAGCTAAATGAGCCCATGACACACAACGTCTAAATTACTAATTAGTATAAATTAGTAATTTACGTGCGCTGTCTGTCTAGGGTATTATGTATATATGTAAAAATAATGGTCAAGTCTGAGCAAATTCGAGCACTGATTGTTCCGTACCTTGTTTTCATTAAAATTTATTTTCAATGGTACCTATTACATATTTATGAATCTTCTCCTTATATGTATGTATGTAATATAAAGAATCACATGTTTCGAAATTTTAAAAGCTTAAAAGATAGCTAAGGTTTTTTTTATTTTCGTACTTTTATTTTAGCACTTACGTATACGTATGTATGAAGAAATTATTTTCATGAAATTCTAAAATTGACGTTTCTGGATGATCAAAATGCATACCTAATGTTTTTTTCACTTTAGTAATTGCCAGAAATCGTTTTATTCTAACTGACACTAAGAGATTACATATAGTTCCTTAAGTTAGTTATAGATAGTTTGATACCATTGGATAGCTTTTCAAAAAATATTTGAGTCGTGTTTTTTCTTTTTTCGATCCCATGTGTACATTATCTCACGAACCGGAACCTTTTTTACACAATACACATCCTCCCTCGCACTCCCTGTACCGAATTGAAAAAAATGTTTCAGAAAAAAGTTTCGTATTTTTTCATGAAGAATCCAAATCTGCTAAAAATGGATGGTCCCATTTGAAAAAAAGTTACCCCCACTCCCGCCCTCAGGGGTAGGGTTGAATACTTCTTTACTTCTTTTAAAAATATTTTACCCCACTTTTTTTTTTGTTTTCCTATGCGATGTGTTCTTTCGGAAATATTCAACCGTTCCGGGACTTTTGTTACACCCTGTATATATTTTTCTTAAAATGAACTCATACAAAGCTGAGGTTCTAAAAATCATTGAAGGTTTTTAGTGATTATGAAAACTCAATGATAATATGTATATATTTAAACGCTCATCTCTTGCCACCGAACGATCGAAATTTTAATTGGGAAATGAATCCATTTCGTAAATATTTCTTACAAGTTTAATATTATAAATAAATTAAAATAATTGAAGCTTGATAGGTACAATTATTTTGCATATTCAGAAGGACAAAATTATTTTTTTCAGATATTTCTTATAACATTATAGTATTATTAAGAAATATTTACAAAATGCAACAAAATTTAACATTGCCTGATCACTTTAAAAATTTGCACGATTTGTTTTTATTTTATTTTTATCACATAAAAAGGGCCCTTATAACAATAAAACATATGTGAGGCATATATGTATGTATTTTTCATTCTTTTGTGTTAAAACTCAATAAAGCTGCATTTTTAAACAAAACTTTAAAACTTTGCTTTATTTTTAAATTTTATAGACATACGGAGAAAAAGTTAAAAAGTCTATTTGTATAGGACTTCAAATATAGTAAGTTTTTCTATATTTCATAGGATATTTGATAAAATTTAAAGATTGTATAGGAAATGCCACCATATGTTATTGCAGTATGAAGTCCTATTTTGCTCTTTCTTCTATAAAATATCGCTGTCCAAAAATCGACTATTATTTATGGGAAGAAAACCTTACAAACTGTAGGCCCTTTTACAATTTTTTTTCTCCGTGTACCCCGGTAAATTTATTTAAGAATTAAACCATACATACCTATAAAGGATGGAAAATGTTGGCATGTATTAGAACTTGCGTCAACAAAAATAAGACGCAAGAGTAAAGGACTTGGTTCCGTTTCGTAAAAATCCTTAATACGTCAATTGAGAATGTGCAAATATCTGTAAAAAAAATAAATATGTCGGGGGTGTTGTTGTTTTGTCTCCCCAGTCCGTCTGGAAAAATCTCCACAAGGAGCTTCGATAAAGTTACTGCGGGGCACTTTACCTACATTTGATCATAACCGCTTAATTCTGGCTGAAACTTGAAATTGACTTCCAAAGGCAAGTGCTTTGATTGTGGAGGATCCCCAGTCGGGCCGGGACAGGGTTCGTAAAGTGAGCGCTTCTGCGACGTCCCTGATCCAGAGATTACCGGGACTCTGGAACAAAAACCGGGCGAACGCGGGGAGCGTCGAAGAAATTTCCACCATTCAATCGACAACTTATTAAGAATATAAGCTCCCTACGGATTTGCCCCAAAACATATTCCTGTCCCCGTCGTTTCATCCGAAGTGACCCGGCCGCGCCCTCCCCGCCCCGGAAGGCGCTCCGCAGGCTGCTCCTGTACTCCGGATGTAAACTACTTTCATTTAGTTTCCGGAAAGTTTGATAGGGAGCTCAATTTCATGTCGAAATTCCCCTCTTGTTTGCTCGGAATGATGGGAACTTGTATTTATATGCCAAAGTGGACCCGGCAGGGCTCCCCGGCCGGGCGGCCCCTGCTCGGCAGCTGTGCTCTGCCGAATGCAGCTCCGGCAACCAGAGGTAATGATAATTAAAATTTGTTGCTTTGTGTCGTTACGAAATTTCTATCTATAGGACGGGCTGCTGTTCCGGAGCCCCGGCTCCCCGGGCTCCATGCGCGCCCCATGCCAGGGCCTTCCGCCTCCGCCAGGGGTGCGCTAGCCCATTCCTTGCAAGTGACAATGAATCGTGCTTTTGTTGCGCGCCTTTGATGAAAACCTTTGTCCGTCCAAAGCCCGACACCTCGTCTTAAGAGATGAAAACTTTTCTGGAACATCTTTTTAGCAGATCCGAGATAATTCGGGCTCAGTTTCTTCCCCTCCCCGGCCCCTGCGGCCGTAATGCAGATTAGTCACGGGTTGCGGACGCTTAAGGAGATTTACAGTTTCGATGCTGGCGCAGCACTTAAAACATTTTTAATTAAATGATAACAATTCGATTGTAAGCAGGGGCAGGTTGCCGCGTGGGAAAGCCTCCCACGCGACCGTGCGCCCGCCCGCCAACCCGCTTGCGATGTAATTGGAATACGCTGAAAAACAACGGCGGCGAGCTCAGAGGCGACCGGCAAATCGAAGCCCGGTTTTGTAATTAAAAATGTAATTAAATCACGGCCGACGGTCGCTCCAGAGGCCGGCGAAGGATAGCGAAAGTGGCATTCGGACTGATGCCGAAGTATTTTTAATTAAAAAGGATCCAAATAGTCCGGCGGCCATCAATTCCCGGACTTCCCAAGACAAATTTGCGCGCTAAGCAGTCGGCCGTCTGAGACTAATTGAGGAGAGGCGAATTCCTCAGCGGCCAGATTTCGAGGAATTCCAATTGCGAAAGATATCTGAAATTTGCATACCGACCCAATTAAGGGCGCCCGGTCCTACTATAAATTCTATGAATTAATATGGAATCAAAGGCCTATCGTTACGGCGAGGTAGCTCAGATTGATTAAAGGACGATAGAGGTACCACCACCGATGGTTTTTCGAAAATTCCACTTCTGTGGCGCGGCAGAAAATTCCAATTTCAGCTACTGTTCGCAAATTTAATATATTAAAATGCAGCGAAATTTATTTAATCGAAACGTGCTCCCACGCCATTCAATGGCAACCTGCTGTGGATGGAATTATTTTATTCAAAGCATCGGCTGCCATCGATTTTTTATCGCCTCTATTCAATCTGGCAGCGGTGTTCTGCTATACGTTTTTATAGGATATTTGAATCATATTCAGTTTATTTATACATGTACCTAACTCTTTTTTTTATTATTTCTAATGAAGAACAATTTTAGAAAAATATCATAAATACATAACTCTATAAGTATGAGCAAATGCGGACTTTTTTCATAAAACCATACTTTGTATAAAAAAAAATTCCTTTTATTTAATAAGTCGTAAGGATGTGGAATTTCAATTTGGAAGTTTTATAACTATACTAATCAACAACCTTTTAATATTATTCACAATTACGTTTCAAGGTCGTAGACATCTATGAAATTTCATTAAAACAAAACATTATTTCAAATTTCTTTTGAAAAAATGAATCTCTAATGTTTCTCCGAAAATTTGTATTTTGATCTTTATATCTTTAAGCAAATTTGAGCGCAAGCACGCATTTGTATTTGATTATTTTAAGAAACCTTGCAAGCATTTTTGGAATTTTGTGTCATTTTAATATCCGTAGATGCGTTTCACTTGTTTAACCTATTTTTATTTATTTTTTATTTTTCTTTATCTTCTTTTGAAATGGCAAACTTCCGTCTGGAAAAGGTAATGAGCTCAAAGTTATGAATTAAAATCCCCAAATCGGCAAAAACCGTTAAAAAGTCGTTTAACTTCGGGAACTCCCCCCTCTCTGTACACAGTTAATAAGCAAAACATTTCCATGGCGCAGTACGGACGGCATTAACTTCTGTCGGAGAACATAATAAAAAAGAAAACTTTTTCTAACTAAAACTTTTCGGAGCTCGTTTTTTTCGAGCTGTTAAAGGAACTCCGGGAAATCTCAGCCCGGCATCCTTTGTGGACTTTCTCCCAGCTCCGTAGAAATTCCTTAACGATATAAACAAGAAATAATATGCAAATGCGACTACACGAGCGAGTGGTGCGCTCCTTTACGGCCAGAACGTCCTCGCCTAGTGCAACTTTATATTCTGTGCATGAGCGTGTTCTTGGGGGCGGGCTTTTTATGCGGGGGCGCTCCGCCACAATGCAGGTCCTCCGATAGTTTTTCTGGTTGTGTTTCGGGAGCATCTGGAACGGTACTTAAGCGCTTCTATCTGGGCCAGCTGGAGTGCTCCTGGATCTGGGATGAGCCCGCCGCACAAAGGAGCTCCCTAATTTCAGGAACATATGAAGCTCATGAGGTCGCATGTGTGAATGATGCGCCGTCTCGAGGCTTCTCTCCCGGCTGGGGTAGTAGAAGACGCCGGAGTCGTTAATATCACCTATACGTGGCCCACTCAAGGGAGTGCGAACTGCACCAGCCGGCGGCAATGGTCCGGACTCCGGACCCGGCTCCGGGGCTGCCGGGCCCCGGCTAAGTGCCTCCAAGAAAATTGAGGTGAAAGTCTGTAGGAGCGGAATTCTCAAACGTGATGATTGTGTCTGCTGCGGCCCCAACTTTCTCCGGGACTGAGCTCAGTGGCGGCGAAGGACCGACCAATCGGGGCCATGTCCCGGGTGGGTGGCATTATTTAAAAGAAAACCTCCGCCGGGAGAGTAGGTGTCGAGGGCCGAGGAAAATATGAAGAAGTTCTGGCCTCCATTTGCATATTGATATAAACTTCACAGCATTTCGCTGGGTATTATTTATGGAGCCGGCAACTTCACTCAGAGTTTATTCTGCTGTCGTTTTGTTTATTCGACGGGGTGCTATTTTTCCAGCGTCTTCCCGGAATTGCTTTTGTCTTCTGAGACGGAAAGTTGTGAGTTCCAGAGCAGCTCCGGCCGGTTCTTGGGCGCCCGCTTTGGCCTGTCGTCCCAGTCGATATTATTGCCTCCGTCCCGCCCCCACCACCTCCCCCGCAGAGAACTTTTCGCTATTCATATTAATTATATTTTTGTGTCTGTCTCTGGTTTGTTGGGTTTTATGACTGAAACTTGTTCGAATTACTTTTTGATATGGAAAGGGAAAACACGCGGCCCACAATGGAAACGCTTCCGTGGAAAATTTTAATTAAGAACTTTTGTGGCTTTCTCCAAGTTTGATTGTGTTTTTTTCTGGTCGTTTCAGATTTCAATTGTTAGCTGAAAAGAAGGTGAGTACAGCTGATTTTCATGAAGATCATATTTCCTGCCTTCCAACTCAAAAGGAACAGATTCTACTTTATGGAATTAGGAGTGCTAAGAAGAACTGGATAGATCAACATTGAGATTGTCTTCAAAAACTCTAAGTTTTTACATTATTTTAAAGCAAATAATTTCAAAATCCAAAAGTTCGCAATTAAGTGGAGTATAATTTTTATTGCATTTATATTTGAAAGACTGCCAGACTAACGAATTTCATTTATAGTTCATGCAGTAAATTGCATGTTGAATTCAATTATGTAAGCATTTTATATACCTACATACTTCGAAAACATATACTACATATTTATAAATACAGTGTAAATAAATGTAGATCGCATTGTAATGAAAGGCTAAAAAGCAAGCAAGTTCAACTTCAAAAATACTGTTTTATATACTCTCAAAAAAAGAAATTGTTCGCCCATTAACTATTTAATTCTATGTATTATTTAAAAGAAGACATGATGATATCTTCTGATTCTGAAAAGGTCTTATAATTATTGCAAAGAAAAACCAAACAGGATTAACAATTGCCGATGGGCGACCTACTATTACTACATTGTATTATATTATACATATTTTCGATTTTTAGGCCCAAACTTTTGGCACTCGAACTCTTTTACAGAACGATTTTTGACGCTATATAAACTTTATAATTTTTATTGAAAACCCATTTAATTTTTATTACTAAATTACTAATTTTAATCCATTAATGTTTAACCTATGAATGTCTAGTAGGGTGAATATGTGCAGGAACAGTGGCCCAGATTAAACGAGGCAACCACCGCTTAGGCAGGAAGAAAATAGCCAGATCACCCAAATCTTAGAGGAACACTCATCTTAATTTGTCCTCCACTCCCAAATGAGTCTTTAGCCATTAGAGCAATGCATTGCTTTTTTTTGATAAACCTAGTCACCAGCCTGCATTGCCGCATCAATCTTGGCCCGTCAGACAGAAATCCGAGCAATTTAAGAAATCTCAGAAATCGAATGACGGCAGCACGCAAGAAAACCCGAGATCGGGCTTAAGCACTCGCCGTGCTGACGGAATCGGTAAAAGCGGAACGCGGCGGCTGTCGCTCGCGGCTCTAAAATTACCAGCGGTCGGGCGTAGAACATGAGCGAACGCGCTAAAAATAGGGCCCCCGGCATCGAGATCGCCCGACTTTTGGCAACATTGCCGCGCTGAATGGCGTCCAGAGCCAACTGCTTTTATAAACAGCGGGCCGTCAAGCAATCGACTAATGCAGGTCGTTTCGTCACTTTGACCAGGCCTGGATAAGATGAGCAGGAGCGTCTTCAAGGAAATCTGTGGGGGCGGTGGCGGAGCTGCCCCAATTTATTTCGAAAGAAGAAAATCAAGCCATACTCTTGCAATTTTATGCCCCTGAATATTTTTGAAAAATATCTCACTCCGTAATACATATTATGTTTAGATAAATCAGCAAAATTTAAAAGAATTGCCAAATTGAAAATTCCTTAATACCATATGGGCTTGTATATTCGGGAACCCAAACTAGGTATAGGACCTCATACAGATAAGTTAGGTTTATACCAAATAAAGTTGGACTCAAACCAGATTTGGTTTTACCTGATTAATTGACAAACAAAATTCGGAACCTGGCTTGCACTTTTAAGACTTTACGTATTTTATGGCAGTTTTGAAAAATAAAATTTTCGAAAAAGTAGTTTTATTTTTAAGTTTTTACTTTGGCATGACATCGTCAAAGTTAAACTTTAAAATAATCCTTTTTTGAAAAATTTTTGTTCTTTAAATATACGAGTATATACTAAAATTTTGAGGTATTGAAATAAATCCCATAAAAATCATCTCAACTCTGTCTATAACTATCGCATTCCTTAATCATTATCATTTTAAACTTCAAACTCATTTTCTAATCCTATCTATTACACACATTTTGTTGCTTCTCACGGTATATTCAGTTTTTTTTCCTTTGTATTTAATTTTTGATTGGTGTTGTAGTTAAACGATATTGTCATCTTATTGTACACCAGAGTTAATAATAATAATAATTGCCTATTATTATTATTATTATTGATTGTAATAAAAATTTGTAGAACCAAAAAAAGTATTTTACATAGATATTATGTATATAAATATATGTATAGTCAAATGGTAAGTTCTACCAGCAGTTCTCAAAAGTAGCGAAATGTTGACTGAGTGTCGTTAGAAAATGTTTATCTTTTCTTAAAAGATTGTAATCGACATTTTAGTAGTAGTAGCTACCATTACTGTCTAAAGAACTTTTTGAATGTAATTAGTGCCCCATTGCCTTTTGTTTATTATTCAATATAAATATCTAACTTATGTAAATGCCCTCTAATGCTAGTTTCGACAAGATTTTGGGCATTTTAATTTAGGAACTATTGTATTAAAGTACAAAACGTGTAGCACACTCTTGGGTAACCAAAAACACTACCTTGGAAGTCCAAGGATATGCATGCATGGTCCAGGAACTCCATCAACAACCAGATTCTAAATTACATTCAACACGTTCTGTGCCAGGTGGCATTGTTTCTCGCCAGGATCGAAGACTCCCCCGAGGAGCACTTCCACACAACTGCTCCTGCTGATGTCTTCTCGGGACACAGGGCTTAATAAATCCCCGCAATCCCCAGACCGAAGATTAAACACATTTCTCCTCTATTTGATAGTTAAACAAATGCTCCCCCAAAATCACTGCACACATCCTCGGGATTCCATCGCTAGCCACCGAAAAACGTGGCCATGCCCGAAAATTTCCTTTTCTGCATTGCACCCAATAAATAGGGATGCCCTGGACAAAACATGGCAATTGTCATAAATTTCCCCCGGCTTTTATAGGCCCATTCGAAAAACACTCGACAGCGAGAAAATCTATGACTTCGATTTTCGCCAATTCAAAGAGCATAGCGCTCGCTTTTTTCGGGGCGAAGCGGCACGCTGCCCTCGTTCCTCCCAAGATTTATTTTTGATACCAGGCGAGACCACCGGCGGGGGCGGCCGTGGAAAGTACAAGGAAAAAAGCGTGCACCCGAACCGGAACCGGGGCCCGGACCCTTACTGCAGGACATTTGGGGTGCCACTGGCCACCAACAATTGGACAATTTCCTTCCGCGCGGCCCGCCGACCCGCGCGTGTAATGACTAAATAAAGTGGTTGAGCGCCTGTAAAACTCGTCTATGCTGCGATGGACTGCGTCAATTAGAGGGCGGGGGTCAACATAAATAATTTGGCAAATAGCCGCCCGGCCGCTGAAAAAGATCCGCCCGATAAGCTGGCCGGGCTGCAATTAAGCGGGAAGTGATTTGTAAATTGTAACAGGGCAATAAACGTAAATAACAATTTCAGTGGATGAATGACAAAAAAATACGGAAAAATAGAGCGGTAATTGGACCACTTCCAAGGTAAGCGAAATCAATTGAAGCCAGCGGTGTGCCCACCGAGCGGGTTATTTTTGGGACACATCAGTGGCGGTTTGGAAGCATAAATAAACTCAGAAAGTTGTAAACCGCCTGATGGCACTCATTTCGCGCTAGAATTTTTGAAATCTAAAAATTCACAACTCGCGATGATGTCTGCTTGTAGGAATCTGCGGCAACCGCATGTTGCAATGATATCATCAGAAAAAGGTTGACAGAGAAAAGTGGGTAATTTTAAAGATTTTTCATCTCTCTCTCCGAAATTTATCAATTTATACACCTGAAACATTAATCAAGCGATTTAAATTAGATTTGATATAATATTGTATTTCAAAAATACTGTAATAAAAAACAAAAGTATTTTGATTTATAAAACCCGTTTTGTTAAATAACATTAAACATATCAAAGTAATTCAAGTTATTATAAGAACAAAGCATAATTGCAATTACGGATTTTGATGCCAGAAACCGATCCTGTTTTCATAGCATACATATACCTACTATGTATTATAATATAGCACCATTGTGTACAAAGATTATAAGCTGACTGAACTAACTGAATAAGAAATAACTATTAGAATAGGAAAGGATTTTGCTTGATCTTAATTTCAAACCCTCCGAGAATTCTGATTACCTGAGTTTTAGTCAATTTCACAGCGAAGGACTTCGACTTTTTGACTCTTTCGTTCTGCGTGCCTCGGTAGAGTTTAGCATAATTCTCAGCATTGTCAGATATCTCCAATATGAGGTTAGATTTTCGATGATGAATAAGTCAAACATAGTTATTAAGTCGCCCTAGATTTATCTAGGATCGTTTTTGTTCATTTAGTATTGAATAGGGAATTGCACTGTCCCGAGCTGTTATCAATATTTAGCATTAATGCATGAGGGGGAAACCTTTAAAAGCATGATTTCTTAAAGCTTGAAAATTGTCGAAGCTCTTATACAATGTTCAAATCCAACTATGTAAATCCGTAGGGCATATATGACAACAAGTATATATTCATTCAACGAAATTTCCAGAAAAGGATAGTACCGTACTGTTAAATTTTACCTCGTAGTATAATTGAAAAAAAAATTCTTTAAATGATCGGACCATTTGTTTGTAAGAAACTTCAAATTTCATAAACGACGTTATTCAATACAGAAATTGATGCTTCTACAGATAACGTTGAAGTTATTTTTCTAGAATAATACTTTTGAGTTGTACCTGCCATTGGTAGCAAGAACAGGCGATTATTTTTCTACATTTTGCACGTGAAATCTGAGTTCGGTTAGGCCATAAACTATTGATTCCTTTTATCAGCAACGTACTTTCTCTGTCCTGGCAGTGGGAAAAGTTGGGAGAAATACGTTCGCATCATCACAATTCAGGCACCCACCGATGGGTAAAAGAGAATTTCCTAAAAATAGACCGTAGGCTCCGGTGAGGGACTGAAAATAGAAATCCCAAAAGGACTATTCCGTGCATTCAATCCCTAAAAGGAAAATTTTCTGAAAAGTTATCAATATTGCCGGGTAGGTGGCGGAGGGTAAGTGGCGGGAAGCGGCGAGGAAGCAAAGTTTGATGAATACTTCCCCCGGGGACGTAATGCAGACACTCTATACTCCATTTTACGTAGCCCTTTATAATTGAAGATAATGAGAAAATCGTGCCAGAACGTACTTGGGGTATTTTTTACAACTACCTTTTGCTTCCTGTCCTTGAGGGCAGTAGCAGTACCCAGCACTGGCGGAACATCTACCCTTTCATTGTCGGTTATTTCTTGGCCGGGAAGGGCCCTGCACATCGCCGACATTGCTGAAGTGCTCCCGATGAAGTGTTAAGAGATGTGAGGGCCGCAAAAAATTAAAGAGGAGGCAAAAAATACGAAATATACAAGCAGGACGCCGAGGCACGTATAAGACACTTAAAAAAGGAAAATATGGCGAAGGCACGTAACCTCTGGGGCCGGGCGCTGCCCTGTCGTTCCTCTTAGCATCGCCAGGGAGGCTTCTTTCCCTCCGGGTTTTGTTCCGGAAATAGGCAAAAACTTCGCATTCGTTGTGGTTAATAATTGAACCTAATGGAGCTGTGTTAATTAGTTTTGAGCATTACGTGCATTATCCAGGTAGAATTTATAATTGGGCGGTTGCTGCAGATCGAACGCGCGCCCGCCTGTCCCATTTATTAGATCCAGTCCGGGACGTGATTGCGATATTCACTCTAATTTTCCCTGATTAGACTCACAATTACCGTGGCGAAGTTTATAACTCGAAAATTGGTGGAATTACATCTAAATTCATAAAAATATTAATTTGATTCGATCTTGTTCTAATAGAATGTTACAATAAGATGTATTATTTTAGTTCTGCACCGAGAAAAATGTGGGGCTGCTGATATAACGCGTATTACGGATTTTCAACCGTAATCTGCAATACAAATTTGCTAATTACATTTCGAAGTTGCGCCAACCGTAGGGTCATGCTGTTAAAACATTTAACAAAAAATCGGTTGAGATAACTTCACAGTGCAGTTTCTTTTTAGCTGAGATGAAGTTGGGGGAACCATAAAAATGCCAAACCATATGTTGGATTAGTGTAAAATAAAGCAATACATTATCATCCACGTATATGGAGGATCAAGAGTTCTGAATCGCAGAAAAAATTAGTTGTCACTTGAAGGGTATACTTAACTCTATAGATTATTATAAAATAAGCAAATTTACAAGATGAGCATTCACTCCTTTATACACTGAGAAAAGAGTTTGTTTGCAGCAAATAAATTCATGTTTGAATATGGCGAAAAAAATATTTGGTTATTTAAAACAAGCTCCTTTTATCATAATCATAGGCGTAGTTAACTCGACAGCGCTTATTATTGATATAAATGTGGCTTATTTCCAATAACCAAATATTTATTTCGCCATATTCAAACATGAATTTATTTGCTGCAAACCAACTCTTTTCTCAGTGTATTACTACCTAAAGTCAAAAACTAAGTAGTTAAAGATGTTTCCACATTTTTAAATGGATGTTTTAGCAAATGTTTGTCTCACAGATAGACCTCAAGATTTAGACTAAAGAAAATAGTATAATTGTTAAAGAAAATAAAGGAATGAAATGATTTTGTACGATTTGACTCGGAATTGCCTTGACTGAGTTAATAATTCGCAAATTGCTATAGAATCACGCTTAAAATTCATACGTCCCGTAGGTTATTCACTCGAAAATTTTAATTTGGAGGCAGTCCCGCCCCATTTGGATTTAATTTCGGCTGGGAGCGCCCCTTGTTTCTCATAATTGACTGAATAACAGCTGTACGAACAATTACGCTCACAAAATTGCCAATTAGTCGCCCTAATACGAACAACTCTACCCGAGAAAAATTGGGGCCGGTCTATAAAGTGGGGCCGCAAAATGAACAGGCGGCCGTTGGAGGCCGACTGCCGACTGCCGGCTGAATGGCTGATTAGCATTACTATAGACAAATAGGAATAAAAAATGCAAAAATCATTTACAGTTGACCTCCATAATTTCTTGTGGAGGGGCAATAAAAGCGGACGCCATTGAAGCGCACCCTGCCCGCCCGCTGCTCCCTCGGGAGCTGGGAATTGATTATCTCAATTACTTTCATTCTGCCGAAGAAAAGCAGTATTTTCTCCTCGAATTCATCTAATTGAACCAATTTTTCCCGGGTCGAATTGCTGCTCCACTATTCCGGAGTTGGAGTCGGGGCCCGGCGAGGGCTAGCTGCCGGGAAGACTTCTTCAGGCGTTCGGCGAGCGCGGGAGCGGCGGCAATTTCTCATATCTTCGAAGGCATAACTTAGACTACATCTTTTATCATTGCCGAGATGTTTGGAATATCACCGTCCCCACCTTGCCCCCACCGCCGGAGCGCCCTAATTAACTGCGAAAATATCAGACAGCCGGAAAGCACATGGGGCCGGAGTTCGGGGTCTGGGGTCCGGCAGGCAAAACTGACGAACTTTTTACCCAGCAGCAGCGGCAACTAACTTGCCCGCGGGGGGTTGGGTCCGAGGGACTCGCTGGGGATTTCCGAAATCCTATTAGGCAACCCGGGCCCACCCCCGCCGGGTATCGGTTTCTGCAGCCGGGGGCCGCTCCAATTAACTTCTTACGCATCGATTGCCAAAAGCAAAAGGCGGCTTGGGTCCTTATGGAGTCCTTCGTTTCATTGGATGGGGGTGCGGTCTCTTCATCAAAACTGCCCATTTCTGTGTATAATTATTTTCGGAGCTAATAAATTAAATCGCATAATTACCAGCAAAAAAGGATGGTGCCCGCAGGAAAACAATAAAAGGAAAGATCGGCCCAAGACGATAACGGCCCTAGAAACCACGACACTTGCCCGAGCGGGGGTCCCTTTCGTGTCGGAAAGGGCTACGGGAAGAGCGGGCAAAAGGAGGAAAAATCTCTTAATCGCCGGAATAGAAAAGGTTTTTAGGGTCTCTACGATTTTTATGTACTCCGGACTTGTCCGAAGGGTTAAAAATACCTTGAAGGGTTGGAAAACAAAAGTCCTACTTAATAGGATCAACAGATTCAGTGCGCTCCGGTCCAAATGTAGCCTTCGGGAGGCTGACGGACAGCCTGATGAAATTGAAATTGAACGACGTGCTAAGTAGATCGTTTATGGCCAGCTCGGTGTCACGTGGAATTATTTAGAGCCCCCGGACCCGCACTTGACCCGTCTGAAGATCAGAGATACCCGGCCTGGGACACTTAAGAATTCGTCTATTTTATTGGTCACTGGATGTATGTGACGTCGTTTGTCTCCAGACTACACCTTCATCACGCCAAATTGGCAAATTAAACTTTTATCAAAGCACTCCACCTGCCCAGCTGACGACCTTCCGAGGGCTAGAGAAAGTTTCGCCAGGGACCAGGGAATGCGTACCCGGGCGTATTCCACAAAAATTGCCGCCACCCGACATTTGTCGGACAGACAGGCACTCTTCTCGTGAATTTTGTACGAGAAACGAATGTTTTGACCGCGACTCCTCCCAAAACACTGACGTTTTTATTTAAATGACACTGAAAAGGGTCCGGGACGTTTCGGTCGCATTTTTCCACTGTGGCAAAGGGGCGGTGGCGGTCATACGCTAATTGCGTTCGAAATATTTGCATTCGCAGGGATATGCTTAATTAAAACCGTGGATGATTGATAGCAAGATCCCGTGGGCACTTTAATTCATCTGATGGCTCCTCGTTAATTTTAAATAATTTCAATTTTCAAACCACGTCTTTCAGATCTTAGAATGGCAGGAATCTTGTCAGGCAAACCTAAGTTACATGGCTAACATTTTTAAGCACAGTGGACAGTTCAAGCGAATTTAATTTATGGTAATTTCAATTTTACATTAGTTAATAAAAAGGCATATTATATTCACAACGCAGTTGAACTTTGGAAAGTTTATTTTCAGCGTGCCTAAAGAAAGTTACCTACATATATGTATTAAAGTTTACTTTTACTACGTTTAATCTAAATTAGAGTTATATTGAACCGATTATTATACTAGATTCCTATTTTCAAAATCCCTTACTTTCGTGGGTTTTGTAAGGGAAGCAATTGAAAAAAAATGAAAATAAAATTAAAAAGGATTTTCAGGAGGTCTTTAGGTCTGTTTTGCAATTACGATTTTTAATTATACATACATGTAGTATAGTATAGAAAATTTATGAGCACAGTTCGAAATTCAAAAAAGCGTTGTTACTTTTACTAACGAGATCGAAGATTATAGCTATGAGTAACAAGCACTCTCAAAATTTGTTAGTACACTAACGTTTTCTTTATAAATGTTCTGGAATAAATGACAGGATCTAAATTTTTTTGCGAAATTTTTTTTAGCCTTATGTTATGCAAATCTAGCACATTGTTTGAAAAACTTAAGCAGCTTCCTTGCAGGATGACATCCAGATCTGTCGTCATTAAAAGTTTAATTAAAGCAAAAATATTAAAAATTCCGAAATTCGCGAAAGTTTTCTAGCCCCAAGACATCGAACTTGCCTGAGAATTCCTCGTGCAGTCGTCTGCCAGTTCGTTTCTTGGTGCAGCCGGCGCGCAGTAAGCGTCTCAGGAAATCCCTTAATACCTTGCAGCACGAGGCGGAGGGTTGTCCGAGGAGCACCCGCGTCGAGTGGACCCAACAAGACAAGACAAGACAACAAGAGGACTTTAATAAGCTAATAATTGCCGGACGAGGGCTGGGGGTGGAATCTAGAAGGAACGCTGCCAAAAGCAGCGAGACTCCGCCGAAATCTGTTCTTTGGCCATGGACCGAAGATGGACACGGAAAGCCCCAGAGACAAAGCCGCCGGCCGCCCGGCCTCAGGGCCGGCAAGAAATGAAAATTTATGTCGAAACAGTTTGTTCGCCAATGTTTCATGTAGATGCATAGAAAATGAAAATTCTAGGGCTGCGGGGTGGACGTGCGCCGGCGGGCTGGAAAAGCAGGCTGGGAACCGTGGAAATTTCCCAGGATGTGCGCGACTGTGCATATACCGGGCTTAAACGTTGTTCTTCGAAAGTTGGGAAGTTTTTAAACCTTTCGAGACAAAAGACAAAAGTTTTCGTCCATTGTCAGTTAGTTAAGTGCACACAGGAAGTTGGCTCTGAACTTTTGCACTAAGTCCTTCGAACGGACTCAGTTTTCCACCGAAATAAGTCTATTCGTTGGCATCAGTTCGAGGAAGTGCATTGCTTTCTCCTAGATTGCATTGTACGCAAGGGAGCCCCTTTTCAGGCCCTCTGTCCTGCGAAGGAGCTCCACTGCATCCAGAAATCCCCTTCACCAGAGTTGTCTGATTAAATTACTGGGGCTTGTTTATAACAAGAGAGGCGTTGTTTTCGGATGTTTAGGCGACTTCTTGAAAGTTGGCTACTCGTTCAATGAGTTGGAGCTGAGAAAAATATATTTTTTAGGCAGTTTCTGAAACAGAAAAAGTTCACATTCGCAAATATTGATACGAGTATATCTACTTTTTTTGAATGCTCTTGAGACTTGAACATGCTATTTTTTCCAAACCCCAAAATACTGAATATAAAAGCTTATTTTCGGACTCATCAACCTTCAATTCACCAAAATGCATTCTGTACAGTTCTTCAAAAACGGATATAGAAGGTCAGGAAAATTTTAAAAATACATAAAACGGTTTTTAGAGAAGAAGTTTTACTTCAAGACAATGGTTTGTATGCTAATGTAGTGCTAGCGAACAAAAGCTGATATTTATTTATTTAATAGTGGTAGCTTGTTTAGTAGTCTCTTCTTGCATTACATGCAATAATGAGATAAAATAGTATATGGAATTATGATAAAAGATTCACAGAATTCTTCAACAGATTTATAGATAATTTAATGAAGTACTTACTATGTACATAAATGCGGATTTCTGATTTAAATACGAAAAATAAATTCATCACATACAATATGTATATGAAAAGCTAGATAGTTCGGGCTACCTGGCTACCTACATATACATTTGTTGTTAATCGAGAAATATCCATCTGTGAAAGAAATTTTTGATTTAATACGGTTTTAAAATTGACACACTATAAACGAAATTTAAGGAATTAAGCTTGAGTACCCGATAATTTCTGTGCACAGTCTGCCGAAATATCAAATCGACTATTACTCTTCTTTTCTCGTTGTTTACTTTGAAGTGGACCAAAAAATTGTAGTAGTTTTTGCGTACCTAATGCGCGCACAGACACAAAGTGAGCTAGACGATTTTATTTAAATAGATATTGAATTGTAATTGGGTTTACATAAGTGTACCAAATTTAATCTTTTTCCGATAATTGAAAGATTTAACCGCAAAAATACTGCCAGGTGAAGTAAAAAAAGCTTTGTAAAATTCGGATTTTCTTCAGCGTTTCAACTTCTCCATATTATGTAAATAGTTTACAACATTTTCTTAGTAAGTTATAAACCTTTAGTATTGTACATTACATAGTTTTTATTGATTATCTTTTATATATATTATAAAAAAATCGAATTGCTTATCAAAATCCAACCTACATTATATTAACTTCATTCTTAGTAAAGTGTAGCGTTGGATTCGTTAGAACAGTCGGTTGAATATAATCTCAATTAGACACGTGTGCAGAGGTCTCAAGGGATGTTTCAGCGGCGACCCCCGGAATTCCTCAATTTCACTAGAAATGAGGGATAATTTGAGTGCAATTCCGGCTCAGGCTGTGCGAACTCTGTCCACAAAGTAGCTCCATTAGCCGACATTTTACTTCGAAAGGGCCGTAAACAGTTCGTCGGGATTTTTATGCACCGATTGCATGTTTACACATTACGCTGATTGGAGCCGTGTTCAGCTAAAACAAAAACAAGAATTTCACTTATCGCAGGTAATTGAGTCGGGCATGCGAGGCCATTGAGAGTGATATTTTATCGAGTGAGCCGGGCCGCGACTCGCGAAAGCGTCTGCAATCAAAGACTGCAACTTAGTTTTGTTTTTCCGCGGCGATACTGTTGTTCCACAAATTCTTTCCTGAATTTTTTAGTTGAAGCGCGCATCGCAATCGGGAGCTTTATGTAGGCTCGCGTGCGTTGCGATCGTTAAGTTGAAAGCCTCATTAACCGCGGAAATGCCACGAACCTTGTGCCTATTCCGCAGGACCTGTGATTCGGGCTCCACGCCAGGTGCAAGGGCTCAAACGGCCCAGGTACGAACTTGCTTTTAAAGCCGACAAACTTTTTCACGTGTGTTCAGTGTTGCCCTGAACACGCCCTCGTCCGCCCGCTCCTTGGGGAATTTTCTCCCGTCCGTTTGACTGATTAATTATCCGGCAACCTCGCAATAATTAATTTAAGAAAGTTCTCTAATGAACGATTATCCCCCGGCCGTCGTCGTCGTTTGAGCGCGGGGCAGTCCTGTTAATTAAAATGTACAACGCGAAGATTGCATATTGCATACACTTAGTTCGCCCGCACGCTCCGCACCACGGGAAACTTTTTATTTAATCGAAATTAAAAAGTTAAAGTGAGGCAAAAGTGCAGCCCCGGCTTTGTTCAGGGAGGGCTCAGGGTGCGCGGCGTGGGCACAAGCTCTTCAGAATAAAGTAATTAAACTGATGTACGCGGAAAGTTCGTCCAGGTTGCGCCGAACCGTGATTGCGCTAAGAATTTCTAGGGTAAGATTTTTAATTATTTTCGACGATTACCGCGGACTTGTTTTCGATGCAAATATTTAGGTTTAGATTTTGGAATTTTGTCCTAAGGGATGCGTTTTAGAATCCGAAATTACAAAAATTACTGCTAAGAATTTTCCGAGGGACGATTTTAGAGCTGAGAGAACTGAAGTTGTTTGAAAACAGACCACAGTGATACTTACATATAACAAAATGAAGATTTAAATTCCCTTCATTTTGTTATAAGTTACAATGTGCTCTGTTTACAACTTCAGCTCTCTTGACTCCAAAGTCCAAAAAATTTTAATTTTAGGGTAGGTATACTATTTAATTTCATCCTTAATCTCCCTTCAAAAGCGAGTAAACTATTTTATGTTTGTTGAATATTAATATCATCATCATGTTTAACCCTAATTTACTAAAACGAAGGAAGGTAGACTGAATCAGTAAACAAGAGACGGAAATTTATATGTGGAACTCACACTTTTGTTCCCTGATTCAGTCGTTTTGTGACGAAATTCACGAAATTGTAAATCACTTGGTGAATTCTTCTTCGGTCTGGACTGGACTTAGAAATTTGTCAATAGCGCGAAAAGAAAACAGATTAAGGTTAGGAGTTAAACCAATACTTAGAACATTTCTAAATACTATAAAGAACAAAACATTTAGAAGTCCAAAAGTTGAAAAATTGCTGTCGTTTTCAGTCTCTTTTCCGACCGTAAAATATTTCCGCCTCTTTCTCAGTTTGATTTCCGTCTTAACTTCCTTGGTGTAGTACGTTTTTTTCAGTCCATTTTCCATCAATTTCCAGTGCAAGTAATGATTTCCGACTAGATTCTATCAACATTTTATTTTCAGTCTCTGTTTTCAACCGGAAAAGGCTAATTCATTTCAAAATGAATTTATTTATTATTTTAAAATTCCTTTAGACTTATCTTTTCGAAGTGAGTATGATCTACCGAGTTGTTGATTCTAATTTATTATTTATAGTAATGTTTATGGTACGTCTTCCACAATGGAATTAATGTCTTGAGAATTTATAAAAAATTATAATAAACCAGTAATTAGAGACCTATTAATTAAGAAAACTTTTCTTAATTATTAACATTCTTGATGTTTATCCATATTGCATTGTGATCTTTAATTTGAAATAGGGAGAAACATCTCTTCTTGAGAAAAAAAATATCTTTTAAGTGTAACTTAGTTAGTTTGTTTAGTTTCCTTCATGTGTGTGGTTTTTTCAAATGTTTTCTAAAGAACTAATCAAAGCACACGAGGTTAGTGGCTGACAGATGAAATCGCTTTGAAGCGGCCAGATTCTCAATCTTTCAAGTAGTGTCGAATCAAAATCAGAAAAAATGTCAAGGCCTCGCCGCGCCGCTCGAATTTCTCAAAATCTTGAAACATCGCTGTCGAAAGCTATTGAGGAAGGTTGCGCTAAATATCTTCGGTAATATTCTCATTCTGGTCTAAAATAAACTTTGAATTTATGAATTCGTGCGCACACACACCGCGGCACATGACTCACGCAACATTCGGCCGCTTAAGTTGCGATTCCGTGCCTTCCCGTGTCGCTTGATATTTATGACGTGCGATGGGAGAACGTGTCACGTTTTAGGACGCCCATAAACCGGAGTGAATCACAGGGCGGGTCCGGGCTGCGTTTCGTATTAATCGCAGGGCCGCCCGTTCCCAGCGCCACTTGCAGCGATCGTGGCGACTATTTTTTCGGGATGGCCTATTAAGGCGCGGCGCGGACTTGCCGGGCATCCGGAAAAGGGCTGTCGATTTACAGCGAACAGATGTTCCTTCCCTTCGGCCCTTCATCGCAAGTTGTCGTAACGACGACGGCGAAGAAATATTTGTTAACTGCGAGCGAGAAATCTTCGCTCGTTCCGCCGCCTCTTACAAATCGATGTCGTTGGCGTTTTCATCTTTCGGGCTGCGTTGAACGCGTTTTGCGCCCTCTGCTGCAGCCCGGCTGCTGCTAATAATGAACCGGATTTGTTCGAAATTACAAAAGCAAACATTTACAACGAAATTTGATTGTGCTCGACCGAGGAAGTTTTGAATGGGGCGGCTGGCCCATGCACTACTTAACTGACTTTAATTAAGCTTTTGCAGCTAATAAAAATTGGGCCACGAACTGCTCGGGTCTGCATTTAATGCAAAAGTACTCAAAACTTCTTGTTTCGAAAACCGATTCAAAACTTTTCTGGGTTGGTGCAAAAACGTAATGAGATTGCATCGGAGTGGTGTTAATGAGGATATGCACAATAAGAATATACAGAATACAGTGAGGCAGTCGTCAAAGGAAGCTACCACGAACGCCTCATTTTAAGTAATAAACACTGGGCTTTAAGAGGCCCTAAAGACTACGCCTTCCAGTCCCTTAAAATTAATTTTGGAAATGGTCTGGGACTTTCGACTGAATTACAAACGCGTGTCATGTAAACGATAACAATCAGCAGGTGTTATACAATTTTGCAACTTTTAGTCAATTCCTCAGAGCTATAAATTAGTCGAAATAACATTTGTTGTTGGATAGGCCTTTCGAGTCTGAAAATCATCCATTTTTGAAATGTAACTTCAAAAGTTTCGAACATTCACTGCAAACATTTTATTTTATGGAGATATTTAAGATGTTTGGCTTATGCATAATTAATTAGAGCATTCTATGAAGATATTAAACTTTTTCGAAAATTTCAAGAATAAATAGGTGCCTAGGGCGCGATTTAGTTTTTCTGCTGCTGTTTGCAATTATTTTTACTGCTCTTTCCTTTTTTAATTGTAAAATTTGTGAAAAACGTTTTAAAGTAATTTAAAATTGACATGTTTCATTTTCGAAACAGACGGAGATAATCCCAGCTGAAATTAGCTGCTTTAATCAACAAGAAATATTTTAAAATGATAAAGCCCAGTCTCCCATTCTCTCAAAATCTATTGACCATGAATAATTTACGATGAATCCTGCTTTTGTCTTAAGCATAGAATTACAGCTCATCGCTGTTAATTCGGCGCTAAAAAGTGTGAAATTTTTTACCACCTGGCGACTGGAAGCGCGGGAGTAAGCCAACAAAGCACGCAATAAAAAATTTTGCAGTCAATTATTTATTGATGAGCATAAAAGCGGAAATTGCTCTCAGCTGTTTTAACAGGGCGCATTTTCCCAAACGATTTTCCTGCTGCTGTCGCCACCAGCCGCTGCAGGTGAACGGGCAACGGAGGCGGAGGTGGAGTGCGTGGGCGGCAGGGTGAGAACGGGTCTGCGGCGGGATTCCGGACCCGCCCGTGCCTCCAGACAGGTGAAACGTGTACAGCACTTGAGCCCCGGCCGACGCCCCCGGGGCTGCTGTTCCGTTCATGTTGACAACGTCAATGACACGACCGGAGGATACCCGCTCGCATCGGGCAGAAATTCCCGGCTCGTTAATAAGAAGCAGCGAGCGGGCTCTAATGCGTCTTGGCCGAGTGGGGCGAGGGCCCTTGCCAAGGGCCGCCGGGCGGAGCGCCCTCGAGCTGGAGGTGGAATGCATAAATTCGAGGAGCACGCCAAGTTGTCGCTTTGATATTTCGTCATGGCGTGGTTTCGTGCAGTCACGAAACGGACGGGACGAGGCGCTCCTTGCGAATTCCTGCTCAACAAGTATCGGTCGGGGTGGGGGCGGGGGCCGGGGAGTCGCTCACCTGGCAGCGACGTGCTACTTGCCCGCCAGGACTCCGGGTGCATTCGTAATTTACGACTGGTGAATAATAGAAAACGCTGATCAATATTAATGCAGTCGAGCTAATCATATTTAGCCCGTCTTGGGGCGGTTGGGCGGGTGATCGAAGGAGTTCCCGCGAAACGACGTTGAAGACGGAACGAATGGAGCAGTTGTGGGGCGGCGCGGGGCAGCCGCAGCCCGCAGGTGAGCAGGGCCCATTTGTTTCAGTGCGAACAGGCACCGTGGGAGACATTTAATTTATTTACGACGTCTGAAATATGGTGAGACTCATATGTGATAATTTCGTGAGGTGGAGCTCCGGCGGGACCGTCAAAATTATGATCGGTATGTCAGCTGTAAATCCACCCGCAGTGCGTGTTTTATGAATATTTAAAAGAGCCTAATGTGGAAGTTGGCAGCTTTCGAAACCATTTATTTCGTAATGACAGTCGGTTTGCTGGGGAATTGTCGGTAGTACCCACAAGGAGAGGGTCGTCTTGAGTCGATGTAAATTACTTCGAAAGAGTTATGAGACGAGACACCCTCTGTTATTAAGGGCGAAGCACACATCGAGTCGGTGTGATGAAGCAAAGCGTTCAGAGGACGCAACCAAGTCACCACCTTTTCTGCTTTTCCACTTTAAATAGAAGAATTTAAAAACGTATCACTTCCAAATTTAACTGGCTATTAGAATTCCTAAATAATAAATTATTTCGTGTCTGAATATAAGTAATGCGCTTTAATAAGCAACATGAATATGATAAGGTAGGGCATCTAATTGCTTGATGAAATCAACAAATGATTCATATTTAAGCTTTATTTGTTATCGGTTTCGATTTTAGGGTTCCATATTTTATAATGGGGAAACGGAACCCTTATAGGATCATTTTGTTGTCTAATGTTAAAATACCTTTTGTAAATATTAGTTTCTTGTTTAACGCAATAATATTTTACGCTTTTCAAAGCGTATATTTTCATATCAAAAGTTGATACAAAAATATGGTTCATTTTAAGCAGAAAAATTGAGTGCCTTATAGAAATTTTCTTTCATAAATACTTGAATTCTTTTTGGAAAAAGTTATTTTGGATCAACAACCATTTTGCATTGCAACATACGAGTTGAACTTATAGCCTCTGTTTCTTAAGTCGGGTATTAAAAAAATAGAAATAATAACCGAAGCAAAAGTAGGTCTTAGTGTCCCACAAAATGGGGCCCAGAAAGAGTGGAAAAGTGACGCAATTATCGCTGCTCTCTCGTCACCCTAATCGCCGTTTCCTCGGGCTGAATCGGTAATTGCGCTGGACCGTGTTCGTCCAATTAACAAAAGACTTGCAGACATCAATTTTCCGCACCGAGCGGCACAGAAACTCGTTCCACAGCCTGTGCAGGGGTGTGCAGGGTGCAGGGCGGCGGCCTAACCCAAATCAGCTCAGCACGCTCCCGCCGAGCCTCGTTGTCTTAAATGGCGCATTATCACGAACCAGAAACAATTGAAAGAAAACTTTTCATATTAAGAGCACTTTTGAAATTAGAGCCACCCCAGCCGGTGGAGCGCTGGGCCCCGTCCCGGCTGCCATGCGTGGCTCCTTTCAGACGGATTTGGAGCAACACTTCTGGCGCTTTTTCAGCCTCTGTGTTTCTCTTTTTGTTGTCTAAACAGAAGCAACACGCACAATGCCCGCCCGCCGGATCCACTGGATGGAATTAACTTTTCATGCAATTTTTGATTCAGCACAAAGCAGCTGTGGGACTCGAGAGGCCGCCGACAATGGCGACGAGCGTTTAGTGGCGGAGCGCGTTGAATGGTAATTAAGTCCTCGTTCGCGTATTAACTGCACGCGGAGTTGTGTGGAGGACCCTCGAAAATAAAAAGGGTATCGTTCGCGGCCGCAGTGTGGAAAATCTCCGGCGCTCCCCGGCGCGGTCTCGAGGAGCCCCAACAGCCCTTGAGACCAAGAAAACTCACTTTTGACTTTTCTTCGTATTTTTCGCTCGCGGCCTGTTGCGGCGGCGGTGCACAGGTGCTTCCTCGTACCCACTTCCGCGGCAGCTGCTCCGCGGAGTAATCAATCAATCATTTCGCCGTTAATAAAACTCCGGACTGCACCTGCGAAGCCTAACACGTCTGTCTTCAGGTGCGTGGAAATGGAGTTCAAGCTGCGGAGGTGCTAAAACGCCCCACGGGCTCCGCGCAACAAACATCGCCGCCTGCGAAAAGTCATCAATTTCCCCCCGCGCGCCGGCCCTAGAGGAGTTCGATGGCTTCGGAAAGTGAGCCTCAATTTGGTCGCGCGGGAGGTTGCGCTCGGCTTGCGTTTGAGGGGGGGGGGGCAGTTGCCGATTCCGATTTCAGCAATAAATCAAATGGGAGGCGACCCACGTGCGGCCTTAGTCATTTTTTTCCAGAATTCCATAGGGTGAAAAACGACACACGTTTTCACTTTTGCGTTTCCACAAACGCACAAAACAGGAACAGCAGATTTTAAATTTTTTTTTTGTAGATTATAAACGAAATTTATTCTTAATTGCAGAAAGATCTTATCAACTTTGAATTTCTTAATGAAATACAGATGAATACTCTATCAAACATAATTAAAAATTTTATTTTAAACCAATAACTTAATTGCGAAATTAAATACTAAATATAGCGTCTTCGCAGCGAAGTTCTTGAAAGTTCATTAAGGGTTCATCCTAGTTTAAAGGCCTGGAAATTAAGGCTTTTTTGGGAATTTTTTGTACAGCCCCCAAATAATATATCGTTTCAATTCTTTTTAGGCTCAATAAAAACACTCTTAAAGAATACGAACAAATTTGTTTTTTATTTTTTCATAATAAATACATTAAAAATGGCTGAATTCTTGTAGGCATGTAAAAAAAAGCTATGTAAACGGTGTGGTTCATTTGTTATTGAAGATTTGTCTGAAACACAAAAACCAGGAAAATGAAGATTCAGTGTGCCAGTGGCTATCGTGTATACTAGAATTATAAATTTTTATGCAAAAATAACAAAATGGCGGCTACTTAAACAAAAATGTTCGAAATTTTTTTTTCATGGTTTTTCGATTAAAAAAAATATAAACAATTAAAATTCTAGTATACACGATACCCACACATGTGACACAGGTGTGGTAAAAATTTCAGAACGATTGGTCACACCGTTTCGGAAAAAACTACAACACCGTATAAAAAAAGTGCTTTTGAGAAAAACGCGTTAAATTTTCTTTTTTTTAAATATCATGAAAAAAATTGTACTTACAGTTAATTGGCTCCTGCACCTATCTTTATAAAATTATAACATGATATTTCTGATGAGATTTACTTTCGAAATTCATCATACAAAAAAATCGATTTTTTGAAATTGGTAAACTAGGATGAACCCTGTGGCTACAGACATCTAAAACGATTTTAAAACAACAATGCTAACAAAATTTCTGTGCATTCGGGTTTACTCTAAAAGCTATATACTGAATTTTATTTGAAATTCATTGTTTTTTCTGTGAATATTTCTTAAGACAGAAAGTATCTTCTTAATAATAAACGAACATTGGAAGAAAAACTAGAACTAGGAGAAAATTACAATTTATTAAATAATCTATGCCAAGGGTAAGACTTTTCTATAAAAGGAACAGTTTCTTCGTTTTCAATTTATATATCTGTACATATGTTCCACATTTCAATATATATTCTTAAGACATAGATGTGTGAAAATAAAAAAAATTAAAATATATTCCTTTTTTATTTCAGGTAAGCTCCGCATTTGATATTTCATTGAATGTAAGTACATAAAATCAAATCTTGTTGATTCTAAACTATAAATAAAAATAAAATTAAAAGTAATAGAATTATTTGTTTCCTTATGGTTTATTCGGTGCAAATGAGTTTTATTCAACTTTAGTAGAGCATTGGACAGATACAAATACAATTCTGTTTATGTATTTATAAACTTACAAGACGTTTTTAGATTGAAAATTTCGCGCAACAGTGCAAAATGTGACACGTGACCTGTAAGTTGAAGAATTCGAGAAATTCAAAGTGGCAAAGTAATTTATCTTTATATGTTAGAAAGTGGTTCCATCTCCCGTGCCAGAAAGGGCAAAAATATAATTTAATCAAAGAGGAAGATAAAATAGAAAGGATTTAAATCATCACCTCCCATTTATTCTGGATAATCTGGGTACATATATTTTGGTGAAAAATAGCACGCCTATAGTGGCTCGAACCGCCATCCATCCATCTATCCATTTCCCGGTGCGCATAGAGGCTTTTGGGCGGCCCGGCAGGGGGCAGATATCGGCCGATCTGACGATGAATAAAACATTTTCCGCTCGAGTCCAGAGGAAATCATGACGAAAATTTTAACAGGGATCTCTCTAAAAATTGAGATTTGAGCTGCTGCCGACGCACGGAGCGCCGGGGGTAGGGTCGAAGGGCCGAAGGGCCGAAGGGCTGGAAGACGCAAAAGGCAGCGCACCAGGAAGCGTTCCCCAGCGAGCAATATTTCTTGATATACACATGGCACGTGTTAACAATTTTTTATGCTTGTTTATTGCGGACTAGAGCATTCCCATACGAGACATATGTGCTCTTCCCATGATGGTTTATGGTAAATCAGGGATAAGTGGTGAATGCATGTAATGACCATCACCGCAGAAGAGATACTTTCCTAAAGGGATACGTGATTCACAACAACGATGCGGGGGCGCAGGGCCGGGCCGGGCCCGGGCCAATTTATAAATTTGCTTACGTGAATATGCGGGGAGGGGGCAGAGGTGGGTGTCTTTAATGAAGATATACCAAACGGTCACATCTCAATGGGCGGGGCGGAGGTCGGGCCGCCGGCTGGTCGGACTAAACGTGGCAGGATATTAGCGAAAAGGACATTTTGTGATTGTAAGGACCATAAATTGTTGGATAAACTTCATTTGAACGTGCCCATGCATGAAAATTTCAGCAATTTACTGGACTACATGACTTTGGACGCCGGACATAAACTTTGATAATGGAGCTATAAAATTTTCTTGCAGCAAATAGGGTTAAATCAGATCCAAGTTCATAATAAAATGGGAAAGAGACCGACCGACCGACCGGCCACAGCCTTGCCCGGCCGGCTCTTTTGATAGCAGTGGTCATTTTGGCGAAAGGGTTTTCGAAGCGTGAAAAATGGGAACAGTTGCTTAAAGGGATCGAGGGGTCGTAAAGAGTAAAGGGCGTGAAGCTCAAAAGGAAGGCCAGCTGCTTCAGAAAAGGCCACTGTTCCGCATCCGGCCCGGTGACCTTTCAAACAACTTCTGTTTGATTGCATTTATCATTGATGAGTAGACCCTTTTCCGGGCACACCTTTCATTGGCGAGAATGTTGCAAAGACTAGCAAAACTTGAGAACTCTTCTTCTAACTAAATATTTCCCATCCGCATCCACACCCTCGAGGGATTGCAACCAAGTCTAAAATGTAATTTTTGATGCAAACGAATCTGCAGTTTCCGAAAAAACTGAATTTGAAAGATTCTAAATGACAAAGGTAACTTTTTCTCCATTAAGTTGTATAGTGCTGTAAACTGGCCTGTTTGAGAGGGCTTTTCCCTACATTTTTTTTATTTTAGCTCGCCCTCTTTATGCTCCCACATTCTGTAGTCCTTTGTGGAGGAAACTCCATTGATAGGGAAAATCCCAGGAACAACTTCAAAAGCAAGCAAAACGTATCTATTTGGAATTCTGGGCATATGAATGGTGTGCCAGCATGAAATGGAATGGAACGGTTTGGATTGGTTGCGGAATGGCTCGGATCTTCTGTTCGGGACCCAGGACCCGGGACGGGATCCGGGAATGTGAGTAATACCCGCCCGGTGGAACTATATCACGGAATGAATACTTGTGCGGCATAAAAATCAGTTGAACGCCCTGCCCCTGGCACGGCATGCCGAAAGTGTAATTTCCCTCTCGTGTAGGCAGCCGACTATTAAATTGCATATTCATCGTCTGCTCTTTCTGTTCCTTATCAATCTCGGGGATTAGGATCAGATTTTAGTCTTATTTTTGGGAACACAAATTGGCTGCGGGGGCGCTGTGGAGGGACGGAAAAGAGCATTACCAAAGAAGACTTGATTGTAGGAAATAGAACAACGCTGCCAGTGTTTTGCATACGTTTGTTGGTCACTTTATGCTGTTTCGAGTCGTAATTCCGATCGATGCTGTGGTTAAAGGGAATCTTTGTAGATAATTGAATCAATGAAGCAAAACAAACATAAAATACTTATCAGAATTTACCATAAAAACGATATGAATTGAGAATAATTAATTAAATCTTGGTGTTTTTTGTTAGTATGTATATAGGTATAACATAATCCAAGTACTTATAAGCAATGTTTATTTTACTTTTATTTTCAAATGGTGAGCCCAATATGGCGTCCGAGCATATGCAATTTCAATGGTCTTTTATATATGAAAATTGATTATGAGGGTAGCTAATATCAAAGCTGCTATAAGACTTCAAATTCGAAATGGGTGAGCGCAAAACCAAAGCTTTTAAAAAATCATGTCGACGTTTTGCTGTTATATAATGTAAGTACCTACCTACTTAATAAAAACGCATTGAAAAACGCATTGAAAAACGACTACACTACACATTATTCTAAAAATTATGTTTTGATTATTACCTATATATTGATTATATTTACAAGTTTTCTCTGTAGATTTATTATTATAGACTATGAATTAAAAGGGAATCGGTACAATTGTTTAATGATTTTAAAGATTACCCAGATTTAACAATACCTACCTAAGTAGGTTGAAATATATCAATGTTAGTATTTTTTTAAAAAAAGAAGAATTAGGTATTTTGTATTATTGTTTAAAGTCATGATATTACTTTAATTTATACTTAAAATAGCAAAGTCCTTTAAAATATCAATCGTTTATTGCCGAAAATATCTCCATGTGTTTGCTTTGAAAAACCCTTCACAATCATAAATTAATCCTCGGTACCCAGCAACCATTCGACTTTCGCGCGTTGCGGTGCCTCTGCAGAACCTCAATTTCGCTCAAGAGACCGCTGGACACATTTTAGTCGGACGTTTCTGGGCGGAAAATACGACTAAAATATCAATTACAAAGCCTACAAGGCTCCATATAGGCAACCGGTGCCCGAAAAACAATTTCGGCCCCGTCCGGAAATACCCGGGCCTACGAGGGAGCTTAAATGTAAATTTGGAGCGTAATCCCCGGAATTCGATTAGACCGAACTCGAAAATACCCCCGTCGAAATGGAAAAATGATTTTGGGCGTATATCAAAGCGAGCTCGCAGGCGACCTAGGGCTCATTCAAATGTGACATGTCCCCAAATAAACAAATGTTAATTAGGGCGGCACGGACCGCTGCCCTCATCCGTCTATTATTAATAACAATTAATGCGGGGGTTGGGCGCCGGGGCGGCCTGCGGCTCTAACGTCGCATGAAGCCCCCAATTAATCAATATCTTGGGGGAAATCATCGCTGGTAATTTATATCACAGCAAAGTCGTCTTGTAATTGTTGCGCAACGGCGGCGGTGTCTTAGAGCCAAAAATACTTGCCGTTCGGGGCGCAAGGGCAGAATTTCGCTCCGTCAAAAACATGCCTTTGAACGATGATACCCGCAATCATCCCCCGGAACGGCAGAGCGACCCTATAAAAAGCGCTCGTTTCTGGAGTTCTACCGCCGCCCCCGGCGCTCGTATCGATTCAGCGGGGACTAATCGGATGATTAATAAGTTCCCTTTTCCGAATCGCCTGAATATTATTTGCAGAGCCCTGACTTGCCCTTTGTGGTCGGAGCAGGGCTCTGTGGTGCGCTGCAGCGCGGCGCGGGTGTTCGACTGACTGAGTTCTACCGAAATTGTAATTCATGGTCCGTAATAAAGCAGGAGGCGCTTCATTTGACTTTGTATTGTTTGGGCCGTGTTTGGAGAGCTCCTGTTTACAGAAAGGACGCTTATCGGCGTATAAACGATGAATCCTCCTCGGGCTCTCGCAGCGACAAAACTCCTAATTGTGCGCGCTCCATAAGCATTTATTTATTTTTTTGCATGAAGGAAGGCAAGGCCCAGGACTCGTGCTCAAAATCCTCCTCTTCCGCGACTAATCCTCATGATGCATAAAAATGAGATACAAAATGCCAGGACAAACAAAGCGACCTCAATTATGAGCCCCTGGGAGTTGACGAATTATTAAAAGAATTCCCGCAGCGGACCCCGTCACAAATCATCCCAGTTCTACTTCTCTGAATTTTCTGCGTTTGGACGTCACAACGAGAACAAGTTTGTGATGCTTTTAATTTTTAGTCTGACTTTATTATTTGAAATGTTATTGAATAACAAGTAGAAAGCGAAAATATCTTTCATAAATGCAAATTTCTTTTATTAATAGTTTGTTAAAATCATTAAGGCTCAATTTTTGAATTAATATAACATTTAATATTATGTATACTTTATGTTATAGTCCATTTTTACGTTCGTTGGAAAGCAAAATCAGTAAGCTGAAATTCGATTGTACATATATGTATTTAAAGAGCAGATCATCCTTAACTCATATTTTTAAATATAACGAATGTTTGCTGAAAAATATGCTGCATGGTTTATGTTTTTCGAATTTATTTGACATCCTTATTATGAATGAATTTAATAATGAGAAAAAAGGAATATTGTTGCCTTAAAATAAAAAAAATTTACAAAATGAAAAATGTCGCGCCTGATCAATGGGCTAGGGCATCGGCTGATTTCTTTGCAAAATATGCATTTTTCAATGTTTGTTGACTTAATGAATAGAGTAAACATTTCGATTGTAGATATATTATAAAATAATAATGAAAAGTTAAACAAACTAAAGAAATCATTATTGGATTGTTTTTAGAAAAGGTTTAATTATAAATTTTTTAAAGGAATAGTGCCTATTTATTATCTGAAAAGTGGCTGTGATTGTTTGTCATTTAAAAAGTATGTAAAAGCCTAAAGAATACAAGGCATTAATAACATGAATTAGTGTTAGAAGCTAAATAACTCTGTTTAAATTTGGCTTGCTCTACCCCGACATACACTTGCCCTAATTAAAGGTGGACAAATTATGGCCAATGATCGGGCTAATCACCGGTCGGGTGTATTGTGTATTAAACATCTAAGGCCCGGGTCGCACTGATTAATTGTTCACCGCTTTGGTGGGTACAGCCCGGACATTAATAACTATCGACTCGGCTTCTTGTACTCCCAGCACGATGTTTATTAGTCCCGTGCTGCCGGAGATAGTTCCCGGCATTAAGAATTCACGCCGCTCGGGGAGGAGACGGGTCCATTTTAAACAGGAGTCCTCAAAACACCCTCCATCAGCCGGGATAAAAACCCAAACACTTGGTGTATTTGCTCCCAATCGAATTAAATAAACCGTCGTCCCGGGTGTAGTGCGCCAAATTATTGATTCGATCTCATTAAAAATGTACGAACCATTAAACGGGAGCCTCCTGGAAGCTACCGGGCGTAAACCCGACCTGAAACTTGGTCATGTCAAGTGCCACTCGCAGGGATTAAAGCGTGCCCAGATGAACCGAGTGGATCCAAGTGCAATTTTGTTCGACTAAAGAAAGGAGCTGCGCCTGGCCCGGGACGGGGCTGCACGGGAGTTGCACCCCAACTTACACTCGGGCTGCAATGCTTCGTTTCTGTGGTTATTGGTAAATTACAGAACGTGTAGGGGAGGGGGTGGGACTGGGCGCGTACACGAAAAGTTGCAACGTTGCACTCCCGTCCGTGGTCTTGTGTCTTCAACGGTGAAGTCGAAGTTGAAGTTGAAGTGGAAGGCGGGTTGCAGCCGCCACACTTTCATTTTCCATGACTGCGTTTAGACATTAATTTCGTTTTAATGATTTTCACTTGCAATTAAAATAATTGAATTTTACGGTAAGTGCATGGAGCAATTAATGGATAATTCAGGGAGTTAAAGGTGGGCGGATGTTCTTGCGGATGCCGCCCCTGCGATTGGGGCTGCGTAAATCAACCTCAGAGAGGCATTGTGATTTTCCATTCCGGGAGGCGGGTAAATCACCGCAAGGGCTACTGCGCAGATTACTTTCAAATGTAGTGCAGCGAAAAGCGGAGATTCTGATATCCGAATCTTTAAGCTGATTACTTGATTAACTCAATTAACCCAATAGCGAAAACAACCTGTCAAAGTTAGGCATTTGACTTACGCCATTCTGCGGATGTCAGCTGAAGGCCGCGGGGGAGGAACGCTGCAGTTGAATTTAGAAACCACAGGGCGTGTTTGAAATTTATTTTGGGAGAAACAGCTTTTGTAGAGATGAAAATTTCACAAATAAGTTAGATTCTATTGCCATTTCCATTGTGTAAGAACCAAGTATCGATTTTAATGTAAAAAGATTTTCTTTCACTAAAGGCAAGATATCTTACAGGTAAATGAAAATCAAATCATAACCAGTAGCTCGATTTTTGCGGAAAAATAAATTATTGTTACAATTTTGCCCGCCGAGCGGCGGGCGGACAAAATTGCACGTTCCTCCCTCGCTATAATTTTTTTTTTTTGAGAATAAATAGCTCGTCCGCCGAGGCAGACGAGCCTGAAAAAGTGTCGGCGTTTCAATCCGAAGCACTGGCCAGATCTCATCAGTGTGGCCGTTGGCCAGTGCTTCTGCCACATACGCCACGATCGTGCGGATTGAACGCCGATCCTCATATTCACTTGATTAAAATTTCAAGTGTGAATTATAGCGAGGGAAAATTTTGTAACATTGCTCCCTCTTCAGAAGCTCGAAGTTCCGTCCGAGCAACTTCATGCGGCATCCAGGTCATAGTGACACACGCAGTCGCGCAGGAGCATGCCAGCGAACGCAGGCAGAACGCGGCAGCGAACCGTAGGTCGTCAACTCCCACAGCCATTGCAGCAGTAACCGGTGCCGTCGCAGTAGGCCTCGAGTCGCAGGGCCGTAGGTCGTTGCGACGACACAGCACCGCCGCAGCAGAAAGCCTGGGTCGTTAGGCCGTGATAGTTGCTGCGACGGTACCGCACCGTGACAGCAGAAGGCCTGGGTTGTTAGGCCGCGATAGTTGCTGTTACGGCGCTGTTGCGGCAATTGGTCGTTGACTGTGGGAGCCGGTCCGTGGGGCGTCTGGCTGCGGCGCGTAGCGGCAACAGCACAAGCTGCGTAAACCGCCACGACCTGGATGCTAGAGGGTTTAGCGGGGTTGCCCTCGGTTAGAAGGGCTAATACCCCACACCTGGCACCACTGTTACAATTTTGCCCGCCGAGCGGCGGGCGGACAAAATTGCACGTTCCTCCCTCGCTATAATTTTTTTTTTTTGAGAATAAATAGCTCGTCCGCCGAGGCAGACGAGCCTGAAAAAGTGTCGGCGTTTCAATCCGAAGCACTGGCCAGATCTCATCAGTGTGGCCGTTGGCCAGTGCTTCTGCCACATACGCCACGATCGTGCGGATTGAACGCCGATCCTCATATTCACTTGATTAAAATTTCAAGTGTGAATTATAGCGAGGGAAAATTTTGTAACATTATGTTTTTACTGGTTTGTACATGCCTACATGTTAATAAAGATAAACTTATTATGTACATATATATTTAAGTATGAACTTGGGTCTAATAAAATAATATATATGTACATATTCTAACATTGAAAAAGCGTGTCTTTAAAAGTTCATTAATTTAAAAAAGTGCCTTTAACTTGTACTCAAATTATTACTTACACTAAAAATCCCTTTTACGTATCTATTTTTCCTTAAATCTTACAATATATAGAAATGGATAGCTGCCGATCTTTAAAACTACTCATTTGAATTTGAGTTATACATATCACAATCTATAGATTTTAAATTTTTTTATCGGTGAACAAAAGAACATTTTGCAGACAGATAACAAATATTGATATAAGTAAGTACATAATACAACACATATTGCTATTTGCAAGTTTTCTTCTATATTGAGAGTTCCTTTTTAGATCCTGCGCTATTTAAAAATATTTTATTAAAATTAAATCGTCTGTCACGAGAAGCCGTTAAAATTACCTACAAATATATATGTATATTGATTGATAGAATAAACAAATTGATAGAAACTTCATTTTGACGAAGCTGGTTATACAGAAAGAAAACTTCTTTGTAATGGAACTCATTTAAAGTAGAAATAGTACGTGTAACAGAAATGCCAGTTAGATATTATTTTCACAATCTAGTCTTTAAAAGAACGCCTTCTCTTTACTTTGTTCTTCGATGAAACCGCCAAAGCATAAAAAATGTTGATATGTTGGCAGCAACGAATAAGTTTCCAAAAATTTTTGTCTTTTAGTTGTACATTGACCCGGCTTTTGCCAAAATTGTACCTTGGCCATTCTGTAGGCCGTCCCCAATTTCTGCTTTCCAACCGCTTAAACGCACCCCTCAGGAACCTTTCACGATTCTTCAAGCGAAATGAGATCCTTGGAATCATTTTAAATCAGTTTTTAAAAGTCCCCGCCCGCGCAGTGAGCCCCGCAACGTGCACAATTACTCAGCACGGCAATATCTTCCGCAAAGAACATAAAATTAAATAATGGCGGGGGTACGGGCGTATTAAAGCTATCCCGGAAAAAAATTAGCCACGGTTCATAAAAATCCTGCTTACATTCTCCGCTCCAGAGAATTTTCCTTGCAAATCCGTCCCAAAAAACTTCCGCAGAACACGAACTTCTCGGGGCGATTTGGGGCCGGGCCGGTGGGGGCCGCGCGGGCAACCTTCAACTTTCCGGCCCACGACGAGTGCGCTCGCTTTCCCGGTGATTACAAAACAAAAGTGGGCCATGCAAAATGAGATGAACTCGCACTCGGGCGAAGCGCAAACAAAACAAATCCGGCGCTCCTCCCCCGGGATGTCGGCGATTTTACATGTCAATTGCACAGGACGTCCATCCGGGAGAGCAAGCGGGGCGCCGGGCCCGGCGGGGTGCTCCGCTCCGTCCTAGCCTGTCCGTGGCGCCCGCCGCCCCAAGTTGATTTACGACGAGCCAACTCACTCGAAGGCGACATTTGTAGAAACATTTCGTCCCCGCCCCGCTGAGTGCGGGGATTTCTCATTTTCTAGTCTCACTCCAGTGAATGATTAAGTTTCTACCTTTTCAAAAAGAAATTCCAAAATGGATCCTTTCTGCGAACAAGGCGCACAGGTAGAAGTAGAAGCGGTTGATTGTTTCCTTTGGATAAAAAGTTAAATTGGAGTGTGATTCCCGCCTCTTTCTGGGTATTTTTTGGGGCCCTTCAGACCGGGCTCAAAGGAAACCTTTCGGGGTTCGGGGCTCCGTAGCGAGAGCTCTATCTCTAATTACCTTCTCTGTCAAGCGCATTTTCCGAAAGGACTTTGACGGGGGCGGAGGTCCAGATCACGCCTTTCTTCCATCTTCAGCCTTCTTTCCGAGCTTTCTCGCTTTTTTTCCAAGAACCCTTGTGACGGGAGAAAGTGCTCTTCACCCGCTTCAATTTTTATCTAAGTTGGTTTGGAATTAGGGAGGAGCACCCTCCAAATTACGCTAAATGGTTTAATGTTTAGAACACTTCGAGCGTTAAGGACGAATCTGATGCGAGCCGGGCCACGATAAAAACGTGATGGGCTGTCTAAATGCGGCGCTCCAGCCTCGTTCGTTTTCTGTAATTTCACGGTCAGGCTAAGAAAGAAAGTCCGCATTTAAGCACGAAGGTCGCAGAACCAACGTGCCGCAAAAGAGTTTCCGGATAAGAAATTTATTTACTTACTCGTTTCGGAAAGTTGACAGACCATATCTCGGAGACTAAAGAAAACGTTTGCATTTGCATAATTTAAATATTCGAGTTTAACGGCAGATGTTAAACCCTCTTTAATTTTATATATTACGCAAGGTTGAAGCAAGGTTATAAAATCTTGGTAATGACTTACCATAACAATATTTTATTAATAAGTTTGTTAATATTCGTTTTTTAAAACTCTGTCTAAAAGGAAAAAAATCTACTGTATGAAATTGGAATCATCTTTTCAAGTAGGTACTTTAATTGTTATACCATTACCACGGGTTGATAGAATTTTCCGGCTGAAAATACAAACTCCTTAATTTTCCATTTAAAGTTGAGTATAACCAAGAATCACTTATGGCTTCTATAATCAAATTCAATTCAGGTACCGTATTTGAGTTACATAGTAAAAAGTACCAACTTTCATACGTAAGTAGGTATAAATTTTATGAGATGCCCTGTGGAGTTGGGAAAAAAAGGATTATGAAAGAATTGTATTTAGAATCTATTAGTGCACGAAGTGCATTATTTACAATAAACTAAATCTGTTTGGTTATTCGAAAATTTTTTGAATGGAAAACGGAAATAAATTATTAAGCTATATTGAATTTATTTTATGTATTATTTTTCACAATAGCAGTTTTATCCAAAGGATTTTAATTTTCTTAAACGTTTGAGGTTAAACTCCGGAGTCGCTATACAAATTAATGTTTCTTAATAGACATTCAGTAAAATTTCCTTAATCTCCGGGAAGACTTGTAGCCTACGTTTCCTAATTTATTACAGTGAAGGTTACTTTTACCTATCTCGTAAAATAATCTCGAAAAAAACTCATTTACTCGTCCAGTCTGTTTCCATCACGATATGCTCCTGAGCTGATGAATTGCTCCACGGAATATCTTAACTCCGAAAAGTGATGTCTCCTGCGCCCCTCCAATATCCCGGCAACCCCCAGCGACTCGGGGATATTAATTAGAAAAAAAGGAGCCCCACGAACTTGGAACTTTTTCCCGTGCCCTCGGCCGCAACAGCCGCTCTTCGGTATCCAATTTATCATTCGCCATTTGAACTGCTTGATATAATTAAGATCAGCAGAATTAAACACATTTTCGGGGGTATTCACTCCGCCGTCCTGCAGGACCCGGACGAGCCCACATCCCGGGCAGAGCCGCACAACTTCATCACGTACCCAACTAATACAACTTTGCGCCGGGCTGAGGGCATAAAACAAATTGCCAGGAAGTTCTGACAAATTTCTTCGCTCGGTTGCCAGACTATCTCAGGAGTTGATGGGGGCGGCGAATAGGATCCCGGCGAGTGGTGAAGGTGGCCGGGCTCGGCCCGGGATGGTGCTGGCCCGTCCTCGGAGATCTCAGGCGTTCATGACTCTAATTAAGGTGTGAGAATAAACACGTCAAGCACGACGTACTGAATCAGGTTAGTCGGTAATTAACATCTTTTATTCAGAATTTGATTGAAGTTCGCTCCCCGCACACCTGGCCCCCAAATTACCTGATCCTCTTAGCTTGTTTGCTTACATCATTAAGGAGGAACGTGTCGCATCCTTGGAACTTCTCCGTCTCAACTTTTTCCCGTGTGCTGGTCGATGTGCGGGGGAAGAGTACCTGCCCCCGGCTAGCGGGGAGCAGCTCATTTCCTGCAGGATAATTCAATCCGAGGGGTGTCCGGGCGGGGATCGAGCGAAGTCATATGAAAGCTAAACGAAAATATGTCGGGCTTCTTTGATCAAATTTGTTTTGATGGAATGCGGGCCCTGAGAATTTAAATGAACAAATTACGAATGCATTAACAAATTTGCGTGATGACAAACGGCGGATAATGGCCCATGGGAATTTCTCTAAATGGTCCCTCTTCCATTCCCTCCCTACTACACTCTCGCGTTTTATCCCAAAGATGAGACATCGCATTTTAAAATAGACATCGCGGGAATCCATCAAGAGCGCAGCGCTTTCATCTTGAGGAGCGCTGTGTCATCTCCAAATTTCGAAAATGCTTTAATCTGGTTTAGGAGATGAGTTACTAACCTTTTTCCGGTCGCTTTTCCTTTTTCCTCAGGGACTATTTTTACAAAAATAAATTACTCGCTGAAGCGCAACTGGGGAGGCTTAGTACTTGCTTTTAGAAACATTCATTTAATATTAAAAATATTTCTTCATTCGCGGTTATCATCGGTTCAAATAAAAAAAACAAAAATCTGAACTTTACAAGGGTCAACCCAAGTTAGTCAAAATTAAATTAAGTTCGGTTCATTCATCCTAACTTAAAGTTCCAACGATTCAACCACTTCATTCTGTTACAATTAGACTGTATTTACATTTCCTGCATTGTATGTGTCAATGTGTGACATTTATACATATGTGAATGCACTTGAATATTTTAGTTTCCAACATAATTCTTTAATAGTTTCCTGATAAAATAGAAATAAGACAAGAGAACTGTCTCACTATGAAGTGAAACTTAACTCTGCACATGAATTTAATAGAACAAGGATGTTACTTCAAAAGATGCAAAATCACTTCATCCAGTGGATGACGCCAGCAAGGACTTGATAGTCATGATCCCTCCAGCCAGCTAATTCCTGATGAAGGCCTCTCCTTTTTACGGTAAGACAAGAATACTCCCACTTTTCTTTTCACTCGCCAAGACCATCAATAAAACCCAAGGACAAAGTCATTCCCTGTCTGTCTACCTTCCCTTTTATGAATAAATCTATTGCGAACTTGTTTTCTCAATGCTCCATTATTATAATTGAAAATGATACATAACAAGTGGCATATAGTTACGGAAAATGAACGAAAATGGCGCTTTAACTCACAAGATCGCAATATAACACAATCGATACGCCTTTTAAGTTGTTCATGGACTTTGAGTTCTTGTTGCTGGGCTTTTGGAACTAATACAAATTTTTTACCATAATGTTTTAAATTTCTAAGATAGTGTTTGGGTCTTAAGGGGCACGGTTTAACGCCTATACGTTTAATATAGAAGAGAGTTAAAGTAATGTTCACAAGTTGTTTTCTGAATTTCGGACGTTTGAATGTCTGGCCCATTCAAATTAAAAAAGTAAATGCACAAATTATGTTTATGTTTTTGTCGATACCCTCACAGAATTTTGTGTTTTAGCAATTATGAGGTAAAACTTAGTTTTCTACATTTATCTTAGGACCTATAAATTTCTCAAAATTATAAGTTAATAAAAACCTAATTTTGGTTTTACATTGAAAAGTTTCATTGAAAGAGAAATCTCATAAAATTATGTTGATAAATGCGGTCCTCCAAATCTTTTATGATCGGGAAATCCAAAACCTCACCTAAAATCGAAAACTTTTGATAGCAACCAACTCGGATAACCTCACGGAAAACATGACTAGCGAGTTCCTCTCCGACGACAATAGAAAATCAGTTGCAACTCAAAAAGGTTCGTTGCTGACTTTCAATGGAGCACCTTCCGCGCGCGAAATTGGCAGCCCTTTTGCGAAGGGTTTCCCGACGAATGTTACGTGTAATGCGGCGGTGACAACAGGATTTTCCATTAGCACTTCGTCGCCACCCCCGTCCCGGCAGGCAGTTTACTTGACGCACCCCGCGCAGTAAGTCGCCCGCCGAACATTCTTTGAGCAAAAGTAAACCTATCAGCAGTAAATCGGATTTGTTTCGCGAACGGAATGAAATGTAAGCTGTTTTCGAATGGGGCCGGAGTGGGCCGCGGGGTGGCGGCAGTAGACAAACAGAGGCCTCGCCAGTCCACGGCCGCCCTTCTGCGGGGTGCAGCCGACAGTTTTCGAAAACGAGATACCGCAGCGCAGATACCTTTCAATTGAAAAGGGATTTGCAAGTCTTTCGTGCAATGGCGGGATTTGCTCAAAACTAAAATCTGCCTGTGCGGATCACGCGAGCGGAAGGGAGCGGATGCTTTATTGGATTTGGAGGGGTTCCCAACCACCCCGAAAATCCCTTTCGATATGTAATTTTAAACCGCCCCAATAAACGCATTAATATCCCGCAATTTTTTTCCACGTGGGGAATCGTGCAAATACGACCGCATTCCTGTTTAAATCAGAAGCTGATTAACTTCGAAATGGAAAGGTCATTAATGGGCGCTCCTTTTCAGAGGGCGGAAAACAGCTTGCCGCCACTGGGGCGGTCCCTTTAGTCGGAAAAGCTATTTCATTTCAGGACAACTTTTTAATACTCGCGTGTATCGCGATGAGTATCGCTCCACTTAAATTGGCCGACGAGCGAAATCCAATAAATGCAAAATCACGTTTCATGCAAATTTTAAATAAAGCCCACACGGTTGTTCCCGCCCAAGCCCCGTCACCGCCCCGAAACAACATTAATAAATATCCATAAATAATTGAACATTGTTGTAAATCGGGCCACTTGGGCGCTCCGCACCGAACGGGAGGGCGCCCCTTTGGTTGCATACATTATGAAGTTACTTGAACGCTTCCGAAAGTGGCGTAAACTGTTTGCGCGGCGATAAATATACAATTTCATTACTGCCGAAAAATTTATAGGTTATTTCGGGGTGCTAATGATGTTTATGTTTAAAAGAAAATTACTCCGCGCTGTTTTCACCAGTGACAATGTATGAATTATCGCGAAATTCGTTGAAATAATTTTTGCGGTCAAAATTTATGGTCACACAGGGAAAAACTGCTTCCTGAGGCATTTCGTATGTGATGGAATCGTTTTGAGTGCATAATACATTTTCGGAAACTTATTATTGAGTTTTATGATTATGTATATGTAAATATCTAAGTAAAGTCACGATGACATTTTATTTACATTTTGCACTCAGCTTTTCTCGTCAATCGAAAAATGAAGTTCTCATATGATAACTCGAAAGATGAAAAATTTCCACTTTCTAATTTAGTCGCAGCAGTCAATAAAATATACTAATTAAAATTATACTTTAAAATTCAAACGTATTTAATATTATGTAAATGAGTATATGCTTACCAGATTTAGTTAATGATCAATTAAAAAGCTGAACATAAACTTTTTGGAATTCACCACAGTCATATTCGAGTAAAAACACGATTAATTGTCGATTGTATGGTTATATGATTTATGTACTAAGTACATAGGTAATTTAAATTATAATTGGAAAAAGCCAAGTTGTCCTAACGAACATTTTAATATTTAAATTTTATGCTCTAATTTATAGATTCGCGTAGTTTAAATGCATTTATCCACAGTAAAAGTGCGAAAATTCTGTTTTTAATGATTTTAATTCGTGATTACTTTGGGGGCTCAGCAAAATTACCTCTTTGTTTGTTGTCGCAGATCTCACCCCTTTCGTTTACTATATTGTATAACTGAATAAATACATGGAACAAATTTGGGGCGATCCAAACAGATTGAGCAGATTAAGAGGATAAACCAAAATAAAACTAAATAAAATATCATGAAATAATAATTTTGCTCTAATTACATAAACTTAATTGATTGCGTTGTGCTCGGGGGCGGGAATGAGTCAAGCCCTAGGTGGGACCTTTGCTCACTGTGCCCTGGGAAATTGGAGCTTTTAATTGAGGAGATAACTATAATATTGGGAGATTTTCTGAAATCTAACAATTTCAATTGGACGAGTGGAATTATTGGTCTGTTCGGATTAATATTCATCTGTTGACTTAGGCCCCACCTGACGTCGCACCATCCCAATGGTATTATTCAATTTCCAGCATCGCAAACATCTCGAACAGGATCAATATTTAATCTGACCAATTGCACATGTGCACCTCCTTCTGATGGATAAATCTCGGGTGGATAAACACAGGAATTGACCATTTTTAAAATAAACAATCATCCCTTGACAATTCTCATCTAGGGGCGCAAAAATGCCACTTACCCACTCTTTTCGAAAATATAGGTTTAGTATCTATTATGTATATGTTCCAAAAATTCGTTATTTCAGTTTATTTTAAAGCGAAAAAACTCAAAAAAATATTAACAATTATGAGTCTTCATTTAAATTGATCCCTTTTCCAGTTAAAAATTTTTTTTATATTTAACATTATAAAATATTTGCAGCAATGTCTACACTTTATTATTATTTTTTTAATCGTTTGCAGTTTTTATTAACATATAGTATTCAACATATATGTATATTTTTACCTGGTTTTGTCATTCTGGATCTGTTGCGTGCGTATTCGGACCAGTTTCAGGCGTAGTTTATAAAAGTAAAGAGCAATTGCGGGCATGATGCAGGCACGATGCACTTGAAAACTGGATAAAGAATTTAGAGATTCAGATATACATATATTACGATAATATAATTGCTTGCTCTTTTTGATGTGAAAATTCCAAGAGAAAATAAGTAGTAATCAGGCAATCCTTCACGGGAGTCGTTCGAACGTAAGGCTTGTCTCACACTGCAGCAACAGCAGCAGCGGTGTCTCGAAATTAAATAAGGCGGACGTAATAAAAACACGTCACTGTCAGCCAGGTGCGGTGCGGTGTCGGAACTTAAGTGAGTTGCCAAGAGGGCCGAGGGTGGGGGTGGGTGAGGGTGTCTGGCGTGAAATAGCATTCCTGGGAAGCACTTGTCGAGATATGATCTATCTGCATAAAACGTCTAAGCCAACGATGATAAATGCCTTACACCGGTCCAAAGTAACGAGAATTTATCCAATTTCGCGATAAAAACCCAACTGCTTGGGATTTATGGATTTTATATTTAATTTCGCTCGCGGGGCGCCCGGGTCCGTCTTACCCCCTCCGCTGAGGCGGATGGTCCGTGAATAGCGCGAGATTTCAATTTCACAGGCGAAAATGAAGTCTCCTGCTCCCGGACTCAGCTTGGCTCCAGACTGGAGTCCCATGTTCTGCGGGGGAGTCTCATTTCGGCACTCCCGCGACGTGAAATTATTTGTTAGACTCGCACCTGGAAGGGGGCGGTAATAAAAATGTTAAGTGATGCTTGAGGTGCTTCCGATACGACCGCCGCGAGATATGGCGTATCTCGAGGAATTCGAACTCGAAAGCGCCGCAATACGGCGGAATCCTGGCGGAAGACTCTTGGCCGCGCGGAGGCCTGGCCTGGTGGGGCCCGCCGAAATATGTGCGTCTCGGGAGCCGGGCGGGGCGTAAAGCGCGGAGCTCCGGCAATAAATTCATCATTACCAAAATCCGCGGACGGGCCTTTCTCGAGCCCCGGATCCGCTACAAGCTTCAGGTAGGCATAAAAAATATATCTGGGTCGGCGTGGGCAGGAAATTGCGCTCCTTACTTATCTCGAAATAGAATTCACATATCAATAGTGCGGAAAATCGATTTCATGCTTGTTAAGGTGCTATATTTGCGGTTTTTGCGGATAATAAATTTGCCAGTGGATTTACGAGGATATGGCCCTTTTTGTGTTTGTTTTAATTCGGCTATTATTTATGGAAGGAAGCATCACTGCCAATTCGGCCTAATAACGCTTTGGATGGGGCATTTAAATCAATATTTTTCCGGTGTAATGTTCCCTTTTTGGCGGTAGGATTTATGGCTCAGAATGGAAATTAATTTCCCAGAGGGGATGCCATTTCTGTTTTATTTTTTTGTTTAAATTAAATTTGATTTTTACATCGGCAACGATTTCGCGGACCGATGCGGAATAGAAAACAAGCACCCGTCGAGCTGGAAATACGCAGAATGCCAGAAAAGTGGTAAAAAATAATAAAATAAATATAAAATGAAATATGAGTGCACTTTTTCGGGTATGATTCATTAGAGATCAGGTGTTTAGACACGGAAAGCCAGGGAGGCCTTACACACGAATTGTTTCGAAAAACCGGGGGTTTCTCGTTTGAACTGAATTAGAGGAAATTTATTTATTTTTATGCTTTGACACTTCGGTTCGGGATGCAATATTATTCATAAAAAGCTTATGGTTTTAAGAATAAAGTGGACCAGAGAATCATTGTATATTTTTGTTTGCTATGAGATTGTGACTGTAAATGTCTTTTAAAGCGTTAAGTGGAAAACACATAAAAACAAAATTTAAAAAATGACATTAATCAATTTACTGGATAATTGGATAACATTGTTATTTTCCAATGGATTTTCTATAGTTGACAATATTATTTCCTTTCATTTTTCTGAAATAGGTAATGAAATGAGGTAGGTACTCTTATTTATTAATAAACAGGGTTTATAACCCATCAAATCCGAAATTTTTCACAAATATTACTTTTACTATTACAAATTAGTTTTTGGCTTTTGCTTTTTCTTCGAACATTTTATTCTTCTTAATCTTGCATTTAGTTTTAATAAGATTTACTGCGTATCCATGCTTTATTAATTGTATAAAAAAAAAGTAAGCGAAACTTGAATAATTTTTTGTGGTTCCTCTTAACTGGGGATAAGCAAAACTTAATCTAGGTATCTATATGTAGGTATAACTATGTATATTACAAGAAATCCTCATTTATAAAAAAATATTTTGTTCCGCAAGTGCGACCAAAGCATCAAATATTGTGTCTTAATTTCCATTCTCTATGCTTTCATTAAAACATTTTAGGTTCTTCTACGAATTTTGTACTATGTATACTGTATAAATAGATATTGTAATCAATTTAATCAACAATTAGTTTAGAATAAAGTGAAGTGTTTCGTTTTGATTCTAAATAGTGTGTGTTTAAAAGTTGATATATACTTAAATTGGTATATGAGACCATGTTGCTGTATTTTCTTATTCAATTAATTTACTTGAGTAAAGAAAGAAATAAAGGAAATACCTACGTATTCGCAATTTACTGAATTCTTCTTCTTTTTTGACACGACTTTTCTGAACCTTAGCAAGTGATAGAAATTGAAACGATGTTCTAAATTTGACATGAAATTTATTTTATCAACCACTCTGCATTTCGAAAATAGTCCTCGCAGCCTCGAGACCATCTTCAGCCTTTAGCAATTGATTACGCAATCTCACGTCTTCTATTTTTAATCTTCGCGCAAGGCTGCGTCCGTAACGCGACTGCAAAAGCGGTTTGGGGGAGAATCGCAAGTACGTCGTAAAATCGACGTTTTCGCTGTCCCTGCGGGCCCCATAAAAACTTTTATGAGTCCTGCCATTACCCAGCGCAACCAACTTTCCGCCCTTCGACCGGCGCGCGGCAGCGTTAATCTTTTTACAGCTTCTGTTTTCTGTCTGTTGGTGACCGCCAACCTGCGAGCCGCCCCCTCGCCGCACCTAACAGGATTAAGTAAATCCAATGAAAGTGCCCCTGAACGGCAGTGGCGGCGGCGAAAGGTGTAATCAACCTGTGCTCGTCGCGGCGTCCGCGCAGGTGAGTACTCAAAAAGTCCGGTAGTGCAGGGCTAATTTACCGCCGTACTGAGTTTTAAAAATTTCGATTGCATTAAGCCGAGCAGGTAATCACGTGGATTATCCGGGGGACAGACGGATCGCAAAAAGTCAGAAGCCGGTGGGCTACGGCGGCGGCGGAACGGACGTGCCGCGCTCGAGTAGCCGACAGCCCGGGGCTCATGTGCCCATATGCCATATATGCCATTTGTTATGTCACCGTGGACCTCCGCAGCCAACAGCAAAGCAGCGGGGTGGTGAAACATTTTCTCATCAAGCCGTCAACATGAATCGGAAACGAAACAAAATGCTTTTAGCAAATATGGCGAAAACACTGCTCGGTGGGGGCGACGGCGGCTCATATTCATGCCAAGGTTTTTGCAGCGTCCGCCAAGGTCCTCAACTTTTTGTGGGGGCTTCCCCCTTTGCCCCCGCGGAACTAGGTGCTTTAGCGAAAGGATACGACGACGAGGCGCGCTCCAGCGTTTTGCGGCACGGTGGGGCTCATAAGTGCCTGGGGCGGCCGGGAGCCCCACAAAACATTTAACACAATTGACACGGATAGGAGCGCCCCCATCCCCTTTCCGGACGGAGGGCCGGCGGCGCGCGAGATGCTGCCGTACTTAAAAAGTGACGCCTGTTCCCATTAAGCTGAAATATTCCTGGGTGCCAGCAATATGTTCGCCCGGTCCCGGGAACATGTGTAGGCGCTTAAAAAGCCCGGCAAAAACATAAACGACGCGGGGTATAAATTACCGAGCATTATGAAGAACAAACAATGGCCCATTTATTCGCGCGGAGTCACCGGTGAAAGCCGGGAGGTAAATAGCAAGCCCGTGATTTCCCGATGACTGCCGCCGGCAAGGACGCGGGGCGGCCGGGCGGGGGCAGCACGGCGCTTCGCCCTGCTCCGGAATTAAAACGGGGGGAGGGGTGACGGAGTGCCGTTCACTTGTTTCAATATTCTATGAGCGATGTAAAACACTCGGCGGGGTGGGCCAGGTTCAAGGACACCGCCCCACCGCCGTCGCCGCGCGCAAGTAGCGTTCTGAAGCGGGCGCGGGGGCGATGGAAAACAGGAAATATATCTTCTGCACAAGTAGCATTTGAAAACATTTTGCGACTCTGTGAAGTGAAGTAATTGACTAGCTGCGGGGCGGGCGGGGCGCGGGGTGCTTTGAACTATTGGCTTTGACTGGAACAGTGCACGACGACGGCTGACAAAGGGCAGCTGGCTCCAGGGAAGGGCCCCTGCAACAGAATTCCGCTGCAGCGGAGCGCCCGATTGTTAGTCCTTGCAGCCTTTGCAGTGGCACGCCCAAAGATACTCAGATACTCGTGTGCCGGATGGCGCTCCGCTTTTCGCGTTGACACAGGGCCTCTATCAGGCTCCGTTTTTTTGTTGTTGTTGACTTTATGACTGAGGCACTAAAAGCGTCCTCTTTGCAACACTTCGGATCAACACATTGCGCCCTTTTCGGGTGCATTCCTGCAGTGCACTTTCGTTGCGCCAGAAGGGCTCAATGCAAAAGTAATAAGCTGTGGAATGCAAAACACAAGCGCTTTGGCATAGAAAATACATTTAAAATATTGTATAGAGAGTTTCATAAAATTCTGAGCAATAATAAAGTGCAATCTGTATTCGGAAGTATAAAATACTTTACAAAATTTCTATTTTGCATCAATAGGGTTTTTAAAGAACTCACACAAAGTTTATTTTTACATAAAATTATATATGATTTGATAGTAAAGTACAAATAATGGCTATTATACTTGAAATGTTCTTTTTTTTTATAGATAACAGAAAAAGAAGAAAATTAAGTTTCATAACACTCTCTTATTTCTTACTCAAATAACAATTATACTTAGTTTTTAGACAATTGAAAGATGAAAAAAATCTTGCAAACTACTTTCCAATTTAAACTTCAAGATGTAGTTTTGATTGCTTCTACTTTGCGGCTGATTGGTATTGTCTAAAAATTTGTAAGTTATATCAGGATAAAAAACATATGACCAAAAATAGGACGAAAAAGTTAATCAAATTTTGTGTGGGTAACTACGCCAGTCAAAATGTCAGTCTCTGGTAAATTATTCCTTAATTACAATTATGAATTTTCTATTTTTAACCGACTTCAAAAAAGGAGGAGGTTATGAATTCGTCGGAATCTTTTTTTTTATATGTCTTTGTCCTTATATCTTATTTTTTGGACCTACTTTTAGATCAAAGCAGCGGTATTCCCAAATTTTAAAAAGATAAATCTTGTCTCTAAATTCATAAGCAGCTTTCGTCATTAATGTTGGGTTTTGCATGCAATTTGTTTTTTTTTTTTAAGCAATTTTCAGGAAATTCGGCATATTTTCAAAAATACTGAATAAAGTAGCTGCGCCTTTTGTAGAATAGTAATCTGTAATAAAAAAATGAAATTTTCACTTAATTTACAGTTAGCACAATACTTCTTAAGTTATCAATTATAGTGCGACCCCATTTATTATTTTGATTGACCTAGATTTCCATTAATATATTTTATGTCTTTATCTGTGTTTGAAAAATGAGATAAAATACTGAGAAGTAGCCGATATAAAGATATAAAATCAATTCATTCGAAGATTTCTTTGAAATATAAATCCGAAATTAATTCCGTTTGACATGCAATAGTTCAATCAACGGTCTTTTCCTACGGCATCCCGATTCCGTGTTAATTTTGTGCGGAAATTTCTATCTAATAAAAAGTAATTTTCCCGCGGACGAATTTCAAAATTACAAAAGGCATTCGTCATGAGCATCATTACCATCATCATCCCTAAAATTACCATCATCTTCGTTTTCCCCCTAATCATCACCAACAATTTTGTTTGTAATCTCTCGAGGGATGCGAGCGACGAAACGAACACAGCCCACCTTTCGGAAGTGGGGCGCATTAGAACAGACGCGCGGCACGCACAGGTCCCGGGCTCATCGTTTCGAGATCATCGCGGGCCGTAACGTCGCGGCATAATTTTCTGCGTACAATTCGAAAGCGGAGGAGGCACCTGCTTGCGCCCGGCCACGGAGTCATTCAAAGAAGAAGCGCACAAAGCCCGGCTTAGCGCCGTGGAAACGCCCGGAAAACGCTGGCGCTGCGAAGGAGCGAGCCGCTGAACTTAACCTTCCACAGAGGAAAAGTTCAGCTGGCAATTGCCAACCCACGCGGAAACTCCGTGCACCGAGCTCCGGGGTCGTGCGTGATAAATTGCGTGTGTGGTTAAGACTAACGAACATAATGAAAAACCTAAAGGGCACCCTTGCGAGCTAAGTACCTGTGGAGAAAATGGCATGGGATTAAAGCTACGCCAGATGATTTTAAAAGACTGAAAATCAGTCCATGTCCATTACAGTCCAGTCAGTCCATTACTCTTTGCCTCTATCTTTGAAATTTGATGTCCTATAAAGATGCGCCATATTCTTAATCAAATAACATAAACATAAATGTTCACTGAGAAAAATTTTTATGAATTTGAGAGCAAAAAGTGATCATGATGAAAAATCATCAATGATTTTTGGAATATATGAGAAAGACTCGACATCCGTAAAACAGTGCGAGAATATGTAGTCCGTCGAACTACATATATATACGTATGTCTTTCCCAGAATAAACAATAGCTAGAAATTTCTTTTTTTTTGTTCTTTTCGGTTAATTGTACTTATTCTTACGTATTGTGGATATTATGGGACCTATGGGGATAGAAAAGGAACAGAGAATGGGTAGCCATGTCCCCTGAAAAACTCACAAGAAAGCTTCCAGATTGTATTGTGAATTTCATTAGAATTGCAGTTACAGAATACTACTTAAATTACTAAAGAGTTTTTGACATCGTACTAGAAGCTCAGTCTTAACGGAATCATTCTCTTTATTTTCAGACAAAATTAGATACTGAACTTATAGGACCCAGATAGTTAAATTTCACTATGAATATTTCTTAGTGTGCATTGCATCATGTAAAAAATCTCTACGAAAATACTTTTATAAAACTCTTAACTTTACCTTAAATAATTCGAAATATATATTATATTTATAATATATAGGTAATCGTAAGAGTTTTGAATCTTGTTTTTACTATATGTACCAGATTATTTTAGGCAAACTATGAAATAACCGCTATCTACACTGAGATACTTGATTTGAATATGAGATATTGTAGTAAAAAGAAGAGGAAAGTGCGCAAAGTCTTGACTCTTGAGGAATACAATTAACTAACCAACATAACTCATTAGCAATGTTACAAAATAGGAAAAACATACATTAATCAGAATTAAAGTTTGAAATGAAGGTTCTGCAAAGTTGAAAATCTCAGAGAATTCTACCGAGGTGGAAAAAAGATTATTCTGACAGCAGTTAAAGGTGCCGCAGAGCTGTTAAAGAGCAAACGTTTCCTCGCACCCACTCCTCATAATAATTCACGAGTTCACGGCGCATACATGAAAATCAAATTAAATACAGCTAAGCCAAACACATGCCAATTTTCTCGGAGAAATGTTGCTAACCTTGGGCTCCGGCTGCCGAGGCCCACCCCCGCAGAGTGTGGAAGTCAAATCCTTTCTAAAAAGAAAATATCCGCCGGCTGGAAAAACATTCCCGAACATCTTCCTTGGCAAATCTCTCTTGAGGCAATAACAAGCTCCAATTTTTCAGGTGCCTAAACATGTACATCCGTCAGGGCGCGAGTCGAAGCCTCCCTCAAGGGGCAGGCTTTGTTTTGCATACTCGAGCCCGGGAACGGGAACAAAGGGCTGGATTACGAGTGGGAGCGGGCCAGGGATTTACAGCGGGCTCGGGGCGGCTTTATCAAATGAGCATTTTACCGGAGAGCCATAGCGCTTCTAACCTGCCGGGCGGCCAGAATGGAAATGCGAAAAATATTGGGATGGCGGAATAATGAAAATCTCAAATGGGGTTCGTGAGGCTCGCAGGGCATGCGAGGGCAGCTTCCCAGCACTTAGTGTGCCCTGCATTTGCAATGAAAGGGACGCCCATCCGCTGGGTCTGCTGCAACGACATCGACTAACGAGCAGTGGAGAAATGCAAGAAACCCACCCTGGGGAGCAGTTCTGGGGTGCTTTATTCGCCTTTCACGTCCTGCACTCGCCATCCAGACCCAGTTGTCCCGGCACCTCCACCGCCTGGATGAAATCCGGGAAAATATTCTGCGCCCTGAACCGAAGATGCTGCTGGATCCGGCCGAGCAGTGCAGGCAGACCCCCGAATGAGGCGCATTCTTCCGCATTAGCATACCGGTCTTGCTGCGGATGCTGGGGCCTGGTGTGATCGAAAAACCGACCTGAAATGGATGTACAATATGTCCCGGGGGAATATTTGATTAGCAGTAAACATCCGGTTAATCGGGGTGATATGCATTCCAGCCCTGGAGTTTGGGCTACCGGAATCCTGTAGCTCCGGCCGGACACCAATTTGCCAGGCTGCATTGCTGTGCTTGGCACTAAATGCCGCTGTAAGGGAGCGATGTCATTTTTGCGGCGTCCTTCAATCCTGCTCCGGACAGCTAATCTCTGGCTATCCGGGGACAGGATCATTGACATTCCTCGAACTCACCTGTTACAAGCAAATTCACAAGTTCATTTCGAGATATGGGCGAGGGTTTTGCTTGTATCTCATTATGTTAAACATTTTGGGAGAAGTTCCTGTTTAACAAAAATGTTAATTTTTAATGCCACATGAGATTAAAAGTTTTTGAAGGGTATGTCGATAATGCGCTAAATCGGCTTGTAAAAACACAATATTTTCAAAATTCAATACTTATATATGTATGTATGGGAGTCTCCATACCAGGGGCGGTTGAAACAGTGGTTTGAATCAATTGAAACACATACAAATAATAAAAAATATTCTTCAGTCGTCTTAGGCAATATTACTACTTAACAACTGCACATAAAGTAGGTATCCGGTTATCGAAAACAATAAAATTTAACAGGATTTATTTTAAAACCGAATTTTAGCTCTTCGCATAGTGAAATTATTTGAAAATATAAACTAAAAGAATATTTCTATTAACATTGGTATTAATTTTTTTTAATCGTCCTGCCAGGCGAAGCCTTTCTTGCACGTACCCCCGGCATCTATAAAACAAAAAATTTAAATAAATAAAGCAAGAAATTTAAATAAATAAATTGTTTCAACCGTACCCATAAAAAATGTTTCAACTGTCCCCATGCCCCCATATGATACAAAACAGTTTATAGTAATGGCAAAAATAATTTTACACAAATTCTAATTACGCTGTCATGTTCTAAAAGCATTGATGCAAACACAACCATACCACTCTACACTGTCACTTTAATGAAAAGTGTAGTAAATTGCAAAAATGTTCGTACAAAAATATTTACTTTTGCTTATCAAATAACAATGGGGCCTCCTATAAACAACCACAACGCGTAGTGAGCGACGCGCCACTAAGATTCGGGTTCGGACTTGTCATCCGCTTCTTTCGTCCCTTACACCCCTCCCCCCACCACACACGGTTCGAGAGATATTAGCACTGTTTCAACCGTCCTGTGTTTCAACCGTAGGTACCCAGTCTCCCCTACTATTCCAAAGTAATTTAATATATAAGTATCAAGTCTTAGTTTTTTTTTTTTGTTTTTAAATTTTATTCATTGAAAAGTATCTATACTTACATCTTTTTAAGAACATGTTTGAAAAACAACAATTTTTCTAAGGACTATAGTTGTACGTTAGGATTATCAGTTCGAGAAATATGAATACATTCTTACAGTTTAGAACAGGACCACTTAGGTTTCATAACAAATGATGTGATGTGGCAGCCTCACGGGCACACTTAGACCATCGCTAGGTCCATTGTGATACCACATATAGAATGTATGTTTAGAACAAGACAACTTAGGCTTCATAACAAAGTTTAGAAAAATATTTGTATAGAATATTCTCCATGAAAGAGAAATCATATTCAGTTAGACATGGAAAACCATATCTTTAGTTGCACGCATATGAATTTTTAAATACTGTGGATTACGCAATGAATATGTAGGTAATACGTAATAGTTATAATAGGATTTTGGTTATATTATACTTTATTCAGAAAATAATAATTCGCTTTCATCGATCCAAATAGTAAATAGTTTGAACCATGAGACTTCTTTAGGTACCTACATATTTCATTTTAAAAAATGATTTCACGGAAGCTAATGAAAAACGTATATAAAAGTATACATTTGTAATACAAAGTAGAAAAGTAAAATGGATTTCCTTTCCCGAGCAAAAGTTTGAAAGGGAACGTGAAAATGACACCATCAAAGAGGGGTAGGTTTGTAGTCCCGGACAAATTAATCGTCCTCAGCGCATAAAAAGGTATAACAGCAGATAACGAAGTCGGAGAGTGGGGGCCACAAAAAAATTATGACACTTGACGAACGACGCTCCATTATGATTCTAATTACCGAAAAGTATCCATTACATGGTCGAACGAGCGGTGATTTCGTCACATGAGTGGCGTTTTGTCAGTCGTCGCAATTTTTATAGCGATAAATCTCCGCGGCCGCTGTAGAATGTCCCGAGAAATGTGGGACGAATTAGCGACGCGGCCGCAGCAGAAAAGGGCTGCCGCAGGTAGGTACTCCACTCCTGCTTTTCATTGACGAGCTAAAAATGCGAAATTCATCAGCGTCACATAATTTGTGTCCCAGGTTTTTCTTCGGGATTTTATCTCGCGTGAAGACGAGCACGTCTGCCGCAGGACTTGGGGGACGCTCGCCGCCGTGAGCCACCGCCTCCTCCTGGTCTGATTAGCAAGCTTCTGATGTAGAAATATTTGAATAGGTCTAAATTTCGAACGGTGGTTTTTAATCAGGGGCTGGGGTTCTCCGCAGCTAGCGCCTGGCTGTCTGTAGAGGGATTTCCGCTTCCCGCCCTCGGTGCTATGGGGCGTTGGGGGCGCTGGGGCGCTGACAAACAGCCAATTCTGCTCTCCTGCCGCCCTGAGCGCTTTTTCAATCCAACACCTTTTTGTGTTTGTTTCGCCAGCGCCAGCGCCTGCACCCGGGCCAGGAGTAGCTCTTGGCTCATGAATACGTGGCCGGGCCCAGGCCGGGGTCCTTCCTAATGCTGGACAAATATACGAGGCGCCCAGCATAAACACAAACATAAACAGCTCTCACTCGAAAATCGCAAAATCATGGAATTGATCATAAACAACGAACGCCCACGGTGCCAGAGGTAAACGGAGGTAATTGGAGTCTTCGTAGGTAAGCGCCGAATTTGCATATACCAGATCCATGGCGATCCCGGGCGCACACACGGTCCATGAAAATTCATTGGTCCATTGCGAACGGCCTTCGGGCAGCGGATGAAACCTATTTTTAACTATTTGCCAAGTCCAGTTCAGACTGTGGGTCAGGGGACGGGGGCGCCGCGCCGGGGTGCACACCGTCCAGCGTTCAGGCTATCTTTATCGGCGGATTAGGAGGAAATCCTGCGCTCTACGTGACTCTTCGGGGATTTAAATGCATAAAAGAATGCGTCCGATGATTCATCTGGAAAAAATCCAACTGCGGCACATGCTGACGTGGCACATCCTTTTGAAGATTTACAACTTCGCGGCGAGCAGAACGAGCTATAGCTCAGGTTTATTACTGCATGAAAATATGGGCATATTTGCTGCTTTTGTTACAGATTTATTCAAAAGTTGTTATTGTGTTTGATTTCGAGAAGTTAGAGAGGTTTTACTGGGAAATGAATTTGAAAGCAAGTGAATGAAAGCCTGAAGTAGAGGGTGCTAATAAGCTCTTTGAGGTTTTCCTCCACAATTGCTTTAATCTAAAGATTTGCCTTTTGATAAATTTTTCAGATATTTTTTAGTTTTTTAGTTAAATGGAAAATAAGAATGTGCGTTAGGGCGATCTTTTAGAATTTAGGCTCTTGACCTTGACGCAACTCAAGTTTTAAATTAAAGTTTTATATCAGTTTAATTTTATTTATTTAGATTAATTTAAAGCAATGCAATATTCAAGACACAGACTTCCAATGTGACAATACTTTTCCTATTGATCATAATTAAAACTAATAGTTTGAAATCAAGCTACGGTATGTTGCTGATACTGAGGTATCAAAACTTCCTTTTAACCTGTAAATTGGGGATTAAAGGTGCAAAACATAATTACCGCAGGACTAAGTACCAAGCAGGAAACTTTCTACTAGAAAAATTGGCACTGCCCTATCTCACGACATGGAGGTCATGAAATATTTTTGGCCTAACTTCCGTTTCAGTGAGTCCCATGTAATTAGGCCTTCCCTGCTGGAGTCCGAAATTATTGTTATTGTGTGGCGACAAATGCCCTAGTTTATGGCACCACGAAAAAGTCGCGGCGGTACCGTTATTTGCTAATTCCCCAGTGGCTGCCATGTCGATCCGACAGAGAACACATTTCCGCATAAAATTAATTAGCCACAAACAAAAGGAATCACCTTTTAATGGAACGTATGGCTGTTTAAGTGCGACCGAAAGAATATTTAACGAGGCACTTAATTTTATTAAATGAGCGAAACAAGCAGCCCTCAGCATGGGAGGGGAACCTAGATGAGGAATGAATATATTTTATTTACAATTAACATTTTTCAATTAATTGTAAACACACGGCTTTTCAGCGTTGCCCCATGAGTAGTTAACAATTAATTAGGGGACATAACTTAAATTTTGCGGTGGAAATCCCCCAAAAGAGCCTCGAATTCCAACCCGAGCGCGTATGTGCGGCCCGTGGTCGGCATGCTCTCGCATTTCGTTTAATTTGGCAACAATTAAAAATGGCATTATAGCAACGTCCTTGAAAACTATATTAAGTATGTATACTTATAGAGGTCCGGGGGTGCGTCATGCGAATGTCACGCATATGTGAAAGCCGTGCCCCGTGTCTTTCCGAGCCACCGTGTTTATTGAGCTCTCACTAAATTTCGTTAATTGTAGCGCATATGATGGAAATGTTTCGAATAATTGTAAATATATTCGCACGGCTGGAACGGCGCATAATCGTTCCAAATTGGACTAATTAATAGGAGCCGCCGCAAATATTGGCATTTCAATAAATTTGCAGAGTATATTGGAATTTGCGTCCATCAAAGGATATTCACAAGTTTGGCTTTCGATTGTATATACCTACCTTTTGCACAAACTTTGTTAAATACTTTAAGAGGGCGACACATTTTGGTGAAAACCTTAATGGAACACCTGAGGTTTACTGCATGTAAACTTCACTATATACATACATAGGTATGTATAAGGTCAATTGCTTTTAAATGGAAATAAACTAAACTCTAAGATTTATTTTATTATTTTGTTGAACCACTTTGATCGAACTTTTAAATTAAGTTGTACCTTACCAAATAAAGTGACAGATCTGCATGTAGCGATCTGACTTTTCATTTAAATTTAACCTATTTTACAAAAAAAAAATTGTATAAATTTAAATCAAAATTTTATTGTTTTGTTCAACTTTTTATGCAGTCCTCTCGCCCGAAAGCACTTTACATCCATGCGTAGTTAGGTTAAGCCCTTTGTATATGCTCATAAAATAAATAAATATTTCTACTCTTCTACGTTTTTTATAAGAGTCGAATCTTAGGATGACGACACAGCATTTATGGAAAGTGGTTAATACTGTAGATGTAAAGACTAATATAATATAATAATATAACTAATATTGAACTTCTATAGTAAGGCAAAGTCAACTCTTAGATCCTTAAAGTAATTCTATAAAAGAAAAATATATTATTGCTGGGCTTGTTTACGTAAAAGTCATTCGACAATTTTATTTTGAAAAGTAGGTCACATTCTACTCATAATTAAAGCAGTTTTAAAAGTACATCTACCTTGTTTCTTCTTGGAAGATTTTTATTCCGGGAATTCCATATAGGTACGGAACAAGAAGATTATAAGATAAGCATTGAAATTTATGTTCTCAGCTCATTCAGCTATTTTGAGAAATGTTTATAACGCTCGGGAACTCAATTATTCCATTAATAAATAAATTTCACGAAAAAGCCGTATCCTAATACCTACTTTTCGAAATAGAAATTATTCTCTATGTTGGCCTAAGTGCTGACGAGTAAATAGTTTTTCACTAAGCTCAACATGATCTTAAGGTGAATTTAAACCATTTTCAGTCAGTCAGCATAATGATGAACATAATGAGGGATATCGCAGCAGGTTTAAAAGTTCGCCGACGGCAACAAAGCAGAGCCAGCGACTCGAGCAAAATATGCCAATTTATTTTGAATAAATTCGTCCCACAGGTGTCCGTTTAAGCACTACTTACATTACGAGTAAATCTGATTTATTGAATTCCCTGGCAGTCCTCGGGATCTGCTCCCCAGTTGGCTCGCCGGCACCGGCTCTCGGCGAGCGCAAAAAACTTGTGCGAAAACTTTTGTTACATTTGGCAGTAGGGCCGAGTGAAAGTCCTCCAGGCGAGGCCGGGGGTCCGGGGGTCGGGAAGGGCCAAACTTACCGCCATTCGCCCACACGCCCACGCCCCCGCAAACTGTTCGGCGGCAGCCCCATTGCGAACTTTTGCTGGAGTTTATCGCTGTAGCCGGCGGAGCACCTCATCTCCGCAATTCATCATTTCCACTTGACAAAAAACATGTGAATAAGGTTAAAACTTGGAAGTGTAACAAAAACGGTGACGTGCTGGAAGGCGCTGATGGAGATGAAATCACTCACAGCTCCCGGAAGTCCGGACCCGCGCCCCGCCGCCGAAGTAGGCCCCATCCGGCTCATTCGCTCCTTCCGGAGAGGTGCGAACGTAAGAAGCCTCAAATGAGGTGGTGATGAGCTACAAATTAGCTCAGGTATCTCCCACACGTGAGAATTACTTGCTATCCGGACTTGTTTTCTTGCTCGTTTGGGACAGACAAATTGTTTTAATGGAGCCGGGTCGTTCTGGTGAAAAATGATCTTGCTAGCAGCAGTCCTAGGGCTAGTTCACGCAGGTCGATGTCGATCGAAGGACACGTCGTCGACTTGCAAAATCACAAACCTGAACTTAGTGTAAGACTCTTCGTGTATTTTACATATACGACATTAAATCACTTTACTCACATATGTATGCACATTTATTAAAAAATAAAATCAAAACCGCTCGACTTGAAATTTACCTAAATATTGTTTTTAATTGACGTATTTTGATTAAAAACGATACTCGATACATTCATTTAGTCATTATCGACTTACATTTATTTCTCTTCATTTTGCTTATTTGAAGCTATTTTCATCTCATTTTTAATCTTCAAAGTATGCGCACACTATCGCGAATTTGTATAAAGTGTACAGCGGGTGTAATAACTAATACCAAACAAACCTGATATTATCAAATAAGTATGTTTAATAATACAATTAAATACTAACCCTAAAAACCAATTTAGTCTGCCTCAAAGTTTAATGTCCTCGCATTTCAGGCTTCGAATGGTTTTTTAACTTCGAAGACAATAGCAAACATGGAAAATTGGAAAAACAAAGGAGCATCGGAAAATGTTGGGACGGTTGCAAAATCCCCGAGTAAATTGCGTTAATTTCGTGAAATATCGAAATTTTAAAATAGCAGTAAGTTGTAATGTCCTTTGCCGCGAAGTTTCTAGAAATTATTTTAAATAGTCGTATAAAACGTTAATATTCATTAAACAAGGGATTTTTTAATCATATTAATTTACAATTGATTGTCAGAGAACGCCGCCCTGGTTGAGCTCGCGTCAGTTTTTCACACAAATAGACGCTTTTTGAGGGGCGCAGTGACGCGAATAATATCCGGATCCGAAGCACCACGCCTTGGGGCAGTTTAAAAACACAACAGATTTTGCACGATTCTCTGTGAAAAATTAACAGAGTAAACAGGAAAAAGGAACCATAAAGGCATAAAGGTAATTAACCGTCTGCGATAATCACCAATTGTTTACGAGGTAAATTATGGGTCCTGTGGATTTGGACAGCAGTGCTTTTGCTGGCACAACCAGATTTCATCCCTGATTGAATTTAAATTATTTGGAGACTTCTGCAGGGGAAGGCCTTTGTCTATAATTGCGAGTTATTTTTCAGTGGAGCTCATATACGGAATCTGAAAATGCAGAATTTAAATTGGGATGTAATGGCTACTTTAACTTTGCTGACATGTTGTCAGGACTACAAATTCCACGGACAGAAGAGTATCTGGGAAAAAGTTAATCCAACCACATAAAATACGAAATTGAATAAAATACAGGAAGGTTCCTTTGCCTGTGTGGAATGAAATGGGAGTGGTGTATGACTGGATAATTGAAATATTATAATTTGTTTTTGTACGTAATGTTGCATCAATAAACATTTATATTAATTAATTTTCACAATGAAGTAACTAATGTTATGATCAAATGGTCTGTATACACTTTCATGATGAGGCAAAAACTTAATTTTTTGATATTTAGAGTCGATGATAAACTACGAACTGTGCGAACAGTTTTCATTATTAATTTGTTAACATTTCCTCGGTAGCTGTTATTTATCAATTGAACTGAATTTTTGCTAAAAGATAACTTGCATTATTTCGACAAAACACTGGTAGGCGACGGCAAAGGATTCGGAGGAGGAAAAGTCAGTTGAATCGTTTCTCGCCCACTGTTAGAGATTTAGTGTGCTCTCAAATATTCAGTTAGATCGTCGCCCTCGTTAGGTACTAAATGTCAAAAAAATTAGTTTAGTCAGTATTTAATCAGCATTTAGTTACTATTCGCACATAGCCTAACTATTAGTTATTGTTAGCTTGTAGTTTGTTAAGTTAAAATGTATTAAGTGAAAACCAATATCGATAGTCATTTTATAAAGATACATACCTACATACATACATATATGGAAATCGAGTATTTATATTTATATTTCATGTTGATGTTGATTATACTTCACAGCATTTCAATAGTAGGTACTAATAAAAATCTCTTTTTGAATTAAGCAATAATATCTTAAATTTTTTTATACATTTCCTACATAGAACAGTATACGTATTCAACCACAAATAAAGCACAACAAAATTGGCAATTTTTGCATTTGATGCTTTAAATGCTTGATATTCATTGAGAAATGCCTCCAGTAGGCGAACATAATTCAGCAGCAAGTGCCCACTTTGATTTTAAAGTATTATTAGCAAGCTACATATTTTTAGCCTGGCAAAAGTATTTTTACTTATTTTCATCTCGTCGTACTCACTAAATTCAATTGATCTTGAACTACTGAGGCATTTTGCGGTCGTCTAGACGTGCGGAACAATTCAAAGGATTCCTGGTGGAACCGCTTTCTATAATTACGCTGAAAATATTCGAAATTGCTCGACTATCTTCTCAGAGATCCCATTTTGCAAGTAGCAGGATCTCGAGTTTCCATCCCGACGAGGATCGCTGCGAAAAAAGTACAAAATAAAAATACCAGGAACAAAAGCAGCGGAAGTCGAGGAAGGGCAGAAACTGCAATTCCTGCAGTGTAATCTTCAATTTCCCGCCCTGGCTCTAGTTGTTTTATTATCAGGGAATTTGTCGGTTGGAGCCGCCACTCGAGGAGGTCTCCAATTTCGGTTTCACTTAGCCTCATTACTTTCGGCCGGGATGCAGAGAAAACGTCGGGAGCTCCGCAAATGACCGATATCCCTTCGAGGGCTCGGGGGGCTGCTCAGGGAAGGGCGGGGATCGTTAATCCGCCCCGAAGTCCACCCTCAGCCTTTGCTTTCCGTCTGATTCTGAAGCACTGCACATCGTTTGGGCTCGAGTTGCGCTGCGAATTTCGCCGAGGGACCTGCAGAAGCCGTACATTGCTAAGGGCCCGGCAAAGGGCGCAGCTCACGTGTGCGGCGGGTTACCTGTGCGAATTGTTTCAAATAAACGACGAGCCCGGCTTTGTCTTATCTTCTTAATCCCTGCCTGTCAATGTCTGCATGCTCCGAAGTTATCTCTGGAATGGAAACCGCTTTCCTTTATGCTCCGGCCGGGGCGATTCCACTAAGCGAATTCCAGACGAAATTTCGGGAATACTTGAATTTGAGTTTGTTTCGAAGGAGCTCGTCTTATTTGCATGTCGAGGCCGGGTCCCGGCCCACCCTGGTGAGATCCGAGCTCAGCCGACGTGGCCTGTGATCCGGGCATTCAATGACATCTCGACTAAGCCCTTCTGCTCCAGCTCATGAATCCCCCGGGAGCTGTGTAAAGATCTAATATAGCCCCAATTGAGAGGGCGGCTAGCGTGTTTCCTTCCCGAGATGTAACAATTTTCATGTTGAGCATTTTTGTTCCGAGCAGTTACCTTCCCGTCCGCTGCGCCCCGCCCCGCTCCGCAAAAAGTTCCCTAGGGTGGAATTTTTTAATGCATAGAAAAGTACATTTTTGCCCGCTCCTTGCTTTTCTTTGAATTTCCTTTCCGGCGGGGCGGCGGGCTCGGGAGCGTGTGCACTCCTTTCTTGGAACCGGGATAACCAGACGCAGCCAATTGCATGCGGCGGGCTCGCAGAGGTGCAGCGGCAGAAGCTGCAGCTCGTTGAGTGCCTGCAGGAACGCTTCTCTTAATGGTGGATTTTTGAAAAATTGCCATTCAGCATAAGACGGCGCCTGATATAAAACCCGAGGAGCTCACGGCAGACTCGAGCCCTTTGAGGCGCCACCAGAGTTTTGCCTGGAATCCTTCGCTTTGGTGAATTTATTGAAAACACACCACATGAAGGAGGTGCTCCGAATTTGCGGGCGCGTTCAATTTAATTTTAATGAAGCATATGAGCCGGAAGATTTTCAGACGAGATGTTTTTTAACGCGGAGGAAATTCGGCTGGATCTTGTAGCGGCTCCTCCGCTTTTCCTATTCATTAGTTTTCCTTTTTACCCAATTGGCAGGTTAAAAATTCAGCCTGAGTGCGAGGCGAAGTGTTATCCTATGAAGACGGCCAGATGGGGTGTGGCTTCCTTCTTGCGAAATTGACGAAATGGAATTTTTGATTTGCTGATTTTCAAGTCTTCTGTGGCAAAAGGAATTATATTTGAATCTATTCTTTGAGAAAAGTTATTCTACTGCTATTCTCAATGAGTGTGGCGTGCCTGGGCTTATTATTATATAAGACTTAACTAGGTTAATTCTTAAGCATGCAAACTAAACTAACATTATATGTAAATGCAACGAAAGTAAAGAAAGTAAAAAGTAAAGTAAAAGTAACGAACAGGCTTAAGTCGATTTGTTTTAACTACTCAACATTTTAAAACAAATCGACATAATCCTGTCGACTTCAATGGCCTTGGTATGTATAAAGGCACATCTATTCGTTGTAAATATCGAACTAAAACTAACACGTCATATCGTATAGGGTTGAAAAATATTAAGTGAATACCCAAGAGCAAATCATGAGCTTAACCACTGAAAAAATACTTTTTTAAACGAAAACGTCGTGCAATATGGAAAAATTTTGTGCTTATAAGAAAATTAAAAGTTTAAAGTATTAAAGTATTAAAAGTATAGTACTATAATTCTAGATATGTTGTACGGTGCTTTTTAATTAAAAATGTATTGTATAATTTAGGTTTTGTTAAAAGATTGAAAGACATCTTTCTAATATTTGTATGCAATATTATTCCACGAAGTTTCACAGACCGCGCTTGTCCCCTCTAAAAGACGCACAGGCCGGGAGATCATTTGACGGCAGTGAAAGCCATTTTAATTAGCCGCAGAGCAGGAAGATCTCCGTTGGGGCGCACAAGTCGGGGGTTATTCACTTATGCTCAAATGCAGAACTTAAACTGCTTAAAAGTTTCTTTTGCTCGGCTGCTGGAGCCGGCGAGATGGGGCCCCAGTCGTCGTCGACGCTGCCGCAGTCCCGGGCGCATTCACAGAGCCGGCACCCACTGCGGAACACTTTAATTAAACGCACATAAGAAGTGCTCCAACAAAAGTAAATTGACATGGGTGAATCCCTGTAAACATCACCTCGACTTAATTGAAATGCTCTGGCAGCCCCCGTTTGAGCGCCGACTACGATAAATAACCCTCTTTCATTTGTTGTTTGTAATTCAGCCCTTGTCTACCGGCGACAGCCCTCAGCTCCGTCGAGCAGCCGCGTCAATTCTCTGGGCCGGCGGGATATAGGGCATTAGCTGCATGAATGAACGCATGGATGCACCCAGGAGCACCCAGCCGCCGCGCCGCCCGGCTCGGCAGCCCCGTCGGCCCTTGTGTGCGGGGCCTTGCGTCACCGAAGTCACCTGGGGGAATTTCGCACCTGTCTCGCGACGGGCACCTACTTGCAGTGTCGGAACGCGGAGCGATTCCCCGGCCGACGTCTTGGCTGCCGGAGCTCACGCGGGCGGCTCACGTGAGCCGGGCTCAGTTCATGCGGCGCCTTCTCGCAATCCACTTCAAAGTTTGAGCCGGCCGAAAAATCTAGTTCGCTGCTGCCGTGCTGTGACGTAACGCGCACCTACCCCCGTGACAACCCTTTGGGCGCGTTTGAGTTTTAACCCAGCGGCGGGACACACGATTGGCGCGGTCCGAGTGTCTGATTTAAATTTCAAAGGGTTCAAGTGATTGTGGCTGGCACATCTGCCTAATTAAACGGTCAGCTCTACCGCCCACCGCCCCGTCATCGCGTAGAAATCCGCGGTTGAATTCGGGATTTATCTCGCGAGTGTGTAATTAGCTAACGAGCCTTCTTTGCCGCGTGCACATATTTTTGCCAATTTGCAGGTCACACATTTTTGTGTCGCTTCGCCCTGGCCCTTCGGGGCAAACAAATTTAAAAGTTTCGCGCTATCGGGGTGCCCGCCCGGCTCGGAGTGGGGCAGAGACACATATCCCGCCGCGGGAGGTTGGCTTGAGTGCTCCTTGTGTTTTAAAATTTTACAAACCCCGCCGTGGATCGCGTCTCGCCTCCGCTGCGCCCGGCTTAAGTGCTAGACAATTGAATTAACGACCTCCCGAGGCGGCGCCCGGACGAAAAATGCGTTTTCGCTGGGAACTCTGCCAGAAATCGGCGCGGAGGTCAAAGGTGCAGTCGAAGGACTCTTGTAAATTCGCAGGTTGGTTCAAGTCCTTTTCATTCTTTTAGTTGCCTTTAGCAGTTAGCAGGGATAGGTTTATCAAACTGGTGTTTCTTTAGAGTTAGAGAGTAATCATACTTTTTTTGTATGAGATCTGTCTGTGCTACCAAAAATTACGAATCCGAACTTACGGCAAAGAAAGGAACGGAAATTTTTTAGAGAAAACTATCGCATAACTCATATCATTTTGAAAAGTCCAACTACAACTACATTTTTAGCACACATTCGCAACACTGCTTTATCCCAGTAGGAAAAGTGGCAAGGGCTTTCTCGAAGAAGGCCTGATATAATTGCTTCGAATCGTTTTCTATGCTCATTCCAGCATGACCCTGCAGGTAGTACTTATTAAACTGCGAATCGAGTGGGCAATGAGTAGATGAGCTCGGTTTGCCAGCCTGCCACACATATTATTGATGTTTAATCGCTCGAAAGGAAATTGGAAGAATAGCTCGGAGGGTAGAGCAGCGAAATGACAATTCGGAGATCCCAGGACCCGGGTTCAAATCCAGCCGCGGTCAATCGAAATATCACAGGAAAATCAACTTTAAAAAGGGTAGGTAGGCGAACTTATATATGTACATATGTACTTATATACTTACATTGCATTTATATGATAATCACTTTTTACCAAAGTGATTATTTTATAAATGCTTTATAAGTACTTCTGCAATCACTTATACATGACTACTTCTATAATCACTTCCAAAACAGCAAAATATGCACTAGTTGCTTCCAGTCTCATCGCATATAAAAAATAAGAAGGAAAAGAATCCAGTTTGGAAGCACTGCTCCTTCTCTGAGAAGTAGTTATAGAATTGCTTTGAAGACCTGATTTTTCCTACTGGGATATGTTACTTACATATACATATATTATACTATACATAATAGATGTAAGGAGTCGCACTTGTTTGAATTAGTAATGAACCTTAACATGCTTTGAAGTGAGCGAGATGCTTTTACGTCTAACATAACTTCTGATTTTAATTCATCATCAAGGAAAACTCAGTGCGAAAGTACCGCATTTTATGTGATTACATACATGCGTGTATAACCTCAAAAAAGCAGAAGCGGGGCCAAAAATAATTTGGGGATAGTTCTTTCCGCACAACCCTCGACAGTTGAACTGAAGGGGACTTCACCATCAAATTACCGAGAAACCCATGTTAAATTGTCAATTAAAGTCGTATATCCTCTCGGTGAACGGCGTTAACAGGAAAAACCAAAAATGCTGAAAATATACTTTTTGTGTTTTTGCAAAAAGCAAACAAAAGCTTTCAATTGAAAGTTGAATGTCTCCGGATGGCATTTTTCTCTTACCTATTTCCTCTGGGTATATTTTTTTCTTCGCCTTGCCTAAAGACCTCAACAAACTAAACAAACTAAGTGAAACAATTGAAGTTAGTTTCCCACAAGAACAAGACAAAAAATGTAAGAAAGACGAATATTGCGGAGCGGATTGGCCGAAGAAACTGAAACAAGCAATTAACGATTTCTCCGACGTATCAGCTCTGGGAAGTCGCCGTAGCCAAGGGAAATAATGAGTTCTTTGTGGCTTCGGCGAATCGCCCGAATCGCCTCAGACCCTCCGTCGTAGTCGTCATTTTCCCAGGGGGAGAATGCCCCGGTGGTGTAGCGCCTGGATGTTGGTTGATATGCTGCAATAAACTTTTTGATTAATTTCTGGTGCCTTAAACTGAGCTCTATATATGTATGTATATAAAACAGAGATCGCCCACAAAATAATAATAAACATATGTATGTCTGTAGATAGCGTTTACAAATGTTCTGGTGATGAAAGCGGATCAGGATATTCAAAGCACCCTCAGATTTATTTTAATACAAATTTAATGCGAGTGTTTCATTGACAATTAACAGCAGTATTCCCATGTAATTACCAATAACTTATAATTGAATCCGTTGTGTGGCAAAATTAATTAGCTCCTATTTGTTTTTCAACCGGAAAAAGATGAAACTTTCTGCACATTTTAATATTAATTGGTAACTTGTCTCTGGATTTGTGGAACAGCTTTAAAATTGATTATGAGAACAAATACAAAACAAAGGAATAAAGGGAGTTGAAATATGTTTTAACCGTAAATCTGCCTATGTCTTTTAATTGAAGTGGTTACATCAGGAAACAGACAAAGAAGAAGTTATTTAAAAGTAAATAATTAATTAGTTTCCTTAACATATAATTTTAATAAAAGTAATTTGATGTTTCAATTAATCACTCATTACTATTATCTGCAATGTCAAAGGATATACAGTACGGTGCGTTTTTGTATGTTAATAAACTATTATATTAATAAATTTCTATATAAATTTCGATCTCTATTTTAATTTTGCCAGCGGGGGAAGAGTTTATTTTCTGTTGAAACTTATACTGCATTTTTAGTTAACATAAAACTCTCGCAAACCAATAATGAATTTACTTTAGTACAGAAAACTGACAATGTCAATAAATGTGTCCTATTATGAGTATCATTCACCGTACAATTTAAAAGACTGGAACTCCTTTTGGAATGTTTAATTTCATATGAAGTGTGAAAGGGATTTAACTTCTAGAATAGGAGATGTATTGCATAAGGTATTGTCAAGTGGTACTATTGCAAAAGAAAAGCTGGAAATCAAAAATAATCAATTTGTATAATATTATTAATTATGCTCCTATTATATCTACTAATATAGAACATTTGGCAGAGTGGAAATTACTTTTTTTTATCATTAGGAGGGACTATAGTTTAACCATACTTAAAATGTATAGGTACAGAGTAGATCCGAATATTTTTAGAATATTAATTACAAATGCAGAAGATGGCCTTGGAAATTTAGTTGTAGTTTTTGGTGTATTTAAAATAATCGAGAGGAAACAGTGGAAGAGTCGTGTTCTCGATAAATTCCAGTAGAAAAAATTTTAAAGTACTTGAGCACAATACTTTTTTGTATAATAAAAGCCAATATGAAATATTATGATGAGAACCCTCGATTTCTTGAAACCTTCGACCACAAATGGTATAACTCTGCAATTCCCAACCGCACATCCTTTCGTTTGGGCACTGGAAATGAAACCATTTCGGGGCAATCAAAGCGGCCCCAGGACTCGCAACTCAAGCGCCTTTCAAATGCATTGGCGAGGGTAGACGAGTCCGAAAAAATCGCGATTGAAACGTCAACAAATTTATAATTCCCATTTCTTTTATTTTTGACTTTTGCAGACAAGCAGAGTAGCGGCCACCGCAAGACGTAGAGCGCTCATCTGCGGAGTAAGAGGGAAGAATCCACGACACTCCCACGTACGGCGGCTGTGCACATCCAGCGAATCTTGCGGAGTCGTGTAATCAAGAAAGTGATACCGGGAACACCGGGAATTCTCAATATTTTCCCATTAGGAAGCAACTTCAGCAATTTTATCGCACATATCCTGGGATCGGGCGGCGAGCGCTGCAGATAAGCTGACTCCGGCCGTAACTACATCACGCTCGTAGGCAAAGGGTGGCCATTAATATTTATGAGCCCCGCCGCGCCCCGGCCTACGAGAGCCCGAGTTTTTCCAAAGTAGGGCCCAGGAAAGGAGGAAGGCAACCGGATAGGATATTCTGTAGCTTCCTGCCCGCCTGTGCAGCAGCTCAGATCGAGCCCGGAAACGGGAGTCGCCGTCGCGCCACATTCGGGCCCCGGACCCTAGCCAGACCCTGCGAGCGACCGGGATCCACCTGGGCGCGGAAGTGTCTTGTGTGATCCGTGCGCGGGTGTGTGACGCGAAATAGTTAATAAAATTAATCAGGAGGAGCAAAACGTGGGAAAAGTGGTGAAAGTGTGAGAGGTGCGGAGCAGGAGGCGCTCTTGGTGCCCAGCCAGCCAGCAGCGGCCCCGCTGGGCCCTTTCTGATGTCATTTGCATGCGTGTGATGGTTCTCTCCCGCAGATAATACATGTGGATACGTCTTCCCAATTACTTCTGAAAAAGGAGATAGCGTGATCGGAATCCAGCCGAGATGCTTTTGTGCGGGTATTTGCTGGCCGTCCTGCTCCTTGTGAGCGGCCTGAACGGAGGTTTTGCAGCCAAACGTAAGTAGATTTCAATTTTCATTTCTCTGGGAAAATAACTAGTGCAAAAACGAATGGAGTCATCCAAGGGACGGGTAAAGCTCCGCCAAATGTTAGAAGTCGACATTAAATTTAAAAAAAACATTATGTGGCAAATAACGTTTTTTTTTGAACAACTCGTTTCACAGGTCAATTCCACAATATTTCCTTCATACATTACAAGGGGTAAAATTCTTACTAATATTATAAATTGAAAGTGTGTCTGTCTGTCTTTTTGTTGCTCTCTCACACTGAAACTACTAAATAATTTTGGCTGAAATTTGGCATAGAGCTCAAGTAAAAGGCGGATAACAACATAGGAGACATTTAATCCCGAAAAAATACATAGGTCCCGAGGGACAAGGAAGGTAGCCTGCTCTTCTACTTTAATCAATGTTAATGTGTACAAATTTAGCACAGCCCGTTACTTTAGTTGTGTTGTGGCAAAATTGTGCACTCAAATAGAGCTATTTACTATCTTTTTTTTTTATAGATATAGGCATACACACAAATAGACAGATAGACATATTGATATTGAGAGGTATACAATTGTCTTTTTATGTTTATATGCTTATTTACATGTTATAAAAGCCATAAAATTTTGGGCTGTATGTCTTACTATGCCCGGAAAAAAATTTGTCGGGAATATTGCGTCGTTTCTGGCAATATACCTGTATTTTCCGATGGATTTTGGGACAGTGCATTATTTTGGTAATACATATTTGTGAAAAAAACAGGGATATTACCTAAAATTTAAGGACCAGCTTAAAATGTTGACATTATTTCCTGTAAATTTTAAGGAGATCTATTGCTTTTTCAATATATGTTGTGGATTTTATGGCGAAAACGTTCGTAAATTGGTTGGGAATTTTTGCTATCCAAATTTTTTTCCGTGTGTATTTATTCAGGCCTCAGATCAAATAGTAAAGGATAGGACATTAGAAAATTTATACGCACCGTCACTATGGTAGCCCTCCACTATCACGCCGCGGTAAAGGCATTTTTGACAAAAGGCTTCGGTTTTGATGGCGCTTTCTCTTTCACTCTTATGTGAAAAACAAATTTCCCTTCGAGCTCTGAAGAAGGGAAATTGCTTCACTCACGTACACGGATTTTACACGAAATGTCCTATCCTGTACTCTTTGATCTGAGATTCAGGCTAATCTCGGGGTCGGCTAAACCGATTTCAATGGAACTTTCACTGGAAGGTAGAGGATTTATCGGGGATGTCCTAGGATATTTTGTTTTCAAATTTTGTCTGTCTGTCTGTTTGTTTATTCGCTATAGAGATACACAAGGTTGCTTTTTAAATGTGTAAGCATTTTTAGTACCCATGAAAAGGGCTAAGGCGCTCTACTAAGCGCAAATCTTTAGCCTTGGCCTTCGCACGACTTTAAGAATATTTTAATGAGTGTAAATTTTAAACCTTATTTTGGGGAGCAAGGATTGATTTTAAGAAAGAAGGTTGTAGAAAAAATCTTAATCATCTGAAAAGCGATAACTATAAAACAAATTGATTGACATTTAAATAGTTCTTGTAAATTAGTTCTACAATCAATCTGCAAACATTGGAAAATTGCATTCATTACTTCACTCGTAATAATTATTTAGTACTTTTCCTCCAATTTCCTGTACGTGGCCCAAAAGTGAGCGAAATTAGATACAAACCAACTGAAAAGGCCTGGGTAGTTTTAAGTGGAGCTGTTTTTTTCAGCTGGACAGGGCCAGCCCCAAGCCCCTCTACGAGTGTTTCGCTCGCCAAAGAACACCGAAAAATCGAATCCACCAGCAGAGCGCGCAGGACGCCGGAATTTTGCTTCTTTGCAGTGCTTTGTAACATTTGCAGCCTTAACGAAGTTGTAATTACGGGATAAGGGGAAACAAGGAACAGGGTCCCCGCGCGCAGCCCAAAACTGCTTCTTGCTCCGTGCGCTAAGAAAAGAAGCAGCTGACGCCAGGACTACGGAATTATTTTTATTAAAAAAGAGCTCAGTAGTCATAAATCTTGCCGGGGCAGGGCGGATTCCCGGGGGAGTTTTAAGGAACACCAGCACGTCACAGCCCTGCTCCGGCCGCTCTGATACGGAAAAGATTTCAGGCTTTTCCGAGGATTATTTATGACGAAATAATAAGTGCAAAGCTCTTCTTTAAAAACACTTGCGGGCGGGTCCTCGCGTGCGAACTCCTGGAAAATGTGCGGGAATCTGCTGCCACAGATGATTTCCTTGTTCCGAACGGAGCCAGCCACCCGTTTGTGGTCTGCTCGTTGCGCCTACCTCGGTCCCTTCCCGATGAGTTCCTGGATTTTCTTTGCTACGTTTTTTAGCACTGCCGCTTTTTGAGAAGCAGCAAATTAAATTTGTTGCTTGTCGTTTTTGCCTTGGTTTGAGGCAGGAATGATTCGTGTGTTCTTAAAGAATGTGTTGCTGTTTTCTTTCCTTAGACTGTTTTGCTTCAATTTCTCCGGACAACATAACCTCTTAACTTACAATTGCTGTTGATCTATTTTGCTTCTCTGAGGAAATGCTTTAAAGTAATCGTGGCATCTACTTCCTCAAATAGGTTTTTTAGGGTCCTGTAGAAGAAGATTTAAAGATTAAAGAAATCGTAACTTCTTAACAAAAGTCAGTCTTTTATAAAATATGTATTTGAATAGTCAGTATCACAAATGAAAAGAGCGTTACTTATTAATTTTGCTTTAATGTAGGTACAACTTGAGAGTTTAAGTAAATATTCCTACAAAGTTTGATTATTCGTAGAGTTAAACTCTTAAACTTATTTATTAATGTTTTTACACACTCATATTTATTAGTGACGAATAATTATGATTTATTTTATTATAGAAAGCCCACTGTCGAAAAATTGGCTGTTAGATAAATTCCTGGAAAATGTCCAAACCCATTGGTGGGTTGTTGCCAGCCTATATAATTTACTGGGCATAAAAAATTCATGGCGCTTCTGAGGGAAAAATACGAAAAAGCAGGGGGGATGGGACCCCTAAATTACAGAAACGTCCAATAATAACAAGAAACGACTTCACCCTGTGAGTGTTTTGAAATTTGCCTTCCACTCGAAAGGAAGTTCAACTTGGCAGCAATTTTCAGGACTTAATTTTTTATGAAAACGTATAAAAACAAATGCCGACAGTTTGCCCGCCAAACCGTTTCCCGAAAAATAATGCGCTCTTAAGCTGTTCAGGTAATTCAATTGGCCCGGAGCGGTCGCCGCCCGCCCGCCCGCACAATCATTTAAGGAGCTAATTTTCCTCTGTTCTGTGGCTTTTCGTGGAAAGTATTTTCAATTGACCTTTCCTATCACCGCGGGGCGGCGGGGGGAAGAAGTCCCCCAAAAAGGTGATTGCTTGCCGACCGAAAGTAGTTACACCCGCCCCCGTCGGGTCGTGCCGGGATGCAGGGATAACGCCGGAGTTGGGGACGTGTTCGTGCGGAGGTCGGCAGCTTTCCCTAAATTTATGAAAATTATTCCGAACAAATGGAGACCCTTTTTCGGGGATGTTTCCTTGCCGCTAATTCTTCGCCCGGCCGGCCGTCCCGCAGGCCCAGCAGACTGGAACGGAGGGCATCTGTTGCTGACCTGGCGACGGGAACGGCATCGCACCTGACCTTGGCGCTCAGCCGGAGTCAGTTTTCGGCCCTTGCGACGCAGTGCGTGTCTTCGACTGCTAGAACTAGGTGGGCTCGCAGATCAGCGCCGCTTGGATGGCCGTAAGTATTTTGGTCAAGTCCCAGATGCCTTCAAAAAATTCTATCCCAGATCGCATTTGAACTTGGCCGGGCACGGGAACCCTCCGCGCCAGAGCAAGCGCTAGCGACTGCGGAGTGCGTCGGGTCTGGAGAGGGCCGCGCGGCAGGTAGCCGGGCTCACCTGTGCGCGTTAATTCCCTTCCGGAGTATTGCCGCTTCAGTGGGATCGAATTACACCGGAGCGCCCTTCCCTCCACTCGCCGGAGGACGGGAGCTCGTCTTGATCCGAAATTGCCCTGTCTGGAGCGTGCCCTTCCATCCACTCTGCGGTTTCTGCCGTGCTCCCGGCGGCGACGGCGCTGTTCTGCTACACCAGCTCCTGCGGACGAACCCGTCGATTCGGATTTCGTAGGGAAAAATTTAATCTGGGATGTGGTGTAATTTGGTCTTGCTACGCTTCCTTACGTGTCAGGATGTGGCTATCTCCTGGAATTTACCCACTAAAGAACCTGCATACACTTAAATCGTCAGCCAGAGCTCTGAAAACTTTGTCTGTTAATTCTTTTATGTCCGTCCGTCTTTATTTTAAAACGCTTCAAGCTTGCACAGTTGGTAGAGGATTAAATAGTTATAATAATAACTTTTTAAGGATATGAAGACTTTCGGAAAAAAATTGAATCACCCTGATGAAATTAGACAGCACAAAATTGAAAATGAAATCACCCATCAGAGAAAAAAATTTTAGAATCAATCGTTTGTGGCATAGAATTTAAAATTTCCGTGTTTGATTTTGAGGCAAATAACAAATTGTAAAAACTACAAAACATTGTAGGTATTTGTTAAATCTAAAAATGATAAGTTGTTTTTATTATAAATTTAAAAATTGAATTGTAAATTTAACAATTTAATTGTAAATTTTAAGAAATTAAAAAAAGTAATCCCTGGTTGGGTTTGATTTGAACCCGGGACCTGCGGATTGGCAAGTGGCTTTACTCTACCCGTCGAACTACGGGATTCCGATGTGTTTTTAGAAAGTGATTCTTCTGTGGCTAGGATTGAACCCAGGACCTCAGAGCTGGCAGATTGGCACCTCTGCCGCTGAGCCATTCTCACTTTTACTGTTTTATCCCAGCGGGAAAAACAGAAGCATCTTCCATGGAAGCAAATTAGAAGTGCTTCGAGGTAATTGCCTTTGGAAGCATTTAGGCAGATTTCATATCTGCCGTTGGCGAGTCGAGATCCCAGCGGGAAAAAATTCTGAATCTTCCTCAGAAGCAATTTGGAAGTTCTTCCTTCCAATTACTTAAAACGCTTCTAAGGAAGATTTTAAAAACTTTTAGCAAAATTCTCAACAAAAAGCACAAAATGTCAAGAAAAAAAGCACAATGTTAATATAACATTATTTTCATTAAAAATAATACCACATCATCGGGATTTTGATAGCTCAGTGGGTAGAGCAACCAATCCTCCGATCCGCAGGTTCCAAGTTCAATTCCGGACCGGACAAACTACTTTTTGCATTTTTATTCTAAACATCTTCTCAGGAAGCACTAATGAAGAAAAGCTTTTGCCTTTGCTTCCTCCCAATGACATGCCCATGTTAAAAAGATATGGGATGGGATACGGAGCGTAAGTGATTCCAAGCTTCGAAAGATAGCTTCTTCATGGCTTCTTCTATGATTCCAGTTCCCGCTGGGATAGTTTATGAGTAAGGATGTCTTTTCGCTCCGTTTATGTACATTGAATAATGCCAATTTGACATTTTTCGCTTTAAAGTATAAATTTTATTAGCAAATTAACAGCAATTATTGTACAAATGATATGATATTTTCTTAAATATGAAAATAACGTTAAATTAACATTGCGTTACGATAATAATCGATACTAATATTATAAAGCTGAAGAGTTTGTTTGTTTGTTCGGTTGAACGCATTAATCTCAGGAACTACTAGCTCGAATTGAAAAATTCTTTTTGTGTTGGATAGTAGATTTATCGAGGAAGGCTATAGGCTATATAACATCACGCTACGACCGCCACTAGATGGCGCTGCAGCACATCAACTTCTTTACCGTTCATCCGATCGTCATGAAAACTGGCATACTTAGATAAACTTCTATACCGCTCAACCGATCGTCATGAAAATTGGCATACTTAGGTATTTCGAAACTGTGAATATTAAAGCGACCAATATCCACAAAAATTGGCATACTTAGGTATTTCAAAACGGTGAATATTTTAGCGCTATTCGCTTTGCTATAGCTCGCCACTAGATGACATCAACTTCTATACCGTTCAACCGAACGTCATGAAACGTTGGGACGGGGGGCGGGGGGCGGTAATGTTGAGCAGTAATATGTTTACGGTGCGTCATGCAAAAATTATCTAAATCGCAGGATTTAGAAAAAATCTTTGGACATGTTGCGCTTAACCTTCTGATTGATATTTGATAAATTTCAAATCGGCAACATCATATTTTTATTAAAATTTACTTTTATTTTAGCGATAGTTGTGCCCATGCAACGTAGGGTGTGGATCAGCTAGTTTTCTATAAAATTTATCATAAATATGTCGTAAAATCTTCATTAAAATTATTTTTAGTAGTGATCTCAAGAATAACAACAACTGAATATGTGTACTAGTGTAAGTGATAGTCCTTTTACGACTTCTGTATGTGCCCCTACAAAGCCTTTTCTATCGCTGGAGCCATAAAAATTCCAACGTCAAGTTTCAGCTAAATCAACTGCTTGTAAGTCTTAACCCCATCCCCACCCCCGCAGACTTTATTTACAAGAGGAAGTAGGTGGATTAGTCCATGCATGCTTAAACCACCAAAAAGGCAGAGCACCTGGGAGCCTATTTTGGAGTCCGGTGGTATTTATTAATGATTAATGCCTTCGCCTCCCCGAGCGAGTGGGGCCCTTTGTTACTCGACAAAGTCAGTGAGCAGCGCATTACCATTTTTATTATTCAGAAGCCCACCCATTTATCACTTAACTTCAGGAAACATTTCCCTTCTGATTAGTCTGCCGCAAGTGGGTCATGCAGCTGCCCTGACACTGCTCCGTTTAATGTGCCCACCGGAGGTCAGCGAATCAAACGAACTTTTTCCCGCCCCCGCCCCTAATCTGTCCCTTCCATCAGATCACGTTTCACACCGCACGCTGCTCCAACTTAAATAACGCACTGACGTAATTACGCCGGGACCCCCGGGTCGGGTCCCAGTGCCGAAGAATTCGCCTAATTCACCACCGGGAGACTTATGAACCCAAATTGAATGGCGCTGGGACGACGCGGCGGGGCATGATTCACATGAAAAGTGGCCTGCTCCACACGAGATGATGGAATATTTCGCGCCACCACCGCCGTGTCGTCGCGACGCTCAGACTCCCGGCGGAATCTTCGCGAACGTCACGGCGCTGATATCTTTTTGGCGTCCGCGAATTACGGGCGCAACCGTGTTCCGCTCACACTTTGTTGCACGGGGAAGCGCCACCGCCCCGTAAAACGCGCGTAAAATGTAAATAGCGCTGAAAGCATCACGTACGCAATTTGAAATTTCAAATACACGTTCTGCAGATTATATCTCTTTCAGCATACAAATAAGATAAAATAAGATATGCGAGATTAAAGTTTCCTTTGAGCGGTGTTTCACTTTCCTCGGGATTATGTGCTGCTCCTTGCGATCCCGGGCACTCTCCTCCCGGCACGCGGGAATTCCCCGAGAACGCGGCAATGCGAGCAACTCTTAGGGCGGAGACGTTACCCACGCGCGGGGGCGGACGGGGAGGTGTCTTCCGTGTGAATGATTTGATGCTTCTAAAATGCTGCATAATGTGGTTATACCATGAAATAATAAGAGCGATGGTGCTCGGGCGAAAAAATGATCGGGCGAGATTGGGAATGGCGCGCAATTTGCATAATTCGATGAAACACCTGCAGGGAATGATTTCGCACAGCACGCCGTTCCGTGAAATGAAGATTTTAACGGCGCTTACCTCGTCTCCATTCAGGCGCAGAGAATCACGAGTACCTCCCTCGAGCCCTTAAAATTTAAGAAACAACTAATGCTGATAAACAAGGATCCCTTCAAGTGGAAGAAGCCCTTCCACTACCCTTTCAAGTGATTACGCAAATAAAACCTGAGGAAACCCGATGGAGTTCTTCCGGTTACCTAAAGAATCATTCACCCGACAGTTTACAGCATCCCGAACGCATCAAAACAATGTCGGTTCTGTCAACCGGACTATTTGTAGGTACACCCTTAAGATGTATATCCTTTTAAGACTTTCCACATTTATCAGGTAGAAGTACATAAGGTATCTACATAAAAATGGTTGGACAGAATATTTAAGATATTTCAATAAAGACGTGTAGGTACCATTTGAAATTTTTAAGAAAAGGTTTGATTATGCGGGAGAAAATGTTTTCTTACATTAAGGGCCGATTTTTCAATCGGCTGATTAATAAGTTTAAGGCTCGGATGCAATGGACGCGACGCGTTTTCGTTGCGCTTGCGCTTATTTTATCAAAATCAGAGCCTTGATACAATGCATGCGTAGCGATATTGCTGTGCCGCAAAATTTCATTCCATATTCCGGTTTCTGTTTGGTTCTAGGGAAGATATGAAAACGAGAACTGTCTTTTGATAAATGACAGGAAATCAAAAGTTCTTATTGTTTTCTATCTTTGCATTTAAGCTTGTTTTTGAAAGCCTGATGTATATTTTTAAAACCAAATAGCCAACCAAATTGTTTGGGTCTATTGACAGTCCAGCGTGTAGCGTCGCATGCATTGTTTCAGGCAATGCGTTTTTTCTCATCATTCTGCGACGCTGCGCAACAAAAACGCGTCCATTGTTACCCACATACAAGGAAATCAAGTCGATTGTATTTACACCGATTTTAGCAAAGCATTCGATAGGATCTCCCATAAAGTTCTACTATCGAAGCTTTTATCTTTAGGAATTCCTTTACATTTTCTTAATTGGATAGAATCTTACCTGACAGATCGTTCGCAGCAAGTGCTTTTTAAATCTTCCCTGTCTTCAACTATCTCGGTAACGTCTGACGTCCCCCAAGGAAGTCACTTGGGGCCTTTATTGTTTGTCTTATTCATAAACGATGTTCAGGACATTGTGCTTAACTCCGAACTTCTTATTTATGCCGACGACGTAAAAATATTTAAAGAAATGCCTTGTCTGGACGACTGTCTTTTGTTACAGGATGACCTTAATCGTTTTGTGGATTGGTGTGAGTGTAACCCTCTTCTTTTGAACGTAGATAAATGTTTCCTTATGTCTTTTTCACGAAAAACGCTGCCTACCGATTTTACTTATGTATTGACTGGATCCCCCTTAACAAGGATGGACCAAGTTATGGATTTAGGACTTTTGCTCGACCGAAAACTTGACTTCAGGCAACACTTTGACCAAATTATCAATAAGAGTAACTCTGCACTTGGTTTTATAAGACGTTGGTCTAAGGAAATAAGAGATCCTTATGTCCTTAAATTGCTGTACCAGGGACTGGTTAGACCGATTCTTGAATACCGATGTGTGGTGTGGTCTCCATATCACTCTGTACATATAACGAGAATTGAATCGGTTCAGAAGAGATTTTTCCGTTTTGCGTTGAACAGTTTGCCTTGGCAAAATCCTGTGGAACTACCTTCCTACGAGGATAGACTGAAGTTGATTAATTTGCAGTCGTTGGAATGTCGCCGTAAGATTTGTAAAGTCGTTTTTGTCCATTTGCTGTTGACAGGCGAATTGAACTGCCCCGAGCTTTTGTTTTCTCTAAATATTAACATACCCGTAAAGAAACTTAGGTATCACGATTTTTTGTAAATTGAAAACTATCGAACATGGTATGCGATGTATGGTCCGGTTGATTCACTGAACGGTTCTTACAACAAATATTATGATAGTGTAGATTTTAACCTAAATAAGGAGAGAAATTAAGTGCAGACTTAAAAACATTTTAGTTTAAATTAATTTAGATTTAAGTTAATTTATTGTATTGTTTTGGTTTTTCTTGTACAGTCAGGGCAGTTGTCTGTTCACTAAAGAAATAAAATAAAATTTTTCAGATACATAACTATCGAATAACAATCCTGTCTGCTGGTTAGCCATGGGACAATTTTATTCGATAAATAAATTTACATGACGAATGAAAAATTAATGTAATTTAATGTATCTAAATTACTTAAAATAAAAATATAAAAAGAAGGAAAGATAGATCGCACTCAATTGATCTTCAATCTTTTTCTATTTATTTATTGGTATACGCTTGAACTTAAATGTTACTTGTAAGTTGTTAATTAAAAAGTGCCTATATAGGATGTTTTCCCACCTGAAGTAAAAGGGAAACTTTCATTGGCCCTATTACATTCGTCTTTATGAGCAATTTATGTTTTTCTATCTCCAAAGCTTCGCTTTTATGCGATGTTAACTTGCTTGAACCAGCTAATGCCAAGATGTTTTTTATTTTCACTTAGGATTGTATAAAGTTTCTTTTTATCGCAGTGCAAGTAGCAAATAATGTTCAACTCTATCCTCAATTCACTTAAATTGTCGAGAAAACCGTGATAAGCCGCCACTTCCTAAAAGGCTAATTAAAATGTTCTTCCAACTTAAAAGTTTTTCCCGAAGCAGACTTCTTAATACTTTTTCATTTGGCTGGCATTTTACGACAGACCCAACCTCGCCGCCGCAGGAGGAGTACGTCGTAAAACTTGACGAGTAGTGCTGAAGTCGGAAAGTTGCAAAACATAAAACTTAGTGAAATATGCGGCATTAAATCTTCAATCCGAAATAGTTAAGGGTTCTGAGTTATCATTTATTAAATACCCCCGGGCCAGGGAAGGTCCAACCGGGAGTGGCTCTGGCCGGGATCGCTTCCCCTTTCTGGGGCAAAGGCTAATTTTGCAGAGTTCTGGCGCAGGCTGGATGGCCTCCAAGGCCCCTTGCAGAAAGCCTAGACGGAAATTTCCGATAAATTCAAAATTAGGGATGCCAATCGCATAAATAGCCGAAAATTGTTTCTGAGTTGAATAAATTGCACCGAGGAGTAATTTGGGCGCTCTTTGAGCAGTTCATTACGATTCATGGCAATTTATTTGAGCCGCTCGCCTCGGTTGCATTATGGCTGAATGGATCACCATTTTGTTCCCGTAATTTAATTCCTTTGCGCCATCAGTGGGGCTCCTTATGTACGGGATATAAGCGGAGCCCCAGGTTCGTCTCTGCCAGGATTAAGCCCATTCAGTGTATCTTCGGCCCTGATTCGCTGGCATTTTAGGCACATCCACCAGCCCGAAGTGCACTTCCTTTGGGGGTGAATGGAATAAATCAAGTACCCATGGCGTATTTTGATGGCGATGGAGAGGAAGCCCTCGTCTGCCAGTGCGCCACATTTATCCCTTTCAGATTGATTTCCACTGCAACTGAAAGGAGCCCGAAGATACATGCACCTGCACAGTAGGGCCTCGACCCCGGCCCCCGGCCCCCGGCCTCCGGACGCAACCCGGTATTCATTCCCGACAGAAATGCATTTGATGAAGCTATTATGTAACGATGGGTTTTTGCCAGCACTTTTTATCGTCCTAGATCCATTAATGGAACTCAAACACATCGCCCCGAGCCCATACAAATCCCCACCGATCCAAAGAGGGCCCTATCCCATTGGCGCACCGGGCGGAGCACCTTATAGATATGTTTTCCAACTAATTAAAGCTCTTTTTATAGCGACACTTCTCAGTGGTCGGATTTGCCAATTTTTCTATACAAAAATCAATTTTCCAAAGTCACGATTGAAAATATATTTATTGAATACAAAAATTCTCAAATTGTATGATCTATGGATAACATTCGATTCTATGAAAAACTCCTTCATCACTTATTTATTTATTCATTTGTTCAGTCTACAGATAAGAAATAATAACGAAGCTTACATTTATCAAAAACTATAAAGAGTATAAATTAAAGTCGCATATTTAGTCCCTCTCTTCGATAATAAAATAATTGAATAATAAATGTTTTTCCTCTTGAATTTTGAGGAACTGGTGCATATGTACATACGTATATGTATGGTTAGTTTTTTAGAAATTAAAATTTGAATTGAAAAAAAAAATTGTTAACGAACTATTCATTGAAAGGTAACAATAATAAAACCAACAACTTTGTAGTCCGTCAGCACGGATAATATGAATTTATTTTATTCTAATTGAAATTCACTGCCTTAAAGATATTTCAAAGTTGGTTCTGATTGTCGCAAGTTCTCCTTTCAGTTTATTACAAAAATATCATAAATCATAGATAAATAAGTTTCCAAATGTAGAAATATGATCAGTCAGTCAGTTATTTTATAAACAATTGTTGTTAAATTCGGTGTTTTATTTGCCTACAAATAGAGTTTTTCTGTAAAATGTTTAAACTTAATTTCGTTTTGTATAAGTAATTGTTTTTCCATTTTTTCTTACTTACTGAAAAGCTGTTGATAACAAAAAGGTAAAGGAGCAATCAAACAACACTTGAAACCAGCTTTTCCACTTTTAAAAAAATCGCCCTGTTATAATAAGAAGTGTTAAATTGATAACTTTAATGGATTTAAAATTAGCGATCCAACGCACCTAAAATACTTACAAATCGAAATTTCGAATTTTATCCCTTAAATTGACTTCTTCAACCTTTGTGTGGTGCAGCGGAAAGGCAGCGACACGCAGACATTTTTTCAACTAATTAAAGATCGATTTTATAGCGACAGCGCGGCGAGCGCCGGCACCGATGGAATTATTTGCATTCGGGAAAAATATCGACTCTGGCCGCATTCTTGGCCGGATCCATTCCATCCACTGCGAAATAAATTCCACTTCGGTCACACTCATCTAGTTCATGTCAAGAACTGCTCAGGTGTGACCACGGTGATCAATTCCAGGTGAAACCTTACACAAATTTCTCGTCTCGGGTTGCAGGCGGACGAGTTTCGAGACCGAGTCAGAGGTTACCAGAACAAGCGAAAGGCGGCGTCTTCCCGCGCCGGTCCTCGCCGGCCCTCGCCCGACCGGTGACCAGGCACACCGGAGCTCACCTGAAATCCGTCAACCGGAAAAATCCGCCGTTCCCCGCTGCATGCCCGCCACCTGCTTCATTTTTCTTAACCCCCTGGGAAGACAGCAGCGCGCCTTTTGCTCGGCTCGGCCCGTCTTTTCCCTTTTAATTTTCATTTTCTGAAGAATGAATTTATTGTGGGAGCCGGGCGCTCAGGCGGGGCAGTGGCGGTCCTCCTGTTTCTGGAGCAGACGCGCCTCGGGAGCAATTTGTCGACTCCCCGAGCCTCCCGTCCCCACAAGGGGTCATTAGGGAATTTAATTGCATGCACTTGGCCGGGGTTGTTAGTGCCCGTTCCGCGGGGACTGCACTTTTCCCGGCTCCTGCAGGACGCTACCGACGCGTGAAGACTCCGCGGGGACTTTCGAGATTACCCCGAGATAATTTAAAGTGGAACTTTGCGTAGGTACGCGAGGTGTTGCTGCTCGGCATCTCCGGAATTTCCCAGGATTTCTGTGGGAACGGTGACATGCCATTGCTTGCAGGACGGGGCCCTAAGAATGGGAACTTCTTGGTGGTCGAAATTACGAATATTTGGTCGATCGATAGGCGATCTTCATCTGACTGGTATAATGAATGTCACGCTTTTAAAGGTAAATTTGGTTTGAAGAAATTGCGGTTATTTTTAGTTTGCTTGTAAATGATTTTGAATTTAACTTAGTAGTACCTAATTAGTATTAGTTCAGTATGTAACTTGAAAATATTATTAACTTATCTTCAGATGTTGCAAATAAATTCAATGTTCTTTTATTCTTTTAAACTTATAAATACAAGTAAACTGCCGAAAATGTGGTACTTTAACCATTGCAACGAGGTTAAGGAAATGCGGAAATTTCTCTACAACATGTGTAATTTTTCCTACATATGTACATAGGTATGCCACAGCTCTATATTATACATCATATAATTCACAAAAAATGTAATTGCGAAGGTTTTTCCCAATGAAGAAACCAAAAACTTCATTCTGAAAGGCATAGAAAAATGTTTGGACATGACGAAGCAGTAGAAATTTATTTACTCTGTCGTAGAGGACGAAAATGTTTAAAAGAAATCTTTAAAATTGCTTATCTGCCTATCAAGAAGTTTTTAAAAATTTTGCAAAGCTAGAGCAAACAATCTCTTTAATTTTGGTTATATAATTTGAAATCATGACGTTTTTAGCTTAGTAAGCCCACAATTACTCTTAGAAGAGATTTGTTTGAAGTTGGCTTTTTTCTAATATTATGATAAAGTTTATAATAATTTAATTAGTATCATATTTGGTTTTATTAAAAAACAATAATAAATAATTAAGGAAGTATCAAGGACTAAATTATCTTTCTCTCATTCTCAAAGGTTTCCTTAGTTCAGGGCGTTTGAATATGATGCGTATTAAGTCGATGCTTTGTTTCTAAGTACAAATGAACATAGTATAACAAATACTAATCCCGATGGCATAATTAGCCTCATTTCTTAGGCACTCTGGGCATCCCGGAGTCCCTACGAATTTCCTCCATTTTTCCCCATAGACTTGGAAGTCCATTACTATTGGAATTACTTTAATATTCCGGGAGTGTAGCATAACATTTGTAGTAAAGTACTTTTCGTAATACCTGGGCCCCACAACAAATACCACTTGACAGAAGGAGGACTGAATAAATCAAATTTGCGTGGCTACTTTCTGTCACAAAATAAATTAACACCTGTCGCCCTGATGAATATTTGCTGAGTATGACTGAAATGGTGATGTGGAAGATGAATTGGTCAACATCCGGGCTCAGTCCAGTGTGTAATAGACTCATGAATAATTGTCGAGAATTAATTGAACCTTTTCAGCACCAAGAACAGAATTAATCTAAAAGGGTCATTGTCCCTCCATTACTATAATTGGATAAATCTTTTGAGAAACTCTCGCGGGCAATTGTTTCTTGTTTCCATATATTTTGTATTTTGTGTATTATTTCTGAACTTTGACAGTAAATCTAGAAATTCAGCAATATATTTATTACTTTAGTGCAATAGTATGTACCTTTGAACGTAATTGCTAAATCCCCCATTTCAAATTTCCTCAGTATTTTATTTAAAGCCTTTTCCATTTCATAACTTTTACACCAGTAGGTACCAGGTTTTTCTCGAATATGTTTTTTTTGTCCAAAAATGCAGTACAGCAATGCAAAAAAAATCATCGAGTTCCCTCAGGGTGAAGACCAAATTGTTACTGCAGGGGATAAGTTCTGATTCCATTGAGCTATCGCACATGAAACTCTAATTTAGGAAAACGTGAGGGTAGCCTGGTCCGTTTGTTATTTTTTAATTTCATATTTGATTTGATCCCATTTTGCAAAAAATTTAAAAGCTGAGGGTATTTTACTAATTTGAGAACTGAACCTTTTTCCCCTGATGTGTGGCCAGAACAGTGATAAAGTGGAGCCGAGTAACCGAAATGCTGCATCTATTCGTACTACACCTTTTCTCTTAATTTGAAAATGTTCTATCATGAAATTTCCTGCAGTGTGTTGTTTTGAAACTTAACTCTTTTAAAAGCAGGAACTACCTCCAATTTTATTCGGTTAGGGGGGGAAGGTATATTTTAATATCTTGTTCTCTGAATGGCAACTGCTAGTTTGCGAAATGTTTACAGATATTTCTCTTCTTTCTGTAAAACCAAATGTGTGATTCATTATGGGCTTTAATTGAAGTATTATGTTGAAAGAATCTAGGTTTAACACTTATTTAAACAAGTGCCTACATACATATTATGTACCTGTAAGTGTGCATGAATTTAAGTGAAAATAATGAACAAGGAGCAATGAAACATGGATTTAATTTGTTAAGGAAAGAAGTGAATAAGCAAAAATCTTTTGAAGCGGCAATGAACACACCCTGTGAAGGTATTACAGGTATTTAAGTTATGTTTGATAAAAATATATTTTTGATCGTTCTAGTTTTGAGTCAATCAATAAAAAAAAGATATTTTATGTACTACTACTACTTAGAACGAATACGGTGAAATTATTATTTGCCATATAAAACAATTATTTACACTCTAGTCTTTTCCTTTTAAAAGGAATTTCCTGTTATTATTAATCATTTGTTATTCAAAAAATTGCATATCCAATCACATTAAGTAGGTATACCTACCTAATTTGAGGAGTGTCTGTTTAGGATTGTCTTGTTGGAATCTTTGAATTTTATCCATTTCCGATCTGAGTCTCCACGAGAAGTGAAACCAGCTAGGTATATGAGTAAAAATGTAACGTAAAATTCAGGTAGCTACCTATTTACATTATATAACTATAGCTTACAAATCCTCGTTAGGTGAAATCCACAACAAATTGGTATGTAAAAAAAGTGTCTATTTGCTGAAACTATAGTTTTTAAAACATATTAAGACCAAAGTAAGTACATAGTTATATTGACTTTTTTTCTACAGGCTACGAAAACACTACGCTGTGTGGTGTCTGTATTCAAAAAATCATTCCCACATTTTGAAGACTTAGACAATTTATGAAAACGTATTATGTAAATAGCTACTTTTGAACTAAAACTTCTCATTCATTGCCAGGGCTCACGTAGAGCACTTTGTTTCGCAAAACTAGAAAATAGACTAGACATTTAGACAAAATTGAGGTTAAGTTGGTGTCTCCTTAATGTATAGACACTACTTTTCGAATTTTTGGATAAAATTGAGCTTGAGAAAAGAAATGCGAGCATATCTAATTGAACTCTCCTGTTCGGATCTTTCTGCTGCTCGTCAAAACTCCACGGGCAAATTGGTGAAAACATTTGCTCAAAGTATAACTTCCATTCTCGCTTCCTCGATTAAGGGCATTAGAGAAAAACACGAATTCGTAATTAAATTCAGCTTAAGATCCGCCCAGGAGCTGCTGTCTTGCGAACAATCCGCCGTATGAGCTGCTCCCCGACAGGTTGGCAGATGAAATGACTTTCGAGTTGTGGCGTGTCAAGACAGAAAGAACCGCCGCAAGCGAAGTTCTGACAAAACCCATTAAGTAGCAGCAGCTTGGCTGTGACATGCATGGAGCCCCCCGCGCCCGACGAATCCGATCCGGCATTGGATGGAACTATTCCATAACCGGGACGGGGCTTGGGGCTCCGGGGCCTCGGGAATCGTATCATTTGCAATCGTTCTGCAGGGCGGGTCCTGTGTCAGCAGCGATCGCTGGATCTGGATATAACTACACTTCCGAACTTTCGCTATAAATCACATTAGGAGGAAAAGCGGAGCCGGAAGAGCGACTGCTCGGCTGGGCGGGCAAAAAGTTTGTCAGCGCCAGACAGGAGCGGGACGACGGGCTGCAATCGCTCCGGCTAATTGAAGTTTACCTTCTTAGTCCCGGCGTCTGTCAGAACTCGCAGGACTCAGAACTCAGGGTTCAGGCGGAGTGCAGAGTTCTTGAAACTTATACAAAATTCCCGTCCCCAGAAGGAGAACTTGGGAGCCGTACAGATTTCATGTCAGGTGCACAGGTGAGCCCGCGAGCGGCTCCGACATCACTCAGGCAGGTGAGTTTTCAGCGCACAACTTTGATAAAGGCAATCAGGTTGCGGAAGGTCCGGGAAATTCGCCTGCCACCGCAGCCCTTATTAAATCACGCCGAAGCGCGCCCTGCACGCGAGCCGAATAAACCGCGCTAATGACCCCGCAACCTTCGGGCCACCGCGCGGTCTATTAATTAAGCCGAGCTCCAGAGCCATACTCTAATCGCCCGCAAAAAACTGGCGTAATGAGCTCCCTACGCACGGCTCCCATGAATCATTTTCGTGTGAACTTTTAATTCGGTTCTGGTCTGCCGGCTCGCGAATCGCGGCTCGGACCCTTCCTGCTGCCCACCGCCGCGCGATGGTTAGCGTTTTCCGCAGGCCGGATTTGACTGTCGTTTTCGTGTCTCTGCTCTCGGCCCAGACCCAGACAATGGGCTCGCGTGAAGACACCTCTTTCGCTGCGGGGACGAACGAGTTTAACAGCTTTGCGCTTAATATCGTGATTACGGGCGAAGTAATTCTAATTTGCATTTTGATGCCAGCCCGCGGACCCACCGCTCTCCAGCGGCGGGAAGTTTCTCACGCGAGTCTCGTTCGCGTTTTCCCTGCGAATTGCACGACATGACAGAAGGAAAACCGCGCGGAAATTAAGTTACTTGCGAACATTTCTAATGGCCGAAGCGTGTGTGTTTTGTTCGTCCCGCAATTGACCTCTTGCTGCGAGGCCGCCTCCCAACAGAACTTGAGCTTTTACATCACAGGCGGTTTGTCGGAGATCACTAAAAAATTAATATATTTATCGTTAAACCGAAAACAAAAAGCAAATAAATAAGTTATATTTGATGGTTTTAAACAACTACCATTTTATTTATTATTATTCCAAAAAAAGCAAACAAAAAATTTAATTTTTAAATGTTTTTGTGGTCGAGTAACTAAAAACCAGCAAAAACCAATTTCTAGGAAATGTAGGTAGGTACGCACTTTAACAAATTTGATTGAATTTAACACAAATAGTGTTATTTATGTATATAGTTATGTGCATAATGTTTATTTTGTTAATTTTCAAATTTTTTTAGTTCACCGACAGTGTAATTAAAAAACTAGTTATGACGAGAACGCGTTTAAAGTTTCAGTCATGAAAAACTTATATTTACCTTGACATCCTAATGAGCTATACCGGACCATATAATAGGCCTTCATAAACTGACGCACACCTACACGTGTATGCAACTCATATTTACGTGTGGACACAGAATCTGTTTTTTTGACTTTGTAAGATTTTAATGTTACTTACTAGTTTCGATGAAAATTACTTATATATGCAAAATTCTGTCCGTCTGTGAATTAAACAGATTGTTCAAGGATTTCAATTTATTTTAACTGATCCTCTCATATTACAACTTTCGTACACATTTCTGAATCCGAAGTTTTCGCATTGATGGCTTGAAGCTTCGGATTCTTACTGGTTTACTCAAAAACTTCCACTTTGATTGTAATTATTAAAAAATCTCCAAGTCTTTGAGTTTCGCAGTTTGAAAGTTGACAGCTCTTTGCGCCGTGACTTCGTTACTCCGGCATTGCAGGAATCAAAACATACATCACGAGTCTTATCGAAATTTACGTTCCGTTCACGTTTATACCGAATATACATAAAAATGAATAAATTATGATGGTAATAAAAATACTCCCAGTCCCCCCTATTTCCCTAAAATTCGAGAATAATTCAGGAAAGTTTTCCTTTCATAAACTTGACATAAAGTTTATTAAATATTCTGTGAAATTGCCTCCAACGAACTCCATTAATATTTTATGTGTGTTTGCCTGAACTTTGGCAATTGATCCATCCTCCAGCAAGGAAAATATTATCCGAGGCGAGCATCCACTCGCGCCGGCCCCGCCACACATCTTGCGGAAAAACTTCAATCGAACACACATTTCACTGCGGGGCTTGCAGGACCACCGCCGGGGAGCGTTCTTCCTGTTTTTTTCCAGCCCTCCTGGTCCTTTTTTCGGCACTTTTTGTACCCCGAACAATTCCCAAAAAGCTTCTCGAACTAGCGGCGAAGCACTTAAGGAACTTGGTCCGCAGTCGAAAAGATAAATAAATCTTCCCCAAATAGGAGATTTCCTATTTTCACCAGCCGTTCAAGTTGCGCTGCAGCCTCCGCTGGGCAAATAAGGGCCAGAACTTTTCCACCGCAGCCGGGAAAAAAGGGTCCTCCACAATGCACCTCGCCTGAGTGGGTCTTGATGCGAAAGTAATAGATGCAGCCGGCACAGATCCGACGGCCCTTATCCACTTAGCCTTCAATAGACCCAAAATCCGATGAAGTTTCCGTGTTTCGGGGCGAAGTTCCCCATTTTAATCGGATGACGCCGATAATGAAATGAAGAGGGCGGAGGGTTCCTATGGGGGCGCCGCGGAACATTGCGAGCTGGTCGTGGTTTGGCGCGCTCCTTGCACGAGGTGTCTGCCAATTTGAAAATATGTTTTTATGTAGAGTAACTGAAGTGGGCCACAAGCACTCGCTCCTGGGCAGGGCTGCGGACTGATGATGGAAAATGCGGAGCTCAAAGTTTTGGCAGGATATCGGCTTAGAGGAATTTAAGGCTTTGAAAAGGTTGATGACGTGCTCAATTAACTTTAGCGAAATTATATGTTTTATATGCTATGATACAAATATAAACCTCAATTAAAAAAACCTTGATTAATGATGCATAACTTGCCGGTAATCCTTTAGATTCAACAATTAGTTATATACATATAATAGTAATAGTGGACCATTCGATGTGGAGTTAAAATCAGGGACTGTATGATTATGATTAAAAAAATAAATAATAATAATAATCATGTAATACTAAGAAATGATTTTTAACAGACTTGGAAAAAAAGGAGGCTATCATTCTGAAGTATACCTGTTTTGTGTTTGTTTTTTTTACTTTTCTACTCTTTAAAGGAAGGAAGTTAATGAAATGAGTTTTATTTTAACAGTCACAAAATAAAAAATTAGGTTTACTTGATACCTAATCCTTAACGAGCGATCGAATAATAATCTGATCGTTTTCGAGCGATTCAAAATTAGAGAATTATTTGGTCGAAAACGAAATTTTATTCAATCTAAGTAAGGCTAAAAACCTTCCTAGTTGATTTTAGTTTAGTATAAGTACATAGGTATTGATGAATTTTTCGTTTTAAATGTCAGAAATAATCATTATTTTCGCTTTCTAGTACCTACAAATATGGTTCGTTTTCAATAGATTGCACATAAAAATAGCTTTCGGTAGTATTATGTAATAGATGCTTTATTTTGTTAGTGAGAATTTTGAAAATTCAGTGCTTTTTATTCCATGTTTTGCAAATGTGAATTAAACACCTTAGATTTTTATTATAAAACACTTAGAGCCAAAGTATAATTAATAGATAGTAGATACAAAATCAATGGTCTCAAATACCTTTTATACTAATTTTCAGAATTGATTCGAACCTATGTTGGATCCTCTATATTAAGTTTTTAAATTTCGAAAGGCGAATTCGTAATTAACGCCTCTAAAAGATAACAAAATTTCAATGTTAATTATGTATAAAGTAAAAACTATTTTTTTTAAGTATCAATGCCTAAAGTTTGCTTTAATATAACCTTAAAAAACCATTAAGCTCAAAAATGCTAAAAGTTAACTTTAACTAAACAATATTAAAGAAAATTTACACTGTTTTACAAGCACTAAAAGTATACCTATATCTACATATATAGAGATATCAACCATTAAAAATATCTCTAGCTTCAGGCAACAACAAGACCTGGGAATTACATAAAATCAGAACTGAAAAGTTTGACTTATAAATATTTTGAATCGAATTTTTCGGAAAGTGCATTCGACAGACAACACTTTTTTGTAGATTTTAAACTCCTGAGCCCAACGAATAATTCTTCTTAGTTTCATCGAAAGTCGTGAGGTCCATGTCATCTTAACGTAACCTTCAAACCTTTGTGGCGATACTTGGAGCTGTATTTGACAAAAATCTTAAGTAGAAAATTGCTCCTGACACCTTGAGCTGCAGTTTAATACGTTAAATCACCCTCGAGACCGAACCCTGTGCCAGGGGAGCCACATGAATCCATTAGGAGCTCACGCATCGCTCCAGCCCAGCAGCCTTCGAACTTTGCTCGCTCTTTGCCAAGACGAAACTTGGATCCATTCTAACTTCATAATTGAGTTTCATGAGTTTGCTGTAATCTTGTCTACCAAAATATAGGGCCGAGGAGCTCTAAAGACACGACTGCCGGGGGCTTCGTGTGAAAACAGCGCCCCACAAAGGGCTCTTTTTGCCACTATGAATTTATTTTTAATTTGAACGGCTCCCGGACGAGGCCCCACAAAGCAGCTCGCACGTGAACATTCAATCAGCGATAATAAAATCTGCCCGGCCGGGTGTCGCGGGGCCGCCGTAAATAAGGTCCCGTCGTCCTCCAGGGCCGGATAATGTGTGCTTCCCCAGCCGAAGATAAACAATTTCCTGACCTCCATCTTTGAAATATGCGACTTCAGATACGGCGAATAAATTTCTTGTAAAAGGTGTAGCATCCGAGAAAAATATTGCGTTTTACCCTTTTCCCCGGCCAGAGACGTGAAAGTTTCTTCCGCCAACTGGCCCGGGGCCGTGGGCTGGCTCCCAAAATGATACCTGAAAAGGGTCCTGTCATGATTGATTCCTGCTCCAGCACCCCGTGCAGCTTTAAATGCCTCAGTTGATGCTCATTTAACGGAAGGCTGAGTATTTTAATATCGGGAATTTAATTTCTCGTCACAGCTGGATGAAAGGGCTGACGAGCGAGAGGAGCGCCTGCTGCCTGCTGCTCCTTTTCGGGATTTGAATCACAACGAGGAGCCGCCAGCAACAAAAGGGCTGTAACTGGGTCAGGAGTGCTCGTGTGACTCCCGTGCGGGTGGGTTCAATGAAATTCTTATCACGACCGCTTTATCGTCAGATTTTCGCAAATGAAGACGAAAATATTTGGCACTGCGGGTAATGTACGTATATTACGAAAATATTAGCGCCCCTGGGGGGGTTTAAGGGCTATGCGTGACTGACTGCACAAGGAATGCCCTAGGAGCTGCCCCAAATAGCTGCCGTGCAAATTGACTTTCAAGGGCGGATGTAATGAAATTAAAGTTTTCAATTACTTCCGGCTGAGCTTCTGCTAGCAAATGGACCACTCTCTGTGGGGAAGGTGAGTATTTTTTCTTTAAATACAAAAAAGGTGGTCCGTCCCATTTTGATCCATTTCTATCCTGGCCCTCTAAGTTTAGTTTAGGCTTTATTTATTTATTTCAAATATTTAGTAGCAGTATCAAAGGTATCAATTCTTAGAAACTGAGGAATGTTTGAGCTTAATTTTTTCAATTGGAGTTATTTTTTAACTCTACCTAATGCTTTGCAAACTTTGGGTTGACTTGAAATTATTATTTACAAGATTGCCCGCTTCCAGTGTTGCTGGGAATTGTAAAAGGTATAAAATTATTCGGTACTTTTCAAATCTTAAAAATACAAGGGAAAGGGTGCAAATGCGTAACTAATTTAAACGAGTTTAGCGTAGTCCAACAAGATTTATGCATGCACAAACTACAAGACCAAAATAAGGGTCCTAACTTCTTCGGCTTATCTATGGTTCCGTGAAAACCACCTATTTGGAGCCCTCGCAGAGTGTCCATAAATATAGACGTTTTCTGCTGGGCACACAATTTATCACCCTCTTCCGCCGTCTGCCAAGGGTCGCTCCTGCCCCCGTCATCTGGGGCACCCGCATTATAAAAATGCTTAATAAATTACTTACCTGAGCAAACTTTATTAAATTATTAGGAAATTCGCGTGCTACGCTGCATGCCATATTTAAAATTCCAGAGCTATTCAGGCAATCGAATTGCGGCAGCCATCGCAGCGCATAGCTCGAGCTTTCACTTGGTTGCTATATAAACACGGGGCGGTCGGAAGCGGCGGGGCGCGGACCCGACTCCTTGCAGAGCTCCATTTCCCAGTGGAGCCCCAACAATTCCAGGAAAGCTAAGTAGGGTAAGTTTCCTTATTGTTTACGCGTCGGAGGATTATGTGGAAAGTGCACCGAGGGGCGGGGCTGGTTGGAATTTTCTTAAGGTCCCTGCCCGCAGGTAACTAACCCCCGCCCGCGCCCACAAGGAAAATGTACGGCCGCTCTGCGTTGGAGGAGTGTACGTCGTTTAGGGACTTCGAATTGTGGGCCGGGCGCCCCCTTTTCTATTTACCTTGTTGTGTTTCTAGATTACATTTCAGCTTTTTCGTGTTCAGCTCCTGTGCCTTATCTTTTTTCGAGGGTGTCTTGCTCTTTGTTTGTTAACAGGTGGTTTGACAGCCTCTTTATTTGTAGGGCTCTATGTACACTGGGACACGTCCTCCACTAGTTCCTGTGTGCCACTGGGGCATTCTTTTATTTTCATGAAAGGGGGTATAAATTGTAATTAAAGGCAAATATTTGGATTTACTTTTCGGTATTTGTCCAGTGGCTGTACTTGTTGCGCCCACAACAGCTCGGCCCTTACGAGATAGTCGAGAGCCTCCCCTAGGTGGTATTCTGTGAGTTATAACTCAGTATAGAAAACGATCGCCGGTATAACAACCCTATTCCAAATGTCTTTAAATAATAAGTCCTTTCTTAAATCCTTCCCAAATCCAATCCAGAAGTTATCAAAACTATCATTGACACACAAATTGTCTGCTATGCAAACGCCTCATTTTTGTTCAAGGCTACTTCACTATTACAAATTTTCCTTGAGTTTGCCCCTTTTGTTATTGAACGCTTTCGAAAGCAAACTATGAGCCTTTCAGAGTTTTCTTTAGAATCAGAAGGATGTAGATTGCAAAGGGAAGTAAAACTACAGGGAATCGTTTTTGTGAATCTAAATAAAAATTCGTGTTTATTTCACTCATATTCATTTCGTTTCATGAGAGAGAATAAGAAGCATTAATGAAAGATAGACAATATTTAATGAAAAAAATTCCCCAACTCCTTTTCTCGACTATATGTATATGGAAAATATTACTTAAGAGAGTTTGGAAAATTCAGTAGGAGGCGAATAAATAATTTTAGTTAATGAAACACAAGGAATTTCTAAGAAGACGCTAATAGGTAAATTTTGATTACGTAGCATACTCTATTTAAGACAATGTCATTTTCTTCATCTTGCAGTTGGAATAAAATTAAAAAATTCCCTAATATAAATGTAAGAAGGTGTGTTTGTGTATATACATTCATACGAGTATATAGCTTATGAGTTCCCGAATCATAAAATAACATTCAATATTACTTAAAATATAATTTTATTTTATTTTAATTGAAAATCTACGTAATGCGAATCGCATGACTCATAAAGATATAAAAATTTTCAAATGAGGGATTCAACGAAAGAATGAAAGCAAAAATAAAAAGAAAAACAAGTATTGACAAACGGGGGCCACTTCCTGCTAAATAATTTCCTAAATGCTAATGCCCCAGAAATAATCGAGCTTCTTGGCCGCAATCTTCTTTGAGTTTTTATTTCGTATAGACATGTTGCGTTATTACTTAAGAAAAAATGTTTAATTACTCAACACGCCCACGACGTCTCATCGCCATCAACCCCATAAGTCCCCCGAGTTTTGTTCCCGTGAAATTGCGGAGCATCTTTTGGGGCGCTCGGGCTTGGCACTGGTTCTGGTTCTGGTTGATGCCGGCGCATTTGGACGTGACCGTGGTGTGTGTGAGTTTGGTCCGTCCACGCCGGGCGGCATTAACTCTCTCCACCGGGAGCAATGAAAAATATGCCAAAAAATTGAAGACAGTAAAAGCCCGGTCTGCTTTCTTTGGCGCTAGTCGAGGAGATGGAGCTCAAGGCGAAGCTCTGATGGGACTCTAAGGGGAGCACGAGGCACTTCGGATGTGTGCAAAGTTTATTATCTGGCCGGGGGCCAAATATTCCATTTGGGCGCGGGCCGGGGAGGGCTGAAAGCGGATAAAATAAATTATTTTTAATAAAGTAGAAAAGCCGAGGTAATGGTTTGTTAACAACGCAAATTTTCCAGATGCCTTCTATGTGGAATCGAACAGCCCTTTCCGGCTAACCCCTCTCGCCGATTTTATTTGTTGCTCCTGGAGGAAGACAAGCCCGACTTTATCTGGGCGCAATATTTTAGTGCTCAGTGGTGATAGCCCTCACTCCACAGTTCGTCCTCCGAGGTCCGTGGGGCCCAGGCCTCCCTTTTCTTAGCCTAATCGGATAAAGAACCTCAGAGATGTGCTGCTCCGCAACTGGGGCGGAAGCTCTAAACCTCAAATGTAATCCCTGCTTACATGTTTCCACTATTCATCCAATTCCACCCGTTCTCCGGGCTCTCCCCCGGGAAGCAGGCTGTAGAACTTTCCCGATTTCCGGGACCTTGTCCCTGCATGCAGGACGGGCTTCTTACATATCTTAAATCATGTCCGCAAATCCGTCTCCAGCCACCGTACACGTGCATCCTCGCCGGCGAGCACGTTGGCTCCGTTCGTTTTTGCAGGTCCCCGCCGCCACCGGCTTTTGTCGCTGCATCTTAATCTAGGCTTATTTACCTGAAAACTGAAATTCGCTCATTTCTCTCGTTCCAGAAAAAACCATAAAAATCCAGCGTGGTCAGACTGCGGTCCTATCGTGTCCGATCGACGTGAAAACATGCGGCGAGCTCCACTCGCTCAACTGGTTCAAGGGAGACACCCGGATCGCCGTCCGGCTCGGGAACGGCACGAACATAGCCGCAGATTACAGAGACAGGTAAGTTACAGTTTGCGATGTTGAACGACCGTTATCAGGGCTCCGGCTCACGTGCCAGAGCCCCCCTCCCCCCACGGCCCCATCGGCCCCTTTTATTCGATTTCTCCCTTTGCTCCACTCGGGCCCTTGGGCGAAATTGCTGGGTGAAGAGAGTGGCAATGGCCTGGAAGTGGGCGAGTTTGTTCAAATTTTAATTTTTCTATTCGGGAATCAGTGGGACTCTAGCGAAGAAGGCGGGAATGACCACAGATATGGGACATAATCCTGTCTACTGGAATTTAAAGCCAAATGTTGGAAAATAATCATGTCTGCTGGAATTTTTATTAATACGAATAATACTCAGAGTCTTAATATCATTTTGAACACAATTTTATAACAGGTCAACATCCGAGATACCCTAATTGTCCAATTTATCGTAATTCAAAGTATAAACTTTTTATTGTACCAAAATATCTATCAAAATAAAGGTTTCCATTCGAATTTTTATTAATATTGCTAAGAGCCATAAAATAATAAGAAGAAATTGTGTTATGTTACCTTATCGAGTCGTATTTTAATAGGAGTAGTTCACAAGTTTATTTTTGTTTATATTTTTTTGAATTAACACATTTATGTCGATTATGATTATTAAGATAATATTGGCAATGATTCAAGTGGCTGTCTTGAATCTTAAAGTAAGACTTCCATTAGAAACAGCCCCAAACCCCACAAAAATGATCCCTTTGGTTTCATGCACGAGGTTAGCCAACTCGTTTGATAACCAAAATGAAGGCAATTTCCATTAAAGCACTTACCCTATGGCCTATAAATTTCTGAGATCAATACATTAGCCCGGCCGCAAACAAAGCTCTTGTCTCATTAGAATTCCGAAGGATCCATGTACCCCTTAGTCTCGACCGAGGTGCCCACATACAAGTAAGAATGTGTCGTACCAGTCGAGTTCCTTAAAATCTCTCACTAAATGCTTAATCTTCCATTTAATTAATTAATTTAACACAAGGTCATCGCCGCCTCCTCGTGCTCTTAAGGTTCCTCACTTAATTGCTTCAAGAGTGTATTAAGCCGGCACAAAGACGGTTCTTAATGAATATCACCAAGTCAAAACAGGTAATTATCAAAAGTTATCTGGAGAGGCCTCGGATCCTACCCAGAAATTGGCTGTGTTTTGTCTGTTGGTGTGGTATAATGTTCGGTCGGTTTGCCTGGCACTAGGGAAGAGAAGTTGCCTCTCTCTAGATAAATTTATCGCATTTTAAAAATAATTACGTAAATTATAATTTAAATTAAATTACATTATACCTACCTTAATTAAAATGTATGGAAAAAAGTTGTATTCAGTTTTAAAATAAATCAGAATTTGTACAAGTTCCCAGTGAAGTCAAATAAATACAAAAAATAATTAAAGAAAAAGTGAAGCACTCTCAAAATACTTGATCTTTTAATTAAGAAATAATTTTACCTTAATGCGGTCACTAGTTTTTAATAACTTTTAAAATCTGACAACTTTATGAATCAGTAACTCCGAAAACAGTCGTGTGAACATTTTTGGACGTAGGTACAATATTTTATACACATACATATATACATATATAGACTTGGTTGATTTTAATGTAGAAAGGATTAAGAACTTAAACATTTTTCTGGAAAGTATAGTAGGAAATTGGTGGTAATGAAAAAGATTATTTCCTAATATGTTTAATATAAATGGCAAGTAAACGCTTGCAATTCTCTCTGTACCACACAATAATTACATTAAATTTAAATAAATTTTTATAAATGTATTGTAAACTAATTTAGCTTAGACAAAATTTAATTGATCTGTAATCAGGTCTTGCCACTAGATATGAACGAGTTATTGATTTTGGTCTATCTAACATATACCCTGGTGGACAAAATAATAGGTGTGAACACCGGAAGTAGCCTCGTTAATAAAATTTGTTTATTAAATCATCTCATTTCGCTTATGTTGTTTTACCGTTATTTAACCTATGGCCTCAATAAAGAAAGAAATTTATTTTAAAATTTCACAAAATCCTTTAAAAATGCTATGATTTTACAAGCACACCTATTTTTTTGTTCAGCTTTTTACTGCATTAAGTGACTTATTGTGCTGCTAATGTCAAGAAAGAAACTTACTTACCGTGTTATTGATGCATGTTTATTAAATTGAGGCTATGGGATAAATAACGGTAAAACAACATAAGCGAAATGAGCTGATTTATTAAGCAAATTGTATTAACGAAGCTACTTCCGGTGTTCACACCTTTTATTTTGTCCAGCAGTGTATATTGTTCAGAAATAATCGAGAGGCTGCTAATATAATTAATAAACTAATCACAACTACTCCTACTGTCATTACAGGGTGTCGATAAAGTCGGGCGACGGACCGACGACCAGTCTGATAATAAACGCCATAAAAATATCCGACGAAGACGTCTACACGTGCGACCCTACGTTCTTCATACCGCAGGAGACCTGTGAGTCATCCGGAGGGTATCGGATAGAACTGATCGTAACTGGTAAGCTCTTCTGAACCTAACTAACCTGTAAACAAGCATTCACCTGTAAATTCTTTATCTATAAAATAATCCGTTATCACAAAGAAAATGAATGCATAAATTGTGAGTCAGCGAAAATGCCCGGTAATATAACTGTTCCCTTCCTAAATATGCTCCCCAAAGTCGTCCAACAACTAAGCAAGGTCACTCTCTATAAACTTTCAGTACCCCCCGCAGAGGTCGTCATGCTCGACGCTAAGGGCGAAAAAATCGGGAATGGGTCCGTCTACGGGCCCATGCAGGAGGAGCAACTTTTAACAGTAACCTGCGTGGCGAGGAGGACTCGTCCCCCACCGGACATGGCGTGGTACAGGAACAACAAAAGAATAACAACCAGTAAGTAGCCCTCTATCAAACACCGCTCCCCCCATCTTGGGCCCCGCAGGAAACACATATCGAAACTATAACCTCTGAAAGGTGCTATTAAACTTGCTGGGAAAACACAGAATAGAAATGTCCTCAAATATATTTTGGGAAAATCGCTCGCAATCTCCCGGGCACCATACATATTTGAAATTGAAATGGAAAATCAAAATTACCAATGTTAATTTATTTGGGGAAATATCGCTGGCGCGAACCATTAAATGAATATTTTGTTAAATCTGCAAGCGGAACAAATACGACTCGTTCGTTTACAAAGGAAATTGGCAAATACCTGAATCAAGTTTAACAGAGGAACAAATAAATAGTGATAATGTATTAAATACACGACACCGAATTGATTTGCACTATTATGTGTAGGTACATAGTGGGAAAACTGTCGACAAATATTAGAATATTTGTAAAACCCCTAGAAAAGCAGCTGAATTATTTATTTTAGTTTATTAAAATGATTCTGCACAAATATATCGCTTAGAATATTAATGCTTTTATAATTTATATGACACTTTGCTTTTGTTTTGGGCTTGAAACAAGAATTTTGCACCTTAGCAATAATTTTTTTTCCAGTTTTTCCGCTTGGTTAAATGTTTTCCTAATTCGGTTTCAATTCGATTTGTCTTCGTGAATATCTATATATTAAATCAAGTTTTTATATGATACAATTACATAGTTCTAAAACTTTTTTTGTGGATTACCAGATAGAAAAAGCAATATCACTATTTTAGAATACATGGGGCTGAAAAGTGAAAAAATCCTTATTTTGGCCATTTTATTATTTAAAATTTATTAAAAAATAATGGGATGGCATGTTAACTTGAAATATGTATGTGTGTGTTAAAATAAGGCTTAAGCATTAACTGTACTAACATATAACATCGGTTATTTAAAAGGTCTATCAAGATTTGTTTATTGAGATAAATTTTCATGACAAACTTATTCCATAAGCAACATTTTAAAATAGTTTATAATTTATGTAGATAGTTAGGCATTTGAAATTTTATTTGAGCTGTGTTTAAAATTCGTTTGATAACTCGTTATCTTTTAAGAACTTTTTGGCTTTTTTTACATTCGAACTCCATGTTTCTCGAAAACGTGACTTGTGCAATATTTTCATTTTTAGAACCATAATCTAAGGGGACAATTCTATAAAATTAATCTATTAGATATTGGAGGGAGATCAGTGTAATTATTTAAATATAGTCATTTAATTTGACTATCATTCACAGTCTGGCCTCATAAGCTGCTACAGCGTGCCCTTCAGGTAACCTTAAGAATTCGAGGAATCTCTGCGAAGCACTTCGTCAGGGAGAAATCGGCCTTCAGTAATAATTTTCCCGAGGGCACTGCAAGCCCAGTTAGAGTAATTACGGCGACATTACGCCTGCTTTCCGGCCCCATTCGCCCCAAAATCGAAGCAGAAAAGCAGCAACTCGGGTTCATTAAAAGGAAAGTGGGGCAGTGCTCCGCCTCCTCGAAGGCCAGCGGTCTAGGGATTAATTCTATCGCATAGTTTTCACCTCCCCCCAAACGGCAACTAACCGCTGTCCCGCGCGAATCCCCGAGCTGGTGTTCTATAATTCAGCCCGACAATGACCCGGCCAGGCTGGCGGCACTCAAAAGGACTTTCCATTTATCTGTTGATGGAAAAAAGGGCAAAATTAGGGTAATAAAGGGATGAATACAAAATTCCTCTTTTAATTTTTTCGTAGCCGCCGTCGTCCTCGTCGTCGTCGTCGTCCTCGTCCTCGTCCTCCTTGGCTTTCACTCCTGTCGGTTGTTCTTTTGTTGGAGCGGTGTTCCCGTCGACAGAATGCCCTTTATCCTATAGGGAGCGCTTTCATTAAGTGCCCTTTGAAGATGGGCCCCATTCACGGCGGCTGCGAGCGTTTCGGCGGGTGGACGGGCGCGCCGAAACGAGTCTTATTATTCAGGCCCTTCTGAGTGATGAGGTGATCACGATTGTCACCTTTATCGCCACCCGGTCCGGCCCCCGGTCCCTCCTTGGATGCCGCCCTCCGCTGTATATCCAATTTCAGTTCCGAATCCGTTTTTTGCCCCGCAGCAATCATCATCAGGACGGCTCTGAATAGGGCGAATGCAGGCTATTACCAATCCTCGTTTCGCTGCCTTTGTGCCGACGCGTCCGAATCAATCCATTGTCAGTCTTGCCTTTTTCAGATACGCCGACGGTGAAGGAGGAGGACGGCGACCTCTACACCTCTTCGCTGGAGTTGGCGCTGGAGCTCACCCGGCACGATCTGAGGAGCAAATTTGAATGCCGCGTAATTACGGATTCCCTCAGCCACTCGGTGTCGACCTTCTTCGAGCTGGAGCTGCACGGTGAGTCCACGAGCCCTAATTAATTCCGAGATCTAGTCGTAGTCAATCGTTTCAATTTCCGCAGTCCGTCCAACGCAGATTGCCATGACCGGCCTGGAGAACCACACCGTCCAAGGACAGGACGTCCTCGCAACGTGCAAGGTGAGTCCTCGCAGCGACGAATTAACGTCTAATTTAATCGGGTTTTAAGAAAGAAGGCGTAATTCAACCAATATCTTTTTGACCACTTTAGATTAAAACATATAATATAGAGCAATTTTGTTTTTGAGTACCTAATTTATGTTTTTATACAAATTAATCTGGAAAAACTAAAATCTTCAAGAATACTTACTCTCTTTGAAGAGTGAGTATCAGCACCAAATTTGTTAAAGCACAATGCGTATTTAATTTAATTTAAAGAAAATACACAAAAAAATCTTTTTTTTTCTTGTAGGTGTTGGATTTTGAACACCATATTTCGAAAATTTTTGAATTGTCATTAAAAAATAAAGGTTCGTCGTAGAAGTCCGTAACTTGGCTTAAATGATGCTTACCTTAATAGCCCCTTGTTAACATGTTGGCGAACAAGTGTGCGCTTGTCATGTTCTTTATTCGCCATTTATTACATACCGTATATGTGGGTTTTTAAATACTATCTAGACGTAAAATATGTGTTAATCAAAAGATCTCATATAGTAGAATCACTCCATTTTCTAAATTTCAATTTCTAGTTCTTTGAAAGAATTTTAGTGGCAGAAAGTTTCAATTGATATTTATATTAGTATGATTGCCGCCGCGGTGCGACGCGGGGACTGTTTAAAGTCTGACACAGCCATTGCGCGGCGCATCTCAATAAATCAGGAAGTAACGAACGACAAACAACTAAAAGCACTTCGCGCGCTGGAAGTGGCCAATTTTACCCCCTTGAAGTGGGGCTTTACCACGTATCTGCCCAGTGACGCCGTAAATCATATTATTTCAATTTTCACTTCAGCAGTTTAGGTTTCGCGTTCATGGAGCTTCCGCATGATAAAAGTAGGCCACACGAATGAATAGCGCTGCAGGCAGTGGCGGATTTACCAGGAAGCAAAGGAAGCAATTGCTTGGGGCCCCGCTTGGACAGGGGCCCCAAAAATTGAAAAATTTTGAAAACAAATTCGGAAATTTGAAAAAAAAAATAGAAAATGCAAAATGAAAAAATCCATGTAAACAATATCGATTATTCATTGTAAATCACATGTAAATCACTAAATCCTGTCTCTAACCAGGGTTTCGGTCATAAACCCTGAAAATTAATTCCAAAAATTTTACCAGAGGTCCCCATATTTCGTCTTTAAAATTTTGTCAGTTCTGACAATTCTGACTTTTCTGCTTTGTTTACGTTGATTTATTAGATTTATTGGTGATTTAGAGGTGAATAAATGTATCTGAATCTGAACCTTCAATTCAACAATTTGCGACTGAGAAAAGTAGAAAAAAGTTGTAATTTAGTTAGTAAATTATAAGTAAACTGAATAATATATTGATTTTGCAAAATTAACTGGTTATTTATTATTTTTAAAAAATGAGTGGGGGGGGGGAGGGTTAATGTTGGAATGAGGGCCCCAAAAACCTGAGGTTGCTTGGGGCCCCGTCATAGGTAAATCCGGCACTGGCTGCAGGAGCGCCCATGGGGCCCAGGGGCAATTTCCCCGACCTGCAGTCTACTGCTCAGAGCCAAGTGGAGCATAATCAAGACCGAAATGCTGAGGATCGGCCTGCAACGGATTTGCATGCGGAAAAATGCATGCAAACACAAAACGGGAGTCATCTGGGCACTAAAAAACAGATTATTAGCTTTGGCTGGGCTAATAGCAGACACGTTGTCTTCTTATTTTCTTATCAAAAAGTTCGTGTCGCAAACTTCGATATTGGCTTACATTTCTATCATGAAGTTAACAAAAAAAATTATTAGGATTAATTACGATAATTTTATTCCTGAGAATAATTTTTTTTTCTTTTCAAAAAATATAAAGAAAATTCTTTCTGTTCTTTTTTAAATAAATCCATAATAATGAATTCAGGGAGAAAAAAAAACTATTTTTTAATCGATCCGTTTTAGAATTATGTTGTAGGTTTCTGAATTTCTTTTTGAAGCATAACTTTCAAAGAAGGGCCTTAGAACATGAAAGTTTTAGTTTTAAGTATGATATTAAAGAAATAAAATGAAATAAATAAAATACGTGTTATCAAACTTGAGAAAAATACCTTTAAAACTTCCTTAAATAAAACATATAAAGCCAATAAAGCCGAGCATGCGGACCTGCGAGCGTAATAAAAGCGTATTCGCCATTCATATTTGAGGACTTGAGAAATCGTAGGTAAGGTACTTCCATTTTATTACGGGCTGCTCTTTATGGCCAGAGAGCATGCAGGTAATATAACTCTGAATTAAGATTCAAAGAGCTTATTGATTTCGTATTTTCATAAGAAAATTCATCAGCTTTTTATTAAGGCTGAGAGGAGTCGAGAAACAGCTAAATCCACGTGTCTTAATCATTATTTTGTGAAAAGCTTTGATCCTGAAAAAATGCTTTTAGTCCGAGAGGCGACTGCATTAAATGGCAGTGCATTTATTAAAGGGCAAACACTTTTTGAAAAAATAGTATTTATTTAGACAAAAGTCGCCATGAAACCCCTAATCCCCAGCAAGTCCCTTCATAAGGCAACTCTCTTTTGAATTTTCAAGAATTCTATGTAGTTGCTTTAACTTACTTATTAAAGGACGATTTTAGTACCTAATTAAAGTCTGAACTTCCTACTATTAGGATAAAGTAGGTTGCCATTCCTCAGCCCACTTTAAATGCTGGCAACCGTCTCTTCAATTCCAAGATTAAGGGTTGCCTTATGAAGGGACTTGCTGGGGACTAGGGGTTTCATGGCATGACTTTCTTAGGCCTAGAAATGGGAAGAGTTCCCATCCTTATAATTAAAGCGGGCTCTCACGGCGCGGCGGGTTGCTATGCTCTAGATGACAGGTTCCAATCCCATAGAAATATTTTGTGAAAAAGCGGGTCCCAATATCGCGACCCGCCATACAGAATTTTTCGTTATATGAGATGAGGCTTCTCGTTATTTAGAAGTTCATTTTTATGTCTAAATAAATACTATCTTTTCAAAAAATGTTTGTCCTTTAATAAATACACTGCCATTTTATGCAGTCGCCTCTCCGCCTATTTATTTACATAATTAAAGGATTGTGTTTTTAAGATATAAAAGATGTAACAACAACAATAAAGGGCAATACTACATAAACTCTAACAAAATGCAAGTTCAAAACTACTTCTTCTCATTCCAGGTAATCGGGGCCATCCCAGCTGCTGATGTGACGTGGCGAAATGACACCGAAGAAATGTACCGTGATTCTGGCAAAGGCATAAGCATCGAACAAGAAACGGTGAGTGCACCTCCCACTCCTCCGCGACTTATGCTAAACGGTCTTAATATTTTGCAGCATCTGCAAGACGACGGCACCATTACCACAGTCAGCAAATTGCATTTTAAGGCGACACGCTTTGAAAATGACGTTACATTCCACTGCGAGGGTGAGAATGAAGTGATGCGAAAAATGCGAGAGAAGCCAATCCATGCATTCCAAACGTTGGATGTTTTGTGTGAGTACGGCGGTTACGATTGCCGCACTTTAAATAACCACCCTGTGCCCATGACCACTCGGTCCCTTTTATGGGAAATGTAAACGGAAAATGATGAAATTAAAGCAAATAAATGGGAAATAAATTGAAATATCATAACGGCTTTGAAAAGCGAAAACTGAAAAATTCATTAATTTCAGCGGGGACAGGCGCGTATGTTTCGTGTGATAATTCGAGCTATGTAAATTTTTTGAATCCGATAGATTTTCATTTGCTGTTCGCTTTTTTTTCAATTACCACTGATTAAACTGGTATCGCTTCCACATGCGTACCGCGGAGATGTAATTGCGAGAATAAATCGGATTTAATCAAGGATATATCGGGCAATATTTCGCCTAAACATGGCGCACAGAGGAAATTAATACATCATCATACATCATACAGAGAGGAAAACACCCTCGCTCATAATTCGACATGGTTTCGTTGGTTGCGCTGCAATATTTACAATAAATTACTGTTTTAGCCTTAATATTATTACGTATTTTCAAACTCTATAGATGTTAATTGAATTGTTTTATGTACATTTTCGGTTTCGATTATGAGTCGAATTTAAGAACAAATAACTTATTCGTATGTTATGATTGTTTCCAAAGTTCAGGCAATTACTGACCTAATTTTCTTGAAGCCTTAACCTTAACCTAATGTTGCTTTTTTTTATAATATATAACTATAATAATCAATCTTAATTTGCAATATGCTGGCGTCCAGAAATAGCATTCATTTATTTTGCATATGTTTTCTATTGCAGATCCACCTGTGGTCCGCGTGTCGCCGCCCAGTCTCGTGGTCAGCGTGTCCGAATCTGTGCTGCTGCAGTGCGAGTACGAGGCCAATTCGGCCGCACTTTTAAGTGTTAAGTGGTAAGTGTAAATTTGCTTAGAAATTTGCCGATAGCTTAAATTAAGTTGATGAAGATAAATGGAGGCGCTAAGTGCAGGCGGCCGCAGACGAGTGGTGCTTTTTGTCGGACATCTCGCCCGCCGCCGACGGGGTGGAGCGCTAATTTCGCGCGTAACAAAATTAAACCCAAATCCAAAAATCCAGCCGTGTCAGATGTGACGGCCCGGCGCGATGCAGTTTGCCATTGGTAATGGAATTCGGACGAAACTCCATTTCGGGCCTAATTGAATTTTTCAATGGTGCGATGCTGGCAGGTCCAGCGGCCGGGATGTGCATGTGGATTCAAAGCAAATGCAGCCGGGCAAATTTGGCAGCCGGCATCCTCGCATATGTGGAGGCCCCAGTCCGGGGGTTGTGCGGAGGCTCGGTGGAGCTCACTCAATGCTCGGTCTAATCATCAAAAACCACAACTAATTAAAAACAAATATATGCCTAGGTGAATTAGTTTCACGCTCTCCATTCGTAACGGCAGCTGGCTCTGGGCTGCAGGGCGGACGGGGCTGAAATTGTGCAAAACCACGGCAGGGTGGTTCTATTCAGTTCACTCGGACCTTTGTCGAGTGGAACTAATTTACAGAATCCTTTTGCGCTCCGGAAATCAATTCGGAATGTACTGCGGTGACCGTCCTTGTTATGTTGTTTTTTAATGAACTCTGGCATTAACGCATTTGTTCGGGTTTCGCTGCTTTGAACAAATTTTTCTGCAATTTGCCCAATCCCACTATTTTCTGATGGAGACAGATTAGTTGCAGTGAACGGAAATAGGTCCACTTTTGGACTTTCCCTGACCACTCCAACGTTTCTCTACGTCTGGTTCTATTGTGGTCAGTCAACGGCAAACAATCGTGGCCTAGATCAGCAATTGATTAAATATGGGTAATGCCTAGCACTCAATTTAACAATTTATTAGGTTCTTCATTTGATATATTATTAATTTCCATTATCTAAGTTCTAGGCAGTAGTCAATTAATGAAATAAGAGAAATACATTTTACTATGCTTCAAATAAATCAATTCAACATGGATGTAGAAGATACTTTATCTACTGAATTAAAATTAATAATTGTCTACCATGACTTTGTATTGAGTTACAAAATTAAAGAGGTCTAGGGACAAGTTTACGAAGAGGTTTATGTCGCAAAAATGTGTTTCCTATATGTTATATTTAATGGTTACTTTTGACGTGTAAGATTATGAGTACATATAATTATTATTATTATTTTTAGCATTAAAAAAGTGAAATATTAAACTTATATTATTAAGGAACATGAGAGCCTGGGGAAAAGAATATTTAAAATTGTATTTACGCAACTGCGCGTTTATTGGGAAATATCTGCGAATTAATTTGAAAGTAAAATCTGCTTCAATTGGGCAAGTGTCATATTTTTTTTACAGGTACCGAAACGGTGAGATCGTTAATGTGAATGAATCACGATTTCTTGGTGGGATCCCCGGAAATGCCCCGCTGAGTATTCTGGCCACGAAACCGGAAGACCGCGGCAACTACACCTGCGAGCTCACGAACAGCGTCGGAACGACCGCCTCACCGACAGAAATCGAGTTGGACGTTCAATGTAAGTGAAAAGTCAAAACAAATTTAACGCAGAAGAAATCGCCTTAGAAAGTAAAAAGTAGAGAAAACCCCAACAAATCTCTTCCCCAGACGTCCCCGTCGTGGAAGTCGTTATGGTTCCTGACGGCCCCGTCAAGGAGGATGACGAGACAAATGTGACCCTGTACTGTAACATTGTCGACGCGAACCCCGCCAGTCTCCAGAAGGTGCGATGGTTCGCGAACTCGACGCTGCTCAAGGAGCTGCCAGACTGCAACGAGACGAGCGTAAGCCCTTTTTATTTATATGAAAGCCAGGCGAGATTCGAACATGTAGCGTGATTTTTAGGAAGATTTATGCCACGTCGATCCGAGCAAATTGCTGCTGGAGAGCATTGGCAGAGGCTTCTTCTTCAATTACTCCTGCGAGGGCCATAACTCCGCTGGATGGGGGCCAAGGAGCGCCGACAAGGAGCTCGTGGTAAGTTTTCGCTGTTCCTTCGCCCTTAATGTTTATGGGCGGCTTTTGGGGATTTGTTGAATTTAATTGAATTTCTTGCAAACGGCTTTAGGTGTACTACAAGCCTGGGCCGGCCACCTTGTCCCACTATCCACACACAGCCATTAAGAAGAAGAGCGTGACCTTCTCGTGCTCCGTGGATGATCCCGGCTACCCCGAGGCGAACAGATTCCACTGGATGCGTGGAGGTCGCGGCCCTTTGATGGACGTCGTTACCAAAGATTGGACACTTGACCCAGTTGGCTTGGATAGCAGGACGAACTTTTCATGCTACGCCTACAACGACGGTGGCCACGGGTCCTCCGCCACTGTAGAGTTGGACGTCCACGCACCCCCCCTATTCATCAAGAGTTTACTACCCTACACTGGAGTTTTACATTCCGACAAAAATGCAAATTTGTCATGCCGAGTTGAATGCGTTCCAAGGTGCTCTATCACCTGGTTTAAGGACGGCTTCGAAATTGACCCCGATTCGGACAGGTATTACGTGAATGAGACCTACCTGAACGCCGAACCGGCCACGGGAGACTTCGAAAGCGTCCTGTCAGTGCTGGTAATGAATTGAGTCGTACTCAGTTGGTTTAAAAATTTTCACAAATTCTCTTAATTAAAGCATTTCAATATGTCGGCCTGGCCCAACCAAGCCTTCGACATTCACAGCGACAATGCGAACTACAGTTGCGTGTCCTCAAATAACTCCGTTGGCAACGGGGTCAAGAGCGCCACCTACCTGAGCATAGAATGTTGGTTTAGTATTTTAAACGCCTTCTTTTATTTCATTGATTTTTTAATTTTGCAGATGCGCCCACGAATACCACTGTATCCAACAACCGCATAGACGTAGTGGAGGATGATGTTCCTGGTCGCATTCTTTGCTCATCGAAGGCTAATCCAGGTAAGTTCTAAGTTTTTAGCCCAAATTTAGCATACTTAACTGCGTTGGCGTAACTTGGATTTTTGTCTGTTTTTGGCAAGATTCTCTAATCATCGCGGATAGGTCTTGTTTGTAAACGCTATGCTTTGCCTTCGTTTGATATATATTTAAGCACGGTTTCGATATACATATGCAGTTGATTTGTATTCCTTGGCGGAAAGGAATTATTTCTATTTTCAGGCATTTTTTAAACTTTCGTACGAATCTTCGAACACTAAAAAGATTCATTCTACTGATAAAATTATGCATTTATAAATTATATTATGAAATGTAGTTTTACTTTGATCTATGTAGTTGCGCAATTACATGCTTTAGTTTAAGAACTGAAAGCAATAATAAAAGCCAAAACAAAAAGCCATAGAATGTGGTGTGGAGTTTGAAAATAGAAGTTAGTTTAGTTTTGAATGGAAAAAATATTAAGAAAAAATTCAAAGATAAGAGCAACGAAATTAAAAAGTGCTTATACATACGAATACTATATATGTATATTGCCAGTGAATGTATTTCAAATAAAAACGAAGAGTTTAATCAAGATGAGGTTTGAATATGTTAGTAGTAGTACCTACCTAATTATATTATTTGTTTGTTACTTTCGAAATTCTTACTATGTGAGTAAAAGTATATGCAATTTATCTTATTTAAACGAAGATGCCGCAGTTGTGGTTTCAAACCTTATATTTTTTATTTCCGTGTCTATTGCGTTCGTTCTGTTCTATTGTTTATTGGAAGCGGGTCGCCGCGAAGGGCCGTGGCACAAACCCGACCCTAGTTACGCCAATGGCTCGTCTCAAGAGCGCGTATGTTTGCTATAGTTGCTAAATCGATTAAAAATATACCTAGAACCCTCGTACGAGTGGAAGTTCAAGGAGAGGCAGGTCTCCCCGGGGAGCGCATTAATAATCAACACCCCGATGACCAGGGACGACGGAGCCGTCTACACCTGCGTTGCGTCCAACAAGCACGGCTCGCACACTGCGGAGACCTTCATCAACATCCAATGTGAGTCGATACGCCTATTAATAATAGTCTGAAAAAATATTGCGGATTTATGAAAAATAATGCCCCTGCAGATAAACCCAGCTGCAACATAACTCGCAGAGAAATCGACGACGAGGACACTCTCGTGTGCACGGCGGACGGCAACCCGAAGGAAGTAAGTCCTCCAGCATAATCCCCACCCCTCCCCCGGGCACATCTTGTCCGGCGTCTTTGATCGCTTTGCATGACCATCTCGAGGCGGTCGGCGAGGCCATTTCTCATAAATATTGATTGCGCCTCTTGTCCATTCGCAGAAGGACTTCAATTGGTACTACCGGTCCGAGAATGTCTCCGTCGACTTGAACAAGGGGAAGGTGCGGGGCGACTCCAGCTTCTTAATCCTCGACGACTTCTCCATCATGAGGACCTATCGCTGCGCTGTCAACAACTCCGTGGGAACCGGCTCTTGTCAAATTGAAGTTGCAGGTGAGCTCCTTTGGTGACCTGGGCGTTGCTCCGCAAATGCGCCAAGCCTTTCTTTGTCACAACTAATTAGCTCGCGGCCATTAATAATTAACGCGACGCATAATTGCAACTACTGAGGCAAAGAACGGCAATGCAAGTCTAAACCGAAAAACTAAACTTTAAACAATTCAATAATTGCTTCTTCGTTTGTTTTTCAAAAATGCTGACATAGTAAGGCCTAAAAGTAAGTATTGCCGATCATGGTTTAATGTTAACGCATGGCCCTATTTTTTTCAACGTTCGTGTTTTGCGTGCCCATTATTGTTTTTCAGTATTACATTTTATTGCACGACAGAGAACATTTCTAAGTCCTACTGTAGCGTTTTTAAATTTTCCATTTTTAAAGAAGATACACCTACCTGCAACGAATTTTTAGTGGAAGGTTCGTCAAGTGTCATTGCATTTTAAATTGAGAATTGATTTTTTCTGTTATTTTGTAGAATCTGCTTCATGTGCATTTCCCTAATTAGTTAAAAACGTATTATTTACTATATATGGCAGTATCAGTTTCGTAAAATTTATTCGTAATTTTACGAAACTGATACTGCCATATGTAGATAACCAATTTAGGGGCTTCAGCTGACTGATAATAATAATAATAATATTATAATCACGAAATAACAATTTAATTCAGCGTGATGCAACTAAGGCCGTTTTCGAATTCATATAGGTACTCACACTGTTCTATCTTAAATTATCTCTGAAAATTCGGAATAGTGCTTAGGGCGTTCAAAAGTATGTGTAGATTGCTTTGCACTAACATTATTTTATCTATCAAACCTCAAGTACTCTCTCAAGTAGGTACACTGAAACTTTCGTAGATATTGTGATAGAAAAAAATTTAGAGTTCAGCCTATTAGTGCCAAGAGTAAGTGCGGCTCGAAAAGTTAGTGAGTGAGAGTGAAGTGCAAGTGCATGTAAATTCGAAAACTGCCTAAGTTTCACATATGCGTTTTTTATTTTAATGATCTGGTCTGGATTTCGAATTTCGCATCGAATTGAATTTCTAAACTGTAACCTACAGAAAAGTTTTTAAAAGTTCGAAAAAGCCCGAAGGAAGTGCTGACATCTTCAAAGTGTATATCGTGTGCGTACAATTTTTTGGGGGTGTTATATAAATAAAATATGGCCAGAAATATTGAGCAAGCAAGACGGAATGAGAAAAGCATTAGGAAAACTCTTGAATATTGTCAATTTGTACATCTTTGGCTTACTTTAATTCATTTGGGGTCTTCTTATTCCTTACGTTCATATTCTAAATCCAAACTTCAAGTCGTGAAGTGAAAAATCTATTGGATATTACTTTTGAGATAATTTGGGTAGGTATAAGCCAATTAAATTTGATGCTTTTTTCACAAAATTAAAAAGTTTGTTAGGAGTCACTATTTGAAAATTTTAATTCAATACAATATTTGCTGTGAAATCTGATCCGGATCAGATCATCAAAAAACACAGCTATAATTGTGATCAGCTTAATATGCATAGTGCGGCTTTCGAGTCTGCAAGGCCTTACTTATTCTAGGGCGAGGGTTGTTTTGTACTGTCTATATATTCACCAAACAAACGCTGAACTGATGCCAACCGCCAACACTTGAAGAAAATCAAATTGTGGCGCTGTGCTGTGCCCAGGGGCGGCGTCCTGTTCCCACTGCCATAAATCCGCGCTGACACTGTAAGAACGATAAAAGTTAATAAACCGTCGTAAGGGCTCTTGGTGCATATTTGCCTTCGTTCGAATATCTTCGGCCGCAGCCGGCGACGACCCCGCGGCCCTGTTTGTCTCCGCAAATTACTCAGCGGGCCGCCCGCCGCGTCCTAAGCAACTGCAAACCCCCGCCCTTCGGAGCCTGTAGCTGCAGCAACTTCGAGTCCTAATAATGTGAAATTATTGTGCTCGTAAATTCTATCCCACGAGAAAATTTTCTCATATTTCAAAGTTGAATAAATTAAGGACGGGCCCGACGAGCACACATCCACCGCTCACGTCCTGAAGGGCCTCCAGGGACGCTGGTCCTGCTGGGGCCCACGAGCTAATTCTTCTCGGTGGAGGGCTCTTCGGGCAGCAGCCGTTGCATTGTTCGTCTCCGGGAAAGTTATTAAACTTCCTCCACCATTAGAGCTCAAATAATTACAAGCGGAAAAGGCGGAAAATGATGCAGTCAAAGCCTTCCGCTGCAATAAAAAAAACTTTGTCTACTTGTGCACTTTCTTTGATTCAAATCCCGCAAATCCCGCAAATCCTGCAAATCCCATCGCCCCACAAAGGCTCCATTATCCATCTGCATTTAGAGACTCCGCTGGAGCGCGACCCTGCGCCGTCGCCGCGTCCACGACTATCCCTAATGGAAAAATGTTTTCTCATATTTCTAACTATAAATCGTTAACCTCGTGAATCTCCCGGGACAGAGTATTATCTCCCGACAAAGCCAGGGACAGCTGGAGAATGCGGAGCGCCCGAGAGCTCCGCCGATGCAACGGACCCCAGGGACGCTCGGGAACTCCCCGTTCTGGCGCACTGCTCCGGCCCTCGTCGGTCCTCGGTGAATGTAATTCTTCTGCAAATGAAAACTCACAATTCTATCTAATGTGCTGGAAATTTTCCTGCTCCATATATCCTCGGATTGAAATGCATTTTGCATGTGTCTGCGAGCCCCGGCCGGGATGAGACGAAAGAGCCCGTCCGGAAAGGCTCCAGTCCGCCTGCTTTGTAATCTTGACACAATTACACGCCTCCCCCGCCGCGGTCCCGCCCGGAGCCCGGTGGTTTGTTTTAAATTTTGAATTAAGTTTCTTTAGAGTTTCGGCACTCTGGCGGAGGCGAAAAATGCAATCATTGCGCCAGGAATCATCGAGGATTTACGACGCGCGAACTGATGGGCACAGCTTCCGAGGGATTAAAATTAATCCCCAGCTCTGCGCGTCCCAAGCCCCGCTCCAGCTGGGCTCTAACCCGGCTCTTCATAAAAAGTTAAATATTCACGAAAGGGTCCGTTCCGTTCGCGTCTTCATCCCTGACGTGCTACCGTCCGGGAGTTGGCGCTTTCCACACAAACTCTTTGTGGATTTCTTTGTTGAAATTTCCACAATGCGCTGAGTGGCTGGAGCCTGCAAGAAAATGGAGCTGCTCTGGGGCCCCGCAGAACTTCATGATTTTCGTCGGCCTTCCATCATTGCGTTTTGTTGATGGAATTGCTTTTGTTGAGTTTATGTTGCACCGAATAATGCAGGAGCAGTGGAAGCCACCAGTTCTCCGGTTCTCCTGAAAATCTTGGCAGCGAGCAAGGCTCTCAATGGGAGGACGCAAGGCTGGCGGAAGTCCTGGAAGTACAATTCACAATGCAGGACGGCTGTCGCACAAGTTGTCTAGGTATATCCTTTTGTTATTGAAAAATGGTTCAAACAACCACGTTACACTGTTGATCTTAAAGGAATGGCTATGTTTGCTAAGCTTTATGGGGTCTTCCGCGGTTTTCATGCAACAAATGTAATGCCTGCATCTTTTCAAATATAACCGCAATTGAAACACCTTCAGAAAAACTAACTACATATCTTAACACAATGGCCACTTTATTTTGACTCCAAACCAAGTACATTACATTCAACCATTTAGTAATCATATTTTACTGTTCCTTGATTAAAAGATGTTACTGACTTTTATTAAGTATAAACAATAGAGACAGTCATTTACCATCCATTGCGTTTGATACAATGATAGTTTAGTGCTATAAACAAAATTTAGAATATCAAGCGTATTTAATTTCGTTATTATTTTATCGCTTTGAAATTAAAGTCAAATTTATTTCGAAATCCCTACTTGATGGAATATTCGCCTAATTTTTTTTTTAAGAAATTCAAAGCTGAAATACGATCTTTCTGAAATTTAGAAATTCTAAATTTCGTTTTTAATCAATCTAGATTATTTACTCTTGAGGAATGAATGATTCTGAAGAGAAGAGCTTAGTAAAAGCTCGAAAAGTTATAAACACAATTTCGATTAAGTCAAGTATTATATTATTAAAATTAAGAAGTTACAACAGGCACGGCTCGTTCTATAAAAAACCAAAAATGGTGCTGTGTTGGGGACAGCCGATAGAAGCTTCTTGTGTTTTTATAAATATTTAACGTTTCAAATACCTATGTACACAAATTGTCATGACGAATGGTGAACGGTAATAATAGCGCTAAGATATTCACCATGTTCAGGTATCTACGTATGCCAATTTTCAAGACGATCGGTTGAACGGTATAGAAGTTGATTTACTGCAGGGCCATCTAGTGGCGAGTTATTGCGAAATGGATAACTCGAGAATATTCACCGTGTTCAAATACCTACTTATACCAATTTTCATGACGATCGGTTGAACGCCATAGAAGTTAATGTATTGCAGCGCCATCTAGTGGCTCTTCTACCGAGCCCGATTGTAAATCCATTCAAACACACACCAATGTAATGCCACTCAAACACACACCAAAAATGTCACCACAATCGGTTCAGCCGTTTAGAAGAAGTTCAGTGACATACATACGGCGGCTCAGCGTTCATTGTGTATGGCGCGCGGTCATCCCCTATTTCAACCCCTTACAGCCCTTTCTTCGTGTTAAAAAGTAGTCTATGTCCTTTCCCAGGCTCTAGATTATCTCTGTACCAAATTTCATTTAAATCGGTTCAGTAGTTTAGGCGTGATTGCGTAACACACTGACAGGCAGAGTTACTTTCGCATTTATAATATTAGTAAGGATGTATATGCGCACGTGCATATACCGATGGGCTTGGTTTAAAAGAGAAAGGCAAGCATGTTGATATACATATATATACGCACATGGCCTATAGCTTTTAACCGATAATTAATTTACAGCAATGCAATATCAGGCTTCACTCAAAATCTGTCGTTTTTTACAAGCTTTCATTTAACTTGCAATGTATGTATGTATGTACAGTGTCGGACATAAATATTGCAACTAAGTAATTTTAGTTTAAAACTGCTGCAAAATTTTTTATTCTATAGGTTAAATAAATAAAAGAGGCTGGTATCATGTCCCTATAAACGAAATCAATAAAACAATAAATTTAACCTGAGCACAAATTTTTTGGATATAAAAAGGGATCACTTCGTACACATTTATTCAAAATTTAAGTCGACAAAAATATTGCAACAACGGAAAATTACTGCTTCTGTTTCATTTCTAGTTAGTTTTGTAAGTACAGTTAAGTAGTCTTAAGCGTACAATATTAGTCTGAATACGATTTAGTTAGCAGCTGAAGATTTCAGTTGTGAAAAACACCAAACCAAAAAATTATTCAAAATTCCATACAAAAAGTATTCAGTGGAGTTAAAAAAGGAAATTGTACAATTGTATGGTGACGGGAAGAGCCAAAAAAATATTTGAGATTATTTAAACTTGAAAAATCAGTGGTATCGCGAATTTTAAAACGTTTCCAAGAACGCGGACACGTCAATAAAATACCACAAACTGGTAGACCACGAACATCTAGTGCTCGACAGGGCAGAGAAATTGTTAAAATAATAAAGAAAGATCCTAGAAAATCCCCAACGGCTATAAAAAATGAATTACAATTAACGATTTCTTCAAGAACATTGCAAAGAAGGCCAGTTGAGGCTGGTTTTTAAGCCATCAACCAGTGAAAAAGATATTCATTTCGTAAAAAAATAGAACAGCTAGTCTTTAATTTGCAAAAGAACAATTAATTTGGCCCATATCGAAGTGGAAGACTGTCCTATTTAGTGATGAGTCTAAATTTAATTTATTTGGATCAGATGGCATGAGAACCTTCGATGTCCAAAAGTAAAAAGATATGATCCTAAGAATTGCATCCAGACAGCTAAACACGGTGGTGGCAGAGTCATGGTCTGGGGGTGTTTTTCTGCTTTTGGAGTCGGACCAATAGTCCGTATTGATGGTGTCATGGATCGTTTCGTGTATAGGAATATTCTCCAAGACCATATGTTGCCTTTTGCAGAAGAAAATATGCCGCTGAGGTGGATATTCCAACAGGACAACAATCCTAAGCATAAATCTATGCTCGTACAGGAGTGGTTTAGGGATAATTCGGTTTCGGTGATGGAGTAGCCTGCCCAATCACTGGACCTTAATCCCATAGAGGACCTCTGGGATATTGTCGAACGGCGTATAAGGACAAGAAATTATTCAAATAATTCGGCTTTATTTGAGGCAATTCTAAACGAATGGAACAGCGTAAGACCGGAAACAATTACGAATTTAATAGAGTCAATGAGAAGAAGGTGTGCTGCAGTAATAACAAATAATGGACATTGCACTAAATATAGAACTTTTTTTTGAAAAACTTAAATATTTATTTTAGTTGCAATATTTTTGTCGCCCCAGAATTTTGTTAAGTTTTATAAAGTGAATTTTGTTACGTTATTAAAAATGAATTTAAAAAAATTTTCTTTTAATTTATTTTGACCTCAGTATAACTAATGCATTTTACAGAGTGACCAGGTTTTTTTTTAAGGAAGAGTGAAAATACTAGGAAATGTTAACATTAATGCGTTGAGTTGCAATATTTATGTCCGACACTGTATGTATGTTCGGGTCAAATCTTGCAACAGAATTTTAAAGCAGTTATCCTCAACCGATTGAGATGATATTTTGCATATTTAGTTTTGATGACAATGCATGGTTATCTAAGTGACGTCATTTTAAATTCAATATGGCAGACGGCCCAAGATAGCGAACTAGTTTTTTTTGTGCACTCCCATGATATGGGTATCAAATGAAAGGGTTTGAAAAGTAGAATACGATAAAAGCTTGTTGTTAAAAATCTATTTTTAAATTCAGAACTTTTTTTATCCTAGACCCCTTTGCCAGAACCTGTGATAAGAAGCGTAGCTTAAAAAAATATATATATAGAAAATATTTTTACAATTTACTCATAAATCCATCTATTAATACCTACTGGTAGTGTGTTAGTGTATATTCCAATCACGGAAATATTCCAGTAAAACATCAAAGCTTATAACGGATCTACATATAGGTACTCAATAATGAATTTTAATCTGAGTTTTTACGAATATTTTATAAAAAAAAATGCTATTAAAACAACAAAATAGAAAATTTACTTCATATAAAACACTCCTTTCAAATTCTATTCATTGAAGAGGGTTATATTGGGGTGTTTCCGCTAAATTATATGTTGGGATGTGAAAAGTCTATGGGGCTTAATTTTTGAAGTAGAACTGAAATTGGCCGGAAGTCGAAATATTTCAGCGCAACGTAGAAGCGGCAGGTGAACATCATTTTGTAAAAATTTAACGCCTCTTTCACGTCGTCGTGTAAATGCACCCCATCGTGAAATTTGCGCAAATTAAAAAAGAGGGTGGAAAAATGGCGAAAGGCGGAAGGGCAATGCACGTAGCAAATAGCAGCAGTAGAAAGGAATCCCTGTTCAACATTTAAATTGCAACTGAACTGGTAAATTGTCCCTAATTCGCTTTTCCACGTACGCTTCCTCCTCTTAATTAAGGCGGTGAGAAAAAATGAAGGAACGCTCTGCATGCTCCTCGGGCGAATTATTTTCACGGCAAACATTTCCGCCGGGAGATTTCCGCGCTGCTGCTGCAGCAGATTTTGTAGCGCCGCGCCGCGCCGGCATGGCATGCCTGAATGTAAAATGCTTTTCTAAATAAACTATGAAATGAAATTGTTCCCGGCGAAAGGTTCCCGTCTAAAGGCAAACAATTTTTGTTCCTCTTCACAGGGCACTTAGCTTGGTGGCAAAGATGGGATCGGACGACACTAATCATCCTGATTGCTTCTATAGCGGCGGTCCTCATTGCAGTCATTATAATTTGCATCATCATAATCTGCATCTGTCGGCGGCGGAGGAGACAGGAAAAATGTAAGTCCTTTCAGCCAATCTCCAGCCCTATATTTTTCGATTTTGAAACGAGACGACTGCTAGGATCCAAATTAGGTGGCTCTCCGTGGGAGTTCTTCCTATTTTATTTATCTTTTTCTGTTTCGAACAATTACTTTCTTTTATTTTCGTTATTTTCTAGTAAAAAAAATTCCATGAGCGATTTGAAAATACGATTGAATTGGAATTTTGTATTAACAGTTTTGAATGCAAATTGATTTGAGTTTTTTTATTTGTTTGTCCTTTGTGTTGCGCTTTTTTCGGACATTTTCATGGTCTCTGCCAGGCGTCTTTTGCATGCATTTGAATGTTTGCAGCATTATTAAAATCATATTTGGCTAATCGATTAGTTTTCTGGATTTTCTTACTGTTTGTATTTGAGAATGGAAGCTTTTCCACTGCTCTTGAAAATAATGCAAAAGCTGGCTATTAAAAAAGAACAATTCAAGTTTTACGAATAGTGCGCATGTGTACCTACCTAATTATTTCTATTAGTGTTGGCCGTCAGAAAAATGAAGTCTACAATGTTTAGGTATCAATTATTTATTATCAAAACAGATTGAAATAATAAAGAAAACGAAGTTATTTCTTATTCTATCTTAAGTCTCTATTAATAATGCAGAGAAAGTTTTTCTTCGTCTTATTCAATAATAAATGCTGGCAACTTGTCTTTTCTTTGCTTAACTTTAAGGAGTCAGCAGCCTGTGCCATTCCACATAAATAAGAGTTTTCTACTTCCTTTTAACTTTTCACTAGCTCAAAGGGAAAATTGAACTCCATTTTCTATAGAATGTGTTTTCCTTTGTACGCAAAAAATGTTGCAATTTTATGTGAGAGTAAATAGAATATTTCTAAAAAGTATGCATTATCTTCTAGTGAACTCGTGGATATTTAAGTTTATATTTACTTAAATGTTTTTAAAAGTAGGCACGTCTGTCATGTAAAGATGTACAAAGATATCCAAAAATAGATTTTTATGCGATTTCTATTAAATATGAACACATTTGAAGTGGTTTTTATATTTTCTATGAATTTTGATCACTAGAGAACAGAGAAAAGCTAAAAATTATCAATTTCAGTTTTATATGTTTTTAAGGTAATTTGTTTACAACGCAATACGTACGTGTACTGTCAAAGTAAATTTTTCATTCGTACTATTTTTTGAAGAACATTGAATGCGCGTACATCTCTCCGGATGTTTTGAAATATGCATGCTGATAAATAAAATAAGACAAAAATGCTGCTGTAGAGACATATTTTTATCAAGATGTATGAGTCTTTGAACAATATTTAAATTGAAAAATTCCGTAGATTTAACAAAGTGTATCAGCAGTCCTATGTAATGTAGATATTCAACGAAAGGAACAAGGGCTTCTTTATTATCCTCTTTCATATCAACTGAACTAAAAGACATTGAACTCTTGGTTGTCTTGAAGTGATACCCAAATATAAGAAAACATCTGCAACGAGTTACCGGAGGTTTTACTCAACAGGGCTCGAAAAATAATACCAATACCACAAATTTTGCCCCAAACAACCCTTGTTATCTCTGATTTCACAAACAATCTGCTCGCTAAGGGTCCTCCCGTCTACATTACATTTTGTGCCCATTCCTTGCCAGGGACAGTTTTTTGTGGAGAAAATTTCATTTTTCTGACGACTGCGGACAAATAAAAGAGCGAAATAATTGAGAAGATCAATTTACTTGCTTTATTCGTCGTATTGACTCAGTTTACATGCTTTCTTTTGCCGAAGCGCTTGGATTGCCCGTTTCATGAAATGCAATATAGTGAATTATATTAACTTACTACGTCGCTTTGATAACTCACGAAGTGGACGAACGCATACCACAATTTTTTGTCCATTAACACTTGTTTTTAAATATATGTAATTTTTGTTCAATTCACCGACTAACGCATTATTCTGTTTTGCTTTTGTTTTTCCTTACGCTTTTCCATCATCAATAAAACAAACAAAACAAAATCATTTTGAAAAATATAAAAAAATAAATAATAAATAATTGAAAATTGACGAACAACCACCACCAAATGTTGCTAACTAAAAAATAACATCAATACGAAATTGCCTGCCACAAAACACAAACTTCATCATCATCACTGCTACAACAACAACATTTCTGATATTGAATTATGCCAAAAAAATTTGTGTTTTATTAAACAAACGAACAATGATTTTTGTACAAAATGACTAATAAGACCACACGGATGCCTCCATCAGCGCCACTCAAAGGTAAGAAAAATATTTGCCACTTTTTTATGTACAAAGAAAATCTCTTTTGCTTTTCTTCCGTTTTTTATGATCGTTTATGTTTTCGTTTATATGTTGGTTCCTCATTACGTCTGCATCGTTTCGAGTTTTGGTTTATTTGAAAAGTTTTCGAGTACAACTGAAATGAGATATTGTTGCTATAAGTGGTGCAGAATTATTCTTTGGGTTTCTTTTGTTTCCTTATATTTGATTTCTGTTACTTTCTTGGATTGTCTAAAATCCTTGTCTTGAATAGACTTTGTTCTTAACAGCACTTTTGTATTAATAATGCTTTCCAGTAGCACTACTGTACCTATTCAAGTGAATGAACTGGTTGTGAACATTGTTGTACAATAATCTAAGAGGTACACGATTTAGCCTTAGAAGACCTTTATTTTTCAGTAGCTTAGATTTTAAGAAACTCGAATTTTTCTTCGTTGCAAGCAAAGTGCTCTTCTAAAATAGTTTTTAAGGACACGCTTTTTAGTTTCCGTACACTTTTAACATCCCCCCTCCAAAAGCCCTAATTGCAAGAACCTACCTTTAAACCACTTAATTACCGGAGTGGCATTCTGAACCTAATTTACCGCTAATCCTTATAATTATTCATAATTACTCAATGCTCGCCCTCAGGAATAAAAGTCCGCAGAATTTCATGCATGGCGGAGTCCTCTACTTTGTGAAATCCCTTTAGTCGCCGCAAAGGATGCTCTCTTCAGTAACCCTTTGATTGCGAAAAAAGGCAGAGCAACTCTTTCTTTGGAGAGAGATAATGCGGGGATTCCACAGGTCTCCTCAAAGTGGTGGAAAATTCATAAATTGAAAAATGTATAAGTAGTACCAGCAAGGGCCACAGACGGTTATCTGGGCTCCTTCAAAAGAGCCAGAGAGAATAAGTAATTAACGAAAGATTTTTAACTCGTCTTTGTTGCTAGCCATGTCCCCGGGGGAGCAAAGATTTCAAAGGGAATAATTTCGTATATCAGCGCGTTGGGTTATATTCAGGTGCAGGAACTACGGAGAGGAACATGATGATATTAATTTGAAGTAAAATTTAAAAAACATTTACAAATCAAACAAACAAATTATCTTTTTTTATTAGCTATTCGCATTTGTTATATTTCGGGTATATTACGTTTTTCGTTAAATTTTTTACAATTATACATACATACTTACTACAAATTATTGTTTTTGGAAACTTCAAGTTTTTAAATTCATAGGTTTTATTTAGCTGGTCCTGATGTTGTGTATAAAAAAATTCTTATATTCTTCTTATTCCGAGTAAAAATACCAAAATTATTTTTGCACGCACACAAAGCGCCCGATATACACACAATAAAAATAATTTGAATTGTACAACCATTGTTGTAAAAAAGTAAGTACATGTACACACTATGCATGTGAAAGTAAAGGAAATACGATCAAAACATTTAATTTTAAAGGAAAACATTTAAAAACCATAAATAATTTGTAATTGAATGTTATAGCATTTATGCAGATTATATTTAAAACGCATATTATTTTTACATTTTTATGTTTGTAAGTTATACACGCATTTTGAAAATTGCATATTTCAGACTGTAGTTTTAACATACTTACATATGTGTATGGGTTGGTTATCAGAAAAAAAAATCACTCGAAAGGGTAGCACGAATCAGTTGATAGAGCAGCAAAGCGCTAATTTGAAGATCGCGGGTTCGAATACAGCCTGTGGTCAAATTCAACAATTTGTATTTTTACAGAGAAAATTAACTCTTTTGGAGTGTGATTTCCCAACTAACAATTTGTAAGAGTATATTCCTAGACAAATTTTAAATGGACTTCTAAAGCTCTTAATAGGTTTTTCAGAAAGAAATATTGCGTTTAAAAGGTTTATAAGAAATTTTCGTAAAATTAATTTCTAATAGCGGATTTATATTTTGTTTCTTTAAGAAGTTGCACTTATATTACTTTTAAAGGCATTCGTAGAGAATCTACCCTTGGTAGAAACTCTTAAAAGTAAAAATAGACTTTTCAAAAGACATCTTATTCTGATTACTGCCTTATAATGGTTTTATGTTAGGCTATTATAAGAAAAATCTGAACAAATTCTTTTAAGACTTTAACTTAAAACTTTTTAAAAACAAGTGTTTGGAATCTGTGGTTTACAATCTTATAAGATCATTATACGAATTAAAGCTGGTCTAGATCCTGTGTAAAAGTTTTAAAAGTTAATGACTTCATATTAAGTTTAAATAAGAACTTTATAAGAACTATACTTACCTTTTTGCAATTTCCTTAAAAAGCAATCTGACATTTCATCCCATTTAGTCATTTTTGCACAGAAAGTAAAATGTTAATCTATTGTATAACAACCGCGCTTGTTATTATAACTTTAGTCAGAAATACCTTGCAGTTAGTCTGAATAGTACTGTTTGGTAATGGTTTTAAAGAATAACATTACTGCAGTAAGTTCTTATAAGTGTCGAATAAAGGTAAGAAAGAAGAATTGTTTATTATAGTAGTCTTAAAAAATGCTTTAATAAAAACGTGCTCTTTTATTTCTCTAATAACAGCAATTTACACGAGAAAATTCGTAAAGTATTCTTAAAAACACTTTTAAAAAGACAACGACAACCGGCCATTTTTAGTTGTCGTTGAAAAAAAATTCAGAAAGGGCAAATGCATTCGTTATCAATTAGATTTGAAAATAAAATATTTAGTGTGATATTTCAAAATGTTCTATATTTAATTTATAAGTATTATGTAGCAATAACACTATTTTGGGCCAATTTTTGTTTCATTTAAGGAATTTAATTTAAAAAAAATTTTTTGTCATCCATATCATGTTGATTAATTTGCAAAATTTTGATGGCGATGAGTATTTTTTGGAAATATCAGACCACATTTCATCAATATAATTTTTTCCGCGGTAATATCACCATTGCCTAATCGAAATTATGATTTTATTCATTATGTGAAAATACAAACATGTTTAAGATAAATTATTGCCTAAATTTTCATAAAGTCTTCTTACAGATTTTTACAAGAAGATCTAACTGTGTATATGACAAGAATATATATTAAAGATGAAGAGTTAAACACACAATCCTATTTGAAGTTTCTCATATAAATAATCCTATATAGATATTAATACTTATACCTGCTTTTAAAGAATTCTTCTTAGTGCTTTGAAGAGCTCTTTACGAAAGCTATTAACGCTTTATCAGGTTAATTTCATACGCCAGCTCTTAGCTAGTAAGGCTCTTCAAGAAGTTTTAAGGAGTAATTTTTTAAAGTAATTGCCTTAGTTAAAGCCTATTTTAATTCTCATAGAACGCTTGAAGAGCTTTATAAGAAAAATATTGTTTGTTGGGTTTACATGTTGGTTGTTGGCAATAAGTTGCAAACACTTAATGTTGTAAAACTTCTTTACTGCGCATCTAAACATTTTCCATATTTCAAGCCCACAACAGGCACGGCTGTCAAATAATCACGACTGCATCGTGCTCGCAACAGGTCCGCATTTCCCTCAACTACGCCCGCAACAAGTCCGAATTTTTATGAAATTTATTTTCACCCGAGATGGTTTTTTCATCACATCAATAGTCAGGAAAAGTCATCATAATAGTCAGGAAAGGTCATTATAATAGTGAGGAAAATTTATCAATTTAAAATAATATACATACATGCACATACATATGTATATTCAGTTTAAAAGCATTAATTTATAAACTATGATTCATGAAAAGATTTTGTGAAATAAAATAAGGAAATACATCCTATTAGAAAGGTTTTCTCCGATATACTTTATGTGTTAGTACCTACATAGGTTATGTCCAATTTTAAAAAATTGCGTGTAATTATAATTTAAACATTTTGCGCCTTTATTACAGAGCACTTTGTTTGCAATGCTCCCAAGATCCAATTTATCTTCTACCTTGCATGGCAGCTCAACGCATGGTTACTCAATTATTAAATTATCCTAAAACCGTTTTAGAAAAATGTAGCTTAGCGAAAAAGCAATGTGTTGATTGTTTATTTTGTGTTTGTTTGTTCAATTTTGTTTTATTTAGTGTGTTGTCGTATCAACCTTCATCACCTGTGCCTCCATCGTCGTTACAAAATACACCTGAAGTTCCAAAGAGCCCTCCTAAATGGCCCCTCCGACCAGGTGTAATGGTTCACGTTAAAGGTGACACAAAGCAGAATTTATGTGCGACCAGACTCAACACTGCCGCCGCAGTGGCACCCAAAGATAGACCTAGTGGAAGTGGAGCGACAAGCACTGTGGTGGCAACTATTGAGCACGATTCATCATCCACAGCGGGAGAAGATCCGGGCGAAGGTCCGGGGTGTGGCAAGGGTCGAACTGACAAGCGGACTGTTCGCATTAATCCCCATAATGCGACCTTCGCAGGTGACGCCCCCCTTGGCAGGGCCGAGATTCCGGTGCTAGACCAGGACGACGACCGGCCGCCCACTTTGCCAAGGAGGAACATTTTGACCACCAAGAATTCGACAAATCGAAACGATCAATCTGCAAGCAGCGCTAATGAGCTGCTTCCCAAGAAGAAGCGGCCGCCAAACGACCGCGATGTCAGCGACGAGGATGACAATGAGAGCGGAATTGAGCGAGTCGAGCTCCGCACAGCACCCGCCGGCAACAGTGGACTTTTTGAGAAGATATTCGGGGAGATTTTCACGAGGCAGCGAAAGACTGAAACTGACCCTGCGAGGCGCCAATGGAGGTTTTTCAAAATCTTCGGCGCCTCCAGCGTCTTCGGACGCCGGAGACTGGACCGAAGCGACTCGAGCGCCTCAAATCCGTTTGCCACAAAGCACCGCCTCAAGGGGATAAGGTGCTCTGGAAGTGGTAATTCTTACAAAAACAAAACAAGAAAGGGCCAAATCTAATTTCGTTTTTTCCATATCTTGCGTTCCGTCGTGCCTGGTTTTCCTAACTTTTGCATGCGAAAATTGTTTTGCTGCTCCCTTTGCTTTGTTTGTCGTTTGAATTTTCCGCTTTGACTGCAAACATCGAACAAAACACGGAACACACAAACCGAACAGTTGTAACATACAAGAAAACACCGGTCTTAGAACGCCCCGCTTTGGTCGATAGCAATAGAAACGCACTCCTAGGCACCTCAGAGACAGCTCAAAGCAGCGAGTCTGACCCAACGAAACAAAGTAAGAGTCACTTTTGTTACTATTTTCATTTTATCGCCTAATTCCTCTCGCCACACGAGATTTTAATGAGCACCTCACCTGTCTAGCAACTCTTGCATCCGCCCATAGGTAAATATTTGCGTTTTGTGCCAGTTTTACGGTTTTTTAATTGCGCAACCCTTTTGTGTTGCAGATTTCTTTAACATTGTTTTGCTCAACTTTTACGCTTTTTAATTAATATATTTTTCCACACAGTACACGTGGAATTCGGATTTCGCTTCTTTCCGCAAGCTTGCTGCATAATTCGCAAATTTGTTTATTTAGACTACAATAGGCCGTCATTTCATATATATTCCTTCTATTTAAAAAAAAAACTAAGAAATCAAAAGTTTCGACTTGAAGTTGTAAACAGTTTGCACTCACCTTGTATATTTAAAGTATTTTTAAAAATAACAACGAGTTTTGGTGATTTGATTTAAATACAAGTCTGCAATTTCCATAATAATATGGATTTTCTTCAGAATCAATCACAGGCCTTAATATGTTTTGATTTGTGAAACATAGTTACATTATAATTTGTACTCCGTTACATTATGTAATTTGTTGAAACATTTATTTTTCATTCCAAAAAGTATAACATATAAAGATTTGTTAAATAGAAGATAGTGTTTTGAGCAATAACAGATGCACATAAAAAGCTCTCGTACCTGTTTTTGATTGAGGCTTAAAAAATATGTTCTTTTCAGAAAAATGCCTATGTATATTTAGATTATAGCAGAAGAGTGCGGCCCTTGTGAGGTATTTCTGCTTAATCTTTATTGCAATTTTAGATTTATTAATAGCAATTTAGAGAAAGTAAACAAATAGTGTTTCAATCAATCGTATTGCTGTCCTACCTAATTCATTTTTCGTTAGTAGATTATCTACAATATTTCAGTAAGTAAAACTAAAGAAAATACTTAAAAAATATGAAAAAATACTTTTTAAATCAGATCACCACAAAAATAACGCTTAAATCATTCAACTTATCCCAGGTTATTCACATCCTTTTACAACATCTTACTATTTAGCACTATGTTCATAGTAACATTAGGATTTTTTCCCAAAGTTATCATTATTTTTTTATTTAATATTTTGTTTTCGTTATAATTTTATTAAATTTTCATATTTTTTTAATTGAATCATTTTTTGGGGGAATCGTTTTGTTTTTGAATTTTGTATTTCTAGTACACGCGAAGTCATCTACACTGGGGGATCCATTGACGGAACCTGGAGAGTATGAGAATCTGCCATTTCATGGTCTTCAAACGGCACCTAATAAGGTATTGCTCATTTCTTTCATGCGTTATTTTATTTAGTTTCATTTATTTACTTTCTTCACTCCACTTTATATTGATAATATAAAATATATATTTTACGTTATTTATCTTATCTCAATGTTTGTTCCGCCAGAGTTTCATTACACTTTACTGTTACATAGACTGTTTGTGATATTCACTCCGAAACTGCGACCATTTTGGATTTAAACATTTAGTGATATGTTTGCATTTATAAAAACTAAAGTAAAAGTAACAAGTACGAAATGGTGGTAGTGATGATACTTGCTTTCGTTTAATTCACTTTTAAAATTAACTTTTTACACAACTTGTATTCTTTATTGTTCCTTAGTTTATTTAGTGAAAGAAGACTGAGATAATATAAATAAAGACAACGAAAAACTTCATCATCTTTCAGACTCATTCGCATCAAGAATTTGATATGAATTACAATAATCTGTTGAAATCATTGAATAACACAGAGCGAATTTACCGTGAGACTGATTTTTAAATTTTGAAGCTTTTATTTGTTTAACTTGGAATTACTTTTTAACTCGTTTAGTTTAATTCATTTTATTTTCACTCACGTTTTACACTAGTGTATAAGCGATTTGTTCTCATCCTAGCATACTGTATATTTGTTGTAATTTTTATACAGCCCTAGAATTTATTTCTCATTTTGAAAAATATAGATGATTTTTTCAAGAAAACCAAGCAGAGCCTCTATATGCTATTCTGTCTGCCAGTAGATTCAGCTTATTTGTGTATATGCAAATATTTTTTCCTTTTGCATTTAAAGCAGAAAGTTTTTGGCTTTTTATACATAGCTGTTTTAATAATATTAGATCATTGTGTTCTTCATTTTCATTATTTTTTATACTTTTTCGTTAGTATCCTTTACTACGTGTGTTCTTCAGTTGTTGTTCATGAAAAATTGTGCAGTAAATTTTAAAACGTTAAATAACGTTAAATAATGTATTTAGTATATTGCAGTGTATTATTTCGATTTTTCTGTATGATGTTATTAATAAAAGTAGAACAATTTTATAACTTTCTTAGTTCTTTGCAAAATGAAAAATGACAAAAAAAAAAATGTTATTACACTTTACCTTTCATCATCAGTTTTCAAAACTTAAACTTTTTCCGAAGGTCAATTTTATACCCAAAAAAATTAATTAATAAATTTTTTGAATAAGTAATTGTAAGAAGAATTCCTTATAATCTCTTATAACTTAATCTATCTAATACTGTCCCTGAGCTATGGAAAAGAACAATAATGTTATCGGCGTCATTAAATACATATTGAATATGGAGTGAGGTAATTGAGCCCAAAAGAAAGTGTCAGTTAGTAAATTACCCCTTTTATCTAGGCATATTAATTTGCTAAAAGGAATTTGATACAAAATCTAACAGCAGAAACCATTCAGCATGAAAATTTGAGGAAAGGCCTCGGGCTGATTGCCCGCCTTTGATAAAAGTAGGATAACATCAGACAGAACGGAATATCTTAAGGCAATGAGTTTATTTATTTTTGATTTGTGTCAATAAAAGTTGCCTGTATATATGTGTATATGTACATATGTATTAGTTTTAGAGGATTGAAGAAGAGGAACATGATTTACTGCACAATTTTCGTACTTCAAAGAAATTTTTTGAACTAAATGTATCTCATCACTTGAAGCATAATGTTATCCATTTAAAAATTGTAAAACCAATATAATAAAATTAACTTTAAAGAGCGGAAAACCGCGGAAATGTGCTAACAGTTTTTAACCTGCATAAAACGTGTGTGATTTCTGTTTGTACTTGCAGTTTACTACGACTCCTATAAATTTTAATAATACAAATGTTGTCCGTGTTGCACCACGCCCGAAACTAATCAGTAACAGTCAACATCAGCAATACCAGATCCAGCCGCAAACCCTAAAACAGTCCTATTCCACAATTTCGCCCCAAATGATCTCCGCGTCTAGCAACTCCCTCAAAAGCACCCTGGGAGGTGGCGTTGGAGGTGGTGGCCTCGGCCCCGCCGCTCTTGGGGGCAATCAGACAAATAAAGCCATGCCAAATAACCAACTAAATTACAACTTGAGCACGTGCTTCCCCACGAGCTACACGGAGTACTACCACCAGCAGCAGAAGCAGTGCTCGGCGTCCGGCTCCCACGCGGGCAACTCTTTTGTAAATTACCCGTACACGGTCGAGAAGACGGCGGGCGGCATCGCGCCGGCGAGCAACCCGTTCATCGCGAACAGCCTGAAAAAATTCAATACGAGCGGGTGCCACCCCGGAGGCCATCGCAAGAAGCCTCCCGAATCGGATAAAAAATTCTACTCACTCAAGTCGCTGGGCCACAAAAAGGGTTTGCATTTCTGCTCGATTAAGCCCTCGATGTCTATGACGTCGTCGGGCAGGAAGTGCAAGCGACACCACTCGTTCGCCGGCGGGGGTGCCGGCGACGTGGTGAGCGACGGCCCCGCCCACTCCGCGCCGTACATGGCCCACCAGTCCCACAAAATGAACTTCTACGAGCCGCCGCTCTACGAGAACCTCACGGACTCGATCCAGATCCACGAGTCGAGCGTGGGTCAGGACCAGTCCGAGCAGCACCTGCCCTTCAAGAAGCACCCGCCGCACCAGCACCATCTGATGGACGACTATAACAACCTGGTGGAGGCCGAGCGGCTCAGCATCTACCGAAGCGACTCGGGCATTTCGAACAGCTCCTATGAGTGCATCACGCCCGTGCCCGCTCCGCGGCAGGTGCTCGTGCAGAAGACGCATGCGGGCAGGTGCAAGGGCAACCCCGTCTACATGAACGTGGGCGGCGGGGGCTCGGCGGCGACCACCTCCCCTTCCACCCTCCTCCAGCCCGTGTACGCAACCGACGCGTGTCCCCTCGCCCCTGCCAATCCTAGCTGTAAGTGTAATAACAACAATGGTAACGACTGCAGCTGTCACTGTGACGGCCCCAACGACAGCGGCCATTCTAACAACAACCCCAACCGAGAGAAGCAGCTCCCGCACCACGGCCATCACCAGCGGTCGAACACTAACCGAAAGTGCAAAAAACGGACTCAGAGCTCCGCGTCGCTTATGAGTCTCGAGGTTTGTCCCTTTTGTTTCTACCACGCGAGTAGTCCAGTTATATTAGGCGTGTTTAAACGACCTTAGCCAGGCTGAATTTGGATCATGCTATTTATTTGAGTTTAGAGGACCCAAGATCAGTAGTTTACATAGGCCTACCACAAATATTATGTACATATATGTATATGTATATATTTTACATAGGTTAGATACTGCAAAATGTCTAATAGATCAATTTTTCGTATCTATTTCTATTTCTATATATATATATTTCGACAAAAAGATATAGTTATTTTTTGGTTTAATGACCACAAATTTTGTAGGCTGAAAGCATAATAGTTAAACCTAGAAAAGGAGGACCATACTGACTTGCATGATCCAAGAGGTCTAAAATTAGTAACTCCGATTAACGACAGTACAGTTGAAATATGAAGTTGGTCTTAATAAATTTCAAAATAATTATGTTTCTATGAGTTTTGAAACGAAAGTAGTGTTTTAATAAAACTCTCCTTGAAGAAGTTTCTAGCAAATTTCAAATTTTGCAAAACAAGGAACATAATTATTGAACGAAAAAATTAATAAGATTTATTTGAGGTTAAAATATATAAAATTCATGATAATTAAGTATAACTATAATAGAAAATATACAAATAACACATATGTGTAAGATCTAATAGATATAAAGATATGTTTGCATAGAAGGGAAAAGTGGGACCTTATAGTATAATTTATTACTCACGTATATCAAAATATTCAGCTCACTATCAATTTTTCTACAAGAAAATCTTAATATTACTGGACTACTTAATTCCTTTTGTTGCTCGGAAAATACTTAAGCGATGATTCTACGCTGCTGCGCCATGAACCCTTTAAGGGCCAGGGGCATGGCTCTTTACCTCCGTAGGTACGTACCTTCAAACCTCCCCGCTTTGATTTGGTGATTTCATCGCTTGGGGGAGAGTTACGGCCTGGCAGATTTCACTTTTTTCGCTTCCAATTTTGCTTCCAGAAAGTTTCCAATTTATTTGCGTAATTGGCTTTGATTTAGCACTCACCATAGTTTGGAGCTGGTGCATATTGGCGATAAATAACTCCACCCAGCCACCCAGTTTCAACTCCGAACTCCACCAGCGTTACTGTGCTGCTCTTTAAATCAAAAGCTGTCAGAAGGAGTTTTTGCTTGGCCTGAACTAAATACGACTTTTGTTCACAAAAGGCACAGTGGAGGTGGGCTATTTTAATAACTCGTTTATTTTCGACGTACTGCCGAGTTTATGGACTTCATGCAGTTACCCTACAAAATTGCTCCCGATTTATTTCATTTGTTGTAGGGCACGCGCTTGTTTTCATATAGAAAAAGGGAATGGAAGCAATGGAACCTTGTGGTCTTCCATACATGCGGTATCACAGGCTGTGGGTTTTAATGTTATGTTTTTTTATAATAAAGATGTGAAGTCCTTTAGTTTTAAACTTTACGAGGACATGATGACTGTGCCAGCCTAGAACTAGTTATTATAGGTACTATACAAATTGGACTTGTTTTAAAAAATATTTTATACAAAACAAATTTCCCATTCAGCGACACAAAATTTAGTTCATATACACACCTACCTATATGTAGCTATCACATATTGGGTGTGGGTTTATTTTTATTTAGTAAACTTTGTGTTAGAATACATTCATTTATAAAATTTGATATCTACAATCACCAGAGCATAATATATCCAATTCACATATGCAAATCTTTTTTGTAGTGAATATAAATAAATAAAATAAATAATAAGATTAAAAGACTGATTCGAGAAAAACTATAGCTATATTTAAAAGTTACCTACTTCTACCTACTATCTTAACCTTTTGGAATTTTTGGAAGCCGCAAGAAGAATCGCTTAAGTGTTGTGCTGTTAAAGATTGAATTTAAGTCTCCGAGCTCTTGCGACTAAATGCAAAACATATTAACCTCTTGCTAACATGCTTTTCTAACGCCTCTCCTATTTCAGCGTGCCCCAAATACTAACCCATTTTTAGCAGGGAACTCTTCATCCTCGGGTTGTGCGTCTGGGAATAGTCAGGGAGGTGGTGCCTCTTCCTCTTCATCGACATCGACGGTGCGTTGCCAGCAGCAGCCTCAGCCGCACTCATTCCACCAGCAGCAAATGCTTGTGCCAAAAGAGCTTTTCCCATCTTCATCCATCGCATCCCAAGTAGGCTTGGCTAACCCATCCAGTCAATGTTCTAGTAGGTTCAGGTCCTCGAGCACCGCAGCCCCCGCGACTAACTACAGCAGCGACAACAGCCTGAGCAACACTAACCCTAGCAAGCGCAAGACCTGCGGCTACGTCATAAGACCCATGAAGCTCCCGCTCCGGAAGCACCACAGCTTCCACTTTCAGCCGTCTCAGACGGTGGCTGGGGCGAAGATGAAAAGCAAGCCTAATTACAAGCAAAATGGCGGACCACTCATTTTTAAGCCTTTCCTCAACGAGAAGAGCGCCTTCAAGCCCATTTCCCCCGCGGGAACTAGCAACTGCAGTCGCAGTGGCAACAACGGCAACAGTGTGACCACTCCCCGCATATGTGGCACTAGCCTTAAGCGACACATGTCGAATGTTGAAACGTACGACAGCAACCGATACTCGGGCACCTCGGCCAGCAATTCGCGGCTGAACACCGAGGAGGAGCTTTCCGACGACGAGGAGATCGACGAGATCATAATCACCCAGGAGGAAGATCTGCCCTCCTCCTCCTCCAACAGCACCGTCGTCGGGAAGCGGCTCATGTATGCGGACCTTGCGAGTCTCTCCGCTTCCAGCGCGAAGTCCAGCAGCAGGAACCCGCGGTGCGTGTCGCACGCCACGACCGACACCTGCGACAGTCCAGTGGACGAGTTCGACGATCTCACGATTAACTCGGACAGTGAGCAGCTCCGGCGGAGCAACCGACTGAAACCCCTCCCATATCCTGGCAAAGACTTCCGCAAGTACGCCGAGCTGGACAACGAGGAGGCGGGCACCGTCACGGCCACGCCCACCAAGCGGGCGACGCAGTACGCGACGCTCAAGTTCAACGAGGTCAGCATCTAGGTTGGACCTCGGCTAGGGCGGCCAGCAGACCCCGCGATTAGCTGCTCCTTTGCAGGTCTTTTTTCTTTTACGATATTTTAGTTCATGATCCATCCATTGGTGCAGCGTTGTTGCGAGTCGCCAGTCAATTTCTATCACATAGTGCAATTTTTCAATTCAAATCATTCGAAGGGGACCGTTAGGAAACGTTAAAAGCTATCTCTAAAGGTTAGGTTTAGAGAGTTATAGGGTTAAACACAATTATTATATATTTTAGTCGATATTTCACTTTTTATTTTAAAAATTTAATAATACATATGTGCGATGCGTGTTCTTCAGATGTGAATTTTTTATGAGTGTGGGTTGGTTAGGCAATTCTTTTTTTTCGAAAATGACCATTTTTATAGAGAGGACTGAGCTAATACATATATGTATATAACTTTACATAAATTATAACTTTTAAATTTATGATATGAAAATCACTGCTATAAATTTTAAGTATTCGATAAAAATTGTCTATGGCTGTTAACTGTGTGAGCACTAGCGATATCCTGATTAAGTTTATTAGTTAGTAATCCAGCAATAATTAATTGAAGACGTTGCGTTCCTAGGGGATCAAAACTCTTTGTATTTAGTTTTATGTATCCCGTTCTTAATTATGCGAAACTGCGTAAAGTTTCTAGAAGAAAAGTACTTTTGTGGGACCTTATCATAAATATACACCAACTTAAAGAGTTGAGGAGTATTGCACAGAATAAGGGGGTGTTTAAATGAATCTAAAAGTTGAATTTTGAAATATGTAGATACGAATATTTGGCTCTGGTCTTAAGTGCGAAATTCAAATAGGTAAATTATCCTCAGAATACATACATATATTCTATACTTTTAGCATACTTTTGCATTACTCCAAAGAAATGTAAATATTCAATCAGAATTGGTACATTCCTGTTACGGGAGGGTGTAAAATCAACGTTCATTAAAATGTTTATTTGTTCAAAAATTCGAAAGCATGAATTGATGAAGGCTTAAGTTGACATTGCGAAGTTATGTATAGACTTGACCTTACTAACTAACAAATCGAAATATTTAGGGCATCTATATTGAGTTCTCTTGAAACTTTTCAGAATAATTTTAGAGATTTAACTAAATTTGAAGTGCATATAAATAGACATTTTAAGCTCCGCGATTTCTCTCAATATTTAACGCAAACAAACACTGAAAGTATAAACTTTTAATCTGGACAATTTTCGTGAAATCCTGTTCAACTCAAAACTTTAAGCTTGCTAAACACGTCTTATAGCCGTTAATCAGTTCTTGGAGGAGGTTCAAACCCACTTAAAATTAACGATTTTCTCAATCCCTGGCAATCGAGCACGCGTGGTAAGCAAATTTGTACCAATAAACCTGAAAGCACATCCCGCACAATTGCCCGATTTAGGGATTTGTACGAGAGTGCACACAAAGCCAGCGCAGTTTCATTACGTGGTTCTGTTTGAGATATAAATCCTCGGCAGCCCGACCTCGCGATACCCGCCAAAATTAATTAGGAGCTCCCCGAAATAAAGGGACACACGCGCCCATCCCCAGTTCGAAAAATTGCCTCCACTCCAAACAAATTGTCGCATTACACCCCCACGTGCATCGAGCCTCAAGGCGGTTATAATGTTTAAATTGTCAATAAAGGCGCCTGCGGGGGCGGAGGTGCCGCCGCGCATAAACTCAGCATTACACCAGTTCTCCCTTAAAGGTAAATAAAATTGCGGCGGAGTGAATGTCAGGTTCATTAAAAGTTATTTGCGGTGTGTAGACACTTACTTTGTTTACATTTGAAAACATCATTTCACACTGTGTGTGGAACAAATCGCATTTCGTCCGAGATACCAAACGAAATTCCGACACCGCCCCCGCCCCGGCCCCGGCCCCGCCCAGCCTGTACGAAACATCTATCTTTCCTTGCATGCCAAAAGCTATTTAGGAACATTTTTGGGGCTCCGGGGGTGATACAGTTTCCAACATAAACGTAATTGACACGGAAACGTGTCGAAAATCTCTTTTTATCAGTTCAACACCAAAATCACATAACATTTTACATAAACATTAGCATGCCCATGTGGAGCCGGGCCATGTGGGCTGGATCCCGCCTGTGTATCCTGCATAATGTGGAAATGGGAAATAATAGGAATTTTCGTTTTTATTGTCTCCGAATATCCTGACTTTTATGCTTATTATAATTGACGGAGGACTCCGCATAGGTTGGGAATATTTTACTGCTGCTTTAACGCCCGCCCCGTGGGGCGGAGTGCGAACCTCAGCTTTGCTGTGTAAACAAATTGTTTCTGTTCCAGCTGTTTGAATAAATTTCGTAAATTTGCTTATTTGGTCGGTGTACAGAAAATTTGCTAGCGGCGCACACCCGCGACATTATTCACTTTGTTTGAAACATTGCACCCGCAGGAGAGCTTGCGTAACGCTTCGGTAAACCGATTTAGAAAAATGGGCTTTTGGCAATAACGACACATAACGCTAGAGTTCAAGATTTAAAAATCAGTTGCACCTAAGACACAGCAAACGCTTTTCAAAAGGAACATCCAAATAGTTTTAAGGAAGTAACTAGACCTCTAGTCCCGCACCGACTCAGGTTTGTGTTAATAACGAAAATTAAATTTCTGTTTTAGCTGTCCGACTTCGAAGACATCTACAAAGGAAGTGATACGTACATTTACTAGAAAAGCAAAAATGTTAAGAAATTCGGGAGCGATCGAATCAGTTCGAGAGCGCCCCCTAGTTGTTGCTAATTTATTTGTTATTTGTTGTCGAATTTTCGAAATTCTTCCGTGTCTGTTCCATGTTCCACAAAGGTAATTTGACGAAGCAACAAAGTAATGTTTTACTGCAAACTTATTTGGATTTTCTTCGCTGCTTCTAACCACTAATAACCAATCCTCATCAACATTCAATAACATACAGCATCTTGCTTTTTGTCACTGAAATTCAGGTCAACAAACTTTTGAATTTTTGCCTGGAACAAAATTATTTATAATGGTTTAAACGCTTTTTAACTTTTAGGGTATCTTAAAAATGAAGTGAAAAGTGTAACCTATATAAAAAATAACTCTAACGTCTGTCTGTCCCGGTCCGTTTTTTTAAGAGAACTTTAATTAACTATTTAATTTGAAGTAATCGGTTGAAATGATTTCGCTACTCGCTAGAATTTGATGAAACTCTGAAATAACGCAGACTTTTATAAAAGTTTCACTCTTCAAAAGAAACCCTTTAATTGAAATTAAATTGCATCCTTTAGGAAAATTTAATTATTTTTGTTTCCAAACTGAAAAAATGAAAAATAAAGTTTATATATTACCTCATAGCGAGCAGGGCACCGAGTTAAGCAAAGGTTTATATCCTGTTCAGGCCAAAATATTTCCTCTTCAAAAAAATTCTGTATTTTAATGAACAATTTTATAATTTTATAATAATGTTCTTCTACGAAGTAAGGTGACAAATAAGTTGAGGTAGAAAATGTTCTTCGATTTGAAAGGTTGCTACATATTTTGAAAAGAAAATCTTTTTTTCGCTTTTCATTTTTATTGTTAGGTCCCGAACTTTGTAATAATGCAATAAATTCTTAGATTTTAAAACATTGGATCACTCCATAGTCAATATAAACAGCTCCGTAATTTTTTTTTAAAACGTAAAAAACTGAATTATATATTAATATACAGCCAAATAAGGTGAAATAAGAGGTAAAACTCAGAATGAAAATAAGAAGGCCTCGAACTTCAATTTACAGCTCTTTTATTTTCATTTCAAGCTTTAGTCTTTATTTTCCTGACCTAAATACGATTAGTTGTACTTACCTAAAATCGTACTTGAGCATAGCTCCAGAAAACAGAATATGTTAGTACTTTAAAATTTTACAGCATATGTAGGTAAATAGTTTATTACTGCGCAAAAATGTCCAACCCCTGCTTGCTTCAAAGTCAACAGATATAACAACCCAGTCCCTTGAATAGAACACGAATAATAACTAAGGTCATAAATCGCATTTAAAATTTAACACACATCGTCCTACTAATTGTATTTATGTTAGTCAAATCCCCAGAGGATTGCCATGTTCAGCGGCAAAACCAAAGAACTTATTTTAGTAAATAGTTAAAATCGAAAACACCAAAATATCAAATAAAGGAAACATTGCAATTTATTTTGTACTTATAGCCACTAGGTCCCGCAAGCTTCGCAGATGATTTGGATTACGCTGACGTTGACTATCGTTCGTACGGGCCGATTAATTACAAGGCCGCGTCGATTTATGCGTTAGTTAAGAAACAGAAAAACAATGGTGCACTAAAGGAGGTCAAGTAGAGGCACTGGCGTAATGAGGAGCAGAGCAAATTCAGGTCTTGCACGAACAATTGAAGGAATTTAGGTTAACTTAACCCACAATAAAAAGCAGGCAGAGCACGAGAAATAGCCAAACGAAAATCATCCGAAATGCAACAGTTCATAAATTAACCAAACTGCCAGAATATGTAACTAGAATTAAAGGAGCAGAGCAGGACAGTAGGATTCCCTAAGATTACTTAAACTAAACCGTAAATTGCATGAACCCTCACTTTTAATAATAGTGTAAAGCAAAACATAACCAGGAATTAGGAGCGAAATAAACGTCCAAGCAACCAAACAGGCGTACGAGGAACTTTTCATCATCATACGAACCACAGTAGCGATCATTGTCAAATAACACATTTAGAATTTTTGATATAAACGAAATCATGAGGAAGTGATTTTTTAAATATTTTTTATAACAGTTAAATGTAAAACGCTTTAGTTCCCAAAGTACTTGCGAGGCAAAAGTTATTTATTGATAGTCGTTAATGCTCGTTTCTTTGTTTACACGTAACTATGTAGGTAAAATTAATGTAACTTATGGATTAAGGAATAAACCAAAATTGCGAGGAGGAGATAACTATGTTTTTAAAGTCATTATAGTAAGGTCATTCAATATTGAAACTAATGTTAAATGAGAGAGCTTTTTGGACTTTGATAAATACTTCTTAGTGAAAGGTAAGCATTAAAACAAGTGAAAGTTTAAATATGGACACATGTGTAATTTGTAAACGCAAACTCGCACGCACTCGATGCGTGTGAGTGGTAGTTTTTAATTATATTAATTGTTCTTCTTTTGTAAATTACTACTAGTATCAAGGAAACAATTGTAATTATAGTCTTCATTTGAACACTGACGTAAGGATTATTACTGTTTTTGTTATTACATAAATATATTGAGAAATAAAACAAATTTTGAATAAGACGTCTTTTGCTTTATTTTCCCTCTCATTAATTCGATAAAATTCGTCTAAATTTAAGTTTTCAGAAATTGTATAAGAAACTTATGGTAGTATGAGCTATTTTCTGCAGAATTAAGTAATATAATTTGAAATAACCCTGCAATCTGATTGTAAGTACATAATCCAAGAGTAATTTTCAAGACATTTCTGATTATCCAATACCGGGAAAACGTATTAAAATCTCGACTTTACTTAATATCAAACGCCACCATTGCACAGAGTGGTTTTTACGAAACTTTTGCGTTCTTAATTCTATTGACTTGCTTAACGCTGAACTTGTTAATTTAAATTCGTTTTGATAAAAATTCAAAATTGCGCGACATTGTCACATGAATGTTATGAGCAATTGACTTGGAGCCTTCTTATATAATTACTAAGATTTAATTGTGCCGTGTTTATTATTAATTGGAGATCTCTCTAACCCTTGTTGCCAATACAATTATATCTCAAGGCTCTAGGTTCAATACAAAATAAACTTCTTAAAATTGAAAAGACAAAGTTTTAAATTTTACTAATGTTCCCTTATCCTATTTCAAATTTGTTTGAGAAAATGTTTCATAGAAATTATGGCATATTTTATTTTAAATACATTACTTAAGACAAACTAATTAAATTTTGCATTTACTGAATTAAAACAATACACGGAAAATAAATTGGGATATAGTAAAATAGTTCCCAACAAATGTTGCCATAAAATCCACAACATATATTGAAAAAGCAGCAGATCTCCTTAAAAACTACAGGAAATATTACCAAAATAATTGCCAGAAAGTTTTTCCGTGTACTTACACACATATATAGGAAAGTATTAGAACTTATTTTTAGTCAAGCTTAAGGCAAGATTCCAAGTCAGAACCTTACTTTTCTATTCAGAGAGTTGAATTTGAGTTCATTAGAGGTAAAGGTGTAATCAAAGTCAAGGTACAAAAGAATAATTGTTATAATAAGCATAATACCATACAGCTTATTGAAAATCTCTTTGAAGAGGATTTAAACTATCAAAACCCTACTTCAAAATATTTTTATATTACCTATCAAGTATCGCAAGGTCAGACGAATAGCCAATAGACTTAAAGTTGATGATGATGTAAAATAAGCTGCTTAATGCTACTTGAATAAAAGATGATTCTTCTTGGAAGTAATCATTCCCAAGGACGTAATAAAAATTGAGCGATCGCGCAGTTCTTGCAGGAGAAGTGGTGAGTCGCCCTAGTCCTCCCCGGGCAGCACAGGAGCTGCGGCCCACCGAGGACACGTCCCGGTCCCGGTCCGGCAGAGGGCCCAGTGCCCCACTTCCGTCCAAGTCTTCCCTGTCAGATTAGAGCCATTAAGCCTATTCAATTTTAATTTAAAGTCGATAAGGATGCAGTGGAGGAGAAACGTGCCATAATCCCTCAAGGAGGTACCGGGACCGTTGAATGCCGGCAGATTACACTTCGGTTAAAGCGCTGCTTGTCTTCTAGCCACTTAATTTTTCAGGATGAAAAATCCTCCTGGTCTTAGCGTGCCAAAAGAAAACGAAGAAAAAGCTTCCCGCAGGGAGCGTCGGTCCTGGCCCTCGAAATTGCGGTGCGCCGGCAGGAGGCACATTTTTCCGCACATCCTTGGGCATTTCTCCTGGTTAGCCGCGGCAGAATTTAATAGACATTTGGGTCGAGGCGGCGGCTCTTATGAAAATTATGTTGAAAGCAATTTAGGACTAGGGGCCCCGTTCGATCCAGCGGCGCCCAGCCCCCAGGAACATGAAACAAAGTGACAAAAAATTGAATTATTCCCAGTGACGGCTGACAGCCCCTGAAATATGGCGAGTGTCCTGCAAAAATTCCACAGCAGCGGCTTCTGAGCTGCGGGGCGATAAATTATCGCTGTCTGCGAAAATAAACTGAATTTTGTCTTTTGTATTTACTGTGACTGTTTACTGACACTTACGCGGAGTCCGCGGCCCCAGCTCGAGTGCCCGAATTCTGGGGCTTTTGAGCCCCGACTTATGCGTGCCAATGCGGAACCCGGGGGAGCTCGTCCGAACGGCTCAGGTGTGTGTTAGTGTTAACGATGAGAAAGCGGAATTCAGTTCAAAATTAGTAAAAAATATACAAAATAAATTTTGCGCTTTTTCACTAATGTTGCTTCCAGATATACGAGACTAACAAAATCATTTTATGAAATTGTACACGTGTAATTTTCTTAAGTGGCGATTTGGCGACTATGATTAATGTCCAATTCTTCAACTTTGTTACTAACAAAACAATCAGAGTGGGGTAAGTGCAAATCGCTATTTGGAATGATATCTGAGATAAGCAATACATCGTTTTAGTAAAAATTTTACACGAAAATGTATTTTACGATGATTTGCTTTAAATATATTTGTATAATAAAATCAAAAATGCTTGTTGCTTATGACTACATAACATAAATACATATATGGACATACAAAAAGGTACATATGTGTATAAAAATATTATTGGTTGCAGCCAATACTCTTAAACATTCTTATATTGTGGTAAATTATTTTATCATATTCCGAAATTGCATTTTGGTATAATTCAAATTTGGAAAGAAGATTCAAAAGCACTAATTTTAGCAATTAACCCAAATTATTACTCAAGCTACATAACTGGCTACAATCCAAAAATCGTTAATTTTTATTCTTGACAAAATTTGGTTATAAAATATATAGGCACTCCATAAGATGGCAAAACTTGAGAAAATTAAGCCCTACAAACTTTTTGTTGTACTATTTGAGCCTACCATCAAAAAGTTGTTCAAACCGCTTAACTTTCGCAATCCAGCAGGTAAAAAGAATATCGCAAATTCGCAAGTACTCGAAGCATTTCTCATAGAATTTTAAAGTAGAGAACACCCACCTAAATAGCCTAATTCATCTTCCGAATTGCGGCCCACCCGCCCGTCCTCTGAAATATTCCGCGGAGGATAATCTAATTTCCATAAATTCATGGCTTATCGCTCTTCAATTGCAAGGACATAATCAGGACGGCGATAAGCCTTGTTAGGCGTCCTGCTAAATTGTGACTTGTGGAATTCCCGAAAATTTTAAAAACGCCTTCCTCCCCGCAGGAGTGTCGTTAGCGTGACGTGGCCAGGCATAAATCCTGGGTCGCCTCAACGCAGTTGAGTTTCGTCTGGAGCAGTTCGCTTAACATAATTAGCTCGCCGTGTTGTGCTAATTCCTACTTGCTGCGGGGGAGGACCCGCCAGCGGGGAACAACAAACAAATTTAGTAGCCGCCCGCAACCGGCCCACAACAACTCCACGTACTCGCAGATGACGTCGGTGCATGAAATTTACACACTAAATCTGCTTAAATCCTGACGGGCGAGATTAAATTTAGGCCCGCCCCGCCGGGCTCATTTTCATACGGACGTATGTTGTATCTTGTATCCACGTGTTCACGAGGCTATGATATGTACGTAGGTGCGGTGCGGAGCATAGGTGCAGACCGGCTGACTGGCTTACTGGCGTTCGAAGGAGCTCGAGATGATTAGATATTTACGAACACTCCTGCAATTACTTAACTTCTTGTCGGAAAGAAAATCCAAGAGGGTTCGATGATTGATAAGAATTCGGAGCTTAACCCTCTTGACTTAATTAATAAGCTCAGCCAGCCGGATACCTTCAAGAAATTGATTTTCTTCGATGAGACCGATTAAGTTGCCCAAGGCCGCCCCAGATCACCGATAATTTTCCTGATTTCGTTCAAAATTTAATAGTGCGTAGGCAGGGGTTATGAAATAAATCCAGATAAATCTGAAACTATATGTAGAAGCCGAAGATAGCGACTATACTCCGCGCGGCATGGATTAAATCGGTTGACAAATTTTTTTAAGCTTGTATGTAGGTAAAGTCAATTTTAAATAAATAATTATTTAGAATTTGAAGAGAGATATTTTAGATGACCTACATTTTATGCTAAAAGATTATGATCCTTTAAAACTTTTCAAGAAAACAAAAATTTTAAAAAGATTTACCAAGTTTTAAATAACATATGTACTAATGTCTAATCTACTGGAGGTTGTTTGTTAGTATGCTGTGAGCTGAAAATTTGTATTAAATCTAATTTAATAATTAGTTCAACAAATTAACCCAATATGAAAGCTTATATTATAAAAAAAATGACGAGACATAATAAAAGATCTACAACATTTACTAACAACTTTGCAGAGTGAAAATTATTCTAGTTAAATAAAAATTAATAATATACATAGTTGAAATATTTAACTAGATATTATACATATAAGTTAAGTACAGTACAGTTTGGTCTGATCATTTTAATGTTTTTAATGAAGATATTACACATTCCTATCTAAGTATCATAGACTACTTTTTATTCACGGGACCCAGAATAACGCGCCCAAGATGGCGGACGAAAATTGTAAATTTCAAGGGATTGCCATGATAAGTGGTGTCTACGGATTTTTGAAGGTCCTGATTTCGAATATACTTTTGACACTTAAAAATTCAAGATGGTGGATTAAACATGACAACCAAAATTTCTGAATTTCAACAAATTTAAGTGAAAATTAATATCTAGGGTACTAGGCTACTAAATTCGAATCTATTATCAGAATTTCGAAATTCAAAATGGCGGAGCCAATGTGGACCAATAATTTATTAAATATTCACAAGTGTAACAAAACATATAGGCAAACTATAATTTTTATAAGGAATAGGCAATCAACGTAAGATTTGCAGCTTTAATGTTTTCAATAAGGCAACGATGAAATAGCAAACAAAAACTAATACCCTTATTCATTTATTTAACACTTAACAATGGGAATATATAAGTATACAATAGATTATGAGCCCTTCTGATATGGACAGTGGTACAAAATGCGTTTTGGATGAATCACATCCAAAGATTTTAGTACTAGTACTAAACTTTATTATCTGAATACTGAGCATTTTTTAAGTATTTAACTGAGTAGTGTTTATGATACACCGGGTGAAACCGGGTTACTCACCTAGTGGGTATACATAAATTTAATTGTTTAGGACATTTAAAAGAGCCATTATTTGTTGATCCTTTATTCTCCAAAAAGGAGTAGATGAAATAAAGGATACATAATCGACTTTCTGCTATCCGCTGAGCTTAAAATAACCGCAGTAGCTCCAGTTGGCTCTACCGCAGTCACAGTGGGAAACAACTTGCGGTTGAATTTTGTCACAGAACTTTGGCTTCTGGGCTCGGATCGATTCGTAATCCCCTCTGAAGCCCGGGCCGGAATTCGCTGATTAAAAGTGAACAAGTCTCAAATCCAACAAGTTGGCCGTCTTCAAAGTCATGGATATCCGGTAAGTAGATTATAATGAGAACTTAATTTACCTCCGATCATCCGCTCCGCAGTGGGCTCAGTGGGGGGCCGCCAAATCCGAAAAGATTACATCCCGAATCCTACGTCGTCTAACAATCTTACAAACAAATCCCCTGGTCAACAATTTTGGATTAAAGCGTAAAGTCGCCGTCGAAAATTGGAATCTCTACTTTCATAAATTACTACTCGCTTTGTTCCCGAACTCATTTTTATTTCCCTTTGACAAAAATTGGGTCAACGCATTTCACAGCAGAGCAGGGTCGAAGGGATGGCTATTTGGTAATCATAAATGCAAATGCCCGCCCTTTGTCCCCCTAACCGGATTAATTTAAGTCCTTCAGGGGGGTTTTGATTGCAAGCCCTCAATAGCGCCAAATAATCCCTTGAAATAGTGAAAACAGGGGCCCAATGAAACTAGAGGGCTGGCGACCCTTTCTCTGGGGGACTCCCACTGCCACCGGGCTGTAAAATGATATATTTTATGAAATTGACATCGGGGGGATGAAAGCCGAAGAGGACTGCTTGTTACTTTATTGGACGAGGTAAAAATGTCGTCCACTCCTTGAGGAATACTTTCAGATCCTGTTTTGCTTCAATCAAAAGAAATGTGGTTTTGCCTGCTTCGTGCAGATATTCTTTCGAAATTAAGGTCTTTTCCCTTTTGCCTTTGGTGGTATAATGGTATAATGCTGAAATACTTTGAACGATATACATATGCAAATATATTTTTTTTTACTGCGTTTTTGATTGATATTTTTTATTACATATATTTATTTTATAAAAAAAAATACATACATAAATTAGCTTTCATAAGATCTGATCTTCGATTCTTGAAAGGGTAGTGTTTTTATCATCAGATTATTTACTTTTTGTATTGCAATTTAAGCCATTTTGCCAACCAATATCAGAAAAGCTCATAAGAAGATTCTGTTGTGGTAGGATAGGGAAATACTCTTTCAAACTCGATATATGAAGAACACATAAATTAATATGTTCAAAATACTCTTCCTAACATTAACTGTTTTAAACTTAATACAATATGATAAACTTCAAAGAATTTTAAATATCAAGCAGAATCCACAGTGTTAGAAAGAATTTGCTTAACTTTGTAAGAAGCAGGAAAATTGAACTTTTCTCAAAATCTGTCAAAATCACGCTTGGCTGAAAGGGCGAACGGCAAAACTATCCGCTGCCGAAGGATTTAATTACACCGGGCTGCAAAGGAATCGAGCTGAGTCTGCAAGGTAGGGTCTGAGTCTAAGGAGCTCGTTTACGACTGCCAGTCGGTTTTTATTGTGGCTGTAACAGGGACCGTAAAAGGGCGGGACTCATTTGAGCCGGCCCAGTCGTTTATCAACCACTTCCATAGTCCTCCGGCTTTCGACCTAAATCACAAAATCCTTTCAAATTACCGGGGACTTCATATTTTCTCTCCTCGGCGGTAGTCAAGCGGCTACTTCGGGTAGTAAAACTTCAATAAGGGCCGCAGTCAAGTGCCCATAACATACTCAATTTGGGGCCGTGCGATCGCAGGACCCGGCTGGGCGGACCTTCATCAGGAGGACTAAACGAAAGTGTGCGGAGGGCAATCAGATTTTATCATTCGGTGAAAGGGGATAACGCACAAAGATAAGGCCATTGATTGGTGCTAAGCCCTCCCTGCGCGGGGCTGCGGCGCCGCCCCACGGTAGTGGGGCCCAGCATCCCTGAGCAGGGTGCGACAGCGGGATCCCGATAATGCGGCATAATAAAAGTTTTACATTGATTTACACTACTGCGGGCGGGTTTAAGGTGTCCATAAACTTGTCCGCAAAAAGTATTCCGGCCAAAGGCCGAGTCGGCAAAAAGTCCTTCTGGAAGGAACTCCGCCCGGCCGGCCGCATGTTCTCCGTTTTTTTCCCGACCAGAAGTTCTGATCGCACGGAACCCCACTGCGGAGACGGCTGCCGCGGCATACAAATTCACCGGGTCGGGGCCCCATTTGTATTCACAGAGCGCGCTGCTTAATGGCCGTGCTGCACGTCTGCCGCTGACCGTTGTCTCCGCAACCATAAAATTGTTGTTTTTGGCTGATTTTAAAGTTTTTATAGACTCAAACGAATATTAAATAATTCAAATCAAACATTACCGCCCAGAATGCCGGGCTAAATGTTAGTGAGCTTCCGACTCTGGAAACGCTCCCTGGAAATTAGACACTCGGGTGCATGTACCTACACGCATTTTTTCATAATTCGGCAATATCGAATTTTGCTTAAACCCGTCATTTTATGAAGTTTATTTAATAATTGTATTTTTTACGGAAACTATGTACATTCATATAGATTGAAAACCACCCTGACTGTTCAATACTGTTCAATTTTAATGTAGGCAAAACTTTATTACTTTGGAATATCAGTTTATACACTTAGATAAAATGAACGAATTGAAGGCACAAATCAAACAATTTGAGAATTTTCAGTATTATTGCTGTGCGGTTTTTCGTTTCAAATGAACGAAAATACATTTGGTGTGAGGATTTTCCTAAATTTCTACTAAAACTTAACTACCAAATATCTCAGCACCGACAAAAGTTGCTACCATATTCGTAACTTAGATTAAACACCCAGTTCGAGAAAATCCGTTTCAGCCAATCTTAGAAGGCATTTCCTCTTAATTTCAAATTTTCAAACTTTAATTTTTTTCCGTTAACCCCAATTATACTTCTTTGAGAATATTTTTTGATTAAATTGATGATGACAAGAGGGAAATTTTACAAATACACAATACATTTTTAGATTCTACAGAAGCTTCAAAAGTTATCTAACTGCAAACTTAATCTAAAAATCTGTTCGTCAATGCGATCCCCAAGACAAATAGTCGCAAAGCCATCCGAATGGAAAATGCTATCGAGGCCGCAGAGCACGATGGACTCAAAACGAATTGAATCTCGCAAAAGGGTAACACATTTTTCCAAAGGACCTCGCTGATGAGAAAACGTTTTGAGCACAAAAGGGTAAACTTGTAGAGGAAAAGCTGCAGCGCGCATTTCCGGCAGCATCCTTCAGCCCGAGCGCATCGATCAGAGCTCGGGAAGCCGCTGGCAGCCGGGGGTTACGGGACGAGGACAAAACATCCCAACAATCGACAATAAATCATATCTGTCGGCTGCTAGCAATCAGGAGCCATCAAAACTAGAAATAGAAACGATGGCGCTTAAATCTGCAGAATGCCCGGCCCGGAACGAGCACTCCACGGCCGTCCGGGCGGAGAAGAAGGTCGGCGGAGCCCGAGAAGGCCCCGGCCGGAGCCACGCGGATATGGAGATCAAAGACGAAATTACCGGGTCACTGGAGGAGCAATATGGGAACTTTTATCGACATCAGTCAAGTGTTTTTCTGCCCCGGCCGCCGTCCCGCGCCGCCGACGGCGCATCCGGAGAAGGACGTCTTTGTAGCGCCCGGCCGGGACGACGGCTCCGCAGTTTTTGTTCTGTGCAGATTTATCTCAAAATCGCTCGGATTGAATTAGCAGCGTGACTGGAGCGGGTAATGCAGGGTCCTCTAGGCGGTTCTGGATTTTCGCTTTCACCCGAAGTGGAAAATTAAATATTGCAAAAGAATGGAAATCGCCGCCGGGACAGGCGAGACAGCACTCCACGTCACAAAGCAGCTCTCTGGAGATCGCTGCACAGCTTCGCAGTATTAAGAAAATTGCCTGAGCCCAAAGACAAAGGCTAAGAAAATTGCCGGGCTATTGCTAGCGAATTAATGGCCGCCTTCAGCGAGACGCTGGATACCTTTATTCAATTTCGTTTCCACTATTCGTCCGGCTGCCCGGGTAACCAAGTCCTGTTTACACAGGGCGAAATTTAATTTCAGACTACATAGGTGCCTCGGCGGAATCCAATAAAATGTCCTGGGATAATTGTTGGGTTCCTTGGGAACCTCGTTTGCCGGTCTCCCTGGGCCACAGACGTCCTGGACTGACCCGAAAACGCTCTGCAATGACGAATTGAACAATTCCATTGCCTCACTTTGGCAGAATCTGTGATAGTCTTGACAGATAGCTAGACTTAGACTTAGGTAGTCGCAGTATCCAGAGACGCCGGGGCGCTGCACCCTGCTGCGAGCTTCGTTCGTGCCTGACGTGAACCATTCCGCGCAAAAAGCCAGCACAAAATCTGCAGGGCCAAGGAGTGCATCAATGGCGCAGAAATGAAGGGAGCCTCAGGTGCAGGGCGGGGGAAGGTGTGCAGCTGAAAAAGTTAAATACAAATCCTAATCAGGCAAAGATTCCATTGAAAGTATAGGGCCCCGGAGCCGAAGTTTGACGAGGCACATCCCGGCAGTGGTGCACTTCTCTTGGGACTGAGATAAACCTTGCACCTTCGACCAAAGTTCGCAGACGTTCACGGCAGTGTGTACTTACCCTCAAGTTCGGATTTTTTAAATAAGACGCCCCAGTATGCGATTTAATTTTAAATTTTTGACGACGAGAAAATTTAATTAACTTCAAAAATTCAGAAAGTCACGCTCTGTGAAGATGATACGAAAAAACTGCATCTTCACATCTTCGAGGCGTTGTTTCTTCTTTTGGAAGAAATATTCTGGACACTAAAGATGCGGCTTCTCCTTAAAAGTTTTTTTTTTAAATTTTTGCGATTTTCCATGATTTAGAATAAATCTTCAAAATCTTCAACGATCTGCTAGATATACATAGTATGTTCGTGCGTTAGATTTCGAGGAATTATACTTAATGTGGAAAAAAAAGCATAAACTGGAATATCAATCATTTTATTTTTCTTAACAAATAGTGAACGCAATTTTAATGCTTTCCTTTTGTTTAAACATGTCCTGCAAAGATGAAACTTTCCATTTATTAAATATTTTACAAAGGTATCAGTCTTTTTTAACAGATTCAACTGTGTTTCGGGACTTTGAGGTTTGCAAAAAGGGTTAAAATAAGACGTGTTTTCAAATTTTTTGCAAAGTTAAAGTACGCATCTTTGTCTATTAGAAGTGCATATTTCATCAGTTTGTCAAATTGAATTTTACTTCTGCTTGGAAGAGATTTGTATGAAAATTAAATACTTGAAAATTTATTCATTACGTAGTTAACTGAGTAAGAGAACACAATTTAAACTTGCCCTACTGAGGCGCACGACTCGACGTATTCCATTGATATTGAAGGTGGGGAGGAAGCGGTGCATATTTCTATGCAAAATTAATTTTGCGGAGCTTGCATAGAATTAAATTTCGAATATCAGGAGAGTTGAAGTGTTAAATTGACAGAACCGAAGCTCACAGAGAACGCTCCCACGTATAATGTTGTTTAAAATGTTCGGGTTTAAACCTCACGGCTCGCTTTGAGGAGCAATCTCGAATTTGCCGTGTGGACTAAGACAAGATCGTCTATCTGTCTATCTATTCCATCTATCTATCTGCCCTACACCCCCTAATTGCATTCTGCGGCTGTCGGCGCTTCAACAGCTTCGGTCCTCAGAGGTCCCCTGAGAGCAGGGTCCTGGTCTTTGAAATGCCATTACAGTCGCCGATGAAATTATTGGCCCTTCAATTTTGCGCTCTTCATTCATTCGCCACTCGGTTCGTCTGCAACCCGGCGGGGCGGCTATTGTCCTCCGGGCGAATTTTTGCTTTTCGGGGTGTGTGTAGGGCTTCGTCTTGGCTCCAAAGCCTGAAAGGAGCTTAATTTTCTGACTGGCAGACTCCGCACCCGTTGAACTTTGATTCCGCCCGGGGCACCTTTTTGCTGCTTGATTTGGCTCCAGTTGCAGGATTTCAAGTGTTGTTCGCTGATACTTGAAGAGCCCATTCATCATCGCCTAGTACGCTAAAAACTCGGTTAAAACTTTGCGTTTGCACCCATTTTTAGAGCTGCCGGATCCGGAACCTTCAACGCCAGCCCCCGTTGTTATAGTCGTAAATTTTCGGTGCAGTAACTCCGCTTCAGCGTTCCTGCTCCCGCCCCCGCTCAGTCGTTCGCTGACTGTTCCATGCAGCTTCAAAAGCCACGAACGGGGCCCCTATTATGAAGCCCTGGAAGCTGCATAGAAAAGATGAGGCCAATGTCATTTTGTGCATCTTTTGAATTGCTCTCCGGCGACGGAGATGCTTTCCACACTCTGGAAATTTCTGCAAAAATTTTGGTGTAAGCAAATTAAAAAACACAAAATTCGTATTGTCCTAATCGCAACAAGATCGCAAACGTGAGCTTCAGAGTTGAGATAGCCGTTAAAACCATGGTCGTTTCGGGGAAAACTTCAGGGAAAAATCCATTTGCTTAGCCATGGGAACAATAAATGTCGCACAAATTTTCTGCATACTCCTTTTCTGCCCTCGTGAAATTATAATTTAATTTTCCAGATGTGATTTAATAAAAATGGTTTTTGTAATCGGTTGCAAAAAACTTGGATAGTCCTTAGAAAAATGGCTTCCCTGTCCTGATCTGTTTCTGTTTTTCGAAAAAGTCTATAAATAAGTTATTAATATTTTTATACATTTTATGAAGGTACTGATAATATGCCTTGTGCTAAACTATCACTTTTTCTTTAAAAAAGTTTTGTGAATCTTTATACTAAGATTAAACCATTATTTATTTATTTCGCTTACTACAAGCTACCAATTAGCAGACATCGCTAAGGTAGCTTAATTTAATAATGCGGTTTTTTCTGTCTGGGTCAGCAGATTTTTCAGTCCACCTTGGCATCTACAATAGGCTAAAATTTCGATAAAAAATTTTATCTCTGATTTCAAAGGTTTCAGAACGTTGAGCAAAGTACGATTTTGCTAATATCGATTGCAAAAAATTCTGGAAACGGGTTTCTAAAACCTGAAAAGCGCACGAGCACATGACAGCAACAGGTTCGGCTTACGGTGGAAATTCGAAAAACAAAAAATGATGAAATCTCTGAAACAGAAGCCTCTTATCACTCGGCCTCCACACCCCTGAAGGGTTCCACCAGCCGGAGCTACACATGTCGAGCTTCACGCTAAACTACAGAAATTTTGCGGAGCCCTCAGTGCTAGAAATTAGCGCTCCAACCCACCCCTACTGGGCGATCCGCTGCTACACCGCGAAGGCTGCTCGAGGCAGGGTCGGGGATTTGCTTTTGTCTGACGGGTCGGTGGTAGCGCGTATGGCCGCGAAAGCTGGTTCCAAGGGCGGGGGTAGCGTTCTCGGAGACCCGCAACATCTGCACAGCACCTCGGCGTTTTTCAGAAATTTAATAGAGAAAATGACGTCTCGGCCGGCTTCGACCCCGATGCGAACCGCGCGCCGTATCCGAGAGCCGACCAGTCCGTAAAAAACAGGCTCCGAGCCCCGGTCGACACCGCTGGAAATGTTGACGTGAGAAGACACTCGTCGCTTCCAATTGCGGGCGGGTTCAGCGGGGCACTCGCCCGCAGATGCTCCGACCGCAACCGGGAGCCCCTGGAAATTCAACAGCTGCTATAAATAACCGCTCTTATTGAGTTTCCACTCGCCCCGGGGGAGGAACAAGTGCAGCATGTCCAATTCACAGGATAAAAGGATGATATCAATTTTTCGGTCTCGCCTTCTTAGCTCCGCTCCGGCGCTCCCGCGGGGGCGGCGTCGTCCGCTGCCGCCCCCGCCGACGCCCGTAGCCCTCACACAGACTCACAATAAATAAACGTCTGTCATGTATATTAAACGTCGGCCTTTGTCGGCGCTAAGATTGTCTGCGGGGCTCTTCCAATGGATTTTGATTTATGAGCTCAGTTTAGTATTTATTAGGAAGCGGATTAATATTTCCCGGGGCGGCGAGAAGCGCTGGTGCTCGTGCCCTCCGGGAATCTCAGACTATTATGAAGGAAGTGCTGAATTGAATTCTTATAACATCAGCGGGCGGGGTGGTGGTGGGGGTGGTGGCCCAGATAAGGAGCGGACGACAATGGCGTGTGTACGACCAGGAGGAGCTCCTTCCCGGCCCCGCTCCGAGTCCTGATTGTCTGAGCTGCCATAAAAATGAGTTCTGTCTTCCGTCCGGGGCTGATTGAAGTGATAAGGGCCTCGAAATAATTGTTCACCCCCTTTAAGTCCATTAATTATTGCGATATTTATGGCCCCCTGCCGGGGAGCGCTTCAATATTTAATCAGCCCCGGCAAATATTTAAAGTGGAAATAGCCAGCAGCGAAGATAAATGGGCCCTGTTTGCTCAGCAATCATTTATTTTTCGCTTTGCGCGCAATTTTTGAACAGCTAATCGGACTCGTAATGCTGATTTACTGCGTATTATGAGGAACGACTTTTGGATTATGCTAATTTCGCTCCAAGAAATTGAACGGAGCACTCTGATTGGTCTTTTAGTTATTGCTGTCCTTCCGAAGAAACAACTTTTTAATAATATTGAAATGGTAAATAGTGCGCATAAGAAGGACAGTCGCCGAACTAATACTTCCTGCGTTCTTCAACCCATTTTTTTCTAATTTGGGGCAAAGACATCTTTCGCAACATATCCTCTTCCATAGATCTCCGCCCACTATAAAATGTATATTCTTTTAAAATCTTCAAATCTGAAATTCCACACTAACAATTCAATTCAATTTCAAAATTTGCGACCTAGCAAACATACCCTTTAACTTATATGTAAACTGTGTTTTCATAATATCGATACAATAACAAATATTATGATTTTTGGAAAAATCACAAATATGCTCGCTCTTTAAAATATTACATTAAATACGATTCTATCTACTACTATTATTCTTGAAAATGATTTTTCCTGTTATTTAAGGTTTTATATTTTTATACCCTTTTGTTCTTTACTTTATTTAACTTTGTTTAGTTTTCAATCCACGTCTCTTACGCCAGTTCTTTCTCAGCTCGGTACGCTATCTTGGGTAAAGTTAAATGAAAATTCCACATTTTTTCTAAGGAGGAAAAGCCTCAGGCATAGAAACCTCCTGATTTATTTATCTAACAACTTTTATAAAATCAACTCTTTTCACAACGATGTTTGAATTCAAACTGAACACGAATCTTCTTAAAAACACAGAGTTGGGCAACTTCTTTTTACATTTTTTCTTACATTGTATACACTTAAAACTACGCCTTCTTTTTGAAGGAACAAATAAGGACGTTTCTTTTTTATTACGATTTAGCGCGGACCTTTTTAGGCTTTTATTGCGGTTAGCGCGACATCCCGACTGCATCACAGATGGTGTGCAGAACCATTACCTAATATGTTCAAGGAAACAAATTTAACAAATTTAAACGAAAACAATAATTTCCTGGAACATTGCTAATTAATGCAAGTACAAATATTTTTCAAAGCGAAATAGTCCAAAACAAACATCTTGATTAGGTAATGGACACACCATTATAAATGGTATTATATGGAATAGTCAATATCCTTTTTTCTTAAATATTTCTTTAAATAACATGTTCTAACACTATTACCATTATTTCACGTTTGAAGAGCTTAATATATTTATCGCCACCTAAAATTATTGCTTAAATATAACGAGATATTAGTTATCATATCTATATATTAATACGTGAAGAGAAAACTTTGTACCCCTTTTTAAGCATATTGCACGGACCGGATGAGTGTGAGATTTGGCACAGTTAAAATTTATATGGAGAAGAAGTGCAGAAAGCTAAAATTTATATATAATATGTGTTACAAATACATTTAATTAAATAAAATAAATTAATTTTATACGTTCATACTGTCTATGTCAAACACATAGTAGTCTGTGGTCAAACTTTCGTAATTTATTATTATTGACAGTGCCAATTTCAAAAACATAATAGACTGTGTATATTCGTATTTTTCGTTGTAGCCCCAGTAGGTCGAATTTCGACCACAGGGCGACCACTAGTATTTTTAAAACTATTACATTAAAGAAACCAGAAAATGAATGAATGAATATTACAACAATATTCTTGGGCAGGGAAAAATATAGACAATTCCCTTCTAAACGCTTTATTCTAAGTAGTACGTGAAACTGTACTTATTTATATTTGTCTATTTCCATAAAATTTAACATTTATGTTGCCAATTTTTACCACTGTAACAATTTCAGTTCGGAGTTCTGGTTCCTCCGAGCTCACTAATTTTTCCATGCAACGAGCAAAATGTCAGGGGTAATTAAAGAGCACTGGGCAAAGTGGGCCATCGCATCTGAGCCGCATCCCTTATTTGTCGCAATAAGTCGGCCGGACTCATTTTCCGGAGCGCAGGACACGGTAGCCCTTGTGAATCGTAAATAACTCACCGGAATCACCTGGAGACGGCGTCCTCACGTCCCGGCCGGGTGCTGAATGTTTGACGTCATCCTAATGATATGTAAACGCCCGGCTACACTGGCTGCATTTCCTTAATCTCGGTCGGACAAGAGCGGGGTGGACAGCAAACGATGCAGATGCAGTGATTAAAGGAAGTGTTGAGGGCCCCGCCACCCGTCGGTCCTATTTGTTTTGATGCAGTAAATAGCTGAAGAAGCATCGCAATTAAACTACTTTTAGCGCTTGCATTTGCATAATTATGGGACGACAATGGGGCTGCTCGGGCGTCTTGGGCACCGCCGCCCACCCAACCGCCCTGCGCGCCTTGGCACGATTCAATCTACTCTCCGCTGACCGGCGACAACTGCACAAATACCGGGAACTTTCCGAAAATTTAAATCCCACTATTTACCTGGTGCAAATCCATTCTGGTTGGGCTCCACAGAGCCCGGCTGCAAGTTGGAAATTTATGCAAATCGAGCCCTTCAACCGCATCAAAAATTACTATATCTGTGCCCAGTGGCCGACGGAGGCTCTGCTTTCGTTTCGACTATATTAAAATAGCCGGGGGTAATCATTTGGGGCGGCTCGCTGGGAGCTTCCATGCCAAATTTATGCGTTCCGCTACCCCAGCTATGAGTCCGTGTCCGGCAGGATCCGGCGCTGGCCAGTGATATTTGCTTATGCGGAGTCCGGGTGTTTGGCTCCATAAGTTACTGAACTGGCAATTTGCATAGTTCGCAGTCTTTTCCAGCTCTGCCTATTTTCATAATATTTTCGAAGACTCTTCTTGGATCAAGGCAGTGGCATAGTATTCCTTCAGTAAAGTGCTCAAAGGACGTGTTTCGGAGCGAATGTCGACAGTTTGCAATGCTCTCTCCGTATACAGCAACTTTAATCGAAGAGCCATTTGGGTATCAAAGAACTCCTCATCGAATCGCGTTCTCGTCAAAATTGGCTGGTGCTTTCTTGGCAATAAAAATATCTTTGTTTTGAAACGTTAAATTTTGCAAGTATTATCAATTATTCATTGATAGAAATTTGAGATTAGATTTATTTACATTTTTGAGGAGTTGAAAATTTTCATGAGAAAAACAAACAGAAAAGCTAATTTTTTGCATTTCACTTTATATTTCTAGAAGGTTTTCGACCTTCGGTTTATACATTCTTAAATAAATTTTCAAGTTGTTCTAGCATGCTGCGGCGGTGGTAAAAATCATAAAGAAAACTTTAAAATGCGTTTTATTTCTAAACTTGATATTTTTTCTAATTAATTTAAATAATTGATATTTTATGTAGGTATTATTCAAGGGAACAGATTGAATTTGAGATCGCCTCACGGATTTGGATAAAACTTTCATTCTGACAACTTTTTCAAGAACTTGTTAAATTAAGGAAATAAAAGTAAAGTACCTACCTAACATTTTTGTTATTTTCAGCAGTAGTGTAGGGGAGACTGGGTACGGTTGAAACGCAGGACGGTTGAAACAGTGCTAATATCTCTCGAACCGTGGGTGGTGGGGGGAGGGGTGTAAGGGACGAAAGAAGCGGATGACAAGTCCGAACACAAATCTGAGTGGCGCGTCGCTCACTACGCGTTGTGGTTGTTTATAGGAGGCCCCATTGTTATTTGATAAGCAAAAGTAAATATTTATGTACCAACACTTTTTGCAATTACTACACTTTTCATTAAAGTGACAGTGTAGAGTGGTATAGTTGTGTTTGAATAAATGCTTTTAGAACATGACAGCGTAATTAGTATTTGTGTAAAATTATTTTTGCCATTACTATGAACTGTTTTGTATCAAATGGGGGCTTGGGGACAGTTGAAACACTTTTTGTGGGTACGGTTGAAACAATTTATTTATTTAAATTTCTTGCTTTATTTATTTAAATTTCTTTTTTTATAGATGCCGGGGGTACGTGCAAGAAAGGCTTCGCCTGGCAGGATGATTAAAAAAAAAATTAATAGCATTGTTAATAGAAATATTCTTTTAGTTTATATTTTCAAATAATTTCACTATGCGAAGAGCTAAAATTCGGTTTTAAAATAAATCCTGTTAATTTTTATTGTTTTCGATAAGCGGATACCTACTTTATGTGCAGTTGTTAAGTAGTAATATTGTCCAAGATGACTGAAGAATATTTTGTATTATTTGTATGTGTTTCAATTGATTCAAACCACTGTTTCAACCGCCCCTGGTATGGGGACGGTTGAAACAATTTTAGTGTTTTTGTTAAATTTGATTTTACACAAATTAGAAAACGACGAGCACTCAAATAATACTGCAAATTGGAAGATGGAAACACGCCCTTGTATTTAACATGTCTCAATCGGTGCTTGGTTCGGTAATAGCGATGCTACGGACAATAAAAGCTAAATTGTTTCAACCGTACCCAGTCTCCCCTACAATTCTTTTACAGAAATCCAATGGAAACATTTTTAATTTAAGATTTGTCCACAATTTTTTCCAAAAGATTGTAGAATTGTAGATTGAGCATGGAGAAATTGCGGAGGAAAGCTATCATTTCTCAGAATTTTAAAATTAAATGCATAAGGGGAATACCTATAAGCAACAGACAAATGTTTAGCCGGTTCAAGTGTTTCTATAACTATACCTACATTATCTTATTATTGTTGAAACTTTACTTTTTTTTTAAAACCCGGAATTATAATAAATATGCAATAAAAACCCAGTTATTAAAGATAACTCCTTTCTTTGTTTTGTATGTACAAATTTCCGTACCTTTAAAATCTTTTTTTCATAAAAGATTATTTGAAGTGTGAGTTCAAGACAGTGCGGGTACAGAATCTAAATGTGCGTATTTTCGAAGGATGAGTTTTATTCCCACGAGGTATTAGTTCTTTGAGGAGTTAAAAAATGTTCTTTTTTCATTGAAAATCAGGTCTTGGTTTTTCCTACCTCATAAAAACACATATATGTACATATATATGCACAGTCTATGTGCCAAGCTAAGAATACTTGCAGACGTAGATACATCGTTTTTATGCCTATTTCTCCCTGCCAGTGCTGACGTTCTCACGGATATTTGCGAGACTCCAATTTGTTGCGTGGCTTTGCATATCTGAAATTAATTTACAATTCGCCTCCGCTCAAGCAGACTTATGCAGAGCACCGGAGCTCATATCTATTCTAATTTACGCTTTGCCAGCGTCGGAACTTTTGTCGTCGCCGGCGGCTCGAGTTGTACGAATTTGCAATCACCCGGAGCAGCTCCCGCAAAGGTGTGCTTTCTTGGATTAAATAAGGGAATAAATCCTCCGCCATATTCAAGCCATCAGCTCTGTTACCACTCCGGACGAGGGTTTTCCACCCCGTGCAAGGCATGCGTTAATTAAAAACACTAAGAATGCCAGGAACAATTCGGCCACCTCGACCGGGATGCAGTAATCTTCCCGGAACGGCACACCAGATGCACTTTTAAAAATTCCAGACGGTGGTCAGTGTGCACTGTCCCTTGCTGCCGAGGAATTATTTCACCGGACGAGCAATCCCTGTAATCCACTATGTCGGCGCACTCGTCTGTAGTATTGGAGTTCCGAGTTTGCATTTTCAAAGGCGAAACAAAATTTCAGTGGATTCGCAGAAACAAAGGGAATTCCCCTGCTGTGTTTCGATTTTCTATAAAATCCAAATTTGTTTGAGGTTAAAGGTGCGCTGCCTTATTGCGCTACTCAGGAATTTGGGGAATTTGGCCGATACCTTTCCCAAAGGATTCAAAGTCCTGTATATTTATCGTGGCGCGCCATTGCCAACGAGAACTGAAGCGAGCGAAGTCTTCCAGATGCCACTTTGAATCAATAGAATGAGTGGTAATAGGATTAGACAAGTTTTCAATTAAACTCGACGTACACAATTAATATAGTTGGATAAAAAGTTTTGAAATACAAACTAATTTCAATAGTGATGCGAGTTTTTATTGTCGAAAAATATTACAAAATATATAACTAAAAACACCTCAAGTGTACATACAATTATAAAAACATATCTTATTTGAGTTATATAATTAAGACTTATATACTATTAGGGTAGTGAAAACTAAAATTATCTGAAGCAAAAGTAAAAGTAAATAAAGGACTAATATCGTCTTTATAGGACCAACCACAAACCATTCATCAAAGGGAAAACATGTGGATAAACAAAATTATTTTGAGTAATAATTGTAGTTCTTGTTCTTACGAAGTAATTTCTATGTACGTAATAAAGAGTCTCGTTTTGAGAGATAAAATGAGATAAAATGAAACCAAGAAATTAGTTCAAATTAATTAAAAAAAAACATCAAGTTTATTTCGTAGAAAATATTTCGCACACAAAATCGAAGACATTTTATAATTTTCATTAAATAAAATACTACTAAAAAAATTGATAACCAGCTTTTTTCTAATAAAATATACAAAATATCCATTTTTTAGTCAAAATTACAATCTATTGTTGAAACGTCTTATTTATAAACTCGATTACCTACCAATGTTTGGCAAACTATTAATTGATTTTGTTTACAAAAGAGCGTTGAAATGTTTTTTTTAGCTGTTTCAAATCTATAAAACTACAAATGATAAAATACTCCAAAACAACTAGGTTGCAGCAAAGCATGTCTTCTAAAGTTAAAAAGCGTTTAAAGCACTGCTTAATATGGAGGAATCCAATATTTTTGAAAACCCTTATCTACGGCATGTCTACTAAATTTCACTCAAAATTAAACACGAAATATCCACATACATTTTGAACTTATCCTGCAATTCGAGACTATTTCCGTACGGAGGTACACAGCCCCGACCATAAGACGGGCACACACACTCTTGGCTTTTTAAGGGCAAGTTATAAGAACTCTTAGCGTGAGCATGGAGGGTGTGGTGCATCTCATAAGACACGAAATCGTAATAGCTTTTTTCAAGAACTCTGTGGCCAGAGTGGGAGTTCTCTCATATCTTCAGCTCAATGAAGAGCTACGAACATGTGGGGCAGCCTATAAAATCGGATCTTGCAGGAAACTCATGAAGCTCCCCTGTTCAGGCTGCACTCGGGGCTCATTAAGAATTACCATACGATACAGGGAAACTGGGAGGAATCGCCGGCTCCGACGCCGCCGAAGATATTAGCTATCTCGAGGAACGTCGCATGAATCAATAATGAAAGGACCCAGCCAGTCCTAAAAAGGTGAAAACGCCAGAAAGCTTATTCCGGCCGTGAGCGAGGTTCAGATTAAATAAGTTTCTTTTATGAACCTGAGGTAACACGTTGAGTAAGTGAATCACGTCCTCATATAACATAAACGTGTTTAGATTTAATAAATTCCCACCATGTGCCTCGCCGGAAGATACATGAAGCCATGCGAGCTCGGCACCAGGAAGGCTGAAGAGTGTTTGTGGGAGTGCCCGAGATCGCAGCGGAGCACCTCGTGCGCTTTTCCAGATGCAAAGACGCTCCTTGGTCTATTTTTAGCAGCTGGCTGCGGTGTTTGATAGCAAAATACCTAGCGCACCTTCGCAACGAAGACGATAATGAACGTCTAAGCTCTGTGTCTTCTTACCGACCCGAGTCACCTTGTGTCGTGTCGGGTGCATCTCCCATTATCGCAATATTTTTTTTAGCGCTTCCTGCTCAATTCCAGGGGATCTAATGCCGCTCGGCGTTTGTCTGCAAGAGCCACTTCATTCGATGGTGTCTTCGAGGTGATGAGAAATCTTCCGCGCCATATGCGGATATCTTCAGAGTTTTGAAGCAGCAACGAGCAAAAACGAACAATTTTCAGATTGAGCCAACTCCTGCCACGTTGGCATCACTCAACTGGAAAATTTGATATGCACGTTGGGTTCGCCTGAAAATTCGATGAATTCTATTACCGCTTCGGCGATTGATTCAAAGTGACGTTGGTGTCTGCAATGTTTCTAAGACATTTCACGTTCGCTTCCCGCAGCTGCTTTAGTCTGGAGTTGCATTGAAAACTTTTAAAAACTTCAGTGTAGCGTAGCAATGCTATAACCTCAAACAATGTACATATTATACTACTTAAATCGAAACAGAGTAAGTATAAGAACATTTGTTAATTTATCTTTAAAACAATTCAGACTTTCGTTATTGTTTATATCAATCCTTAACTTAGTACTATTAAATTATTAAGAATAAGTCTTTAGATTCATTGAGTCATATCGATCTATATAGATATTGTACCTATTATAATATTGAAAATTTTCATATTTCTTAAGAAAAAGCTAAAAAGGTGAAATGTATAAATGAATTATGAATTGTGATCACATTGACTTCTCGGTTGAATGGAAAAACTTAAATTCGATTATATAATATTTAAAGTGATGTAAAGGTTCTTAGCCACAAGCTGCGCGATTAACCTAAAAGAGAAAAAAGTCTGTGGTTAAACAAGTGCCCGCGCTGTTTAAGTTGCTGTAAGAAACGAAGGTGCAGCAAAAAGAACCGGAATTAATTAATTCAAGGATTATCGCCGCTTCATCGAACTACTCATTAAAGCGATTTCCTCGACGGTCTTAAACGGAATCCAGGAATTTAAATGAAATTTTCATTGGCCTTAATGCATAAACAACATCGCAATTTTCTCACTGCCGAGCATCCCTTCGAGCGCACCGTGAAGCGCACTCCAGTTTTATGGACGTGTTTCCTTGACTTTTAGTGATGCACAGTGATAACGCGGCAGAACCGTTGCTCGCTAGCTGTTCGATGGCGGGTGCGCTTTTCTGCACCTCCTCCGCCCCCGCGCCGCCGGCTTGAAATACTTCAAAAATGGAGAACTCCACTTATAAATTCATTAAAATTGCGACTGCTCTCCCTCACAAATTCCCTCATTAGTTCCCGACCGAGCGGTGTCTGGAAAAATTAGATTTTTATGATTTATGGGAGATTCATTTCCTCGGGGAATTTCCTCGTCTAGTAGTTGCCCCGGCGGGCGAAGATTGCACCGCATCGATGCCGTGGTTCTGGCGCCGCGCCGCCCGCCCGCAACGATGCGGGGGAGGATGAAACTTTAAACTCCTCGCCTGGTGTGAAAATCGGCGGGATGTTTTCTTAAAGAACACCTTGGTCCTTTGCATGCAGCATCCGCTGAGTTGTCGTAAGCAATTCATCACCTCTTGTTATGTTGCAGGAGGTTCACAGCGAATTTGTCTCGAATTGAATTGAGAGGGTGTATGATTGCAACTATAAACATTTTCAGTGCAACAAAGGCAGGAGACTCTTACCTAACTCTTAGACAAAATTTACTTGACTATAAGCTTATTTCCATAAATCTAAGTTATCAACTGTTTCATTATATTTATACTTTTTTTCCATGCAAATGCTTAAACCTGACCTACATACGTATACTTTCATTTCTCAATAGCAAATCAGACAGTTTTTCTAAATGCTTAATTATGTTTTAACTCTCAAATGTACATATGTTTAAGGAAGACGTTTAAAATTATTTTTTACTTTAGAATAAACTTTTTTCGAATTAATTTACTTACGATCTATGTTCTATGTTCCCTATCATTACAATTAAATGTTTAAAGGTAAAATTATAAAAATTAATTACATGAAAAATGTTTTTCAAACAAAATTTTAATTATATTTTGTTTTTGTTTGGATTCGTTTGCTCAACATTTGCAAAACTTATTATAATAATTTGACCAATGCACATTAATGATAACAGTTTTTGAACCACTTAACTTATTGACGTGATATGTTTTTTTGTTTTAAAGATCATGGGAAAGGCTACCAAGAATGATATCCAAATGGTTCCATGCGAAAATTATTTGTTTTCACCATATTTGTATAAAGTCGATTTTCCGAGTTCATGCCGCCGTTTTGCGGGCAATTTAAGTACTCTCGAATAGGAAAATTCAATTTTTATTTTCCTACTTACTCCATTACTGCATTAGCTAACACGTTTTCTGTTCTGTTATGTATATGTTGGTACTTTTGTATTACATAAATACATATATATTTTCATATTTCTATGTATTTTAGTATAAATTTCAATGAAAGTGTTCTAGTCAAGTATGTATATTCGATGTTCTGTGAAGATGGACAAGGAGCGGGAAGCGAGATTTTGTAATAATTGCGACGCAATAACCAGAAAGTAACCATAGTTACCCCAATGCAGACTTTGAGGGCGATGGGAAGGGAAGAGAAGTTATATCGGTATCAGTGATTGATTTCGTGAAAAGTGGTCTGCCTGACAAAAAGGCCATTTCCTGGGCACTTGTATCGGAGGAGTGTAGCCCACATGTGGGAGCTCATTTCCGACAAATTCCAACTTCATTCCAGACCTGGACATGAAAGGAATCAGTGATTCAGCAAAAACATTTTAAATGGACTCAATGAGAGGAGTTCTCGGAGTAAGGAGCTCCTAACAAGAAAACAATATACGTCTGGCCGGGAACGGTGTAGAACAAAAGGACAAATATTTGTTTAACTTCCCAGGCAGGCGTCCCAGCAGCCCTGCCATTGTCAATAGTTTGACTTTCGTTATCCGTCCTGGAGGAGCTCCTTTCCCGATTTTTCCCTGTGTGGTCCAGTCCACTCGAACGGGCAGGTGGAGCGGTGCAGGCGCGGGGAGGTTGTCTCCGGGGCCACCGGTGGAAAAAACAAAAGGTGATATAATACCTGCCGGGCCCCACTAAAGAAAAACAATTTCTTTGCGTCCTCCTGTCACAAAAGACTCCTGCGGGCACAAGACCCGGGCTCACAAGGAGATTCTGTGGCATGGAAAATGAATATTCATTCCTGGGCAACCCGTGCAGTCTGTCGACCCAGTTTCTTGTGGGGAGAAAATTCCCGGGCTGCAGAGGGTTGCCCACGTTAAGGGCTTGTTCCTCGGAGCCGTTTGTTTGCTTAAGGAAATGCCTGAGAAAATCAATCACTCAGCAAAGAAAGCGTCAGCCAACACCCATGGGGAACAAGATTCGATGACAAGGCCTCCTTGATACCTAGCCAAAGGGTTCAGGAATTAAAATGTTTGTCCGGGGTTTAACAAACTACGGAAAAGAAAGTACCTTCCGAAGCATGTCGTTAAAAGCGCTTTCTCAGAGAAAAGATTCCATTTCTAGAATCTTGGACGCTATTAGGAGAATATGCAGCTAGCTCTAAAAACATCGAGAACTGTGCAGATTGTCATATTTCTAATTCAAAAATCTTCTATGAACAAAATAATTGTTGTTGTGCTTGGTTAAACTTTAAAATTAAATATTTAAAAACTTTAAGCTTTCTTTTTTAAAAACTACACCGAATCAAGAAAAGTTTTTATTTTAAAAACGGCGGCATTTACAAAATATATACAATTATATAATATTAATAATAATTTAAAAACACCTTATTAAAATATATTCTCAAATACAACATTTCGAAATCTTACTATTTTAGGATAATCACATCAATCAATGTATGACTTTTATTTAGTTTAAAAAAATTTTAGTAAAACATTCTAAGTATGGCAAAATGGCTGTTTTAATTATAGAGGCAGTCACCATATCTCATTTCACCTACATATGCTCCAAAAATTATGTAAGACTCTGTGACGCGGTGCTGCGGCATGTTTTAATTTGGTAACAGCGTCTGCGGTCAAGGCATTGACGCCGACGTTAACTCCGCTCAAATTGCGGCGAACTGCACGCACTTCTGCACCTGAACAGTTGTCGGCGCTATATAAAAATTTGTTCCATTCATCGTGTCGCTGGCGCGTCATCCCCTGGTCGGAGATGTACTCAGCAGATTGCAACTCTGGCCAGCGGTGGGCCGTCTGTTCTCAATTTTGTCACTCTGCCAAACAACCTCGGCTGTCGGCGACGTCGTCCTCGGTGACATTTTTCTGGAGGTTACACTTCACCAAATTGCTTTAAAATTTTCGCTCCAGACACTTAACTACATGGAATTTTCTGGAATTTTTTCCCAGTTTGCATCTTCCGGCTTTGGTCCGCGGAGGCCGGTGAAAGAGGAATTTTTCCCGAGCTTTCATGAGGACACTCTTCGCAGGCTTTAAAAATTGTTTAATTTTTGTTATATGGTCCGGGCCTGGGGCCTGGGGGCCTGGATTCTGGAATGGTTGTTGCTGTCAACGGAGCAAAATCATCCCAATAATTCACGTAACCACTCTGCGGTGAAACAGCACCGCTCGGGGAAACGGAGTTCCTACGCAAATAAATTTCAAATCCTGTCCTCACCCGAAAGTACCCTTATTAAGTCAGTCATGATGCCCTGGCAGCCGGCTAAAGGAGCTTTGGCCGGCGCTCTTCTTGGGAAACGTTCGAAATCCTTATAACAAATGGACGTCCATTCGGGCCCTTCAGTATCATCCACTGGCCAGATGGATTGGACGCCACAAATTCTGGCTCGAGTGTCTTTGATTTATTCCCGGGCACGGGGGAAGCCTGATAGAATGCGTGAAAGAGCTCCTCATCGATTGTCAGCAGGGATGGCCTAATAAGGTTGATTTGCTAAACTCTCCTCTGGTTAATTCGGCTATTCATCAGGGACAGGCCCGGTGAATGCCATGGCACTCTCCTCCGTGTAATTCAATTTGCGCCTGGCAAAGGGCCAGTGAGGTGGCTTTCTTGGCAGCCTTTCGCACAATGAACTCACCCCTACTTAGCAGGTACCTAAGCCTTATGCTTGCGATAAATAGAACGCAATACACTCCTGGATACCATAATAAGACATCCAAAAAAAATGAGAAATCTACCTTTATGTCTAGTGGACCTTAGTCCTCTCTTTTAAATATGTAACTATATTAAACTTTTGCAAAATATTGGTGTACTTTTCATAGGAAGACTTATTTCTAAAAATAAAATAGGAATCTAATTATTATGAACATCCACTTTTTTTGGGATGAAGTAAAGATATTTTTAAACACGTGTACATAATTCAAAAAGCCATGTGAAATGATTTATAAAGCCTACTAAAACTGCATTAATTTTATTAGGTAGGAAAAGGGGCCACAGCTTTTGCGCGAAAAAAAAACGAATTTTGATTTTTTTATTAAAAAAAAGGAAGGTATGTAAATTGTGTTAAATAGTGAGTAAGTTATGTTATTATCCTAGTTTATTCTGTTTATGTTACTCTGATTTAATCATATTTTTATGAAAATATTAGAAAGTTTATTAAGAACGTGAGCATAGCACAAAAGGCAAAGCGGGCAGGGCAAAGCGAGCATGCCCACTATGCCCGCTGTTAAATGGAATGGAATGTAGCTATTAAAAAATGTTCTGTTTATTTTGTTCTGCAATTACCCAGATGTCTTTCTTGTGTTTTCGTAAAGTTATTCCTTATTATTTGTCAATTATTTCAACGAAGATAATAAAAAATAATGCACCCGCTGCGTGCCCCATTTGCCCTTAAGCCTATGCCAGCTTTAGGCCACCCCTCCGGGCAAAGCGAGCATTCGAAAGGGTTCCGTATTTTAGTTCCTGTCTTATATTTTTGAGATATACGAAATTTTAAACACTGATTATCAATCTACACTAAATTTGGCATCTAATAGCACTAACACTTTTTCTCGTTTACGTCTTTCTCTTACTTAACCTTAAGGTGCCCGTTTTGGGCCCCTTTCCCCTACGTTTACTCATAGTATATATAATATAATACATATATATATATATTATATATACTAACTACTATACTATATAATATATATATATTTCACATTGAAGTTACGATCATACATGTTTCAATAAATAATTAAAAGGGAATTGGGAACACTACTCTAACATTAACACAAAAGAAAAATGTGTTCTCCTGTTATACATATATGTATATATGTACATAATTTATACTTAACCCCTTACCGCATCGTGGCTCATATATGAGCCAAAACCATATTAACGTAAATATTTTTAAGTTTCAAACTGATTTCTTTATTTTATGCATACCGTTTCAAATTTGTCCTATACGAGTTTCATTTTATGTATAAAATCGCCATCTACCTATAAGCAAGTTGCGTGAACTATATCGTTCATCAAAGTCAACGAATAAGTGCGAACCGGCGCGGAGCAATTTTGTTAAAAATATAAAAATCACAGTGTTAACGCTTGGAAATAAATATTCCAGGAAAGGAAGTAATCCAAATATTGATTCTAAGGTAAATTGTTATTGTTTTAACAAGTAATAATTACTTGTGAGTGGATGTAACTGAATTGATCCAAAGAGGAAAAGTGTAAAATTTTCTAAAATTATTCAATAAAAAGAAAAATCCTGAAACACGTGTCCATTTATTTAGTGTTTCCTACCACATATGTATGTATATTAATTTCATGAATAGATAAAAAATCATGCAGTAAGGGGTTAAGATAAAATATTATAAGACATTGTTTAGATGTAATTCAATTTTAAGTGTTAAATTTTAATATTATTCTTCATTTAAAAATCCTTTCATGTATTTTGGGTTTCCACAAATGCTTTTGCAGATATGTATATTAAAATACTCAACAACAACTCTCCACTCCTAACAAGCAGGTATGCAAACTATTTTCTTACGTTTTACAAGTGAAACTTTCATTTCAAACTATAGCTTCTTAGAACCTAAAAGTTTTAAAGTTAATCTCAGCTCTATGATGTTGAACAAGGCTGAGTAAGTTTACGTCGGCGCACAATTCACTCCTAAATGCTAATGCACTTCCGGGAATTAGGGCAGCTTTATCGCTTCAAAACTTCTACACATTTATGATGATGCATTTTTTACGATTTTCTGAATAAAAATTGATTGGTCTCGTTGAATTGACTTGCAGCCAACATCTAAAGAAAAATTCCGTGGTGTAATGCTGAATGTCGCGGTGAATAAAAGTTAAATCCATTAGATCCTTGAGCCACGCTCGATAAACGAACAGAGCCGCGTTTTGGAAGACTGCTCAAACACAAAACCAAAACGCAGTATGGAAGCAATTGTCGTTTGAGAACGCAATGATTTCAGTAGTAAATCTTACTATTACCCGGGTGCAGTATCACGGGCATAAATTTCTGCACGCTTCACCTGAGACCGTCTCGAAGTACCCGCAATACAAAATCGATGCAGGTGAAAACGAGCAGACCGGGTTTACTGGGGACGAGCAGCCAGCGCTAGACTCATTTGCTCGTCCTGTCGCACGGGAATTTATCGCCTTTGAAGGTCCCACGAACGCGGGCGAACCCTGCACCACGAAGCGGCCATTCGCCTTCGGGACCTCCTAGCCAACGACCAATTCCTGTAGCCATCAATTTTCGAGTTTAATAGCCGTCAATCTTGGGTCCATGCAGGTGGCTTTGCACGTGGAATGCGTTGCATGAGGCGTGCGAATTCTTCGTGCAAGGGTAGGTTTTTTCCAGTGCTGGAAAAAGTTTTGAGGAAATCGCTCTAATGACGTTAGATGGGAATTTGATAACAGGTTCCCGGCGCAGTGAATATTTTATGAAAGTATCATCAATACTTACAAGGTTCGAAAGCACACCGCAGACGAGAGTGCGGTGATGTTTGCGTGCCCCTGTTCATTCCACTGCAGTAATTGGCCCTGTAATGCATAATAAAACGCCTCGCTAATGGCACCATCGAATCCCGGCGGATCGTTTGCTCGGATTTAAATTTTAAAAAGTAAACTTAGACGGGCCGAGCCACTGTTTACGGCTGTTACGGCCAGTGCCCACGACATTCGCTTACTTCGAAAGTTTCTTAAAAGAGCCATTCCTCGTCCGCAGCATCTTACAACCGTGTAAACATCCACCGGGGCTACTGAGCAGCTCCTAAGCTCTACGGAGATTTACACAATAAAAATTTATTTGAGCAATAATCGCAGTCTGCACGTTTGAAGACGGTGCCTAGCTGAAAATGCCATCACTTGCGAGATAATGCGCATAACACCAGGGCGTACTATCGCAGTCCAGTGCAGGCGAGAAGAGGCCACCGAGGACTGTACGATCCCCCAAGTGCAATATTTTTATGCAAATCACGGGCATGAGATAAAATTTGCATACAGAGAGATACACTTATGTGCTTGTTTCATTTTAATGCAAAAAAGTGGGCTACCTCAGCTCAGAGCTGCTCGATGTCATGTGAAAACGCGGTCCTGAGTCCTGCGAGGAGTAAAAGTGAATGTGACTTTTATCAGTGGACAGGTAATTGTATTGCTCCGGGAAAAACGATGAAAATGCAATTCTGACGGAAATCGTACTTTCCGTAAACCTGGCTCAATCATTTGCTTCAGAGTCAGCGCTCATGAAGATTCGCAACGAAAATTTCGACCTATTTTTACAGATTAATTTCATATAATAACTACAGAAAACTGGGTATCAGAATATAAATTCCAATTAACTTGGTAATTTTCGTTTTATCTTCGAACATAAAAGAGGACGAACAAATACAGCTAACAACTTCAGTTAAAATATGAAAAGTGATTGTATTCAATATCTACTTAAACTCAGAAGTCAAATATTAACCGAAGTTTATTTTCACTCATATTACCAGCAACAGAAATTCAAAAACAATTAAAACAGAAGAAACATATTTTTAAATAAATATTTGTTGTTTCTACTTTTCCGTCACAACATTAACATTGTTATTTCAGCTCGACTCCCCGACTACTGACAAAATCACACATTATTTTCTGTTGATTTTTTAATATCTTCTGTAATTAATTAGTAGTAGTAAATTAAATTAAATGAAATGAAATTAAATTAAATTAAATTAAATTAAATTAAATTAAATTAAATTAAAATTAAATTAAAATATTTCTTTAATTTCATGCAGCCATATACATAGGTGAGGGGCCTCGGGTGGCGTAGTTGGCTGGGCAGTTCGGCTTAGTATGTCATTCCGGGGTTGTGGGTTCGATTCCTACATGAAATACCTTGGTTAAAAAAGCAAACATCAAATATAGTAAACAAATATATAAAACAAAAAATATAAAAACAAAAATGCAGACGAAAGCACCATTTGGGCTTAAGCTCCTGAGTGCGCGAAAAACGAAACAGCAAGGTAGAATTGATTCTATCTTGTATAACAAAAAAAATTTATATGGTGTATATATACATTATGTAACTTGCAATCAAATAGAACAATTTTTGAATTTTCGCATGTTTGAAACAAAATGTTCGCATGTTTGAATCAAATATTTTAGCGATTGGCGATTTTCAAGCGAGAAAATTCTTGATTCGAACTACGTTTTGGATTATTTTAATAAATTATTACATTTATCACAGTGTACTACTGAGGCACTCCGACACTTAGGTATTTTTTTCTGGGCGCAGTTGGCACAAAAGACCATTTTGGTCGCTTGGGTCTTCCTCTCGTTAAAATAATAATAATATTATAATAATACCAATAATAATATATTTTTGTTGTTATGGTTGTACCTACCTACCTTCTTCCATTCAAGTAAGTAAATTTTCATGCTTCAGCTCCAATTTCAAAAGTAAAATGAAGCTTTTACTGGGACAAAACTATCAAAAGCATAACTTACATATGCATTCGCAATTCGACTCAGTTTTCTTAAAAATCAATTCTTTTTGTGTGCATGAGGACAATATCTACTTAGTTTCTTAGTTTAGAGCTAAAACTAAAGAAATCATTTTCTGATTCTAGCGCGCAGTCATTATTTATCATTACCACAAATCAGATCCTGCGAACAAAAGCCCCGAACAAAAGTACAATGCAGCAGTCATTAAAAATTCCTTCAGCAGAGGCGTAGTCCTTTCAAAAATTTCTATGACTCCACTTCGCACAATTAGTCCGGCGGCTCTCTTTCAAACAATTCAAATATTTGTACAGATAATGACTGGCCATTGAGAGCATTGTAGTCGGGAATTGATTTTCGAAAAGCAAATTGTGTAAAATGGGAGTTCCGGGGAAAACTCGGAGCACTTCGGAGGCAGCGAGGCACCACTTCCTTCTGCCACAGACCACTCGAGCACCTCATTTAATAACTCCGCACGCCCCCGCGGCTCGGGAGCGAGGAAAAGGGGCGGTCAGAGCCGAACGTCAATTCGGCGAAAATGTGGAACGAAAGTGACCCGAAAGTCATTTCATAAATTGCTGCCATCATGTAATCGACTTGTTAATTGAATTTTGGGCAATGACTTCCTATTCATTCAGTCGTCCGCTCACTTCGTTATTCTGTTTCTGTAATTGCGTCCTTGCCCGGCCGCACTCGCATATTTCAGCTGCGAATGAGGACGGAGCCGTGTCGGACCCGTTTCTGTGTGTTAATCCGGCTGTCCTCGCCGATGTCCTTCGACAAAGTTTATAAACTCCAAATCCCGGCCGGGCCCGAGCCCTGCGAGTGTGTGGGGCTGCGCCCGAATGGCTGATTGTCGGCGAATGTCCTGCCATTCAATTAGTCGAGCCATATTGTGACCGGTGGGCTCCGGCGGGCACTTTTGTCAGGAAATGGACAAAAGCGAGAGAGGATATTGCGAAAAGAATAAATCTCATGAAATTTAATAATTAAGTCATGGCTGGTCGATCAAAATAGAGATATTTAGGCCAGATTGCGAAATCTGGGGTTCGGACCAGGCCTAGCGGACTGACGCCTCTAGGATATGAATGTGAAAGAGCAAACTATGAATAAATGAAATTTTTACGACTTCGATACGACGCAACAACAAATAAAGAAGAAAAACCCCCACGTGCGCCATATTTGGCTGAAAACTTTATAAATTGTTTTCGATAAGCGTTTTTTGTTTTAAAGCATGCACAAATAAATCCGTGAAACAAGAGCACGCTTGGAATGGGTCCCAGACACACAATTCATTTCTGCGAGCGAGAGTTATGTGCAGTCGCTTTATTTCTGGCGCTGGGCGATATTATCGCAAACCATTCAGAGCACTTTACCCATGAAATTACATTCCACCCTGTGAAAGACGTGGTCGACAACCCAAAGCATTTCATTGTTGGAAATTGGTTGTCCTCAGCCAAGAAGTTCCGATTAGCCATTGACCCACCCTGTCAACAGCTTCAGCCACAGATTCACATCCTCGAAATCCCGGAGCTAGTGTCTTCGCTCGGGTCCTCGTCTCCGCTCAGCAGAAATTGCGAAGAGGAACGACTTCCTCCTTCCCATCGTCTGGCAGAAGATCTACAGCCACTGGAACGTTATTAAGTGGAGAATGAAAATTATGAAAAATATGTAATGAATTCTCAGAGTCTTGGGATTTATTAAACGGATTTCCGAATAAGGAACAAGGCTCGATCTGGAGTTTCTATGTGAAACGCGTTTAATATAATTCATCGAGGAATACTGTGAAAATGTCAGTAGCACTTCAATCTTTATCAGTTCGTAGTTACAGTCCTTAGATACAAAATTCTAAATATATATTTATTTATATAAGGAAGGACATTTCCTTGTTTGACATTTTATAGAAAATTATGGCAGATTTTATGTGGTTTGAAGATAAGATATAAATATCAACGTGTCATGGAATAACTAACATAAGAATAACTCTTTTATCTTCCGAAGCAAAATGAGAAAAAAAATATACAATGATTTTCAATCCAATGGGAAGAATTTCGCGAAGCCACAAGGCTATGTAAAATTTAACTTTAGAGAACTTGAAACAAATCGCTTGGAAAAATCAGTGACTTAAGAATATTTTGATACCAAAATTCGATTATGGATAGAATTTGAGATCTCCAAGCCTCTTACTCCTATCAAAAAGCACTTAAAAGGATTGAATTTGCCACCTTTGGTACAATGTATTTCTATGAATTGTTCTTTAATATTTCAAAAAGATGAAGAGTTCAAGAGTTTTCAAATTTTATTTTATTTTGTTTTGAAGGCCACATTTATCTTCAGCAATCTTTCATTTGTCGCTTAGCTTATCTAAGTTTTAAAGCAGAACTTACGTAATTCCTACCTATTGATATTGTAACTATTCTAATTATTAAATTAATTATTATTAATTCAAATTTGTTAGAATTAAAAAAAAAACAGCAGGGGTTTTAAAACCAAAACTGAAAAGTGCACATTTATAGTAATTTTAAAATCAACATTCCATAAGCAAACCTAAATTCGGGTATCTCGATCAAGTCTGTATGAATTCGATTCCATTTTTGTATCAATGTCAATCCCCGTTGGAGGCTCGTTGTGCATCAGGAAATATCCTGGCTGTAGGTATGCATGACGGTAACGCAGAGTTGCATTTATAGTGCAGGGTTTCGTCGAAAAACATGCAAATGTGCTCAATTCCGCTGGTCAGAAGACTTATGTCTGCCTGCGAAACGTTTCCGACTAATTCAGGGATTGCACGAGTCTACTTAAATTTTGCACGAGTCGCAATTTGAATTTCAAAATAGTCAATCTATGTTTAATGTCCTGGAGAGTCGGCGAAGGACAATAAAAGTCGGAATCACGTTCGCGCAGCAATAAATGTATTCGGAACTTCAGCGATGGATCGAGGAGTGCACAAACTAAAGGGTTATCATCATTCCATGAAAAATGCAAATAAATGTCGTCATATCCCTCGCATAAATTTTTTATCGATTTCCCAGCACACATCCGCTCCACGTCGAAGGCATGTGGGATGAGGGCCGGAACAAAATCCTTGTCCTTGGGACCCTGCGACTAGTCAAATTTAGTGCTCCTTGCGCTGCGGGCCGGGGCAGTTTTCCGCTGCTCTTTATGGACCCATTACCCCCCGCCGCGGCGATTGCCATCTTTTCTGGTTTTTGCAGTGGTCCTTTCCGGCCTAAAGTCTTATCGTCGATCATGCACATAATCACCTTCGAAGTCCTCTCGGACATCCTCAAGCACTGATTGTTGTCTTTCGCTGCGGCTCCATTAGGGGCCCCCACGGCGCTCGGCCCCGGTCCGGGTATAGATGCTGGGCATTATGCCCAAAAATTTATGCATTTAATCTTCGGCCGTTTCAATACGTATATGTACACGTACATATCTCCATCTTCACAAGCTCCAACTCAAGAGAGAAGCATTTCGGGTTTAAGTTAAGGGCGGCTTGTCCTCTCGAGGGTCAGCGGCCCTTGTGCTGCCCCCGAAATGTACGAATCCAAGAATTTCACGAATACCTGGAACAATATTTCATTTCCCATTCGTGCGCGGCCCCGATTAAAAGCACCAGAAAACAGGAGCGATTCATTACTGCTTGCATCAGGCGGATTTATTGCTTGTTTAATTTAATTGGGTGCTTTCCCAGCAGCATGAAAGTTATTCAAAAGCACCGCTCCCTTTGCACGTGCTCTTCATCACCAATTAAACCCCTCCATTTTGTGTTTTTGCTTCGCTTTTTCCACGACTTTTACATTTCATTTTAATTATGGGCGCGACAATCGGAGCTACCATCTAAAATCACTTCCCAGCCTCCGAACATGACTATCATGCTAAGATAAGGGTTGAGGTTGGGAGTGGCAGTTGAATATTTAAATTCCTATTTCAAATTCTGTGCAATCGAAAAATCTTGTATTTCTTTTTTACCCACATTATCAGTTTTCTACTCAGAAAGTACCGATATAATTCTAACAGATAATAAGCAGTTGTTATAAGGAGGGTAAGATATCTAGCTACTAATCCTCAAAAATTCTTTAAATTCATTAGAATCATTATTTATTCAGTTTTCTCTAGAACAAATAAAAGTATGAAACTAAAATCAGTTCAAACTTAAAAAGTGTTAAGAAAGAAACTATTATTTGGAATATTTTACATTATATGTACAATATATTAAAGCATAATATCAAAATGTAATATATTGTAAATAATACTAATACTATAAAACAAACAAAAGTATTTGATAGAATTTAAATTGACGAATTAACATCTCACAGAAGTAATAATATGGACGAAAAAAATACATTTATTTCATATTTATATGATAGTTTTAGGATGATAAAAGGTGCTAATGCGTAGTTAATTTTTAATAGTCCTAAATAGGGCCAGGTACAACTTAAAATGGACTTATTAGGGGAATGCAACTAAAAGCACTTAACCACTCAGTGGCGAAAGAATTAAAGGAAATCTGATATTTGTTAATATGCATCTTATATGTGAATAGGTGAAATCACGAAACGCAACAAAATAAATACATAAAAGTTTTTAAATGTCCTACACTAACTCATTTTCAAAACATGGTCTACCACGCCCTTTCGTAAACGTTTGCTCAAAAAACAAGTAATGTGGGTCAATATTTTACTTTTTTAGGTAGGTATTGCGATATTTCCAAATCAGTTTATTAGGAAATTTAAAAGAATGGCTTTGTTAGGGCTTAAGCCTTATTTGTGTCTAATTGTAAGTACCTTATTGTCAAATTATATTATACAAAACAAAGAATTAGCATTAGATCACTTTTGAATATATGTACCTACATATGTAATATAAAAAAATTAATTGAAGCCTTTCCTGCAACTTATAATTTAAGCAAGTATTTTTCCACCCATATAATCATAATTTCAATGTGAAAATTCTTTAACTTTATTGTACGCATAAAAAAATAAAATTAAAATTTCCTCAAGCATTTTACGCAAAGTAAAGTATCCAACTGGTGATAATTCGCTAGCAACTGACTGCTGCGAATTTTATTTTTCTTGAGTTCAATTCGACTGAATAAGTAATAAATCTGGCTCCTTGGGTCCTAAAACCAGGAGCTCTGTCGAGACATCCACCGCAGCTATTGTCTTCCCAGTGGCAGCATCACGCCTACAGTGAATAATAGATTGACGGCATTAGTCATAAATAATAAATCAATTCTGAAATATTTCGAATAAAATTATTCCACCTCGTGCCCTGCCACGAAAGCCGTCGAGGAAGCGATTCTTCCAGTCGTCGCTGGAGAGAGGATGCCATTCTAGAGAAAGCGATATCGCAGGACTTCCGAGACGTGGCGGCAGCCGTGCATAAAATCCAGCGTGAACCGGGGTTTCTATGCAGAAACCTCAGCCTAGACCTAAGTTGGACCGGGCGACCGGTGGGGGCGGGTGCGCCACTGTTTTTGCGATAAGACCTAGCAGAGGAAGACACCGAACCGGATGAGACGATCCAGGACCCATCGGTGTATTTCCAGATAGCAGTTATAAAGACGTCCTCCAGAAATATATGCATCCCTGCAGGCACTGGACCAGGAGATGATTCTTTTCCGCGACATCTACGCCAAATAAACCGATTAGGTCTGCTCCCGGGACGAGTTAACCTGATCCTCCTCAGCGAAATACTTCAAGAGATTAATGACTAAGTTTTTCCGCTCGACAGCGGATGGGGGTCATTTGAGCGGTCTTATTGGACCCGACGTAGATTCGAGTGGGGCGCGACGCCGACAGAAGTCACTAGTTGTTATCACCTGACAGGGAAGTTATTACTTCCGGACTATTGAATGATTCCCTGAGTGGTCGTTCGATCGGGAACTATCTCATTCTGGGACGGACCGACTCTTTGCATCTGGCAGCCGATCCCTCGCTGCATTGACATTCCCGAGATAAAAGACGGAGAGCTAGGGCATAAATAATTCGCGCAAAATTAATTGCACACCCTCGCTCCTTGGGGCAGTTTCATCGGGGTAACTTGAGTGTGAATAAGATTATGCGCGTTTCTTAATAAATTCCAGAGCATATCCTCTGGGCATGTTCCGAAAGTGAGTCTAGCGCTAGAAAAGTTCCACTATACAGAAAACTTAAATTGTATAACAGCAAGGAAACTGGAGGCAAACATAAACTGCGGCAACAGGCTCGGGACCGACTAAAAGTTCACATCTCATTGTGCCGCAAGTGCTGTGGCTGCGCAACTATTTCATATTCATAAACAATCCTTATCGGAATATTATTTCAACAAATTCACATATAACTCAAACAGGATAAGCGAAATAATTTTCTCGAGGACGCCAGGCATATTAGCTACCTAAATGTAGGCCTATTTAGATTAGGACTGACAGAAAATTGCCTTTGGACGTTGGGCGTTAGCTTTCAGAAATACCGCCAATTTCCTCAGATTCTGGCATTCGGAGAATAAACATTGGAAAAGATTCAAATTTTAAGAGTGTGGCCACGTTTGGGTTTTATTGCCCAAAGCAAAGTTGATAAAGGTCAAAGCTTTTAGAAAATGCACTTAGCGCAGATAAATAACTAATAAATACCTAACATGGGTAGATATACTATATAATAGAATATAGAATAGAATTAATAAACTTAACCCTAATTTTTTTGTTCCAAATTTTTGTTTTTTCGATATTTATACTGACTGTGCTGTTTGTCCCTTCCATATCAAATTCTTGTATTATATTCGATGTATATCATATCCATTTCATTTCCCTGAATGAAATAATAAAACTTCGTTTACAAAATTTTTAATCTTATATTATGATTTTTAAAGCTGCTTTTCCGTAAAATAAATCTGAAATACTTTGAAATTCCGACGCTCGCCGGAAAGGACCAGATCCATTCCAAGAGCCATTCCCGACTCACCTGGATCTCTGTTCCAAATTCGCAATTTCCTGAGATCCTTTGGGAGCAAGGCGCTCCAAGTCTCCCTCGCTTCCAGTTCTGTGCAAAAAGACACTTGGACTGGAAATGTCATGACCTCCTGAAATTTTCTCCTTGAAAAATATCTTAATATCCTATTTTACCTTTCCGTGCCCATATCCCTTTCAGGTTGTACCTTATTCATTTTTCTTGTCAAAGGGCTATCACTTTATCAGTTGTAATTTTCTGTTTACAAGACTTTTTCCGGCAATCCTTTTCCTATTCGCATTCGGTTGAGTGTTCCTCCCGGTTGGGCACGGCCAGGACAGGGATACTTTCGGGAACGGTGTAGCCATGTGTTTGCCTTTTGGGGCAAGGAATTGGGATCTGTCAACGTGAGAACTGTTTACTGAACTCCCTTCATTTATCTTAAGAAGTACCACTCAGGGGATTTCATGGTCCTTCCCGTTTAACCTCGTCCCTTTTCCCAAGGATGTGATTTCTGGACGTTGCTCAAAGTGGTTCATTCTGGGGATGCCAAATTGATTATGTGATCTGTTGCGAGAAAATCATGAGATTGCGTGGTTGTGGCTGTCATTTTTCACTAACGTTTGGGGTCGAGTCAGGATTTAATTCAAATATTTTATTTTACCTCTGTTACATAAAATAAGCATACCTACATTAAATTAAGTAAAATTAGCGAAAAGATTCTCAAATTATTTAAGTAGAAAACTTAAAAGAAACACATTTTCTAACCAAGAAGACGTAAAAACAATATTTCGGTATAATTTTTCATTGCTTCTTCCGATACCTAAAAACAAATGAATTTTGCTGTTCATGTTGATATAAATCAGCCTAGGTTCCGGCGCAATGTACGAAAGAAAGGTCACAACAGAGTTATATGTTAACATTGGATTTTATCTTTTACCCATTACTTAATTCCGATGTATAAACATATACATATGTATATACATATGTGTATAGAACTGCGAAGCTTTTCAGTCTTTCTTTGGTAATCGTGAATCTAAGAAAATTTGTAAGTAATTGATTCTGGATCTGAGAAACTTTTTTTTCACGTGAGGTCACAGAAACAGAAGTTGCTTAAAGATTGCAGAAAACGGGATGAGTATAGATTCAGGACGAATTCAGTAAAGTTTTATTTGATAATAAACTTAAAACTTTTGTGATAGTATTAGTAGGGCGTGTATAATGTCGTCAAAAACTCTTCGATCTCTTTCCAAGTTTTTAAGAAGTTTGTTTTAGTACTTTATATAATATGTATCAATATCAAGGACTCTAATGAAAATTGCGCTGAGACCTTTTCTCAGATGGGCCACACCCATTTCCCTAAACATCATTTTCACACATCAATTTGAAATTTCCAACTTTAGAAACAGCTGCTGCAACCGAAATTCCTGGCATTCTTACGCCCGGACTCCTCTCACCTGACAGCACAGGTAGCGGACCGTCGCGCTTAATCGGGCTCCTTATCGGATTTTTACCTCTCGGTCAATTTACATGGCGATAATTAATTATTCATTACGACCCCATAATTTCCCAATAAGTCCATTCGTTCGGACCAGTGAATTGACGAATTTGTTACGTGACCAGTGGCCCACTCCGCCCCCTGCAGAATAATTTACTCAGCATCATTACGGGCTTAATCCGACGTGATTATGTGCCCGGTAATCAGAGCAAGAAATTTCGACATTTCGGTTGCTATGCAGATAGGCGGTCGGCGCCGGTGAGAGCGGGCTCGCCAGGTGGTGCCAGCGCCCTTCGTCCATTCATTTATGCATGTTGGATTTAGTGCTTATTTCGGTTCAACATGATTCCAGGAAGCCACCCGATTGTAGCGACCGTCTTTCCCGCAGGCCCCTCTGATTAAGTCCAAGTTCAACTGTGTAATTAGTGATTTGTGGCCCCAGGAATCGGGATGTATCCCACTTGTGCTGGCCATGACTCGTGTCTTCTGCCAAAGCTGGTAATTGGCACAACTACACCCCGCCCCCGCCCATATGACACATGTCCTCTGCGCCTTCCACCGCCAGAAGTATTTGAACGTGATATCAATTTGCGAGATTATAGCCATAATAAAGCTCCTCGCCCCAGCGCTTCATCACGGGAATTTTGCGATACTTGCACAAATTGGACCGGATGTGCGGTCATAACGAGCAAATGGTTCTGGCCCTGTATCTGGACTTCGAATCAAAGGACGAGGGCGGGAAAGTTGCTCCTGTGAAGCGGTTTACAGGATGGCGGACGTCGGGACGTCGGGAACTGGCCATTGTAAACAAAGGGACGTGGTGGCGGTGACTGTAATTATTAAGAAATCATAGGAAGCTCATAGGAAGTAGTTAAAACTCCGTCGAATTCTACCCGAATGTAACCATCAGAGGCCAAAATCGCTTAGATACAGCGATGATTGCAATCATCTCTGTAATGCAATTTAGGTTTTTTTTTGTATTGCTGACGTCAGAGAGCAATTTTAAAAAGTCAATACAAAAATTTAAGCGTAATTCGAATTTTTAAAAAGTTCGTTCAGTTAAATCAACTCTGCAGTTGTCCTTAACGAACACTTAAATCTAATTTTAATTTCATTAACTTTTTTTTTTTTATCCAACTATGGCAAAGTATAGGTAGGTATACATATGTATGTGTATATTATATTTTTTATTGTGTTTTCGTTTTATAATTTCCAACACATCTGAGGTTTTCGTTTTGTGAGTCTGGATCAAAAGTAATTTTATCCACTTTTGGCAACATATTTCTAAAGAGAGTTGTGAAATTTTTATACAACAGTATAAAGACTAGATTTTAATTCTAAATAAATAAAAGGTTCGTCTCTTAAAAATAACTACATTTTCGATATGATCTCTTTTATAAGTCCTTTCCTGAGAAAAAATTTTTTGATAAAAATATCCGATATTGTTCGACTAAATCACACGTTTTCATTTACACACTTACTTTGAATGCATATCATGAGATATGTTGATGGTATCGTGGACGTAATAGTAATAAATAATAAGCTTTTGCATTTTTATGATGTTTTCGTCCATGTTAACATACACTTAGCAATAGATTAGTAAGTGAAAAATATACTTATCTTCTTATAATCATAAATTATTTGACTCCCTCGCAGTCGGAAAGTTCATACTTATTAGTCAGTTTTATTTTTAAATATGAATTATTCCCATCTGTGATAAGAGCTCTTAGTAAATGTTGTAAGATGGATTCGCTGCTCCATTTCACGCGAAAAGTGGCAAACTTAGAACTGAACGGCTCTTATAATTCTTCCTCTAGAGGTGCTTAAAATATTTGCGAAAGGAAAATCTCTGTTAATTCCATCACAAATTTTTATTCTGGGCATAAGCACTTTTACTGAAGGTGTTGGGGCCTATACCAGGCACCACATAAAGAGGTACTGATTCACAGTAGGGAGAAAGCGAGGGGAGTTAAAATAACAACAAGAATTTTTGGGTTTTAAAGAAAATGAAAATTTATTCAATGAAAATGTAAAATATAAGTCAACAAAAATGAAAATATATGATTGTAATTCAGTCTTGGTATAAAAATGATGAAATATAAAATAAAATACAATTCAATTTACAATAATAATTTAAGAGATAATCCAAACAATAAGTAAAATGAAAATTAAAATACTAATTCAAATATCTAAATCTATAATCTTAATTCTAATTTCTTAATTTAATCTGAAACGAGAAAGGGAGATAAAGTATTGGATTAGTGAAGGAAAATGTTTATGGAATATAGTTATAGTCTATGTATAGATACAGTCGATTTAGCGTCTGTGGGCGTACGTTAAGTACTGCAGACGAAATGAACGCAGGGGATTTGAATTACTTAATTACTTTCAGGAAATCCTGGCGGTAATAAGTCGGAATTTGGATGTACACTTTAGGAAAACCTTTTGTGTAGGGTTTAGGAAAGCCTAAATAGGTCAGGAAAGCCTGATATACACCCAGGAAAGCCTTGGTGCAGTCTGATATACACCCAGGAAAGCCTTGGTGCAGTGTTTAGGAAAACCTAAAGAGTTCAGGAAAGCCTGATGTACACCGAGGAAAGCCTTGGTGTAGTGTTTAGGAAAGCCTAAAGAGTTCAGGAAAGCCTGATTAGAAGAAATCTTCTTACTTTTCGCTGGAAAGCCAGTCGAGGTGTCTTACCGGAAAGCCGGTGATTGAATGTGTACTGCCGGAAAGCCAGTCAGCGAATGTGTTCTTTCGGCTCTTGCCTCCGGTATTTATACCATCCGAGAGTGCTGGGAGGCAAGAGAGTTCCGGGTTGAGTGACTAGGTGGCGCTGCGAAAATATGGCGGCGACCAATATGGCGAGGACATCAGCTGATGTCCGCCATGATCGGAACAGCTGATGTCGGCCATGACTGGATCAGGTGATGACTGCCATGACAGTTTTAGTGAAATGTCAGAATTGTTGTGTTGTGGTCACAACATCCTGCCACCTCGACAAATTGACGACACAAACGGTATAATTTTAATTGACAAGTAACTTACGACCCTTTCGCTGCTACTTAACCTTAAATTTGCCTATTTTGATAGGCGGATGAACCAAAGAGTGTCGCCGTTTGATGTAGAGAACCGTTCGCTACTTCAGGCTTGAAAGGCGATGTCCCAGGGAATGGTTGAAGTGTCCCCGATTAGGTGCCCGTATCCAATTAGTGGTTGATGTGGGCTGAGGCGATGTTGGATGGCCTGCTGCTGAAGGCTGAACCATCGAAGACGGCTGATTAGTCGTAGATGATTGAGCAGAAGCCGGTGTGGTAGGTCGTGTTGCTGTAGTAGGCTGAGCCTTCACAGACGGTCGTGCAGTCGCAGACGGCTGAGTGATTGTAGTGGAAGATGATCGAGCCGTCGAGGATGGACGAACTGCCGACGATCATCTTGGAAAATCGTCGATGTTGAGAGGATCCTCCGTTTCTGAGTCGGATAACTCAGGGAAAACATGGGCGTACCTTGGGTTCGACATCTTAGTAGATCCTTTTTTGAAATAAAAGATTCTATGAGGATTAAATTATGTTTCCGCTTTTCTTGATTCCTGCTTCCGCTAATTTAACGCTTGGACTTCAAGTGTAACTTTGAACTTGTAAGGGGCGTTAATACCTTTTTTTGAAGGATGTGTTAAAGCTGGTGCTCCATTGGGAGCCTGCTTATTTTTGTTATTGGTCGTGTTAAAATTGAGTTTTTGAGTCTGAATTTCGACTACTCGAATATTGTTGTCAGGATCTGGGAATGTTTTGATAATCCGGCCTAATAATCATTTTAATGGTGCGGTATTGTTGTCTGCTATCAGTACTAATTCTCCTATTTGAAAATTAGGCTGAGCGTGTTTCCACTTTGGCCTATTTTGCAAAGTGTGTAAGTAGTTTGTCGTCCATTGTTTCCAAAATGAATTGATGAGATGTTGGACGTAGTTCCATCATTTGATGGGAGTAGTGATCGTGCTGAGGCTTTCGTTACGTGGAAGATCCAGCTGAATTTCGACTTGGAGGTTATTGTGAGGGTCCGAAAACGTTGTTAACATTTAAGCTTGAATTTGCCTGTTTTAGGCAAGCGAATAAATCGTAGTGTGCCGCCTATGGAGATTGGGAATCGAGCGCTTCCCTTAGCTGCAAATACAATGTCCCAAGGGATATGTTCCTTTAGTATGCGATTCCACAGGGCATCATCGCATATAAAATGTTCCCGGTTGGGTATCCTTGTCCACTTGCCGGTTGAAACGGGCTGAGGAGCTTGATTTTTGGCTGCAGTTAATACCGCGGTGTTGTTTGCTCGTGACGATCGAACAGACATGGAAGGCCAAGCTGTTGAAGAAGGTTGAACAGCCGATGAAAGCCGAGTAGCTGAAGAAGGCCGAGCATCCGTAGAGAGTGAGGCAACTGCGGATAATCGAGAGATCGTGACAGGTCGATCTTTCGTAGAGGGCCGGGCAATGATGGAAAGCTGCGTAGTAGCAAAGCGCCGATCAACCGTGGGAGGATGAACCTTGGAAGGTCCATTTTTGGCTGTTGACTGTCGAGTAGCCGTTGTATGTAGGACAGCCGAGGAAGTTCGAGTAATAGCGGAAAGCCGAGCAGCAGCCCTGGAAGGCATAGAAACCGTTGAAGACCGATCCTTGACGAAAGCGTCACAGAAGTCATGTAATCCACTTTCATGAGCTTGCATGGTAAAAGACTTTTTGCTGTCTGAGAAACTTTTTAGGTTGCCCATAAGAATCCATCCAAGCTGCGTATTTTGAGCGATGGGTTGTGCATCATCGCCCTTTATAATTCCATTTTCGACTATTTCAGCGAAAATGTCTGCTCCAAGAAGTAAGTCAATGGAGCTGGGTATGGCGAACTTAGGGTCGGCTAAGTTTAGATTTAGTAAATATGTGAGTTCGGACGTATCTACCGAATGTTGCGGAGTATCGTCAGTAATATTTTTCAAAACTAATGCTGACATATTAGTTTGAAATGTTGTGGTGTTTGAGTGTAAAGTAAAATTTACTTGAGACTTTACACGTATGGTTGGAGTGTTACTCAGTCCTGTGATTTCCATTTTTGCTGGAATCTTTTGGAGCTGGAGTTTCCTGACTGCTCGGTCAGAAATAAAAGAGACTTGAGATCCCGAGTCGACTAGAGCTCGGAATGAGTGCAATTCCCCTGTTTTGCTGGGGATATTCACTATTGCGGTTGCAAGTAGTGCTCTTTGATGATTTCGGCTAAAGAACGCCTTCGGTTCTTGCGAGGTATCATCTGACTTGCTTTTAACCGATTTGTTGGAGTCTTGTTTGTTTTGAGTAGTTTGTTTTCCCTTTGATTGGGATTCTAAGTGTAGAAGAGTGTGATGCTTCTTCTGACACTTGAAGCATGAATGCTGACTCCTACATTCATTTGAAGTATGTCCTGAACTTAGGCAATTTTTACATAGTTGTAATTTTGTTGCTAGGTTTAGACGATTGCTAACTGGCATTTGCCGAAATTGAAGACATTTATGCAGTGGATGAGTTTGCTTGCATTTTGGACAAGCGGTGTTTTTAAGAAAAAACGAATGAGTGCTCTTTGGTGAGACCTTGGCTGTGCTTGGTCGAGCACTGTGTAACGCCTCCAATGTTCGAAATCGTGCTTCTAAGAATTTGACGAATTCTTTATAGGAGGGTGGTTCGGTACGGTCGCCTTGCTCTTGTTCCCATTTATAATGGGTTTCAGCAGGGAGCCGTTTTGTAAGAAGATGTATGAGAACAGGGTCCCATGAATCTGTGGCTGTTCCTAAACTGCGTAGTTCGTGTAAGCATTCTTCGGTCTCGTCTAACAGAGCCTTGATTGCTTGCGCGGATTCTGTTTTAATGCTTGTTGCATTAAACAGAGTGCTTAGATGTGTGGTTATTAGTACCTTTCTATTATTGTATCGTTTTTGTAAAAATTCCCAAGCCTTTTCATAGTTACTGTCAGTGACATCAAATTGCCTAAGTAAGCGTTCAGCTTCGCCTGTCACTGATGTTTTGAGGTACTGTAATTTTTGTACCCGTGAAAGTCCCTTCCCTTCATGGATAATGGACTTGAATAAGTCGTGGAAGGATCTCCATGTTGAGTAAGATCCTTCAAATTTTGGAATTGAGATCTTGGGAAGTTTAACCTCAGCCTTGATTGTAGTTGGTGACTGAGGTGCGGGAACTTCGATAGTTTCGAAGGTACTTAAGAGTTCTTTTATATTGGAGACTGTATCTATATATAAACTTTGTGAATCAACATATTCCTTGTTATTTAAATATTCCTCGACGTCTGGAGTATCTCTTTGAATTATATGCAAATGGCCCTTTTGTATTTGATCCCATACGGAATCAATCAACTGTAGATATGTTGTAAGCACACCTTTGTTAATTTGTTCGGGAGTCTTTTTAGACAGAGAATCGGCCAATTCTTTAAGTTGCTCGTGCAGAGCATTTTGTTGACTCAATAATCTTTTTGCCATTTTAACTTCCTCGCTTTTTAAGATAAATTGGATATGTAAATCCGGCTCGAAGGACCAATGTTGGGGCCTATACCAGGCACCACATAAAGAGGTACTGATTCACAGTAGGGAGAAAGCGAGGGGAGTTAAAATAACAACAAGAATTTTTGGGTTTTAAAGAAAATGAAAATTTATTCAATGAAAATGTAAAATATAAGTCAACAAAAATGAAAATATATGATTGTAATTCAGTCTTGGTATAAAAATGATGAAATATAAAATAAAATACAATTCAATTTACAATAATAATTTAAGAGATAATCCAAACAATAAGTAAAATGAAAATTAAAATACTAATTCAAATATCTAAATCTATAATCTTAATTCTAATTTCTTAATTTAATCTGAAACGAGAAAGGGAGATAAAGTATTGGATTAGTGAAGGAAAATGTTTATGGAATATAGTTATAGTCTATGTATAGATACAGTCGATTTAGCGTCTGTGGGCGTACGTTAAGTACTGCAGACGAAATGAACGCAGGGGATTTGAATTACTTAATTACTTTCAGGAAATCCTGGCGGTAATAAGTCGGAATTTGGATGTACACTTTAGGAAAACCTTTTGTGTAGGGTTTAGGAAAGCCTAAATAGGTCAGGAAAGCCTGATATACACCCAGGAAAGCCTTGGTGCAGTCTGATATACACCCAGGAAAGCCTTGGTGCAGTGTTTAGGAAAACCTAAAGAGTTCAGGAAAGCCTGATGTACACCGAGGAAAGCCTTGGTGTAGTGTTTAGGAAAGCCTAAAGAGTTCAGGAAAGCCTGATTAGAAGAAATCTTCTTACTTTTCGCTGGAAAGCCAGTCGAGGTGTCTTACCGGAAAGCCGGTGATTGAATGTGTACTGCCGGAAAGCCAGTCAGCGAATGTGTTCTTTCGGCTCTTGCCTCCGGTATTTATACCATCCGAGAGTGCTGGGAGGCAAGAGAGTTCCGGGTTGAGTGACTAGGTGGCGCTGCGAAAATATGGCGGCGACCAATATGGCGAGGACATCAGCTGATGTCCGCCATGATCGGAACAGCTGATGTCGGCCATGACTGGATCAGGTGATGACTGCCATGACAGTTTTAGTGAAATGTCAGAATTGTTGTGTTGTGGTCACAACAGAAGGATTTGTGCTTTCTCGTTATGTTTTACTCCCAGTGAATTCTGCTGCCAATAAGCCGCACTTGGAGATGTGCTGAAAACAATTTCGCGGCGGGAGTAGACGTGAAGAAATTCATCGCCACTATAAATCTTTTTATATAGCGACGGTAAGTCCCCTTCCAGGAATGCGTTCGAAAAGTCGTTAACGTGTCGTAAAACCGCACGTCTTCGTCCACGAGGATGCAATCCGTCGCAGTTGAACCCTGCTGTCTAATTGGCATTGCAATTTCATAACCCGCGACACTTGGCCCCCCAGCGCTCCGCTTGGCCCTGCGCTGCCAAAGGGCTCAATTGGGACGGGGGCTCCGTATGCCCGGGAAAAGAAGCAACGCGGCGACACGACGTGTGAACAGATCCTCTGAATGGGGGCGAAATGAAAAGCTCCTTTACGCTAAATGCAGATTACGCGAAAGAGGATAATGAGCCGAGATTATATTCATTGCTCGTTTTTCAACTTGGCAAACTGTCGCGTGCTCATTAAGATTTACTGAGCGCAACAAATGGCGCTCTGCACATTCCGGGAAAGACGGGAGCCGCCGGGAGACCGAGATGCCGGGACCAGCCCGAAGGGAGAAGAAGCCTCACGCTCACTATCGTTCAAGTGGGAAATGAGGTCTATTTAAGCTGGATTTCTTTAGTAATTGCAAATTCTGGGGACAAGCTGGGAACGCTGAGATTACGGATACAAGCTGTGTTCGAAATTAGTCCCGCGCTCGGCGGGCGGTCTGGCGGGGGCGGAAAAAGGCCTGGGGATTACGCCTGCAAGGACTTTTGTGGGCCGGGAGTCGAGCTAATGTTTTTTGTAATTGGCGCTCATCTTTTGCATTATTCGTCGATTTTCGCTGAGTACATGCCTTTCGGGATATTTAAGGAAGCGGAAAGCTTTTAAAGCACCGACTGAAAGTGCTGCTTTGTACCCAGGACATCAATCTCCCGTGGGATGAAAGCGACTCAGATGATGACAGAGGTCGGAGCTGACATCCTTCTTCTTTTCAAGTCCCTGTTATTTTCAAGTGACATATTTGCTCAGCCAGGCCACGTCTCCGGGGATCGACTGGGCCCCGATAATTACCTTCGTTTTTAATAAATATAGCCGACTCCTACCTGATCCTATTGCAGGTTATAAATGATTCAGTCCCGCTCCGGATCGCAAGCCAGTCGACGACTGCATATGCACACCGACGGGTGATGGTATCACGTCCGCAGGAGCCCGGCGCCCGGCGATGCTGGGTGACTAATATATGGTCTTTCATTGAACGTCAATTTATGTGAAATATTAATTTAACGTGCCGGAATTGACTGTGCCGCAGGCCCCTCCGCGCACTCCAGAATTGCGATATTAGGAGCCGAGCCGCTCCCGGGTTACACATCCCAGGAACATGAGAAATGAACAGGCGTTTCAGGTTGATTTGGGTATGCGTCATAAATTTAATGTGACGAGTATTGATGTGAATGTCTTCGGCTTCGGCAGGGCTTATTATGCTTCTTATGAGGCGGAAATACAATTTTACTTGAGTTTCACTAAATAATGCCTCCGTGCTGCCTCGCATGTCAGCCCTTGTCAATTTGGGTATCTAACGAAATGTGACTATTAAATTTTGGGTTTCTATTCAATTAGATCTACGCAGATGAGGCTGCGAGAAGCCATCCCTGCTCCGGAGCCCACCACGACGGTGAGCCGACGCCGAGAATTTATGAGGGAATAACATTAGCCAGAACATTCACGCCGGTGTAGCGGCAAGGGAAGTTATTAAACTGGTTAGCTATCGGTAAGATGAACAAATGGATCTGAAGATGTAATTGGTACAGCACGAAAAGCCCGTTCTTAAGGAACGTAAATCTTTGTTTAACTTTCTCACTTAAAGAGACAAATGTGCACTCACTCACTTTAAAAACTTTAATACATAGGTACCTACCTACAGTAATCGATAAATAAAAAGTGTTGTAAATATAAGAAATTCTTTAAAGCGTATATCTGGGAAAGAAAGCGTCATCGCCCTTGTAAATTATTTGAATCGATTCTGCAGTTTATGTTTGCAAATTGTCATAAAAATTAATGGTACACTGTTTTATTACATTGAAATTTAATAAAGCCTGCGTTATCTGAAAAAAAGCATACCGAAATGTTAAGCAATGGTCATCTTATTATTTGTTCCACTGCTTTATGTATAAAGGTATAGGTACTATAAACCATCAAAGTAATATCATATACATATTTGTTTATATGAATTTACGAAGTTTTATTTAATTTAATTTTTTTTTTTTCTAAATGAAAAAAGGACTATAAATTTATTTTAATGAATTCACTATTTGCGCTACAAACACGATAGAAGATTAAAGAAGAAGAATTTCAAGATATTTTCTGTTTTTCATTTCAATTTTAAATAAAAATTTTATATAGTTTAAGAACGCTTAAGGATCTGAACTATGCAGTTCAACCAAACTTAACACACGAAAATTTGTCAAAACCATACTCGTTTTAAAGGAAACATTCTATATGCCTTATTGGAATATTGACTTAATTTCATTTATATAAATATGTATATAGGTACCCATAGGGCATAGGCCATAGCTTATTAAAATGTCTATAATTTCCAACATCTATTTTTACAAGATTAATTATGTTTTTTCTATATTATTACTTTCAAGATAGCAATTCAAAAGTTCAAAATAATAAAAGCACCCTTCGCTTCTGATTTACCTACTGTAATTGGAGGGAGCGTGAACATACATACGTATATCATATTAATGTGGAAATTTACCCCAATTCATTTGAAATTTCTTGCAGTCCTTGTTTTTGCTTGAAGGCATAACTCCTTGCTTTTGTTCGGACTCTCTCGTCCGACTCGTTGATACCTGGCCGGAATTGAAGCAATTACGTTCTGTATAGGCACACGCCGAACATGAGATACAATGCACCTCCGCCCACCCCGGGGCGCCTCCTATTCTTACTCCCGGGTTCGATGAATAACCGCACACCTGAGAGTTGACTGTGAAAATTGTCCACTTTGTAATCCTTTAAAAGCGCCCTTACCCGCATTAAAGAGTTTTCGCAAGCTCCTCCAACTTCCTGCACTTTAAATTTTCAATTTCAATTTTGCTGGCGGCGATTGATGGCCGTTGCTCTTCGGAACCGTTCTAACCCGAAGCCAGAGTTAGTCGGCAACACCAGGAGCAGAATTTCATTTCCGTTTAAGAATCATAAATAACTTTTCGAGCAAATGTATGAATGTTGCACAGGACCCAACTCCCAAGGCCTATAGTTGCCCCAAATATTTTCGCTTCTATTTCATAAAGCGCGAGTGTACGTCTACGCCCTACACGAAGGTCAAATAAATTTTCGGCCGACCGCTTCGTTTCAATTTTGCAGGGCCTGACTATCCCGCCCTAAAATGCACCGCGTCGGAGGCCCCGAGCAGCGATAAAAAGTTAATTTGGGCATTTCTTAAAAATGCATGACGAAGACATTAGCCTCAACCCGTCAGAGTGCGCTGCAGAAAAAGAAAATTAGCATGACTCCCGCGACCGAAGGCCCGGGCTTAGCTCCCTGCATTTTAAAAGAGGACCGCGGCGCCGCGGGCGCCGGACGGACCTAAACGGTACGAAAAGAGCTGTTGAGCACCCGCAACAGCACTGCCGCCGTCGTCGGGCACGTCTTCGTCTATGTCAACATCACGGTTGAAGGACCCGTGCGACGCGGCGATTCGTCCTGCAGACGCGGGGCGGAAACGGCGGGACGGAAAAAGATTCCCTCCGCCGCGTCGGGCCGGGATTTTGAATGAGTTCCACTGCAGGACGCCGGACAGCGACAGAAGCATATTGCAGATTCTGCTGCAGAATAAATCAAATTAAGAGCCACCGAGCTGATGGGCGAGCGCTGCGTCCCCCGCCCTTGCACCTTGCCATCACCCGGCCTGGACCGGGATTGGCCATTCCCTGCCCAGCCACTTGGTCCCGGCGGTCTCAATGGATTTCGTTTTTTCTGCTGTCACAGCGCATTTCGGGCAAACATGGGTCCGTCTTAATGGCGAATATTCGGCGGCTCGATCGCGCTCCGAAGAGCCCAAAGTGGACAAACACTGGGCCTGGAATACGTGCGTTTGCTTTTTGCCCGATTCCTTATTCCTTTCGGGACCCCCGGACGTGGATATTATGTGAGCACTCTATGAATTTGATTGGAAACCCAACCGTTTCAACTTTGTGCAGCTATAAAGGGAAGATTTGTCAGAAACGACAATTGATTGCGAAGGGGATGTTTAGCCCTTTTAATCAAAAATGACGAACTTAGGTTGGAACAGAGGTGCAGAACTGATGTGACTCCGCACATGTAAAGTGGAGTAGTTAACGTTATAGGAAATGTTATAACTTTTACTTTTAGTATTCTACAGGCATCCCTCGAATAACACGGCTAATTGGTTCCGTGTTATTCGAAATCGTGTTATTTGATACTAATAAATCATATAATTTTGGTGAAAAGAGAGAACTAACTATTGCGTTATTCAAATGCGTTATTGCGTTATACTACAGTCGGTTTTCCTTGTATACTTGTATTCTCATCTTTTCATTCTTCGATCAATCGGATCGTTGAAAAAGAGTGTTATTTCGTGAGTGGTTTTTTAATTTTAATAGAATGCAACTATAGGTCGTAAATCTAATATAGATAAAAATAAATTCGTGTCTTATGATAACAACACTGATACTTCCAAGTGCTTGTTACGTGACGGGGTTTTAAAAGGACAATTATTGGTAACAAGCAAATTTAAATTTGCGTCCACAATTGCACAGCCTGGCTTATACACGGAAAGAATGCCGTTTAGAAGTAATGTCCTAGAATACACGAAAATGATTTCCTTTAAACAAATCGTTTTAGCAAAATTGGCTGAGCTTATTCTGCCGGTTCCTTTGAATCAGGCATCGTTTAGTGCCTTATCAACAATACCGACAAAACAATAGTTTCGATAGTTTTCGATAGTTTCGATAGTTTCTATAGTTTCGATGGTTTCGATAGTTTGGATAGTTTCGATAGTTTTCGATAGTTTCGATAGTTTCGATAGTTTTCGATAGTTTCGATTGTTTCGATAGCTTCGATAATTTCGATATTTTCGATAGTTTTCGATAGATTTCGATAGTTTCGATAGTTTCGATAGTTTCGATGGTTTTCGATAGTTTCGATAGTTTCGATGGTTTTCGATAGTTTCGATAGTTTCGATAGTTTCGATAGTTTCGATTGTTTCGATAGCTTCGATAATTTCGATAGTTTCAATAGTTTCGATAGTTTCGATAGTTTTCGATAGTTTCGATAGTTTCAATAGTTTCGATAGTTTTCGATAGTTTCGATAGTTTCGATAGTTACAATACTTTTCGATAGTTTCGATACTTTCGACAGTTTTGATACTTTCGATACTTTTCGTAAACTATCGATATTTTCAATACTTTCGATACTTTCAATACTTTTGATACTTTCGATACTTTTGATACATTCCATATTTTCAATAATTTCGATACTTTTCGATACTTACTCTACTTTCGATACTTTCAATAATTTCGATACTTTCGCAAATTTCGATACTTTCGATACTTTTCGATACTTTGGGTAGTTTCGATACATTCGATACTTTCCGATACTTTCGAATCCCTTCGAGCTCTAATGATGGGAAATTGCTTTAATCACGTATACACTAATTTTACACCGAATGTCCTATCATGAACTCTTTGATCTGATATCTAAAAATGTGTCACGTGAATTTTATTGTTGCACGTTGTATTTTAGTGCAACTTTGTAGGAATTTGCTATCATCGATGACAAAATACATTGAAATGTGAATACCTCTATTATTTTATGTGTTTTATTGTTATATGTGCCTATATAGGTACTATGTATAGGTATGGTTTTGAGATTTAAACAGTAAACTGGAATATAGGTACCAATGAGTAACGCAGAATGTAAACAGATGATAGAAATAAACAAACAAACGACCCCAACAATTAGGTAAGTCGCAATGCATGCAGAATGTGTCGATTACATTACAGTACAATGCACCTGTGCAGTCGTCATGCTCAAGACATTTAAGAACACCGGACATTGACAATGACTTATGCTGAACGGTCAAATATTGCAGCAATAGTAAGTAGAATTTATTTCCCACGCACTTATTTTCTTAGGCACTTTCGGTTTCGGTGGGTCACATTTCAATCTAAAATTTTATACTGATAAGCAGTAATAAGTTGTATATGTGTAGGAATTTGTGTAAGTCAAATTAGTATAAATAACTGGACATTTGGAACAACAGCAAGGAATTTAGAATAAAGGCTTGACGAACTAAGGACTCTCGCTCTTTTTCCTTAGATACCGAGGCATTCTGGCCAAGTATCGCTTACCAGATAGGGCAGACGACCCGGTTCTGGCCATTTTAAGAGTTTTTCACCACTCAAGTGTTTGGTGATTCTTGTTTTTAGTTATCTCGGACTTCATGTTCATCTCAAGTAGTCAAAAATATATTAATCTTAACCTATAGAACCTTGTAATTACAAAACTCGCAATAGATGTTTTTTTTTTTAAACAAAAGTCAGAAATGGTGCTAGAGCCACTTTCGGCCACATGCTGCTATCATCTCAGTGATGACCGCTGACAACTGTAATAGTGTTGCCACAATTCGTGATTGTAACTCATATACTATAGACCGGTTTAGTTATCTGTACCTTGTTTAGCATCGCTTTGAAATTGAAAATGGCCAAAAGTAGATCAGTGGCCAGAACCGGGTCACCTACCCTATTGAGACTTTTTAGCCATACATCATTTTAGATCGAGGCGTAGCGCCAGATCTTTCTATTTTCAGGAGTCTGAAACTCACTGCCGGAAGCCCACATTACAAAACATTTTAGTCACATCATTCTTATTTGCGCAACGCAATGCGATGTAAGGAACCCATCTCATCATTCAGTTTCCCAGAGCTGGAGCACCAGCATCAATTCATCCCTAAAGAAAAATTTATGAATCGAAGCTCCTCCCGGGAGCGAATCTGAAAAATAATTTCCCGGCACAGCTCAGTTCCGCTCGACTCGCGGCAAAGCCTCTGACATGTGTGTCTCGTTAGGGCGCTCCAGGTGCCCCCGTACCACCTGCGCGGCACGCAGTCCTGCTCCCCACGAGTGCACCTGTGGAAATTCCGAAAATCGATCGTACAGTTAAGTCATTAAGCGCTAAATGCTCCACGCCACCCGCGTCTCTTCAACGCGGCCGGCGCGGTGGCTGCCGGGGCGCTTTTGACTTCATTTTTAAATGGGGGTTTCACTGCTGCACTGAGTCGCGCGTAATTAACCGGACCAGCGCTAGGGAAGCGCCCTTGGCAGCTCCAGCAAGCCGGGCTGGCGTATTGAAAATTTGCACCTCTCCCCGTTTAGGACAAAGATAAGGCCGCTGTTGCACAAATTAAAAAGTAATGCGAGTGCAGTTCGCCGGCTGGGGAGGCACGGGGATTGCTTAGAGTCCTTCGGCGGAGGCGCTTCAGTTCGCCTTAATGACCAGGTGAAATAATTTCAGAAGGTGCCGCGGCCAGGTGTATGTTTTTCCACTTAAGCATAATGAGCGAAATGAATCCGTGCAGTTGGCGCTCTAAGCGCGCCCTGCCGTGCCTGGCGATGGCTAATTCGTACTTCTTCCTGTTTTGCATGTGTCATAAGTTCGGGCAATAAAAGCATTTTTCGCGTTTTTAATGACCAAATTGTGATACAAATTAAAACAATAATCGCACTCTAGTTCGAGCATGCAGTCACGGAAGGACTCTCATTAAGGAAAACTTGATGACCCAACATGAAAGAGGTGTAAGTTTCAATTTGATTACTTTTTGTCCAATTAAACACATTTCATACGGAGGAGGATGTATAATAAAAATGAAATTTTGCTTTGCTTTGCTCCTAACGAGCTTAAAATACTAAAATCGGGCATTTGTTTGATCCTTATCCTCATTTGTGAAAGATTAATTTTTCATTTATTTACGTCTAGAACACGTAACATAATGGGGTTGCATTAGATGATTGATCAACATTTTCAAAATTTAAAATTTATACTTCCCTCTAACTAAACTAATTTTCCAAGGATTTTGAACTGTCAGGCATGTAAAAAAAAAAGCAATACGTCCACACTTTGTATAATGCTCCAATATTAGTCACAGTCAATGAAAAATAATAAAAGGCTAATGAGTATGGGTTCAGCAACAAATGTTTTTTTTACGCATTTTTGCCTATCTCTAACCATTTAAAGAGCCTATACCTACATACATAATTCATATTACATACATTCAATTATTGACATTCTTAGATTAGAACTTCAGTTCAGGTGCATACAATTTTCGCATGGAATATTTAGTCAGCTCTGTTGAAGAGTGACATTTTAGCAATTTAACTCAGGCAGTAAAGTTTTGAAGAATTCATAAAAATGGGAAAGCAGGAGGAGGCAGCTCAGTAGCTTTAACACTTTTATCCCTTAATCCCTCTTAATCCGCCCGGATCGACGGGACAATTTCTTTCACTTTCCCGTCAAAGCGACTCTTTGCTCATGAAATTTGCAATTTGAAAAGGCTCTGCCGTTGCAATCGAGAGGAGTATCCAATTATCCCCCGCTCACAACCCCCGCCCGGCCAAACTAAGGCCCTGCAGATTTCCCTCTTTTATATGTTAATATCCCGGAGCAGCTCACCTGAATTCCCAATCACCTATCATCTGCTCCTAACGTCCGCCCAAAATAGGAGCGCCCACCCCCGCCCCCGCCGGGATCAGGTAAGACAAGACGGATGAATGCAGGGATAATAAGGTGATTTTATCAGTCAAACAGAATAGTTTAGTCCTCGTTGGCATCTGGTCCTCAGTCCCCGTAATTGATGAACACATGCACCCGCCCGGGAAGTGGAAGGCTCCTGTGATGAATAGCTGGGATATGAATCCTGAAGCATGCGAAGCTTGCGGCATTAAAGTTTAATGCATAAACCAAGGGCGGGGCGACAGCACCGAGCCCTGGAGCCCCGGGTGCCCCGACGCCTTGCGCCACTCTGATGCACTCGAGGGATTATCGAGCAGGATATTGAATATAGGAAACGGTTACAGGAATGCAATGCAAATTTCACCCCTTAGCGATCCGAGAGATATTTCGAGATTTGTGCTGGCGTGTTGACGTGAACTTTATAGAAAATACGCCGGCGAGATTCGGGAAAGAATGTTGATCTCGGGCTGAATGCATTAAGCCATTATCCATCCGATTTCTCGAAGGATTCTCACGTCATACCTCACCCAGTTTAGAGCTTCATCGAACTGGAACGCGCTCCGGATAAGCGAAGTAGCGCGTCCCACCAACTTTCCCAATGAAAAGGGGGTTTAATTTTGCTTCATAAAAATATATGTATGTATATTGTATTTTATTTGGGTCGCTCAGAGTAGTAGTCTGAAATAAAACCGGGATTTTCAGATAAGAAGTCGGATGTTTAAAAATTAGCAATTTCATAACCATATTTTCCTTTTTTACAGTTGCGTATTAAAACCAGAAAAATGGAACACTTTTTTTGAAAGCAAAGCCATTACGTCTGTTTATTTGCGTGTCTGGCACATGCTTCAAAGCACTGAACTCTCTAACTAATGGAATTTAAAGCTTTTGATTTAAAAATTGTCTCTTATGTCAGCAGGGAAGTCTGTTAAAAAAAAAAAAAACCGCAACTTTGCAGCGTTTCTGATTTACCAACTTTATCTTTTATTCTTTTTAGCGAAAAACATTTGCGGAACTACATAAAAAATCACAATATCACTAATTTTTCCAATTTTACATCAGACATAAAAGAATGTGAAATTTAAGTTTAAAAAATAATACTTTTTTCTCATTTAAATTTTTCAAATCTTAAAAAAATAACATTATAACTTTCAAAAGTATCTTTATATAATTTTATAATGCTCAATTGTGTTTCTTCATTATAAAATTGTAAAATATAATCTATTATACCTACATGTTGTGCAAATATTATTAAAAATAACTACAAACTTTTTCTTTTTTAGTTATTATTATTATTAATTTTGTTTTGATTTTTTATCTCACGGTTTTCTGTAACTAGCACCAACGCTGGTTAAGATTGATTTATAAAATATTTAATTGAAATCGGGACAATGGTTATGGTTGTTGGGAAATAGTCTAGTTGAAATTGATTGTACTTAATTCATTCAAAATTTTGAGATGATCTAATGCAATATTAGTTCTAAAATCTTCCTCCTAGGCATATTTACGATATAATTAAATATATACTTCTGCGTTACTGCTACACTGCGTTACTATAAAAAGTAACGCTGTTGTTTTATTTGTTAAAATCGAGGCTTCTATTTATAGTTGATATTAATTGTTATTTTCTTTTTTTTTGTCATTTTTAGAAAAGTTAAACTTTTTAAGAAATACTTTGGGAACGTAGTGATCTAAAATATTAAGAATAATCATTGAACTGATTATTTCTGTGATTCAACTTTATGGGAGATTAATATTGGTAATAAATTTGAAAATTACTATATGTATTAATGAGTTTACTTATATGATTTTATAACTAAAACTTAAATTTATATTAAAGTAACGCTATTGTTTCATTTCCGACCGAATTGTCGAATTATCATAAATATAGTAATATAATTTAAAACATCGCTGCAAATTAAACTATTACCATTCTATATCAACAATAAATAATAAGAAAATATTAATTTCAATTTCAATTTCAATTTTTTTTTTTAAACCACTACTCGAATTAGGCATTGAAAAGAATTTTACCCCATAAAGTTAATTTAAGATTTATATTTGTAATACAAGAGAAGGGCAATTTCGATGATAGCGCGTCTCGAGGCCTTCGAAACTGTTTAATTGAATCAATTGTCGGAACTGGATGAATATATGCTTATCATATTTAATATTCGATATTACGGTCGTTTGCCAGTTTACCTTCACTTGTACTTTCCCATCAAGTAGCGCTTACAATAAAATAATGAACTAAACCTGGATTATTTTTTTTCAGGTTTCTTACTTTTAAAATAAGGCGACTTAAAAGAAATTTTGAAATAATGTGCTTTGGTTGTATTATAGGAGATCTAGAGAAATGGAGGCAAGTAGGCGAAAAAGAAACACTTTATATGAAAATAAAATAAATATAGAATCTTAACAATTTTCATGCTAATGGTAAAAAGGAAAATTTTTCTGATTTTCATTCATATTTGTTATACTCACTTTACTTCGAATTAACACAGCATATTTGGACATTAGCTATATGGAGCCAAGTGGCACAGCTAGTTGTGTTGTTGCCATAACAAAAAGCGGGTAAGGCTATATTGGGGAAGTAAATGTTAAGCCAAACTTGCACACGGTCGAGATTAGTTCATCTAGTTATTAAGTATACACCATTTTTCATCTATATGTAAACTATTTTTTGTTTGCATTACATTTTAATTGTTTTCCCCCCAAATTAAAAGATATTATAGGTACTAGGAAAGGTTCTCAAATCATTCTGCTCAAGTGTTTCATTTAAAGTCTTTAAAGCAAAGCTATTTTCGCCAGAAATTGCTGGAGAGGTGAGTGAACCCTATAGGGCTAGGATCGCTTAGAGACTTCTAGGATTGGGATGCTGCACAAAATAGTGCAACAGCTGCCGCAGCCTCGGCGGGAAAGAATCCTCCGGCACACCCAGAAGTGGCCGAGCCTCCTTGGAGCGGACTGTGCCGAATCCTCAGCACTTTTACTGGACGCTCTCCAGCGGGAGGTGGCGCTCCAGTTCCAGGAAAATTGCCTTCTGACACCATGTCAAAGCGGTCGGACTCGGTTTTTAGTATTTTTATTTTCGTTTCCGCACGTTGCCCGCCATCCGTCGAAAACGCTGAGAGCTCCTTGTGCCCACACAAAGCCGCCGGGGACCGGGGCGAGGGCGTTACCCCGTCAAGTGCTGGTTTCCTGACACCGCCGACAATAATTCATGAAAGCTGTGAAATCGTTTTGCCGTCCTGTCACACATTTTAATGAATTCGGTTTTGAAAATTTAATGAAAAGCCCTCGATCCGGCCTGCGGGGCGGAGGCGGAGTGCCGGGCGCACAGGTGAGCTCCTGCGAGATAAGCCCAATTCAATTAATCTAATTGAACCTTTTGAGGCGAGCGCGGCAGTTTTTTTGCAGCGCACTGTTTGGCTGCCTGTCAGTTTGCTTTCTTCCGGCGCGCCAGCAGATCCCGGCCGGGTTTGGCGCATTTGCGGCCGGGAGGAGTTCACCTCGATTGCAGTGCACTTCTCGGGACTTAGTCAACACCGCACAGCGGGGCGGCGCGGAGCGGGCGGAAAAGGAGCCCTTAAAAATCAATAAAAGCTTTTTAGGATTTCGGTAACATGTCTCTGAAGTTTAAGGATTTATTGCCAGTTTGCAACTCCTGTCGGGCCGGGAGATTGAAGCGATTCTACAGCTCCGGGCAGATAAAGCACGGAACTAGGGGAATTTTTATTTTTCCCGGCCCCCCTTTCCTCCAAGATTTATTGAGTGGCGGAAGGGTGAAATTACCTTTTGGAGCGAGATAAGATCGTGACACTTTTTAAATTCTTTGCGAGGATAACCGGCTCAAGTCCTTTTGTGTCAGTCCCCATTTCACAGGCCGCTAAAATCATCCCACCCGATTGGAGGGCCGTTGGTATTGGCGCCCGGGCAGCCCTTTCGCGTAACTTGGGTTTTGTGAAATTCATGGAACCTCTGAAAGAGTAAATTAAATCCCCCAAGTTATTGTAATATTTGCAAGAGATTGCTCTTTTAACCGAATTCGGTAGAGCCGGATTTGGTCAGAGGTATAAACAACATAAGTTTGACATATATTCTCGGAAAATTTTTAATATCTTGATTATTCATTTTCAAAATTCATGGTCTTTCAGAAATGCACTCTCATTCAAAAAATCATTAATTTGTTCACTTAGGAATCTGTATATCCATAAATGTTTACTATATCTACATCATTATTATAGGATCATTTTGGTGTCCGTCTGTCTGTTCATCAAGACTCTTTTTCTAAGAACCCGAATGACTAGAAGTATAACATAAAGTTTAAATTAATACCAAATATTAAAGTCACTAAAGCTCATGTGTACATATGTAGTCCTGTAAAAAGTGTATTTTATGATTTAAATTTAATAAATAATTATAAAATAACTTTCTAAGCTTAGGTAATATAACGGTAAGCGATTAAAGCGCAAGTTGTATTAGCAGTTGCCCGATTATTTTGTTCAATTGAGACACTATTAATTTTTGAAATTGTCTAAAACTTAAATATATAATTATTTTTTAACTATAACAATAACCACAATATGTATAATAAGAAAATTGTTAATTTTACGTGCTACATAATCGTCTATGACTTTGAATTGAGTCCATTCTCAAAGGGAAGTTGCAATCGTGTTAGGCAGTGCAAAAATCCCTTTTCCATGAAAATCACGAGGAATTGGATTAAACATTCATTCCCCTTATCGCGACATGGGTTGCGTTGCAGTCTGGAAATTGTTTAAATAAATGATGCGGAAAGCACCCATTCGGCGAAGCGCTGCAGCGTCGCACTAGCGGCAGGATCGCGCGGCGCGGGCAAATTAAATTCCTCGGCCGCTGACAATTCAACAAATTTTTGATTTATTTATCCGTTCCGCCAAGTCTCGCTAAGGCATTAATATTTGCCTGCATAGGACAGTCGCGATGATTTTTCGCAGATGCACGCTGTCCTTTGACATGCATTGATACAGAGGCAGCCGAACGCGTCCTGCCCGTGCGGCCACGATGGAATGCAAAAATTGATACAACTCATGACGGATGCTTTGAATTTTTTGAATATTTATGCGCCTCAGCTGACGGCATTTAGTCATCTGAAAATTAAATAAGCCCACCCGGCGCGGTGTCAGCGTGAACGGCGGAAGCCGAGCTCACGGGATTTGCCGGGAACGTATTGAGAGGATAATTCCAGGGGATTTTTGCATCCGCGTTATTTTAGGAGGAGTAATTAGTTCCGCTTTAGCTGGCCTGGTGGGGATTAGTGATGAAAATTGTGTTTTGCAATACCTCGAAGTTAATTACTTTGCCGCGGAGGTGCTAAATTCTCTGCTAAACAAAATAGAATTGCCAGTTTTTTCTATTTAGTTCTATAAAACAGATATAAAAACCTTCATGCCAACAATGTAAATAAAAAACATCCCGCAAATCAAACTTATAAATACGGTTAAACATGATACAATAAAATGGGTGTTTTGTTTCAAATTCACACATTCGCATGTGGCAAACGATGGCTGAAATATCTTCTACTTTAACATATGTCATTTATGAACGTACCTACTTAATTCTACGTTATTTCATATTATATGTTAAATTGTAAAATATTTGAAATTGCTTCGAATTCAAAAAATTACAAAATGTAGATTTAAAGTATCAACAAATTTAAATTTTATTGATGAAGCCTCAAATATAAGCCAACAGTTTTGAAAACCATGCTTCTTAGGTTTTACGCTTGTAGAAGAAATATTTATTATAAAATTTCATAGCTTTAGTTATTCATGAACAACATCAAATTGAAACAAAATCTCCTTTTAATCTAAATCAGTGAGAAAACAGCAGCTATTGTTGGCAGAGCAGGAAAAACGTTTTATCACTTAAAATTAGATATACCTTGGAGATATTTACTTCTATGAATTTCTGTCAAAGTTTCAAGATAGGACAAGGACAATCAGTAAAATAAATTCGCAAAATTTGTCATGTCTTCAACTTTGCTCAACACCCCAGATTTTTAAATTCTACACATGACAACGCCTGGGTTATTTGTCTACTCGTAATTAAAAACAATTATGAGGATCAGAATAGAATTCATCAACGACACTGCTGTGAGTGTTTTTTTATAATACTGAGGGCGTTTCTCTAGCGCTGGGGAAGTGCTCGAAGGATGGCAAACATAATAAAAGCGATCGGGGGTGAAAAATGTCCTCGCCGATTCGAGTCACGTAAATTATTTACCTTTAAAAGTGGACAGAGGGATGTTTTGATGTGTTGTCCTTGCGCTGTTCGCCCTCTGTTGACCTAACTCCATTCTGCTCGGTTTTCCAATCCGGTAGGCATCAACTGATTGATTCTATTGATTTCACTGATAAATTGAATTTTCGCCCCTGTCTCCGCTCGCCCGATTCGAAAGTGGCGTAACATATTTTGTGCCGAATTACTCAGCCACAGAGATTTCATAGAACTGGAAAGTCTCATTCAATTACACCGAGGCAAAAATAAAGATGAATTGGGAAATTTTCAATCATGAGAATTTGACGCTGTTATGATAAATGCTCCTTTTTACAGGCTTAGATTGATCCCGACTCTAAGAAGGGGATTCTTAAGATGAACCCAAAGGCTCGAAACTACAGACCAAGGTACGTAAAATATCGCTCACGAATGAAAAAAATATAAAATTCCCTTATTTTTTTCGCTCGCGAACTGAATTTTATTTTTCAACTCGCGAACTTTATTTTTGAGGAGAATTTTATAAATTCCATTCGTTCACGGAGAACGAATGCAATCGCCTTACCTAATACAATTCGTTCGTGAGAGCGAGTTTAAAATGAAGAGAATTCAATTTTTCTCTAGAGAGTGAAAAAGAACCGAAACGAATGATTCTTTTTCATTCTTTGAGTAAAGTTCGTGGTGCATGCGTCGTGCGTTTAAATCAGAATCAGGTAAAACTTGCAATTATGGGTCGCCGGAAAGTTTTTGAATTGTCTAAATACGTGCTTTATGATGAGATATATAATTCATCAACGTGTTTGGAGTGTAGAAAAATATTAAAAGGACAATGTACGGGGAATATAAAAAGACATTATGCTACAGTACATAAACTAAATTTAAATAATTAAGACGATCCTGATCTCGGTCGCTTAGCCGAAGTAGCCAGCAACCCAAGTTTCTGTTGAACGGGCATTCAGCGCCTTTTCTACTATTTTAACCAAAATGAGGTCAAAGTGGTCGAAAGAAACAATTAATAATATTTTAATTGTAAAACTCAACGACAATGTTTTAAATAAAATATGTATGACATTTAATTTATAATAAAAAAGTATAAAAATTGTTCACTAATTTTTATTTTTGTGTGGTATTGAATTTGATTCACGAACGATTCTTTTACAAATCACTCGTGAGCGAAAAGTATTTTTCAATTCTCTGAAAATAAATTTCGCTCGCGAACGGAGAATTTTAAAAATAAAACTCATTTTATAAAATTCGCGAGCGAATTCAAAATAAAATTCTTTCGTTATTATTCGCTCACGAGCGAATTTAATTTTTTCAGTTCTCCGAACCCTGCTACAGACGAGTGCTTCTAACGCATTCACTGAGAGAACAAATTTCTGTTTCACCCAAATTACTGCAAAATTAAACAGGAAGAAGCCATGTCTCAAGCCCCACATGGTTCCACTTGAATTATGGCGAAGTCGCTCTATCGAAGGGCCAAGACGCGACCGCTACAGAAAATGTCGGGAAAAAGTAAACAAGCGGGCGAACTGCTAATAAACAGAGCACGCGGGCGAGTGCGCCCCGCTCCAGCCCAGGAAACGGCGAAGAGAGTGTCCCTGCCCCAGACTCCGGGTATTTTTAAAATTTTCCAGGACAAGCCAAGGAACAAGTTCATACCCAGAGCCCGGCGGGTTGAAAGCGCCCCGATAGGACCCCAATTACGGGGACAGCTGTGAAATTAACTTCGCACCCTGAACCTGACCAGATTCACCCGATTCGAGACGACATGTTGAGACCCGGATCCCTTGCCCCGCTCCCACTCCTTATCGCAGAGTGTTCATCTATTAGATTAGCCTGTGAATTACCGCCCAGAATCCTTTCAGAGGCGCTTCTGGCTGTCGTCGCCTGCTCCCGAAATCCTTATAAATTGAAAGGTTTCGATGTTCGATGGAGCCCCAGGAGCCCCGCACCGGCGCTACGCATTCTGCGGTCGCTGCGGAGGTGGAAGTTTTATTTATGATTCCCCCCAATTCGTTCTGTCCTGGAAGATAACTTCTGCGAAGCTCCGGGCTGCGAGGAGCAACATGTTATTTATTGTTGGCTTTAGAGTTTATGATTTCTGGAAGAAAGGCTCTGCCGGGTGACTGGCGGTCGTGAGCGCACTCGGTGAGCGCTGGAGAGCTCTGAGGTGTCAAATTAAGTTAAAAGTAATATAAAGTCGGGCCAAGCTGGAGATTTATTAGGCTTTTAGTGATAAACTCGGTATTCTTAGGTTGGGGCTCCTCTGGCGAAAAGAGCAGGATTACAGGTTCGAACGTTAACAGCCTCCTCGCAGCAATTCCTTCTGCTCGGGCTGCCAGCAAAAAGTGCTCCTTCATTAGGTGAGAACTGCTCTGGAGGAGCTTCAGATGATTCCCTTAAAATAGGGAATTTTCGCTATTTGCGATTTTAGCATCATCGCTGCATCTCACGCTAAAGCCCGGCAATCAAAGCGCGGCACCGCGGCACGAGTGCCATCAAATTAAGCGATTGCCGCTCGAGCGCCAAGGCAACGGGCGCACGGAGCTGGAAATAAGCGAGATTTAGTCGAGTGCTCCGTGGGGCCGCGTGGCGGTGCAGCGGCGGCAGAGCGGTGGGTCCTCCGCCGGAGTTAGCGGAGCTCCACTCGCAACTCGCGCGGATTAGCGCTGGAGGCGCAAGGGATGAGCGGGTAATAACTGATAAGAAGCGGCGCGGGGGCGGGCAATTGCACGATTAATGAGGTGAGAGATAAGTGGGTTCAGACAATAGAAATCTGATTGAAGTTCGCTCGCATGGAAGCCCTTCGCCTCGGTTTGGGCTGGGATGGGATCAATCTTGAAGCCCTTTAGACGCTTAGCACCCCCTCATCCACAGGTAAGTGTTATCGCAGCATGCCGGATCATATACCAAATCTCGTCAAGTGAAAATTCGACACGACACTTAAAATTTCATTGCATAAAAATCTAGAAATTTATTTGATCTGAGTGTTATAAACGCTAATATTAAATACGTTTAGAAAACCCTGCACTGGGATGCCGTAAAAATTTAGAGTTTAGAGCGATGTGTTCTATGGATTCATTATTGGACAATGAATAATGGCGGTAGTACCTACTTAGTTCAAAACGACATTCCCGAATAAACTTGAAAAAATTATTGTGTTGTGCCAAATAAGAACAATATTGAAAAGGTTATATTATTGGCATACAATTTCACAGTTATATATATTGAAAGTCAAATCTATATTTCATAGAATGAATATTTGTTTTAATTTCAAGAAATTCAAAAATGATATGGTATTTTTGAAATTAAGAGCACGCGAAAATATAAATTTCGTTTATAGTGTGTCCGAAATACTATAATAAATAATATGTATTGTTTTGACTCCGTTCTTATGTTTTATTTTTTTATTTAGTATTTCTTAAACCTCCAAATATGAGTAAAAACTTCGCCAAAATTCATTATTTTTAACAATTAACCATTCTAAAGTTAAAGACCCGTCCGTTGATAAAATGTTTTATACAAAGGCTCTATTATATCTGAGGATTTAAAGTCATAACGTTTTTAGAAAAACTATCTAATTCATATTTGTTTTCGTCAAAATAAAATGCCAACTAATTTAATGCAACTAAATAAAATTTTGGGAGCCCCGGCAAATATATCAGACTTTATTGACCAGTTTCGGTCTCCCGTGTTGTTTGTTTGCTTTTCTGAAAACCAAAGATAAATGCCGGGCACCGCAGAAGCCTTTGACAAATACGCTCCTAACAGAGTTTTGTGAATTAAGATTTCAGCAAAATCTTTGTTGCATGGCATCCTCTGTACTACGGAGACGGGAGTAGGGCAGTATCAGGGCAATGCACAGGCACCGCAGGATTTACCTAAGCCCAATCTGCTCTCGTTTGATCCATTATGAACTAAATTGGTTAAAATGTGATGGATAGCCATTTAGAGATTTCGGGCTGCAGGAACGGAGACCTGCCGACGTGACACTGGACGGCATAAATCCTGTCCGTTTCGGCTTTCAATAACTTGATATTTAGTCGGAAAGTACACTAAGCCCGGAAATTTGGTGGGCTCTGGGCCTGCCCAGCCCGGGAGGTATCCAGGCCGGGCTAATCCTTGGGAAATTTATTTACCTGCCGGAAGAGCTCTTCTACTGATGTGTGAAAAGGAAATGGACATGTTCGGACCGAGAACTTACACTGGTTTCTATTTGGATAAGTGCCACCGCAGCTTATGCATTTGGCAAATCCGAACATTTGTTTCGAGGTGTGTCTTTATGTTATGTCGGGGTCGGGGTGCGATGGACACTGTAATTGAGGACTTTAAATGTCCCAGATCTATAGAGAAAATTTGGGAATCTGAGGGGTTTTAAGGAATTGCAAAAATGCAGACCTGCGGGACCAGTCGCACTCTTCCACGTACGAACACGTCTCTGGCCCACTGGAAAATCCAAATTTAACGCCTGAATAAGTTTTCCAGGTGAAAGGCCATCAGTGAAATCCCCTCAGACGTCCCGACGAAGTGAAAAGTAAAATTAATTAAGAGCCAGCTGAAAGCTCCCATACAGTGGCGGGGGCGGCGCAAGGCAGTGGTGCTCCGGCTGCACGCCCCGGCCCGAACGGGCGCAAGGAGCGCTTGCCGGGGACGTAAATAAATTTATGAGGCAACTTAAAGTTTTTTTTCTTCTTTTCAAGAAAACTCCCTTTGGAATTTTTATGTTTATGGAGGATAATTGAAACTTTCAGGCAGGGCCCGGGATTAAGAGATTCCTCTGCGAGCCGCAGCATGAGTCGTAAAAGGGCCATGGCGAGATGGAGGCGGCGAAGGGATGAAGCTGGATGCTGCGGCCCGGACCAAAGTGCGCCCACGCAACAATGGACTGAATTGAAGGTAAGGAATTGTCGAGAGGCGGCCCATGCATGCGGCAGCTCTTCAAAAAAAAAATTAGAGTGCATTTCAAGTTTTGATCTCGGCGCTAGGGACTGCAGCCCAGAACTCGATATCCATGGCGAGGAGCTAGTCCAGAATTGAATTATTTTGCCAAGACAGTCCCCTGACTACGTGCCCGGGACACGTATGCATTATGCCATCAACATCAACACCGACGACAAAACGCTGCAAATATGCTCCTGTTACTTGCAGGGCTCCGCAGCCCCTCGGAGCTCCTGTTCATTAATTTAACGAACGACCGACTCTGGAACGTTTCGAGTTTCGGTTGCAAAGAGAACTTGACCACTAACGAGCCCTCTAGTGGTTACTTCAGGCGAAGGGGTCGGAATTTATAAAGAATTTTCATCACGTTCCGAGGAGACTCGCCCGTCAGCAGTCCCCCGGCGCACCGGGCGAAATGTTATTTTTCGTTGTAATTACTGCAAAGCATAATCGAACCGAAGTTTCTGCTTCCGGTCGGTGTTTTGCAGAGGTGTGGTCTTCATTTCTTCTACTTTCAGCAAAAGTTTCCGATCTGAGACCGGATAATATGATTCCTTCTTATCAAGGGAACTCGGTTAGCGAACTCGAGCTGTTACTTAATTAGAGACTGCGCCCATTATGCTGCTTCTCACCTACTTGGGCCCTCTGCGGAATCGTTTTTGAAAATGTGAAAATTCTCTGAAGATTTTGACTACCTCTAAAAGAATTCGTATTTAGCTTGTGTGTAACTACAAACCGTGTTATATCCACTTCATACAACATTCACACATGAATTTTATAGTACACAGTACAAAACTCATACTCATACACTATTCAACTAGTTGAAAAAAATTACAAAGTTATTGTAATTTTAAAAATCAGAACTGTAATAACGAATTACGCATGGATTCGTGAAATTACAAACTGGCCTTGTAAACAAAATCAATCAATATTTGTAAAATTATTATTGATGGGAAAAATCTAAAAAAGTACGTAAAATTTAACCGAAATTTTAACCGATATATAAGGAACCTGCTGAATTTTCTACCTTTGCTTTTAAATTTCCTTAATTTCGAACGGATTTAAATTTCATCGGATCTAATAATAAGGCTTTTATCATTTGGGTAAAACAACAAATAATGAACATCTAAATATGTACTTCCTTAAAAAAGGATTAACTTGTTAACTAAGAAGGAAAAAATATATATATATATATATATATATATAAAAAAGTTATAAATGAAGTTTAGAATACAGCACTATTGCAATATTGCAAAATGTTATTAGTATACAATTAGTAAATTTAAAAAATAACATTAAGTTGATAGGTAGGTACTTATTCAAAAATTAAAAAGTTAACGTAACCAATACTGAAGTAAATAAATAATTATTCATAATTTTAAGCCATATTGATGAACAAACCACGGCCACAACGTTTTACTATTCCATCTCGGGAAGACACCAATTACTATTTACATAGTTCAGTCAATGCGATTATGTAAATACAATAATCATAATGTGCAATAAAATATCCACTCTCGCTTAGCTATTAGTATAGACCTAACATCGATAAATTGGAAAAAATTGAAAGTTTTAGGAGGATAATAAATCTGCTGCATTTTAAAAGAACCAGTTGTTCTAAATTGAAACTTTGAAATAATATTAATATGTTGAAAGCTAATAAATAAAGAATTTATCCTGTCTTTAAGGGACTAGAAATATTTCATAAAGCAAACTGAAATTTACGTTTTCGAAAATGTGACTGAATGCATGCAGGAATAATTTCAAATTCTAAAAAACTCGCAAACTGTTCCCATTCTGTTCGTTGCAGTATAATAAATAATTCCTTCGGAGAATTTGTCGGTCTGCGCCACTGGAGTTTTAGATCAACTATTTTATAAATTCGTAGAAAAACTTCTCCGCTGCCAGCTTTGTTGGGCAGCCGGCTTTTTTGTTTTTTAATTTGTTTGCCCGCCTATATAAATATTGAATTGAAAAACGACCGGACCCCGCGAGGCGAGCGCGAAAAGCGCCGACCTCCTCCCTCATTTATTTTTCAATTCATTGTCTGCCTTGAACTGAATTCCATCGAGCAATTGTAAATTAAAAAGTTTCACGGGCGCAAAAAGGCTCCGCTTGAAAGCATTCCGCTTAGCTAAAATCAGAAGCCGCAGTGCAGGCCTTCTTCCCGTTTTGCAGAAACCCCTTCGTTTTTGGAAGGGTTTTCGCGTATAAAATCTATCAGCCACCGGCGCAGTTTATTGCTCCATGTGTGCGCCCAGCCACTTCCGGAGTGCGGGAGGGCAAATTTCCGATTGCAGCTTTGTTTCACATTATTTTCGGGTAGAATTACACAAATTGGATATTGTTGATATTTGCCAAAAATTCGTCGAAACTTTTGCCGCAAACTTTTTCGAATCTCCGCCCTCGCCCCGCGAGTTCAGAGAAGCGCTCTTTGGAATCGTGGGCTTCGCCAACACCAGTTTTGGAGCTGGACAACCAAACTAGAAAATTTAGGTGATGCCGCTGGCAGTCGGGCAGCACGCAAAACACGAAAGTTACATTTTGGCCCGAAATTTCCTAAATTAAATTGGACGGTGGGTGCCCTCTATTTTTGCGGTTCAGTTATCGAGATGAGCCGAGATGGAGGCTTTAATTACTTCGCTAATTACTTTCTAAATTGACATTATAATATGTGAATTAATAAGCCAGGCGCTGCGGATGAATGTTAATCAGCGGCGACCTCAATGGACATGGGTCTGCGTGCCGCCGCCCGGTCCAAAGCGCGCCGCAAAAGCGATAATTCGGTTTGAAAGTTTTCATTGGCCGATTGCATTATCTGGCCCCGTCCCCTGCATAAATGCATCTCAGGAACACAATAGCTGGGGATGACCCCAAATGTAATTTCTCTAAATTAAAGTGTTGACCCTCAGAAGTTTGTAATTCGAGTTTAATGAAGGCCATGGAGCGGGTGCTCCTCCGCAACGTTTTCTGCATATTAAGATCCGGCGACGGCCTTATGGAACACTTCCCGACGGTGGCGAGAGATTCAGACGAAATGAGATGTTTCTATCGTGGGATTCTAACGAGGGAGTGTTTCTACAACTTGTATTAATTTCGTTCCAGAAGTTACGACATAGAAATTCATATAAACCTTGTTGCAAGAATTTTAAGGTAAAGAATTTACATAAAGACATTTCTACGGTAAATTGGTAGGTATACCTACTTATAGCGAATTTGAATTAATTTGAACTTTACATTCTTGCAGTTTTCTGTTTTAATATGATCTGATAGTAAATGTGGAAGAATGGTGAAATATTAAAATATATTTTCATTCAATTTAATAGCTACCTAATCAACGATGCTCGTAAAAGCTAGGTTATTCCGCTTGTGAGTGGTTTTATTTTACATTAACCTAAAGAAAACTTATTGATTGCTCATAGTCATGAAATGTATCTAAAAAGCCTTTTAAACTAGTCAAATAATTTACTTACAATTTTTTTTTTTTTTTTTTGAAAGCAGAATAATGATGTGCAAATATTTTTCGGAAATAGTGAAAGTAAAAGTAATTGTCAAGAAATGTTCAATCATATTTCCTTATGAAAACATTTTTTGCTTTTGAATCGATTTGGAAAAAATTTGTTAGCCTTAAAACTATAAAAGTGTTCTTGACAGTGTTTAACCAAAATATCTGAGATATATGTAGGTGTGCACACTGAAAGAAAAAGTAAAGGTAAAGTTTACCAAAATGCTTGGTTAAAAATGCGCCAACCAATAAAGTTAGTTAATTTGAACCACGAGAAATAGTCAATCTCCTAACGAAGAGAAAAATGTGATTTCCCCCTGCGATATTACGACTAACCGCGATTGGGGAGTCGAATATGCAATCTACGAGAACTGCCGCTTCAGCAAATTTGCCAACTAAGCTTCCCCTCATGCCGATGCCTTTTGAAACTTGATTTTCCTGTGAGATTTCGACTGGATTCGAACCTAGAATCTCCGAATTAGTGTTTCGCTTGCAGCTCTACCACCGGGCTATTCATGCCAATGCGTTTTGAGCGATTCAACCTTAATAAAACGATGTGTGGCTTTGGGATTGACTATTTTTAATAATTAACATTGACCAACGAAATTGTTAAAAATTCACAGATTTGTATGGCGTGGTATTTTAACAATTTTTTTCAGTCAAATTGACAAACTTTATTTTTTTCAATGTATGTACTGTACTATTCACATTCCTCGTTTTGTTACATCTCATGATTCTTAACCTTTTCCGTGTATTGATTTAAAATAAATAAAACTCTATTCATTTGCCTTCATGTTTCCCGATTACTGCCGTCAACTTAAACATTCACAAAAAGCAATTACCGAGTTGGTTTTAAACTAAAGTAAAATCGCCAACTTGGCAGACAGTCTCGTTAATGACAACCGGCCCACCAATGGCGGAGCCGATAATTTAGCAGTCGACAACACTATCTCCGAAATAATACTTCAACAATTTCCAATCTCGCAATAAATCGTCTTCACAATCCATTTAACTTCACAAGTCGGAGTTCAGTTCACCTCCGGGCAATTTATCTCCGGGACGGGCAACCTGAATCGGGCGCCGCCGTTCAATTATGATCGGGCCCCATAAGCTGATTACATTGTCCGGCGCCCCATTCACGACCAGTTACTTGCACTTATGAATGCCAATGAGACAGCAGCCTTAAAGCCTCAAGGCGTGATAATTTGCGGGATAAGCCCCGATGGTCTGCCGCAGTCCAGTTGATCATGTTTGGGGTTTTACCGTCTCCACAAAGTGCTCCATGAAGGCCCAGGTAGTGGAACTAATTAAACGTCGAAATTATTTTGATTTACTCGGGAGGCTCGTCCGGTCCTGACCCTTAAGATCGAGGTATATGAGCGAGTTTGAATGTCGTCACTGTCCAGAAAGTACCTTGCAATTTTCTTCTACATGAGTCACCCCCACTTGGACCGAAAATTAGCCTCATATAAAAGAACCCAACCATTTTTATATATTTTTTGGTTTCGTTTTTTTAAATTGTGATCACGCTCTCTTTCAATAAGTCATGAATTTGTTTGTGTAGAATTAACAAATAATTGTAGTTGCAAAAGATATTTAAAGTAAAAACAATGAGTGGTTAAATTAGTGAATATGTAGAAGACAACGAAATTGCACCAGACACTCAAAAGATGTGCAATCAACATTTATAGTTTTTAAAGTGAGTGAAAGAACAATTCGACTGTAAAAAGTATACATTTTCGATATTTTAATAACAATCTTGCAATTTTTAAAGTTTTATAACTTGCGGAAATCAAGACTAATTATTTTTATAATCATGTAGGCCAACGAAAGTTTCCCCCTTGACAAACGATATATGAGTGAGGTTTACATATTTTTCGTATATTGAGAATCTACATACTACTCAAAATATTTCATCACATCATGTTGTCGAGAAAAAATGGGATTAAATAGTGAAATGCGTAGAAGTTTAGAAAATATTCATATTGTTATGTATAATCGCAAAATGTCCGCAGTATTATTTAACAACGTAAAAGACTTCTATTGCATTCCGATAATTTTCGAAGAGCTTTTCAAAAATTCACAAAAATTACCTTTCCAACACAATTGTTTTGTCGAGAAAATGAAGAGAACCTTTTTGGATTTTGGATCCGTATTTAGCATCCCAAAAATTATATACCTAACCCAAATTTTAAAATTAAAAAGTGTATCAAGCGTGTTATTTTTCTTTTTCTTTTGTATTAGTATAGGTATATATACCTAATAAATTATGAATACGCAATACTGAAAAAATATGAAAAATATTCGAAAAAATATGAAAACATATAGGTACATATAAAATAGATACATACAAATGTATAATAAGGGCATACACTTTTAATTCTGGCTCTTCTCATACGCACTGCAGAGCTGGTGATCATAAAGCCCTTATTTCAATTGGCACCTCCAGGGTCATCCCGCCGCACCAATTCACGCCTCACTAATCAATAGGTGCAATAATTCGCCCGGGATGTAAACCCGCACTGTTTGCGATCAAACAGGCCCTTTAGCCGATTCAATCGAAGGGCGTCTTCCATTAAGACTCTGCTCCGGCCCGCTGCAAATAATTGAAATTTTGTTGCCGCGCCGACCGAGGGCCGTGTGACGCGAAATTGGGTCGAATCGGTGTTCAAAGTGCCGGCGGCCATCCACCGCAATTCAGAGGTTTTCTGTTTCAATTTTTTGCCGCTCCTTCGGGTTTTGTGCCCTTATGCACCTCCCTCGGTGGCGACCGCAGAAATTGGCCCTTTTCTGCCGATGGGTTTCGGCGAAAGGGCGCCGCCGGGTCTGGGCGAATCTCGATATATAATTGACAAACTTTCCGTGAACGATTTAGTCGAACCCTTTTGGTAGGGCCGGGTAATGGCCCTGGTCGACTATTATCTTCATTTTTTCCTGTGTAGCTCCGTGCGGCGGGGAGCATGAGAAGGCTCAGGCGGAATTTTCCACCTCATTGGGCAAAAGAGGAATCCAATTTCTATTATGGGCGAACTTTTTGTCCGCTTTACCTAATAAAAGTTGATAATGACTCTGGCCCCACTCGTGACAACTTGTTGGGGTAGAAAAAGCGCTGCACCAGCACTATGCAAGGCAGTGGTGCATTCAACCTAATCAAATTAAGATTATAATTGCTTCGCAGGGTGGTTCTTTTTCCTCCCACAATAAAAAAATTGTAATTAAAGTTGTGCTACTCTGTCGTTCATTGCAATTTCCTAAGACGTGTTTCTTATGGAGCATCTCTGTACCGAAAGTTATTATTTCTTAATAAAGGTAATTGAATATGAGATTTAAATTTAAATTTTGTAAGTTCCATTGCAGTAAATTTCAATTCCAACTACATATATTATATGACTATTAATATTTAAAAAATTATAGGACAATACGAAGGATTTACATACGTATATTTAAAAATAAGCGAAATATTTAAGATATTTTACGCTGTATTAAAAATCTCTCACTGTTTGTGAACATTTGGACAAAGATGAGAAATAAAAACAAAACCTTGAATATTTCAAGGGATTTGAAAAGTTTTTCTTTACCGAAAGTCGTTTAAGTGCAACTAGTGTCTGGTGGAATCTGATTTCTGTTCCTCTGAGCGTTACGTTACAACTCTACTTCCATTTCCATTCCTCGGAATGTCCGCATTATTATTCAAGAAAATTTCCGCGTAATTTAATTTTATTACGGAAGCCTGAATTATTGGTAAAGTTTAATTCGCCCAACAATGAAAAACTAACAGGTGGCAAAAGACAAAGTGAACTTCTATTGCCAGATTCTGAGCCATAATCCAACTCTAGAAAACTCTTAATGCACTCCCTACCCCGCACAATGGCTGCTGGCAATAAAACCGAACTTTCTTTTGAATATCTCTTATTCTGGGCACTTTTTCAAAATATGTGAAGTTTGAGCACTGCGCGAAGAAAAAACCGGGTGGAGAAGACATTCATATCGCTTTCCCGGCACTCTCAAGAACTTTTCCTTTCCTTGCGCTGCGGCAGCAGCGGATTTAGTTCGCATGCAAGTTCTCAGGCAGCGGCAGCAGCCCCTGTAACACACTTTTGGTTTTAGCACCAGGTGTAACATGCGAAACATCTGAAGTATGTGACCGAACGAAGAAGTTCGATATGAGGGATAAGAAGCGGGGATTCCCCGCAGAGTCGCAGGAGATGGATGCGGGAACTTTAAGTAAAGATCTGATCTGGGAGCGTTTAAGGAAGAAAACTTTTATGCTTTTATGCACGGACTTACTCGTTTTTGCCGCTGTTTAGCCGGGACGGTGCACATGATAAATGCGCCGGATTAAAGGAACGTTCTTTCCTCCCCGGACCTTCCGTATCCGCGCAATTTTCGCCCTAATGGGAGGAAATAACCACGGCCAAGCCAAGATGCTGAAAAGTTCAAAGAAAAGACCATTTTTTTTAAATTATTTTGTTTTGGTTACGAACTTGGGATATAAGTAGGTACATACATATGTACATATGTATGACTTAGTTATGAAAACTAGGACGTAGAATAGCTTCCTTTTGGTGTGAATTGTTTCACCTTTCAATGTATAATAGTTAACTTTTACAAGCGTTTAGTTTGCTTGAAATAAAACACATTGTTTTCTAAACATGCATAATATATGAAAACAAAAAGTTCTCGAAGAATTGGAGTGGAACTACAAATTCTCACAGTACTGTAGTAGGTATGTTCATATGTAGTTATTTTATAGCAAATTTTACTAAACTCTTACAAAGTGAGAAGTTTCTTTGGTCCCTGATTTCATATTTGAAACTAGAGTCTTAAAGGAAAAGTATTGGAATTAAATAAATTAATTTAGATACTTAATTGTTTGTTTGTTAAAAATAAGAGTTTTAATATAAAAGATGAAAAATGTAATGTTATTTAGATTCACTGCTTTCTTAAATCTGAATACATAGAAAAAAAGAATTTTATCAGCTCTGAAAATTATTTGTTACCTTTTATTATAATGTAATTAATATTCGCTGTATCAAATTTCAAATAATATCTTACGTTACCTGTAAAGAAAATAAAGATTAATTAATGTATTGATTAAATAAATGGATAATTATAACTTATAAAATATATACATACATATATAGTTTAAGTGTTAGTAACTTGTATAATTTTTTAATGTATAGTCTTAGTCGTTTAAATATTTGTATTTAAAATTAGAAAAGAATTGTTGAATTATTACTCGGTGCGCCATATACCTATGTAGAATACCCAGTTTCCGCGTGGGCTTATTAAAATTAATGTTTATGAGTTAACTTTGCACATATGTAAATAAATATTTTGCGCTGAACTTCGCAATATGTGCAATTAAAAGCTAATACTAACTTAACTTTCACTTTATTTATACTGTTCACAGTAAGTTCTGACATAAACTAGAGGCTTTAAGAAATCAATCACATCAATCATATGTATATTTTTGTACATATATTTACAGACGAATGTATACATGCAAAAAAACACTTTGACAGTACTTAGATCCGCCCAAGTTGTTGGGCTTCGATCGACACAGTTCAACATAAAAAGAGGCGTCTTTTACTATTAAGATTTTTCAGTTTTATTCAAATACAATATATACGAACGCGGTCGTCATGCTAAGTGGAATGCTTTTCTGGCTACTAATTAACAAGGTGTTCCTTCACTCTTGTTGTCCACACGGCACAGAGTTCCGACGGTGGTGATTTTTTATGCGTGCATTCCAACTGCAATCTAAATGCATTCAGAGAAGCGTACGTGCAGCATGCTCCGTGCTCAGAGATCCATGCGAAATGTTTCCCGAGCCGGCATCATTCATAGTAATGAGTATTGTCAGACGATCTGGCAATTCCAACAACCCAGACATGCATCCATGACGACGCTGCCACGGATGCCAACGCAACGACGAAAACCGTGACCGAGCAGAGAGGACGTGCATCGCGCAAGCTCCGTAAATTTTTGTAAAGATTAATTTAATAAATGGATTATTTTTCTTAATAACTGTGTACTCTCGATATCCACCCTATTCCATCCTTGACAATATTCAGAAAGTGGGATTTCGAGAGAGTTTTTGAAAGTGGTAATCTGTTGGCTTCCGACTGCGTGGGAGAATTAAGATTTTTTTCGATTGGGTTCGTCCGCCACGAAAGGAGCCGGGAAAAGCTTCCAGTTATTTCGAAAAGCCGTGTCGCAGTCGCAGAAGTGAAAATAGTATCAAACTATCGTGAACCGAAAAAGTAAAAACGAAAAACGTAAAATATCGTAAACCGAAAAGGAAAAACGCCGTGCCGGTAACAGAAAAAGAAAAAAAGAGAAACGTAAAATGGCGTAAACCGAAAAAGAAAAACGCCGTGCCGATAACCGAAAAAACAAAAAAAAAAAAAAAAAAAAAAAAAAAACGTTAAACGCCGTGCCGATAACTGAAAAATAAAAAAACGAAAAAGTAAAATAGCGTCAACCAAAGAAAAAACGCAGTGCCGATAATCGAAAAACGTTAATTTGTGTGTGTACAGAAAAATGGTGCACGTTAAAATTGACAAATTAAAAGCGTGCGAACTAAAAGAACAATTAAAGAAGTGTGGCATCTCTACGGTAGGGAGAAGAAATGAGTTAATTCTTCGCCTCTCCGAACATTTGGGATGCGAGGAGATCGACATGGAGCTGGAGGAGCTACAGGCGACAAACATGGACGAGATCGAGTCATTGCGGGCGGAGGTTGCGAAGCTGACTGGATTGGTGCAGGTGCTGGCGGAGAAACTGCAAACACCGGTAGGCCAAAACATTGTTGATTTTATTGAACCATCGACTGCGCGAGAACAAGCTAATATTGGGGAAAGTGGGCATTCAGTGACTTTTGGGGATGCAAATATTGATGCGGCAGGGGGAGGGGTTGATTCTTCGGTAACCTCTGGTGGACAGTCGAGAATAGTAAGAGCGGAGGGAACGAATGCGAGGGACGCTGATCATAGAACTGTCAGTGCTGGCTGTCATGGTGCCACACCTCGCGCATCAGCGGATGGTTTTGCCTCACTGACGTCACTTCATACCATTCGAGACATTATCGAGGTTTTGCCCGAGTTTGACCCTCTTAGAGAGTCTTCGTTGAATTCGATGCAATTTGTCAATCGAATTAATCAGCTGATCGGGGCTTATAAATGGAACGAAGGGGCGATTCTTTTCGCCGTACAAGCAAAGCTAAAAGGTCCGGCTAAATTGTGGATCGACAGCGTACCGGTAATATTCAGCGAATGGAATATTTTCGTGGGAGAGTTCTTGCGTGCTTTTCCCTGTGTGAGCACCGATGCGGATGTACATATTGAAATGATGAACGCCACACGTCGGTTGGGCGAAACTGTCGAGCAGTACTTTTATAGAATGTGTGCTGGCGGCGCCCGAGGGGGATTGTCGGACGCTTCAATAATTAAATATTTTCGAAGAGGTGTTGGGCATATTGGCCTGCAGCATGCGCTTGCTGTTGGAAACTTCTTAACGACAAACGAACTTTTAATTTCTGTTAAACGATTTTTTGAGAACACCGATACAAAGAAGTATGAGGAAGGATTTCAGCGTTTGAATGATTCCAGGAATAAAACTGCTCATCGGCCGGGAATGACTACTTCGATCACGTCGGGTTCAGCGGCCGTAAAAGTTAAAACCGAACCGGTGTGCTACAATTGTTTTGAGCCGGGACATTTGTCACTTCGGTGCCCGAAGCCGCAGCGTAGAGTTCGGTGTGCGAAGTGTTTGAAGTCCGGTCATGATGAAAAAGACTGCGCCGTAAATAGAAACTCTCTTGTTCCGGCGGGTGAACGAAACGTTCGACGGATTGAATCAATGTCCAGTCTCAGGGATATCATAACCAAGACTATTTCGGTAGATAACAATGAAACGTCTGCGTTAATTGATAGTGGGAGTGAGTGCTCACTCGTGAGGCGATCATTTCTATCGCATTTGAAAATACCTGAAACCCCAACGGAAAAATCATTGAAGGGGTTCGGTGGATCGAGTACGTTGGCAACGACAAAAATCGGTTGCGTTTTGGGGATGGATGAGCAGAAGCTGCCGGTTGAGTTGTTTGTGGTCGATGATCACTTGATACCTGAAAACGTTTTGATTGGCATCGATGTATTGGGCGACAGGAGCGTGCGTTTGGTGATTGAGTCGGGGCAATGTCATCTTGAGGGTGTTAAGAGAGAAAACTTGAGAGTGGGTTCAGGTTTGCGTCCGGAGGAGAAAAACGAGTTACATGCCACCATACAGGAGTTTCCGGAATGCTTTGCTGAAAATTTAATGCAACTGGGAAAGTGTAGTATCGGGCAAATGCAAATAAAACTCAGTTCGGAAAAGCCGGTTAATCTTCCTCCTTATAGACTTCCATTTGCGAAAAGAGAGAAAGTTTTAGAAATTGTAACGGAGTTGCGGTCGGCGGGAATTATTCGGAAGAGTCAATCGCCTTATTCTTCGCCCGTCGTATTGGTTGGCAAATCGAATGGAGAGCATCGATTATGCGTGGATTACCGCGCTTTAAATGCGATAACCGTGAAGGAGCCTTTCCCTATGCCGATTGTTGAGGACCAGTTGGCGCTGCTGGCTGGACATAGTTGCTTCACAACTCTTGATTTGATGGCCGGGTATCATCAGGTTCCTATCGAAGAAAACTCGCGACAGTGCACCGCATTTAGCACACATGAGGGACACTACGAGTTCAATTTTATGCCGTTCGGATTGGTTAATGCGCCTGGGGTGTTCCAGCGAGTGATGAATGGGTTGTCTGACCGAATGGGACCGGGAGAGATAGTGCTGTATCTGGACGATGTCATAATTCCTAGCAGGGATGTACCCGAAGGACTTCGGAAGCTGCGTCGATTTTTGGAGGTTTGCCGTCAGGTTGGTTTGACTCTGAGACCGTCGAAGTGCACGTTCCTCGCGGAGGAGATCACATTCTTGGGACACCGAGTGAGCGCAGCGGGAGTGGTGCCTGGAAATATTAAGACGATGGCCATCCGAGATTTTCCTGTACCCACAGATGTGAATGCTGTTCGGCGGTATCTGGGACTTACTGGGTTCTTCCGAAAGTTTGTGCAGGACTATTCTATGATTTCGAGACCATTGACAAAACTTCTTAAAGCGGGTGTACGTTTTGAGTGGCGGAACGAGCAGCAGCAGTCGTTCGAGGAACTCAAAACTGTCTTGTGTGGTGCCCCAGTTCTTGCCCTTTATGAACCCCATCGTGAACATGAGGTACATACGGACGCGAGCGCCTCAGGGTTGGCTGGAGTGCTCTTGCAGGGGGATGGTGACAACATTTGGAAACCTGTGGCCTACTACAGCCGTCATTGCACCGAAGCGGAGCAACACTACCACAGCTACGAGTTGGAGGTGTTGGCGGTGGTTGAGACCCTCGATCGGTTTAGAATTTACTTGCTGGGAAAGCATTTCCGAGTCATTACTGACTGTGCCGCGATTAGTACTACAAAACATAAAAAGCCGTTGATTCCTCGGATTGCCCGTTGGTTCCTCAGATTGCAGGAATACGACTGTGAGATCGTTCATCGACCTGGAGCACGATTGCTGCATGTGGATGCCCTAAGCAGAGCGCCGACTGAGCCCGCAAAAGTGCTCGAACCGGTTGCATCCAATATCTTGCGTGTCGAAATCGATAAAGCCGACTGGATAGTAAGTATGCAGCAACAGGATCCAAAATTAATGCGAATAATGAGGACTTTGCGAGAGGAGGTGGCGGATGAGCAAGCTGCTCAGTTCAGGCAGGAGTATTTCTTGCAAAATAATCGTCTCTTTAGAAAGGTTCAGGAGGGACGTCGATTGGTGGTTCCGTCTGCGGTTCGTTGGCGAATCGTCAAGTTTTGTCATGATGATGTCGGACACTTTGGATTAGAAAAGACTATTCAGCGAATCCAAAGGGATTTTTGGTTTCCACGCATTAGGAAATATGTTAAGGAATATATATCTTCCTGTATTAATTGCTGCTATAATAAAAAGACTGCTGGTAAGACTGAGGCAAGGCTATATGGTGGTGAAATTGTGCCAATACCGTTCCGGGTGCTGCATTTGGATCACCTTGGACCTTTCCCGCGGAGTCGTCGTGGATTTTCCTATATACTTGCCATATCTGACCCCTTTAGCAAGTATCTTGTGGTCAAGCCGGTACGAAACACAAAAACACAGCCGGTACTCAATGCTCTGAGCGAGCTAACGTCATACTTCGGACTTCCTGCCAAGGTTATTACGGATCGAGGAACCGCTTTCACTTCAAAGGCTTTCAGCGATTATTGCCTTGCCTATGGAATACAACATGTTAAAACTGCGGTGCGTACACCACGTGCTAACGGCCAGGTGGAAAGGGCAAATCAGCTGATTCTCAATTTTTTGCGGACCACCGTGGAGGACCGTACGAGATGGGATGAAGATTTGCAGACCTTGCAATGGTCAATCAACTCGCAAAGAAATGCAACTACCGGCTTCACTCCAAATGAAATAGTTTTCGACTTCGATTTGCGTGACCGTACTCGAAATAAATTATTGCAGGCTTTGCAGTCCGGTCCTGAAGGAAGTGAATTGACAATGGATCGGGTGAATAAGCGGGAGCAGGCTGCTAAACGAATTATCGAGGAGAGAGTAAAATGGAAGGAGAGGTTCGACAAACGTCATAAGTCACCGCATTGTTATGAGAAGGGAGACATGGTGGTGGTAGCTTCCGTGCCAACCGCTACAGGTGAATCAAATAAGCTTGAACCGCGCTATCGGGGACCTTATATCATCGCTAGAACGCTTGGAAGGGACCGTTACATCGTCGAGGATATTGAAGCTCATCCGAGGAGACAGCGCCGTTTTCATTCAGTTTTCGCTGCTGACAATATGAAGCCCTGGTGTCAATTATGCCCGGAACTGGATGCTGAGGAAGTTGACGAAACGACCGAAGAAGACATACCAGACGAAGAGATAAACCCATGGAGGGAGGCCGGGGCGGCTCCCATATCAGGAAGGGCCGAACTGTCAGACGATCTGGCAATTCCAACAACCCAGACATGCATCCATGACGACGCTGCCACGGATGCCAACGCAACGACGAAAACCGTGACCGAGCAGAGAGGACGTGCATCGCGCAAGCTCCGTAAATTTTTGTAAAGATTAATTTAATAAATGGATTATTTTTCTTAATAACTGTGTACTCTCGATATCCACCCTATTCCATCCTTGACAATATGTAAGGGCTCTGCATTAAACATATCGAACAAGGGGACGAAAAAAGCACAGGAGGACGACGACATGGACATCCAGCCAAGTTTCCAATAACGAACCCATAAAAAATTCAAACCTCATTGAATGGGAGATCCCGCACCAAGTGAATTCTGCATCTTATGGGAAACCGGAAGGCATACTGGCTACATAAAGTAAACTTAAGAAAATGCCCGAGATGACATCCTTGATTTGCGCCAAGAATAAAAGTTTGTTTAATAATGTAATTTGCGAGCACTTTCTGCTCGGCAAGACAAGGGCGGGGGCCACAAGGGCTCGGGAGGGTTGTCACTGAGGAGGAAATTAAATGCCTAGAAAAGCAATAAAATCCACCGAGACAAGAAATTTTTCTTTTCGCTTTTCGGTCTAAATGTGAAATAGACTCGGGGAAATGTGTCGTTTTTGCTGTTTGGCGAGAGTGCGTTGGTGGATGCTATTCCCGGGTAGATTCCAGAAAAGCATAAGCGTTTCTTTGTGGCTATCCTTTGGCCGGGACGAGGCCCGCAAGTCGCGTTTACGCGCCTTCCTGCACGTTGTGCGAGGCCACCCTGCTATTTATTACATTGCCTGATTATGCAATTCTCCGGTTTCTTGCACTCATCTTAAGCACTACGTTAAGAAGAAAAGTGGGGCTTTGTTGGCCGCCCCCGCCGCCTCATTTGTGGAGAACACCGCTTGATTTAATACTGCAGAGGAAATTAAACCTCCGCGAAAGTCCTTTGTTCGCTGCTGCACTGGAACTTGGGAGCGAATTTTGCGACTTTATTAGTCGCAACGATCCTTCGGGCTCGGATGACTTTAATTATGGCGCAGCAGGACATAAATTCACCTGATATGCCTTAAATTCCCTTCTCTTTTGAAAGCCTAACGTGCGTTTTTCCGGGCATTATCTTGCAGAACAGGATCCGTATTATAGTCATCAAAAACTCATAAAAAATTTTAAAATCGGACGATCCACGACCGAAAAATCACTTTGTAGCGTTACACCAGACACCGAGCAGAAGGACACAACACCTCTACACCTCTAGAGAGCACCGACGGCCATTAGCTCGCACTGGAGTTAAAAAATTCAATAAAGAATTGAATGGAACCTCGGTGGAGTTTGCGTGCACTTTTAAAACTGATACACTCCGCCGCACGACATTTTTAATTAAAGCGAAAAATTCATTCAAGGGCCTCGTCCTCGAAGTCGCGAGCCGATGCAGCCGTTCCGTCCACCCTCTGCAATCGAACAACTACGCTGGAGTTTATATTTCGATAATTGCTTTTGATTTTGATTTTCTCTTGTGATGCGATTTTTTTTTATATTTAGCTACCTCAGCTAAGTGGCAATGAGATGTAAACCACAATGTTCGTTTGAAATTATTGTACAAATGCATTCAGTTATGTACATTATTTTCTTAAAATCTAAATAAAAAATCAATGTCTTTCCCACAATCGATAGAAATTGTCGAAAACTGTAGGACTTACGGGGCAATATACGAATTTAATGTTTTTAAAAATTCACTTAAGACTTGACTGGTAAATTTTCTATTTAAAGCAGGCATATCTCAACTGAAAGCTAAATCCTTATGGCGTGTAAATAAAATTTAATATCTTTCGACTTTCCACAAGGAAACAAATAATTGTGAATTACAAAACATTTCGTAAATTATTACATGTTTCGTTTTTAAAAGAATTATAATAATTTTATACCTAGTGGTAGAATTTCTCGCACATTTTAGTTATCAAAAAATTCACATTTCCTTGAAAATATAATGATGACACAATAACTGAAAAGTTTGCCTCTAATGCATTTCTTTCTCTGTTATTTTCATAATTCTTAAATGCTACATGCCACTTAGCTGTGCCCATTAAAAATTTCGAACTCATCAAAAGCAATTTTCGCGGAAGATTAAATCCCCGGACCGTTCCGTTGGAGGCTGGAAAAAATAATTGTTGGAATGGAAATGCTTAGTAGATTCCCGGGTGAAATTGTCTCTAACAGCTTTCGTGCCGGATGAATCTTTAAAGTCATTAACACCTTCAATTACACGGGCGCTCTCCACCCAGCAATTTCAATTATTACACAATTACAGTCAGGAGTCCCGGCGAATGCCGGAATTAATCCACAAATCCATTTCATCCCGGACCAAGTTATCCCAGAAGACCGCCCCGTGACGAACATTTGTACACTTGGGCATTAGTGCCAGGGCCGGGCTCGGAGGACTTCATAAATTGTCGATAATTTTCGAGAAACAAAATGGCACAGAAGCAAGAAGCCAAGCCCGGTAACAAATGGAAGTTAGGCAGGTGACAACAAAAATATCGATCAGCCCCACTCAGCGGTAAGATGACCCTTCTGGAAGGGCCCGCTCACGATGAAGCGCTATCGAGGGCGCCCAGATGCACCCGCCGGAAAGGATTCTCACTGTGTCGATTTATTGACAGAAGAATGCTATTTATAGCCGAAAATGTGATTTTATGATGACACGGTCGAACGGTCAGAGCGATGCAGGACGGACCAAGAAAGTCCTGTGGGACGCTATCGCCGGGCGGCATCCGGACCCGGGCAAGTGGCCACCAGATGCACTTCGCAAGCATCGAAATGTGCAATTGATGGAAATTTATTACTGCATTAAGGGTTATTCCAAAGCATTAAAAGGATCCGGGCACGGAGGCTGTGGCTGCCGGTTTATAGGGAAATACATTGAATTTTATGAGCTTGGACTTTTTACAGTCGTCAGCTCGTCAGTTAGTCCTGACATGCCGTTTCAAGGGCTGTAAACTATCTCTTAACGTTGACAAGGTGATTAAAATTCCATTCGATCCACGAGTTCCTTTCAGCTGATAAGCAGCTCGAGAAGTCCCACGGCCTTGAGCTCCCCGGGGCCCTTTGAAATTATTATTTTAAAAGCACTTGCCATACATTGCCGGGGGGTGTTACACAAGAAGCTCTGAAGATTGTTGTCCTCCTTTGCTTTCTGGATGCGATATGCCTCTAAGGATGCTTCGATAGTGGCTGTTTCTCTTTTCGAAAAGGCGTAATATGTTATCAAGGCTCAAATGGTCCAGGCTTTCTCTGAAATAGAATTCATAAATAAAGAAGTAGGCTTAAGTTACATTGATGGATAGGCTTTGAGGATGTATGGACTGATATGAGATACTTTGGAATTGTGAAGTTATGTGTTTGAAGCTCAAATAAAAGGGAAAATTGTGAACTTTCAGGAGTATTATCCGATTTCTCCAAAGGAAAAAGCCTGAAAAGCATTAAATGTATGTAGATAATTAATTCCTTTCTATAGGTACAAATATCTTCAGTGTCTCCATTCACAAAATACCAATTAAAATAATTAGGAAAGTAGAATAGTTTTGAATAATTAACTTGAGATAAAAAACTAGTATAGAATTACAAATTAGTCAAAAGAATTTGCAACATTAATATTTGAAGAAGCACTTTTTAACTTTTTCAACTTTATGCTCCCATCTCAAAACAAGCATGTACTTATACAAACTAAAAAAGGTGGGCTTACATGAAATAAAAATTGCAGCCGAACCATTCCTCGTATAATTATTCTTAAATGGAAGAAGGTAAAATTCAGATTTTTAGAATTTTTAAATAAATAGCAAAAATAAGAGATTAAACAAAAAAGCATGCAATTTTAAACTTTTAGAAACAACACCTTCGCTTGGAGTTAATAAACTATGGAAAATATCGTACTGATATTCGTTAAATTTTAAATTACTTTAATTAAACATTTTAAAGATCTTAATGAATATCCTTTGGAATCGATATATTTTTTACAAAATTAGAAAGAGCTCCGCTAATATGTTTAGAAGTACTAGTTTAGTTGCAAATCTAAATTTTTCGTAAGAATTTGTTATTTTTGGTATCTTAAAATTCCCAATAATCAAATTAATACATATTTGCTTTTGTACTGATTGCAATTTTTCAATAACTAAAACAGAGATTTAAAGGTTCGAGGGGTATTTTAACCCCGAAAGCTCTCCCATATCCTTTGCGCATACACATCTGGCAATTACTAAAATTACTACATATATCATTACTGCAAATGGATCATATTTATCAAAGAGCTAAACCTAGAAATTTATTCCATTATGTGTGCCAGCTTTTGCCGTAGAAGACAGCACTTTTCTTTACAGAACCGAAATGCATTTATCGGCCCGCTGCTAATTGGAAGTGATATCCGCACACATTGATCATTATCCCGACTTAATCTCATTCAATAATGTTTGGCCGCCACCCTCTACCCCTCCACGGGAAAGTTTCCATTACATCGGGTTCATTACCAAAAACAAACGCCTTGTGGGCACAACCTGCACATGATCATAAGTCAAACAGAATATTGAAATTACTTAACAGAATCAAACGACAATTGCATAATATATTTACCAGCACAATGCCAGTCGGAGTGCCAGAGTCCGACCCTCGGTATTCATAGGCATATTCCCAGGAACTGATATGTTAATTCGGTGCAAGGAACCAACCATGGTTCTATGCATGCGCTCCCTCCAGAGGGATGATAATGGAAGTGGTTCTGCATGAAATCATGTGAAATCGGAAATTGGAACTGATGCCATAAAGGCGTACTGTGTACAAACCGTAATCAAGTTCGGCAGCCAAACTATCGTCGAATTCGCCATGTTCCGGCCGGGCGTCCTTCCAACGAGTTCGTACAAAGATTGACCTTCGGAGCTCCGCCGCCAACAGACCAACTCCATGGCGAGCCGCTCCAATAAGTTTAGACAACATGCCGGTCTATGTCCATAAAATTTGCTGTAATAAGCGAGTCTCGTAGATGACCTCAATATGGGTCCGATAGTCGTCTCTGCTCGACCGTGCGAAATTTAAACAGCCATTTCCACCTGTGCACGTAAGCCAAGCCAGTCCTAAACTTAATCGCCTTAGCCGCCACAGACTAAAATCGATGACCGGCCCAACGAGTCTCGCCCGTAACTTCCCAAGACGATATCGGTGTCCTTGAAACGAACTCTAGGAAACATCGACGCCCCAAGCGCCACTAACCGATACTAATGGACAACCCAGGATTCTAATGAGAAATTTACTGGCTGAGTTACGGCCAATATGCGATCAAAATCGACAGCCCAGTGCCCACTTGATGGGACTGCGCCCGGCACATGCCGCCGGGCGGCCACATCTTGAGGAACGTTAATTGGAGCCTCGCTTGGGGCTCAGCCCGGCTAAGACCTTGGTGCAGCTGAAAGTCCATTGATTTAATCGCCTCCTGCTTTACTAAAGCAAGCAAAGTTCCTACATGCACGTGAGGCGATGAAATATTTACTTCTGCCAGATTCTAAACAATTCGAAACGATATTTGTGCAACTGGTTGCGCAAACGAGCCTTAATTCGATTCAACCATTTGGGAGAAGCGATTAAGATGAATGAAACTATAAACAAATCGGGCAATCCAACCCTAAGGATAAATGAGGAGGTGAAGGATATGTTGTCCAATAGGAAAGGATGATTGAGTCCAACCTTTAAAAGTTATTTACATATTATTGATATTATGTTGCTAATTGGACCTTTCATACTCCTCGAAATTTTAAAAATCCTTTATAATTATATCCTAATCATAATTTTTGTATCAAAGACGTTACCTATAAGGAGAGGAAAATCAAAACAAACACCCAAAATACCAAAAATAAAAAAATAGATTTAAATAAAAATGAAAAACAATTATAAATATACAAAAGAAATTAGAGGAGTAGGAGTACATTTTGTTGAATTTTGATTGACTATTTCACCTACCTATTAGACATTTTTATTAAGCTCCTATATTATTTAGTATTTCATAGTTTGTCAACTTTATAAACCCGGAAAAGCGAACTAAAATTTTCACTGTCGCCGCATCCTGATTAACTGAATTACTGCCGTCTAAATCCAAATATCAAATTAAGAAATTGCGTCGCGAAGGCTGTATTAGCCATAAGTATACATGAGTTTTCAAATATTCTCCAACTAGATTTTTAGTTTGTATAGGTGAAAGGAAGTAGAAAATTATTAAAATGCTTTAAAATTTAGGTAGTTGCAAAACCACCGAAATAGGGGTATGCAATATGTATTCGTAATTTTCTTATACATATATCTTTTATTTTCAAATTGTATTCAAAACAAAATTAAACAAAATTTGTATTTCGTCAAATAAACAAAATAAACGTGCAATATAATTGTCATATATTGCAATCGGTCTGTTTTCTGTATGATACGAACAATTTCCACCATCTGTTTTCTAGCTATTTTCGTAAATCTCTTTGATATTGTCCTAATTCCTAATTATTATTACGCTAGATGGAATATTTCTTTCCCCCACACTTCTTTCTTTAGGCAGGAATAAGTTCCTTTTACAGCCAAAGTACGAATCATTCACTAGCATCCAAAAATGAAAAATGCCCGCATTATTTAGCCTTCATTTGATAAAGTTCGCCTCTCATCGTGGGTGGCAGGCTAATGGAAGGAGGTGATATTAATAAAGGCCTGCCAATTTAATAGAAAAACTTTTCATATTTATCACTGGAAGGTTAAAAGCAATATGACTGGACGTAAGCCGAATTATGGATGTGTACACGCATCAATAGAGAGAAATTGCCCCGTGCGGCAGTGGTGGAAGTGGAAATCTTCTATTTGGCACGTTCCAAACCCTGTCAGATTTTATGAGGCATAAACAGAATTTACGACTGGCGGTAAGAACCTTCCGCCGCCCACGCAACCCATCCCCGCCGCAATCTGAGGTCGAAATACCTTGCCGCACAGTCTACGTGCGAACATGTTAATATTTTATTTGTCTGCAGTGCGAATAATAGAAAAAGGCATTTTTATTCCTGGGCCGGGCCATAACGCAGGTCCCTGCGCCCCCTGCGCGCACCACTCAACGGCAGCGGGAAATTTGATGAAGCTCCGCCACAGCGAATGGAGCAGCACGCCGCACCCCGACGCAAGTGGGCTCGCTGGTTGCCGCATAGCCAACTGATTGCTGATTAGCCTATCACCGGAGCGGGACATCGTCTTAATCGAGATGGGACCTGTGCGGCGCACAGATTAAGGGATTCCCAGGGCATTCCTTCATTAAATTAAGAGAGTCCTCCCCCACGTAGAATTACGAAAACATTCTAATCACTGAACCAAGTTTAATATGTTTATTACGATTACGGCCCAGCCGGCCCATTTATCTGGAGCGGCAGCGCCAGCATATCTTTATGTCTCGTGCGTCGTGCGTACATTACGCCGGGAAGGGCCCATTTCGGCATATGTACACGACGTCGTGGGGCTGCAGGCCGAACTCCAGACCTCAAGTTCTTTAATTAATTGAGACATTACGCAGGGCTTCCCGGGCCCCGAGCATGGGCAGCCGAGGGTTTCTTAAGGAGCCTGTTGGCGCCTCTATATCTTGCTTAAGCCACTCGGCAGCAGTTTCCCAATGTCTTAAAGTTTTCTGAGCTTACTAAGTACCATTTGCTACAGCTGCGGAGCACGGTCATGTGTTGCATGGGAAAAATTGCCTGTTTTTTGTGGCCCATAAAACCGGGCATGCCATTGTTGGCCACTTAACCCACAACTGCACATAAGATTGACATGGGGCTTTTGATTGCTGGGGCCAAGAGGCCACAACAATTCTAGGAAATCTCTGGAGCGCACTTTGTAGCGAAATTGTCGTTCTAATGGAGCCCTCTATTAAATTTCGCATGAATCTATAAAAGGTTTTTCAATTGTAGCGTCAATTTAAGTTTAAGTTGTATCAAAAGTAGCAATTATGTTTATAATAGTACGCAAACTCACTTCACAGGTGCCACGGATAGCCTCGATGTACGTTTAGAATAAGTAAATAAAAGATAAATTTTAACCGTTGACACCCCCAAAAATTATCAGAAATCAAATCTTTTTCCATGTAATTTTTTTTCGAATCTTCTACAGATTTCCGCCCTTCTTCAAAGGAATAATATACATATGTATAATTGGAACTCGACAAATAAAAAAAGGTATTTTAAAACCTTAATCTGTTTTTACAAATAAAATATGTAAAAATTAATTTCCATGGTCTCTTTTTGTACATACATACATATGTGTAGTACAAATCCACAAACGTTGCTAAGTGATAAAATGGCGTAGTTTGTTCAACAGCTATAAAAATATAATAGAGCCTCGCATGAACTTTTATTTTAATATATTTCAACTGGAAGTTTAACTGGTTTAGAAATGTCCTTTAGCAGGTTGTTCATCGTTTTTGTCTTTTGTAAATCTGCTTTTACGAGACCACAAAGAGGCATGCAAAGTACTTCAGATAAATGGAGATATTCAACATTTCATTTATTAATAGCATAATGATAAAGGTAAAGTATTTATTGATTCTACGAGCTCTCGTTCTATGAGGTTTGTGTTCAATTCAGTAAAATTTTTTCATTTCAATAGCAGAGTTAAAACGGTTTTACAAAGCATAAAGTTAATCTATGTATAAGCGCTTGATCTCGACACAAAGCTCCGCAGATCTTTTAAATGGATCTGACTTTTATGAATGGCACTCCTTCTCTTGTGCTGGCCCTGGCTTCTGTTGTTCTTTCGAAAAGTGAATTTTCGCAGCGCCGCAGACTTGGTGATGTCGCTTTGTCAATAGAAAACTGGAAATTTAATAACGAAAAAGCGCCAGTCCGCGCCGGAGCATTTAGCGGAGGTGGAAAGGCAAGGAAACGTTCTGCTCGCCTGCAACTGACACGAATTGGCGTTAGGACCAAATGTAAATATCAAAAATCTCCACGAATTCGTCTGGTTCGCTGGGAATCGAATAAAACTCCTTTCCCAAGAAAGTGAAACAATTAAGTTTATCCGACCGGAAACTCCAGTGGGGATTGTCTGCGGTACACAACTTTCTCATAAAACTTTTCAGTTGCAGGCGAGACTTGAAAATAATCCGGTTGCAGACCTGCTGCTCATGGCAAGAAGTTTCAACTTAAACCACCCCGGCCATGTAAACTACTCTGTGGAAATAATTCCACTTTAAGGGAAGCAGTCCCGAAAAAAAGAGCTGCAGTCGGTTCGGGAAAAAATGCCCCGGAAAGGAGCTTTTTGCCAGGTGCCCTTTCAGGGAAGCTATTTGCCCTCCCTTAATCGGTCGAAATTCTTCGCAGATGCACTTACTCCGGCGGCGGTGCCTGTGATGTCGAGAAGCTTATTGAAATCAAAAACATTTCGTGACTGCTTAAAACCCTATTTTAATAATGTGCGGCAGAAAGGGCCAGCCCTGGCGACCGGGACAAGCTCGTTCCTCCCCTGCACAATTATACTTTTGAGGGTGCTCCACGATTGTTCTGCCGGGCTTTTTTCGTGGTCCTCCATAAACATTAAAAAGAAATTTCGTTTACCAGAGTTATTCCTTCCTGATCCAGTTATCGTTTCTATTAAATAGATATAGCTTGCTTGTAATCATTTAAGAAGGACTGTGTTAATGTCTAGATTCTAGTTATAGTTTTTGCAGAGTTATTAATTTTGCCCTTAGAAAAGACATCTATACCTATGTACATTTAGAGCATTTCTTAGTATTTTCAAAATATTCGAAATGTAGAACACATTGTAAATTAAATAGATAGCTTCAAAAATATATTGAAAATAAAAAGTAGCCTTTTTCATTATCAACCTCCCAATTAAGGGGATATTCTTATCCATTTAGCTACCCAAAAAATTACGTAATTTTCAGATTTTTTTTCATTCTAAGTTGGGAAATAAGTATGGCACTCGGATTTTCTGCTACCAGCTACATATTTATTGTGAGTTCAAGAACAAACATTAATTGTTTAAGAAAAAATAATATCTTCTGAGTCAATTTCACGTAAGTTGTAATATTCGTATAAATATGAAACGTATGAAACGTAATTTTCAAAAATGTTCATAAAATATACGAAAGTGGTTGGAGCTTATACCAATAAAATTATCAAAAGGTCATAAATTAACAAAATTTACGTCACAAGTTTTGTTAATTATTTTGCTGTAAAATATATTTAGAATGAAAATATTATTCTTTCTTTAGGTTATAAGCTCTATAACTAAGTTAATTTTCAAATAAAATTAAAACTGAGTGGATATCTTTTTTTTTTATGTTTCGAGAAAATCGCGTTCAAAGTTTCTGTTCGCCATATTTTAAGCAGAAATCGTTTATAAAAGCGTCCTAACTTTTCCAATTTTCAAGATTTTATACCTATAACGATAAAATGAAAAAAATCTGTTTTTGTTGTTATTAATGAAATAATACATAGATAAATTAAATAAAAGAAAAATTATATAAAGAGTAGAACAACAAACATGCTTGGAATTTGCATTCTGATTTAGATGAACATTTGGAATATAATTAAGATTTTCATATATTTTTCTTTCTGATTGTTCTGTGCCGTTTCTGTCTATTATTTACATGCTTTTGCCTCAGAAAATATTAAATTTTAATGCAAGAGACAGTCAATGGTTAGTTGTCTGGAATGCTAAATGTTTCAGAAATTTGTAAGGAGTTCCAGATGACTCCCTCTTAGCTTACATGCATTATGCATGTAAAGAATGCAATCCTCCGCATAATGAGACCGAAGCGAAGGATCCCCCAACAGCGCAAGGGGGCCTCAGCCTCTCAGAAAATTAAGGGAGAATCTAATGAGTATCTACGCGCCACATCTTGAAATAGTTGGGAGCCACTCCCTTGAAGAACTCCCAAAAATCCAGGAACGATGAAGTAAGACAGTTGGCGAGGCACCCAGATCCACAAAAGCGTCCCAGAAAAAGGAGAGGTAAAAACAATTTTGAAAGAGGGTAAAACTTTTCGGCTGCGGTTGCTCCTGGGCACTATGCTTGGCGTGGATGCGGAAGAAGTTTTCATCAAGAAAATAATTTTCACCGATAATTAAACGGCGAGAACATGCTTTAATTCCGGAAGATGACTCACACCACGGTCGGCAGGACCAACTTCGGCAGTTCATAAAATGTTCTTTGGGCGGGACCAGCTCATTAGGATTTAAATAGAGTTTCTTGTTTTTCCGAGTTCCTCGAAACGGTTTAGTTTTGTATGTGTCGGCAGTCGACGACGGCGCTGCACCACGCCGCCAGCGCGGAGCTAGACGCCAAAAGTCCTTTTCAACTCCTTAGACTCTCAGAGGAAGGTGCGGTTTTCGCGCTGAGTTAAGTAGGCGATAAAATGAAGTTAACTTAATATTACGAGAATTATGGGAAAATTGCTCTGCTTTCTTCTCAAGTTTGTTTAATTTTATTTAAATGCTCAGATTCATTCCTCCTCGGTGAGTCCTAAAGTGGTTGCAACGATTATGTACAGAGATATTCTGCGGAGACCGTTTTCCTCTTCTGAGAGAAAACATAACAATAAATAAATGAATGAATATTAACAATGCACTATAAATACAGTCCCTGAAAACCACGACTGAGTTAAAATATAGGAAATACATTTTCGTATATCTTCTTGTGTACAAAGAGTATATTTTCATGAATTTATAATTTCTTTAAAGATGTATTTAAAACATTCTAAATGGGAGCATTTTAAGTGAGTATACAATGATGGCAGCAAAACGCACTAATTTATTCGTTTTAGCATAAACGTATTTCATTATTGAACTTATACTTATAACACCTATTCATATAAAAGCCAAGGACATAAAAATTACAGAATTCATATTAACAAAAAGAGTTGATGAAAATAAAAACTAAAATTGATCACAGTTTTCATGGAAATAGAAATGAATAAGTATTCTATGATGTTGAATGGGACGAAATTTGGTTTGATAATTCGTTGAGCCACCCTAGTTTACAACTACTTACTTCAAAAAGCTGCTTTGGCGTTAAATATTAAATTCCTTTTAGAGAAATGTCGAAAATGTCGCTTCATGCGCTTGTTCTTACGCCTTTAAGCTCGGTTGTTAAGTAATATTGGCCTCCATTTACTATATACTTTCCCGGAAAAACGTCCCCATAGCTTTTCTATGGGGTTCAATTTCTTGCCGGCTAGTCTAAAACTTCAACGTTTCTTTCTTTAAAAAAATCTCTCACAACTCTTACTTACGGACAGCCGCATTGTCTTGTTGGAAAATTGAGTTGAAACCAACAACTTCTACTACTTCTTCCAAAATACCGCCATTTAGAAGTTCAACGTACATGCAAAAATAAAAAAATTCTTAAATACTATTTTCCCCTCAAAGCTGTACAATTTTATTTATTAAACATTGCATTATACCTAATTAATAAACAATTCGACAAGTTCGCACGTAAGGAGGAAATATTGTAATATGATTACTAAATAAATTATAGTTTTGAATACTAAATTTTGTCTATGTAAAATTGTCATTTTTTCGAAAGAACGCCCAGTTGGAATTTATTATACCTCCTTCCTTCAATGCTTAAGCAAAATGGGTCAATAACTCTTTCAAGTATTTTTAAACCAAGATCCTGTTCAGAGCAAGTCTTCTCCTGGTACAAGGAAGTCGCAATATATGTTATTTATATATGTTATATAAACTGTTTCTGCAGAAAGAAGCGCACATAGCTCGGGATAAACTTTTTCGAGGATTTTATTCGAAAAATTTATTGACATGATGTACTTATCTGGTCCCATGCTCAATACACTCTCCGCACCAACGCTGGACGTGGGCGTTATGCTCCGACCGGGTACAATTTCATTTCGTCGGAAGGGGTGTAATAGGGTCTGCGGGGGTGGTACGAGCATGTCTTGGAGCTTCATAGCTCCCCTTATGCAGTGCTTCGAAATTTACTCACTATTTTACGAGTGCTTCATGTGCCCGAAATGACTAGTAATACTCCTGCAAATATTCCATGATTTGTTACCCAGGGGGTTTGGGGTCGAATTGAATAAAATGGAACGACGAGCAGGGTTGGGGTGCAGTCCATAGATACTGCACCGAATGAAAGGGTGGGTATAGGGTATCTAGTTTGATATGATGCACATTCCACAAATGCATCTAGTTTGTGGCTTCGGAAATACAATTGGCAAGCGAATTTATTTACATTGCTGGTCGTTACCTAATCATCGCGAGCTCATTCGCATAGGGGAGCTATGCTGAAGCCGACAGACAAAATAACAAAATGCGTTTTCATTTCGAGATAAAACCTTAATTAAAAAACATTTGCGTGAATAAACAACATTTTATCGGATAAATTTTCTAGTTACCGCAGGACAGGGCTTTATAAAATTTTCAAATGCAATAAAAACATGTGTTTGTAATGTTCGAAAACAGAGCGGAGATAATGCACATTTCAATATGGCCCCGATCAACTGATGTCTAGAAGTTGTGCTACCTGCCAAAAGGGCAACAAATGTGGAAAATTTAATCATTGTACCTAAATCATATGCTGGGAATCATTTAATAATTTCGTTTACAAAATTAATGAAAGGAGGAGGCGTAATTTCCAGTACAGATGATAGAAATATTTCTGCAGAGTTTTACTGCATATGTAATATCAGTTAAGGATTCAGCAAAATACTAGTAATTAACATATGGCAGGGTTAAATAATAAATTAAATTTAAATAATTTTATTGCTTTACGAAATCAAAATTATCAGTGATTTGAATTGAATAGGTTTGAAACTGTAAATAATTCTATAAATACAGAAAATTATCAATTTGAATAAAAATTTCTCATAGAACTTAATCATTTTTTCCAAGAACTATTTTTCGGTTGAAGCAATGATATTTATTTTGATATAAGTTAATTCAATAGAAACGTGCATTGGCAATATATCTTCAGTCTGAACATTTCAGAGGTAGGCTTAAGCTCTCATCTTACAACTACGAAACTAAACTTCGATCAAATCACAATAATTTTCCTGCAAATGCATCTGAGCGTACGCGTTATCAAAGCTTTTGAAATATTAAAAAAATTTTTGAAGCGTGTTTTTTTTAATCCTTTGAAGAAATTTCAATTAATGATACAATAAAAATATCAACCGCAGTTCACCCAAATAAAATTGTTCGAGTCCAACAGTTTGCCTATTTGAGGTGAAATCATTCAAAAATCATATGAGTCCGAATTTTAAACAAATTGTGTGTATTTTGCTATACACAAAGTGTGTACTAATTGCACATTTTATTTGTAATATCACACAAATTGCGTGTATTTTTACACACATACTTTTCGGTGCGCAAGTGTGGAAAATCGCAGCAATCATTGTTGGAAATTATATCGCCTAAAATTATTGTAGTAATTTTCAACAAAAATTTCTTAGAGTGAGGTATATGAAAAAGAGCACAAAGTGAAAATTGGCAGTGATTCTCGAGATATAAGTAAGCAGATATTTCATTTGGTAGAATTGTCGTCCTTTATTTTCGTATTATTCTTAACGCCCATTCATAACTTGTGTACCTATGTATGTACCTTTCTTTTATTTCGAGTTGTGCTTAAATCCGACTATGAACATTCCTTGCAATCCCAGCAGACCAGATTTATGCAAAGTACAGGAGGTTCTTCGCCGGGTGTGCGTTCATATTTAAAGTTCCGAGTATTGCACTTTAATCTGCTTCCGAGCGGAGCCCCATTGAGCGAAAACATCTCATTAAAACTTGAGCCAGGACGAGGACAATTCCTGTGCCCGGAAGATTTAATGGCCATAACTATCCGCTTTCAACTGGCGACGTACCGACAACACAAAGAGCTCAAACTGTCCGAAAATTGTTAGCATTTCAGGACGACTGGATTGTGAACTTTTATTTGGCTGCGGGGGTGGAGGCGACCCAAACGTCCCTGAAAGTACACACGTGCCGACCGGCATCGCATCATTGTCATATGCAGCCAGGCTCCGAGGTCCTCTAAATAATTCCGGAGTAATTCCGCCGCCGCGCCGATAGGAATTCCAAAGTTCGGATTTATGGGCTGATTAGCCTGATTAGCCGGCGGTAAATAGTTCGCCCGCGGGACGCTCCGAGTTTCCAACTTTTATGAGTGTTTAGTGTCACAACTTGGCGGAGGTCCGGGCGAAGTGTCGACGGCTCCTTAGCCGAGATGGCGAATTTTTCCCGGAATTGGGCTCAGAGGACCGGGAAATGCATGTGCCGGCCGGGTTATTATCTCCAGTCGTTTGCATTAATACGGCACTTAACGAGACGGAGTCGTTGGAGCGTCTCTCGGCCACTGAGCCTGCATGGCACCGGGACGCCCTAATGAGCTACTCCGGGCGGCTTTATCCGCCAGCCGGGAGTGTGCGACGTGAGCTCAGAGTTGCTTAAACCTAATTAAATTAAATCGCCCAATAACTTGTAACTCCCAAGTTTGTCCAGCACTTCTCCCGTAATGACGGCATCAGCAAGATTTGTCTTGTGCGCTCCTCCTGAACTCGGAGATGCCCGACTAATTAAAGATGTTTGCAGAGTTTTATGTCGTGCGGGGCTCCCCGGCGTCTTAGGAGTACGGGGCCACATCAACCTCCGGCTGCCCTGCGTAATGCTTTCAGAGTCATGAAACTGGTCAAAAAGTGTGTAAACAACCCCGAGGAATGGTTTTGTACAGCAAAACGGCAATAACGTCGAGTAATTGAAAAACCCTAAGTAGCGGCCAAAGGCGGGAGACGCAGAATTGCGTAATTCAGCAAAGGGCAATTCACCGGCATTCTGACGCTCTCGAAAATCGTTTAGCGGCCCAATTTTTCAGGACGCCCCTAAATTCGCCCGCCCCATTTCCACGCATGTCGACAAGACGAATATGTTTGCCGATTTAATGAATCCTTAAAATGTAATTATTTCTGTGAGGCTGCTGCGGGAATTCCCCACGCTCGATAAAATTTTGAATGCCTATAACCGCATTCCGGAGATGCTGTGGCCCGATGGAAAAATCTACATATTGCGGCCCGGAGGCCCCCGGCCCCGGGAATACTCCGTCGACTGGGGCGCAATAAGCGGAGGAACCCAAACGAGTTGTTATTCGTCCGGAATCATATCGTTCTGCGTCCTAATTCAGCCTTATGAATGACATTCCTATCCCATTCAGAGCCGCATTTAGCTTTCTTGCCGCCGCTGATGGATGGCTCATTTCGGTTGGAATTACCTCATAAAGGAACATTGTATTTTTTAATATAACCCTGGTGCTGCGAAAACTACGCATTCTTGCGTACACGGTCATTTGGCAGGGAAGTGGCGCTTCTAAACGACTTACAGGAATGGAAATGATATCTTCGTCATACCTGGCGGAGGCTCCTGAAAGTGCCACAACAAATCCTTGATATGTCCTTTTTCTTACACATTTCAGTCTCGGAGATATGTGAAAAGATTTTTTTATCTAAACACATTACCATATTTATTGGAGAATAAAAAGCTCTATTATATTTTTCTACTTTCATGAAACATTACAAATAGTTGACTTTGCAATAAATTCACAACTCAATTGAATTAAAATACTTTAAAAAAATAAAGAACTTCGGTACATGTTAGTTTATAGAACTAAGTCAACCCTTTAGTAGCAGTAGAAGTAGTACTACGTATGGCAGTCTTTATTTTGAACACACAGGATTCAAATCTGGTGATTGAGCCGGCAAATCAAGAACTTGAAGCCAGTTCTCATTTATCAGCTTCGATGTGTGTTTCGGGTCATTCTCATGCTGAACACCCATCGAAGCCGCAATTCCCATTCGGTAAATGGCAAAATTTGCGTCCCAAAAATATGTTTATAAGTAAAATCGTCGATTATATCTTTCTTTTTTCAAAAAGATTACCACACGTGGAAAAGTGGGTCCAGAAAAAAATGAATTTCAATAAATATTTTGAGAGGCGTTAGACTGTACCTACCTATTTATTTATTTATTTTTTCCACTCAAAAATGCACCATTTTTAGAATTTTGTTTGAATTTCTATATTAATGCAGGAATGTTTTGTATATCCGCATCAACACGTACGTTCAGTAGTTATCACAGTGTGAGTTGTGAAATTAGTTGAGTAGGGTTTTTGCAAGAAAAAGTGGGCACTAAATAATTTCACCTTAATGTATTTATTGTTTTGTCCATAATTGTATAGGTATAATATAAAAAAAAAATTAATCGTTTAAGGGGTGAGGAGGAATGTACTCTAACGCATCACACTCTAACGGTGAAAATATATTCATAATTTACCCTTAAGCCTTCACGATGTTATTTGCTTTGATAGGTACCCTTAAGTAGGTATCATTCCCATTTCAAATAATTTGTTCCTAGAGGGCTCAAAATTTGTAAGATATTGAGCTCAAGATCTTTGTTTACAAACAACGAACCAATAGCACCTATTTTGTCACGAGGTAAAAACCAAGGTTGTCTAAGTGAAAAATAAACCTCCTTACAGCGAGGGACTTACGCGGCTCCTCATACATTCCCCGTTGGTCTGTGCCCAGGTTTTTGCTCCAGGACTCCCTCACTGTTTCCTAAACAAGCGTCTAACATCCGGCGATTCGCTAGAATAAATCGCCCCAATTATTATTTGTCACCGACATCGAGAAAAATACCTCGAGGTGAATTAATACAGAAATCCCGGCAGTTCCTTACGAGTAATTATGTAATTGTTTTGCAACAGTGGCGGCGGCGTCTCCAACGACGTCCACCGTGCGGAGGAGCACCGAGTCCCGCATTCTTTGAGCGAGTGCTCCCCGATTTAACACTGCCAGGAACGCCTGCTCCGGCCATTTGTCATCTATCAAAGCACGACAGAGCGAGAGGAGACACACCCCGCCGGTGGCGGGGCGCGAGCCGGCGAAGACGCAAAATTCTGAAATTATATAAATATCAGTCCATTAATCACGGGAACAAGTAAGCATTTGTCCTTATCAGAGTGCAAATCCCCCGTACTCGTCTGGCCATAGGGACCCATATCTGGTGTCTACTTTACATCTGAACGATTAATGACAGCAATCCCGGCCCCGGGCTTGTCCAGCGCTCGACCTGGCCCCGTAGGATCACCTACAGCCCCCGGGACCCTGCCGCTGGCAGCGAGTCGAAATCCCGAAATCCGACGGATCCGGGTGTATCTGTTGATGCTATGACTGGTAATAATTTTCGCAAACATCCTAAAAATTTGCTCGGGCGATTTCATGCCACCGGATCACACGATTGTTTCCCCCAGCTCCCCGGGTCCCGGCAGTGGCAGTATCCTTTTTCCTGCCGTCATTGAAGTCGCGCTAACTGGGGCTCCCGTCGTGGCTCTGAAGAGGTGCGTGCTTCAGTGACCTACTTCGGTCCCGTGACTGTTCTAGCAGCTCCGCATACTCGGGCTGGGAGAGCATCCAGGAAATCAGGACTCTTCTGCCGGGCTAAGAGCAAGCGGTAAGAGTCCTTCGGGATCCTGCGCACTTACGCCTCCGTGCTCGAAGAGCGTTTTCATTCACAAATCGCGCGTTTTACATAGCCCGAAAATTGGCGGCATTTGCAGTGCGCATCCTTCGCAGATAGCAGCACCCGGACCCCGGACTATGTATCCCGGATTCAGGATTCGGGATTCAGGACTACGGATACAGGATAACATAGCGAGATTATAGCAATGATGCAAGCGACTCCAAATTAATGTTTTGTGCAAATTTACGAGAAATCAGGCGAGGGCGGCATGCACCTTTTGTTGAGTTCGCGTTTTGGGCGATAGAGGAGGACTTATGTCCTTAAAACTCTGCGACGAAGAAAATAATTTCGAAATTTCTTTCAACAAAGAAAGGAGACGTATGGGCGCGGTCCCCTTTTATTTTGTTTGAATTTTAGTTATTATATCTAAAAGACAAATATTTTTCTTTCTGACTGAAAGGGTAAGTTAAATAGTTTTAATATGCATTGATTTAACTATTTGTAAAGAAATGAACATTTTAAATTTTATTATACAATAAGTATAGTTAAAATTAACGGAATATCTCTACTTAGGGCAAAAGGATGTTATGTTATATTTTTTCTTTCAATTATCTAAGTATTAAAAAAGTATGATATATTAAAGATGCCTTGCTGAGAGCCTTAGCAGATATCTAAATAAGAAGATATTCGCTCTACTAAGACGAACATTTTAAATATTCGTTTATTTCAAAGAATCAGTAAATGGTAATTTTAGTAAGAGGTTTTCCATAGATTATGAATCGGGAAACTAAAATTTTTCATCCCGTCACATTCTTGAAAAAAATTAGAACTAAAGCAAGATGCATCTTGATCATTTTTAATGATTTAAAAATATATGTATGTATGTATAACGAAACGTGAAAACCTAAATCCTCATCTCTTACTAAGCATATTAGGGAACCAGTTGTTATTTACATTCATCATAAAAGTTGTGTGGCGTAATTGGTTTTCAGAGAAATGTGAAATTCATATAAACTATTTTGGAAAGTCTTTAGACTTTAGTACTTTAATCTAAAGGTCCAATCTCTTATATGAGCTACATAAGAATCCGTTATTTTGTAAAGAATGTTTTAAAATTTCCAAAATACGATATTTTTGTTCTCTTCAAACCTATTTCTATCGAAAACGTTTCGTGATGAAACATTAATTTTTCCATAGAAATAATAAATTGCACTTATTCGGTATAAAAATTGGTTTTAATTTGACTATAATATATATGTATTATTATATTATACATTTTATAATAAGGTTTTTATAAAATTAAAATTATTTAGGTGCACATAATATTAAAATCACATTCGCATGAACATTTTTTGCTCTGAAGAAATAACGCAAAAAATACACTTGGAGAAAGCTTTGGTAATCATCTAACATTTAATTAATAAACCTAATGAAATGACAATTATTCTAGTTAATATATTTGAAAAGTCGTTCATTTCATTATAAAATTCATGTTTGATATTTGCTTGTAAATTAGTGTCTGCTTCGTTCGTATTAACACATAAATCTCTGTTTTCTATATATACTCATCAATATTCATAATATCTCCCAACGATTTTCATTAAAATATAACCTTGAAAGCACAATAATCGGCAAAGGAGCAAATTTTGTGAAGATCGTTCCAAAGTCTGTAGTAAAATAAGTAACAAATTAATTTTCGATTCATTTGCGCCAAGGACAGAGAGGAGGTCCATAGGAGCTGCTCACGGTGTCTAGGAGAACATTTCGGGAGACTGCTTATGAAAATTAATATTCCCAATAATAAGTGCTGCTGGCGGTTCTCCAGATGAAGCCATCAGCGCAACCAACCCTTCTTATCTCGATTGCGGGACGCTTATAAATTCCCAATTAAGGTGGCACCTCCAAGGCCCTTCCCGGGGATCAACTCGAGAGCCCATCCAGCGGCGAGAATTTTACACCACCAATAGCCCAGCGGAAGTGGGTGCGGGGCGCCAGCCTTATGCAAATGGGGCGTTGTGCGCGGAGCCCTCGCCTTATCCTAAACCGTACTTAACCGCTCATTTCCCATTATTGTTGCCTGAAGGACGTTTAAATTGATTTTAATTAACTTCAAAGTGCACACAGCGAGGGGCGACGGCTGGGGCTGGGGCACTGAGGGCCATCTTCCGGTGGTGGCCAGATGCTGCTTACAATTTTTGGTAGGGTCCTGGCCGTCACAGCAGGCCGGCAGACAGACAGACAGACGTCTAGAGGATGCGATGGCAATCCGATGGCAGGGCACAACAGCCACTGGTCCAAGAACAACACGAACATTTGCATATAAATGAATTTTTCTCCTTTCATATCCTTCCAGGAAACCCTTCATCCTTCGGGATGGCTGTTAATGTCATTTCTGCCCCCTCGTACCCCTCGGCCTCGCCTTAATCCTCGGTTTCATTAGCTGGCGAACTTAAGCGGCGTTCGTGGCGCAAGGGCGCTTCCCGGCGCTCCGTGGGCCCGACCTGCTCCCGGTGGTGCTGTTTGCTCTTCCCGAAAGGATGATGATGCTGACGATGATATCCCTGTTCCTGTTGCTTTTGCCAGTTTCTGCCACCCGCACTCCTGCCGCTCCAGCCCCGCCCGCGTCGCGCCCGCCGGTGCTCCGGGAAAAAATCACGTGGCGCCCTGCCTTATTTATTTTGCACTGTGATTCCTCCGGGGTCATAGAAAAAAGAATTTGATTATCCCCCGAGCTGTTCTACAATTAAATTGTGAGCAGGCAATTAATTTTACAAGTGAACTTTTCTCGAGGGCTCCAAGGAAGGACTTAAGCCCTTGCGTAAATTGTTCGGTTACTTGAAAGCGGACCGCTTTTTGTCTGCCGGTCCCTCTGTATCGGGTGAACTTCTATTTGCATTTTGGATACAAAGGGATCTGCTAATGATTTGTAAATCTTGCCGAAATCCTTTTCCTAAAGGCAAAAAGGTTCACAAAGAGAATTGATTACGTTCTGCAGCCCCTTCGTCGTCGGATTAAAACGTAAGACGGATGGTTTCGTCCTGTTTTTGTTGTCTCACCCCTGAGTGGAACCATTTCGTTATGACTCGGATGGAATAAAAACACCCACGCAATTAGGTTTTCAGAATTCTTCTTATTTTGGATCAATCTATTTTCAAAACGCTTGAAGCCCTTTTTACAACTTTGCACAGAGTGTCACGGCTTAAAATGCCAATCTCTTGCCCATTTTTAATAAAACATTTTTTAAATTCCAAAAGCGTGAAATTAATGATTTAAATTTTATCGTTTTATGTTTATACCTTTTAGCTAAATGAAAGTCCTCTAAATTGTCAGTTTTTCACTTAAATATTTTAGACACTATACAAAGACATCCTATAAAATTTTCTTAAATGCACGAATTTAACTAAAACAAATCACTAAAAAACATTTGTTTTTACATATGTATTTGCCTAATAAGCTAATAACATTCCATTTATGAAATTTTAAACGGTTACTTAGAGTGCCCGCTGTTAAAAAAAAAAATAATTATTTATTTATTAGTTCATTTAGCGTTTATTTTAATTTTTTTTATTTTTAATTTATATACCTACATATATTCTGCCTTGCATATACACATATGTAAAAATATATAATACAGAGTAACTGTTGCCTAAGATAGGCCAAGAAATAACCTCCTTTAACCAGAACATCCTCTGCATGCTCCAGTGCATCACGTATGAGAAGCATCCCACAATTTTCTAAACTTCTTTATTCACTTTGTCACCTAATAACATTTTATAGCCAAAAGAGCATAACAGAAAGCGATTTTCACTAGCAAACTTTGGAATTTTCAAATTGCTTACTAGCATGCTGGAAAAGATGACTGATATGAAGGGAAATTGATAGCAATCGCCTCGAGGCACGTTGTCGTCGTGGTTGGCGCATTGTTGCTCAAATAATCTCAATTGTTTATTTCATGAGGTTTTCGCACGAAAGGACTAATAGATTTGCTTCGTGGAAGGAAAGGGCATTAAAGTGACTTGTAATTTCGCTAGGGTTATATACTACGGAGGGGTAAAGAAGTCTACTTTAACTTAGGTCTTTTGCATTGAGCGGTGTTATCAAATTAGGAACTGTTACATGCAATAACTGAACTTTTATTTCAAAAGCATATAATATAGATGATGATTTTCAGATTAAAATTAATTATGTTCTTTTGTACTTTAAGATCTCATTGTTTACTTCTATATTGTAATTAATTCAGTACCTATTGCTACTGATGCTTTATTAAGTATAAAAGAAAAATGTTTAAGGTTTGAAAATAGTTAACAGACAACGCATTTCATATTAGGGGAGTTTCCATCTATGTAGTTTAAAACAAGAAGTAATATTTTGAAGATAAAATAATTTGCTTTTAAAATAACTAAAAGAAATATTTATAATGAAAAAATTATTGGTGTTTGGAGCTTATACCTACTCCAATAAATTAAGCTATTTTTTCAAATGAAACCCAAACTGAATCGATAATTATTTCTTTCAAAAGTTATTACAAAAGTAAATGTACTTTCAAAAAAACGCGTTTTAAGTTTCAGTAGGGGAGGGAGGGGCTTGTAACAGTTTTCAGAAAAACGAATATATCTTGAGATCCATCGGTTAAATTACTACTAAATAAACATAGATTGCTAGGTACTTATAACTTTTCCTCTATCAAACCAAGTAAAAAGAATATCATAATTATTGGTCATTATTTCACAATTAACATTTTTCTAGAGAAAGTACGGTGTTACAACTTATACCCGTGCTTGGAGTAAGTTGTAACATCTAGAAGAGCAAGTAGTAACGATAGTAAAGAACAAAAAAATGACACTTAATCATTTATTTTTCTATTTGTTGCAACAAAAATAACATCCTTCTATGTAATTTTTATCAAAAAATCAACTGAAATATACTTTTTAAGCAATTAACACAAAAGATTTAAGCCATTAACTATTAATGTTAATTTTTTAGACACTACTTATGATAATTCTCTTTATAATTAAATTCAGTCTTCACCTGAGTTACATTTAATACAAACAAAAGAAATAGTGTCTCCTTTGAGACATTTTACATGTGCCCACATCTTACACATGTTGTAAAAAAATTCCTTATATTATTTTGGCCATACTTTATTTACTATCAGTAAAAATTACAAATTTAAGATTTTATGTTCCTGTCTGAATGAATTCTACATATAATTTTTGTTTTTTTTGTATTTCAAGTTGCCTTTAAAGTGTAGTACCGATTTGTAATGAAAAATGATTGTGATAAAAGGGGTATTTCTTGGATATTTTCAAAGATTTGAGATCTTTACCTCTAATTATAGTTGTAGAGATTTATAGCTTCCTACATATTCCTATTTCACTAGATTAATAATTCCATTTGGCTCGACAAGAATAAAACTAATAATTTCAGCAAATTTATTGCGCAAAAAGTCATCACTAAAAGTGAAATATGTATGCGTTAAAGTGAGGAAAAAGCTACTTGTCCGAACAAGCCATAAAATCAACCGCCAAGTGACTGACCGCCCCCGCCCAATAAAAGTTTGGCGTCAATATGCAGCGACATCAATTAGTTCGCCATCATGTTTCTGTCACCGCAGTCACCCCTCTAATTTGGGGATGAAATGAAAATTAAACTGAAATTATCCGCTACGCGAGTTTATTATCACGCCAAATCCTCATCCCATTACCACCGCCCCGCGCTCTCCCCCGGGCAGGGCCGGGCTAAAACCAAAGCATCCCACTGTGTCCTTACCTTAAGGCGAAGGTCGTCTTGTTAAATCATGGACGTCACGTTTTTTCACGTATATCATCAGTAATACGCCGCGGAAATATTCCGCTCGAGATTGATGTAACCCCATCAAGGATGCAAATTATCCTGCCCACCCCGCCGCATCGGAGTGGGGTTCCCAAAGGACGGCTCTGCCCTATTTGTTGGCACGGCCACCCTCGTAAAATCCGGGATGCGACCCGTGGCCAGGATCGGTTTGGGGAGCCATCCGGTTGCTTGAGCCTCAGAATCACACGTCAATTTGTGATTTAAGAGCAGTTTAATACCTTGCCAGGCGGGCGGGCGTGATGCTGGTGCCGGGCGCGGGGCCTCTTTAATGGGTCATTAATGATGGGAACGTCTAATTGCGAATACATTGCAAGGGTGATTAAAAGCCACTTTAAGAAGAAGTTGCTTCATTGCTGAGGTTAGCACCGGAATTTTACGACTTTTATGGGGTTAAAGGTGTGTCGGGGTTCCGGGAAGCGAACGAACATTAATTAGGAGGAATTAGGGGCCCCCGGTTATGGGTAATTACTCAGCGCCGGGATATTCCCTTGATGCCTTGACACCAATTGAAAGTTTCTGGAGGCCCAAACCAATATAATTGCCGAATTGTTTTACAGTTTGGGCAAGTCCTTCACGAACACTCTTGGCGGCGGCGGCAATTCATATAATTCAAATTTCTCAAGACGATGAGAGAGGTAATTTTGGGCTTGGAAAAATTAATCTTTTCAAGGCTTCAAATTGCACCAAATTACTTGGAGGCGGATGCTCCCGCACAGCTCTGGAGCATGGGTCCCTAAATTAAAGGGGAGGAACTTTATTATCTCATTTTCCGCCTCGACGGAGACAGTCCTCGCTTCATTTTTGGGGGGAGTTTTTTGAACAAGGAAGTCGTTACACTATGGCAAAGACATGCGGAAACTCCAAAAGTCGATGGAATGGGATCATCCGAATCTATTTAAAGTAATTCCGGGAGATATAGAGCAAAGTATTTCATTCTGCAAATTTATTTCCTGGCGATTGAAAAGAACAGTGCAAACTTTGTCGTAGGACTTTGCAGAATTAACAAAATTTAAACAAATTAAAAGAATATAGAAATATTGAAGAGAAAAAGTTTTAATGTGGCTCAAATACACATTACATTCCAAAGATAGGTTAACTTATTTTAAAAAACATGCTGCATTAAGAAGCTTTTACAGATTTACATGTAATGATGTAATTTAATAATCCCCGATCGATTAAAGCACAAATTCAAAGAGGTGTATCGCCGCCTAAATTACATTAAATTATGTATATTATATTTTACCATGACGCTCTATTGTTCTAGCTTATGCATTTCCTTCAATAAATTTTATAAATTCGCTTTAAATACATAATTTATTACATTATATTTATAATTTTACAAATAATAACGAATATGCTCTGATGATAATAATCGTGTATTTAATTTTTGATATTAAACAGTTGTTAAAAAAAATAGAACTCGAACTTATTATTGCGTCTGCAGTCTGTCTATCTCCAACGTATTTCTCAGGGACAGTTAAAACTCAAAAAGTTGTTTTAATTTAAACATTCGTCAATAAGTACCTATCGGAAAAAATAGAATGTTATTTTAAGTAAGTAGGAAACAATACCAAATTGTTTAAACAATTAAGTAATTATAATTACACCATTAGGTATGTAATTATAATTACACCATTAGGTATGTAATTATAATTACACCATTAGGTATGTATTTAGAAATGATTCTATTCTTTTTTAAGTTAAAGGAAAATACCTAAATACATTTACTGCAGAATGCCCCAACTATTATAGGATAGCTGTAGATGTGATAATTATTCCTGAACAGTTTGTTATCCAAAGTCAAATACATCCAGAAACTTTTTGGAAAAGTTTATGCACGCAACAGAACTTTGAAAGCTAAATAGAAATCCATACATATAGAACTTTCTTCCTTTCAAGTTCTATAAAAGTTTATTTTCTGGTCCAGCAAACTTTTGAATGTCTATGATATGTATTTTGACTTTTCTAATACATATTTTACGCATTTTTACACCAATGAGAAATTTACTTGCCGTGTAGATACGTTGTGTAATACGAAGTTTACGTCAAGTTTACTCATAATTTCCCATCTTATATTTTGAGTGTTCTGTAATTGAACATCCTATACATGTAAATATGAAAGGGTGGTTAAATTACTTGGTAAAGTTCGTTCATTTTTTTCTAAATTTTCATATATTTTTGTAAGGTAGTAAATTACAGTATGAATTTCTATTATGTTATTAGTATGTATGTATATACGTATGTAGTCAAACCTTGACTATTTTGATACAAATATTTTGTTCAAAGAAAATAAATATCTCTATCATTAAAATTAATTTTCGTATGTGTTTAGGATAAAAATAGGAGATCACTTTTAACTTAACTTTAGTGGTGTTTCTTGTTTGATTACTAAAAGTATGAAGCACTATCAATAATTTGTAAAAAGTGCAAATTGGAACAAAATATTTTCATAAAAGTTTTAAAATATTGTAATAAGAGAACATGGTTGAAGATTTAGAAAATCTCTCTCTAGCAGTGAAAAATTAATCTACTCATCTGAACAAATTACAAACCGTCCGAAACAAAATTTTAAGCTCACATATATATTTAATTCATGATAGAATTAACGCCCTAGCTACTAACTAGTAAGTTTTTCGAAAACTGTGGATTATCAGATAACCCGCTAATTAAACAACTTGATGATAGCTAGATGTAAGATGGAGTATAAGTAGAATTAAGTTAGAAATTATTTTTTCCCAAAATATTAACTTAATTTCCCCTAAGTTACGTTATATTAATTATAAATGAATGAAGTTAATACCTTCTAACACTACAATTAATTTTTATATTGTATGTATGAATGTTTTTGAACTCGAAATAAAACGAATGAAATTGATCTTCTTTATGCACTGAACATGATCACATGCCACTAAATATAATTTTCAACAGATAATTGTAATTGTTATCCCAGCCCCCTGGAATAGGAAATAGTGTAAAATATTGCCTAAATCTGAACATTGCTGATACAGAATATGTAAATCGAAAAAATTCTTTTATGTTTTGTCTATTGAGAATTTTGGGACGCGGCACTTACGTAATCGGAGATGTGAACCCTTATTTTCGGAAACAATCCTTGGTAGAAAAAGGTACAAACCCCCAAAAAAGTTTCCCTGACAACTAATGAAAATGGGGAAAGTTGAAAAATATTTCTAACAGATGGCGCTAAACCTGTTCATTTTGTACTAAATCGTTTCGCCGACCTCTGCGTTCACCGTCAACCCCTCTTTCGTCAAGTTTCACCCCACGACTACCCCGCGGAACTTTCATTCACTCCAGCTCCAACACAGCGACACCGCGCCACCCTCGCGTTCATTTCCGTCTACCAACTTCCTCCACTGGCCCCACCGGGGCGCTCCCGCACTTAACCGTGCATGCCTCCGTGCGGACCTCCGCCGAACCCCCGCCGGCCCGCGCCTAAGGATGCTATTGCAAGACACCGCCTGAAGTGAGGTGCGGGTGCTTTTTGCTTTCATTCATTATTTGGACATTACCCAGAGGCCGAAGACAGTGCCCCGGCCGGCCGGAGTGGGGTCCCGGCCGGTCGGGGGGCACCTGCCGATAGCGCTCCGGCGCTCCGAGCCACCCCTAGGAAATTGGCTCCCACCGCACAGTCGGTATGTTGATTCAGGCTCGTGTGGTTCTCCGGGAACTCGCAAAAGGTAAAACTTTTGTTTATTGCTTTTTCGAAAGCATTTTATTTTGCTTCAGGAGCGTATTTTTATTCCAGAATTGGTTTTTATTATTCTACAAGTTCAAAAATTCACAACTGTTCCAGGTAAAATTTCCTGCATAATAGATTTTTATATTGCCGTATACATTCTAATAGAAATTTTGACAAAAAAAAAATCTTACTACTCAATAAGAAAAGATAGCATCTTAAATTATTTTTTAATTCGTTATTTTGTAATATATTGCCCTTTAAAAACAAAATTATGTAATATGTTTTGCCCAAAGTCTTAAACTCAAAACATGGGGTAATTCTCAAAATCGCTTCTTTTTCCATTGCAGGAGTAATGTAACATAAAATTATCTGCTTAAAATGTTGTCCCAGCGCTATTCTAAAAATTATGAATTCGGAAAGTTCTTTCGTTGCGTTAATTTAATAGTTATAGATTAATATCTTAATCGACCAAGACATTGCTTTTAAGGTATAAAGTTATTGGGGTGGAGTGGGGTGCTGCTGAGAATTATTTATAATAATTTAAACTTATATTCAAATATTATTTTAAATGACTTATTGACAAATAAATTGTTCAATACCTTGTATCATTGCATCAAAATTCATATATTGTTTATTTCTTATATTTACTTAATCTAATATTTAAAATATTATACATTATTTTAATAATTGCTTTTTCTCAATTGAATTCCTTTAGGTATCGCCAACTCTTAAGAGCAGATATTCGGGACTTCGACACTTCATATATCGCTTATATTTTATAGTATTGCTTTTGATAAATGATTACAAATTGTAGTTTAAATATCTTCATACATAAAACGCAGAATTTGCTTTATTTTATTAGTACCTGAAAACATTAAGGAATTTCCGCTTTCTAGAGTAGGTACTGAAAGTGATGTCTTTAAGAAATATAAAACCGGTAGCAAAGCTCCTTGTTCCTGGTGTACTCGAAATATGTATTATCAAGATGAATTTACTTCAACTTCTGGATTTCGGAAATATTTTCGATAAGAAGCTAATAAAGTAGTTGAACGTGCTCGTTCTGAAAAATCCAAAGATTTAAGGGTGCAAAAATGTGATCAACTGGGAATAAAGAAAGCAATCTCAATCAGAATTCCGCGCATTAAGAGAACCCCGTTTGAAAGTGTGCTCACCCAGCCACCAGTCACATTACGAGCCCTTAATCTTTCCGATAGATTTGCGGAAGGAATAATTCATTCTGAAAAAGGGAGCATTTCATGTGCAATTTAGCCGGGCAGCTTTGCGATAAACCCAAACATTTCAAGCCGCAGAGCAGACACCACCGGGGAATTCCGGGAATTTGCGTTTCGTCTCATCCTGTTTACTCCCCGGGGTTGATGTTTTCCAGTTTCGCCAGTTCTCCGAAAACTCTGAAGGAGCTTCCGCTGCCATTCTAAATCCCGCCCGAAGTGCCCGGGCACCGGGCCCCAACACCGGGAGCCCCAGCACAACAGTCCTCTCAGGATCCGGGTTGTCCTTCTTTGGGTGATCTGGTGCATGCACATAAGATATGCAAATTTGTGCTTCCTTTTTCTTGGATCTTTTCTGAATAATTTCATTTTGGCAAATACATTTTTTTCCTGGATTAGTGATAGCGCGCCAGGAGCGCAGAGGAGCACCGACGCTGCCGGCGGGATTGCTCCTCCAGATAAGGCGAAAGCAGGAGCAGCTCCCGGGTGCGGTGCAGTGCGGTGCAGTGCGATGCGGGGCACCTCGGCAGTAGTCGACGGTGCAACGAAGGCAAATTGCGTTAACGTGTTTGCTTTCTTGTTTCATCCACCGCCGCGTTGTTGCCGGGACCACTGGTGTTATTATGATTTGAAATTTTATTTCCCATTGCTGCGGACTGAACAGGAATATCTCCGGAAACCCGGCGGGAGCGCCCTCAATGGCTTTTGAGGTAGGGCTACTTAAGTGACTTCGCCGGGCTCTGTGTTTGCTTGTTTCTCCAACAAGAGCAAGTCGAAATCAAGGAATTTTTTTGCATATTACCTTCACTTTGAAGTTTTTTTTAAACTCAATCTGTAGTTTGCATTTTTGAGCTCTGTGGGGAATTCTCAGGTATACAAGATAAAGGCCATTTGAAAAAGATAATTTAAAAAGATTTTAAGATAAAAAAGATGGTTTTATATACGATGTACTTATTTTATCTTAATGTCGTCAAATTCTAAGCGAAAATTCACATCTTCTGCGATAAAAGAAGATTTTTTGTCTAAATTAATAAGCTTATGATCGACTAAACTCTATAGTGATTTACGACTGAAAAAAAAACTGACCGCGGCTTCTGGCTCTCCCATGCCGACGACAGTTTCGGGTTGTACCAATATTGGATACCAAAAGGATTAAAGAACAAAACTAACGAATTATTATTTAACTTCTTAGACAACCTTTTCTGTTATTATTATTAAAATTATTATTATTAAAATAATAATAATAAAGAACAAAGCTAGTCCGCAAAGTCCCCCCAAAACTAATGAAATACACAGAGTGCTTTTTTACCAGATAATACATTAGGAAGTTTACATGTAGTTTATATGTATATTAAAAACTTAAGAGTAACTTTAATTTTTTATAATCATTAACAATAGATAGACAGAGCGAGTACTGATTTCTGTTTTTATTTTCAATAAGAAATTTAATAAGTATCATGAATCGCTTTAAATTAATATTATATTTAGAAATATTTAGGTTATGTTCTTAAAATGAAGGGAAAACACCGCAAAGTCGATATTCTCACAAAGAAAGCAACAAATTTAACTGTTGCCCTCCTCCTAGCCATTTATCCTAGCGACGAATCCTCAGCTGCGAGGTTCCAAGGCCTCGGTTTTATCGGGAGCAGTTCCGACGACGCAAACATGGAATTCGCATAAAATATCCAATTATTGTCGTCGGAATGCAGATAAAGCAGTGAGGAGCCTGCACCCATTCCAGGGCCCCGGGAGCAATGCACGTCTTTTTGGGGGTTGCCGAAGGCGCTCAGGGGCGACCTGGATCGCAAGCTGGCTAAAAGCCCAAGGTCGGGCAGGCTTAACTATTCTGGTTGCCTGCTAGACGGCGAAGGGTCCCGAGAAGGGTAATTGAAATTTTTAGTAACCGTGGAGCTCGCTTGTTCCATCTTCCACCAGACGACCTCCTTGGGATGTGAAGTAAGGTTCCACGCCGCCTCCAGGGAATGCGCCCCTTCTCGACTTGTGCGCGTCCACGGACTTTGCCCGGAGCCCCGGCGGGACTCCTTCGAAGGATTCTGTCCGTGAAATTATAAGTTGCACCGTGTACCGAGCAGAGCACTTAAGACGTTCGGCATATGCTGCATCGGGAGCGGTGGGAGATCCTGTTTTGTCGATTTGCAACTAAGCGGCAACTACATTTACTGAGCTCTCTGATTTTAAGTAACATACATATAGCTGAATAGCCTAACTTGACGATGTTAAGACTGGCGACCTGAAGTCCCGGACATTTTATTTTATTTTTATTTTATCGTTATATGAACCTTCATAAATAATTTCCCGAAAGAAATTTACAATAGGTATATACTCTTAAAAAATGGAAAAAATGTATGGGTTTATAAACAAAATTTCACTGACCAAACATGGCGTATACTGAATCTTTAAACGCGATTTTATCGAAACCACATTTTTCGAACTTGCTTATACTCTCCGGCATTACCGCCGGACATTTTTGAATATTAGTTTTCAGACCTTTCTTAACACTTAAAGTAAATGTTCAAATTTTTCTATTTGAAAACTCATCTACAAAACCGTTTGTGAACTCTATCAAAATCGCTGGCCCGGTTAATTTCATCTAATTGTTGATAAATTATTTTTGAAACCTTTGGAAATCTAGACAACATACTTTCCAAATGCTCAATATTTTTTACCCTATATATGTACCTTTAACAATAAATTTTAAATCACAAGAAAAGTAATTCTGAAGAGACGAGTCCGAACGAAACTCTGCTCTCGAAAGGTAAACAGTTTAAACAAACTCCATAGAATCAATACACATACTATTTTTATTTATTTTGAGGCTTCGTAAACCTATATTATAGATTTTTACATTCTAAGCAAAATAAATTACAGAAATTGCTACAAAAAGCATCAGGACTTAGAGAATAATGTGTTTATTTCTGAGGAATGGCAATAAATGTCATGCCACGACTGACTGTTGATTCGCCATCACTACTCACACAATATTTAAAAGAATCTGTAGCGAAAAAAAACAAGAATTCTAACAATGCAATATTCCTCAGGACAATGCTGCGGTCTTCTCCTCTGCTCGGAGCCACCTCCGCGCTCACCCCGGCCGGCTCTTTGTAATACGTACTGTAAGGGTTTTCCGTAAATCAAAATTGAATGCAACTTTGTGGCAGTACGGGCTACTTCCTTTCATAACTTTTAAATGAAAACAGACATTTCCCTGAGTGGCTTTTCCCTTTGTGAGAGAGACACTAAAATATACTTTTGCAGCGTCCTTTCATTGAGACAGGGAAAGTAAAAATAAGTAAAAAGACTACAGCTGGGAAAAAAGCGGAAGGGTCCTCTGCTTTGCTTTTGACAACTCAACCCTAAAAATTTGCCCACTTCACACCACGAGGGACACTTCGGCTGAAAGAATCCTCTTAGAGAATGCTTTCCTTCAATTAACTTTTGTGCCAAGATTTACATAGGACGATGGGTGGGCGCGGTATAAAGGCGGGCCTGGACCCGGTGCTCCTCCGGTGCAATTAATAGCGAAAGGAGGAAGAGCTTTTGCTTTTCGGATGTTTGATACCGTGGGAGGACCGTTGCCCGGCCGGCAGCCCGCAGCTCGGCATGCAAAATGGGGCTCGCCCGGCAGACGAGTCCCGAGTGCTCCCGAGGACACGGTCCCTGCACATGCACCGCAGGCGACTACTATAAAGGGAAGATATATAGGTCTAATGGACAATTTAATTAAAGCCATAAGTCATGCGACGAATTGTTTCTTTTTTGCGTCGAATATTGCATTCATGTGTAGGATGCCATTTTCGCGGTAATAATAGGACCTACTGCTGGGGGATGCTGGTGATAAATTAAAAACTGCATCCGAATCCGTTCTGCTCAAATTACATAGATGAAAAGTTGAAGACAAATGGCGACCGCAGTGGACGGCTGAAGCCACTTTCTAACCACTAACAAATGCTGGTCCAGTGGATTTGCTTTCTGGACCATCTGCCCTGAATTCCGGATATGATGACCGGATAAGGAGCAAAAAGGGACAAATAAAACAATGTAAAGGATAGTGTACTTTTAAAAATGTACAAATATACGTTACTAACATTTATTAGATATAATAAATGACCTCATTCTTTTCAGAACAATTAAGACTTAACAAACTTAGTATTTTTTATTTTTTGATGAATTACAAATGAAACACCTATCAAGAGTTACCCTATCCATAACTTTGTTAAATTCTAAAATTTATTTTAAACTGATGATTGAAACACAAATAATTTGGGAAAAAAGAATTTTCCACGGAAATTTAGAGGATATTTTTGAATGATTGAAGGAAAAATGAATTCATTATTATAATTAAAAATAGGTAGTACTTAAGTTATATTGCTTTTAATTGAACTAATTAAAGTAATCTTGTATAAAAGACTATTTTTCGTATTTTCTGTGAAATATTTGGTCTCTTCTGTGGTCAGATAAAATTGAAAATCTCCTTTTTTTTCAGTCAATTTGGGTGAACGATTTCTATTTCTATTTTTCTAGTAACCAACATGTCCATTTACAAATTAATGAGAAACATAAAAAAAGCGGCGCTGATTTTAACTTATTATATATACATCGACTGTTTTGTGTTTGCCCCATATATATTAGCAAGCATGAAAAATATTTAGCAGTCTTAAGAAGATTGCAATCTGTAATACTTTAAACAAATAATTTCTTTAAGTTGTAAAAAAAAAAAGCTTGTTTTTAAAAAAATGCCAGTCTTTGGGACCCTGGGGCTGTGGTAAAGTAAAACGCCTTTGCCCTTCGCCTCCATTGCAATTTTTTCCCCTGGAAAAGGCCACCTGGTAAAGTGTTCCTGACTCGCAGGATAATTTATGCTCCCTCTTATTCCGGGTCCTTACACCGGAGAGAGCAGCAAATAAATCCAACGCTCCAAGTCAGACTGGCGTTGAGGTCCCGGCCTCGGATCACCGTGCCGCGCGTCTCCCAGTGACAACGGACGCGTCGGGGCGACCATCAGTCTTCTTTAATGCTTAATTTATCCAACTGCCTAATGTCCTGTGTCCTCGGCGAGTTAACAGGAATCGTCCTTGTTATCTCCCTGCATAATAAATAACTGAGTAGTTGTCGTGTTGATGCACCGCCATCACGCCGCCTGGACGCTCCAGGACCCATTAGACGCGCTTCGCAAATGGAGGAAACAGATAAAACTTTCCTTTTTCGTCCGCCCGCTCCGAGACACCCCCGGCCCACCCTCGCCTTTGTTTCGTCCTATCGCAGGGGGCATCTTGTGGACGGGGTCAAGTTTTAAAACTATAAAACTTGCCGGTGCACTGCTCTCCGGGAGATTTTCAATTGTCTGCTGATGCTGCACTTTTTTCCAGGATCACCTCCTGGAGGTGCTCTGCCCTCGTTTCGATTTTTTCTCAGATGCACTTTGAACGCCGGTGGGTGTGTGTGTGTGTGTGAGGGTCTTGGGGACGTGGGCGCACCCGTCCCTTTGTTTTGTTAAGAAATCCCAGGAAATAATATTTCTCCAGGAGCAGCAGCAGCGGAAAGGATTTGTCTGAACTTCTTCTGCTGCTCGTTGTTTTCTTAGGTCTCGCGATGCACCTTGCTTTTGTTTTCGCTCCTTTCAGGGCGATTTTATTGGAGTCTCGTGCTTTATAATGTGTGCGGTTTGGAGGAGCCGGAAGAAATATTGTTTGCTTTTTATGGGGGTATTGTTGGGGATCGGGCCTTAAGTGAATCCTCGGCACTGGGGATCATTTTCGCTTGAATTTTCTCACTTTCGCAGAATAGATCCTGTGGACGGAACTAGCTTCTGATTTAATCTTTCGTTTTACACCGTTTTCCATTTGAGAAGTTTCGTTTTTACTATCGGACACTTTAAACTGAGGTGATGATATAATTGTGTAATACCGCTGAAAAGAGTCAGGTGTCTTTCGAAAAGGCGATCTAATAAAAGGGATTTAAAGAGCACTTACTATTTTCAAAAGTTTTATTTGCAACGAATTTATTCCGTCATTTTAGCGTACTATTTCTCGTTTATTTTCTAGGTTCGAATAATTCACTCATTTGTTTAAGTTTACATTGAGAGTGCAATAAAATACACACCTCATTAAGTTTCGGTATATAGAGTTTCACTATACATACAATGTACATGTATAAAGGTTGTTATCAAGTATATGTAGGTACACATAGAAATGTTTTCTTTAAAAATATTTGAACTAATAATAGGATCTATTTTTATTTTTTCATTGCCACCTGAAATAGCTCATTGAAAAAATGTTTGAGACGAAAAGTATACATTTAATATTTAAAAATAAAAGTAAAATCCCTTTGTTTTATATTCAGAAATAAAATAGGTAACTGTTGACGAACAATTAGAAGCGTTAAATCTGTACGGTCATAGAATTCTTGAATAAAAGCAAACTTTTTCGATTGCTGATTGAAACCAAAGAGGAAGATTAACAGGCTTGTTAGAATCAAAAGGTATTCGCGGCTGCTACGTCACCCCTTTTTCTTTTAAAGATGACCCGAGATTATTGCTGCTTTGCCGCATCTTTAAAAAAGGCGATGAATGAAGGGCGCACGACTGAACCTTAAAGCCTGTGGAAAGCTCCTAAAAGGTCCAACTATTCACCGAATAGCCCGCAGCAGCTACTAAATTTCCACGGATATCTGCCAAAAGGGATCAAAGGCACTTTTGCCTCTTTAAAATGCGCTCCCAGCTCTTCACGCCATCCTCTGAAAATTCCTGTCGCAAATACCTCTCCCGAACGAGGACATGATGCTTGTTGATGTTTTTTCGAGACCAGGCGATTGCAGGCTCCTTTGTGGAAAATTCAAATTTCGTTTGCTTGATCGTACGGAAAACTGCAATAAGCCCACTTTCAAAAAACACGTCCGGCAACAGAAAATCATCCAGCTCCGTCACAAAAGAGTCCTGGATGAACCCAATTCCTCGTCGTCGTCCAGGTCCTGCTCACCCGGTGCGACAGTGCTTGTCTTCCCGATGACAAGTGGTCGGGCTCGGCTCGGGGCCCCCAAGGCCCACACATGAAGTCGTTGCCCATCATCATTAAAAATAGGTAGCCCGAAAACACAGTCCCTTGCAATTATCCGGGCGCATCCCAGCGTGCCAGGGCAGCTCCACACTTCGGAAAAAGTCGTGTTCGCTTAACGTGGGACAAGCACCAGGTTTTTCCGGGCGGCCGACACGGGGATTACACGGCCATCGGGGGCCACTGGGAAGGGGCTCCTCTGCAGTCCGGGCGGAGCCGCTCAAAAGGGGGCTGCTCGGAATTTATCGTCTGTTAAATACTGTTTTACATCGCTGCAGCATCCACCTGCAGGTGAGCTGGACCACTTCACCTCTGCACCTGCTCCTGTCCGTCAAATTGGCAGGGCGGCTAAGTTATTTTAAGGGGGTGGCCGGGCGCAGGACCCAACTATCTGCAGGCTGGGAGTGGACTGGGCGCTGCCCGCGTCCAGAGCCAACTTCGACCGGAGGAGCCCCAGCTGCAATTAGGACGGAGACTTCTACGAAATCATTCCAAATTGGGATGTTGTGGATGAAAAATGAAACGATTCAGTTCGGGCCGCCCCCAGATGAAGTTAATGCAGTTGTGGATTCAGAGCTCCTCCTGGTCCTGCTCCTTCGGACTGCTCCCGCGGGCTCCGGCCAATTCCCGAGCTGATGAAACTTTTGACGGAAGTCTGCCGCTGAACTGTTTATTTATTTTGAGATGTTTAGCCGTGAACGGAGCAATTTGCATCGCGGCCCTTTCCCGGCCGACTCCCGGCTCCCCCTCGGGACCCCAGCGGCCATGACGGCGTGACTTGATGAATTGCTTCAAAATTTATCCTGGTGCGAAGCTCATTTAGCGAAGTCGATCTGCCTCGACGGAGTGTTTGTTGCAGTTTTGGTGGCCGGCTTAAGAGCAAAGATTTGCTTAGCGTCTGCAACTGCCAGATAAAGTTTTCTGGTGTTTCATAAAGCACTCAACTGATGAATGGAGTCAGTTTATCGGCCAGTTTTGTATTTTCATTTTTTTACCAAATATCCTGGCAAAAATTTTTAATATAATTTGCCATGCTAAAGATATAAATTGAGCTAATTCTGGTGAAAGAAGCGACATTACACTTATAGAGAATATTTAAATTTAACGGAATTATTTTGTAGAAATGATCATACAATTTTAACATTTTGGTCCCCAAACATATAAGCTCTTAGTATTTAAGAAAAATATGAATTAAACTATAGGTTGACTATTTAATGAAATAAATATGTACTCAGAAGAGTTATTCTCGTAAGGAGAGAAACCTATCGAATTTGTACATACCTGCACGAGAATACAAAATAAATAAAAGTGTTCTTAACTTGAAGAAAAGTTGCTTAAAATGCAAATTAAAAACACTTCAGACTTCAGAGTGTAAAAAAGTATAAGAAAAAGAAGCAAGATAGAGAGTTAAATTGAATTTGAATCTTGGGTTGTTTCAATTCAGATTCACGCCCATCCTTTTACTTAATTTAAATCAAAATTACATATTTATAAGCATAATCGGATTTAAAGCATTCATTGCACTACTTTTAAAAAACTCGTAAAATTATTATCAAATCGGACGATGAGCAAATATTGTAATACGAAACTTCGAAATTTATGAATATTTTCGTTTGGAATAAAACCGAGTGTGCAAAATCAACAGAAAACTCCTCATCTGTCTAAGTTCAACATTTGCTGAGCACGATTGATTGCTTTTCTGATTTCCATCAGCATGAATTTATGCAGATGATTGCGGCCATAATCAGGAAAGGATTACCCCGGCCGCTGCGCTAACTAGAACTGAAATTCTTTAAAACTTTTCTGCTTTTCACTCGCAGCCCATTCGCTCAGTACCTAAATAATCAAACTCCGAAATAGGCAGCAATTCCGCTAAAAAATTTCACCGGAACTCTCCAGAAGTGGATCGGTGGAGAGCGCTGGAAAAATCCTAAGAAAAATCCACAAGCTGGAGGAAGGTTCGCCTCGTGGGGCGCGATCCGGAAGGACGCTCTGGGGCGGGGCCCAAGAAACTTTGTTTCGTATTTTGTTTCAGAAAAATCCCCGTTGTTTTTGCCGGCCCCATCTTGTCGTCCTACATCCTTCGAGTTCGAGCTCTAGGACCACTTTCAATTCCGGGAATAATAAGACAATTGGAGCAGAGCAGCTCCTCTTCCTTGAGGAATGTGCAGCGTGTAGTGCACGGCCAGGACGCTCTCAAGGAGGATAAAAGGTCAGTTAAGAAATTACTTGTCAACATTAACACAGTTGGGAATGTTTTTATTGGATTTTCGCTGCGGGAACTTGTTTAAATTGAATTTACTTCGGACCACAATTGAAATTTTGTTTGAGCGGACGAGAGAAGACGGGCGGAGGAGCCCCCGAGCGCTGAAGGGCCCCCGACTCCAGACGCAGAAGAAAAATTACAGCGCTGTGCTGCAGCTGAGAGCCGTTTTTGAGATTCCTTCAGATGGGATTTAGCGCGAAGCAGACGGATGATAGAATCGTTAAATATTTGAGTGAAAGCTTTAGCACCTCTGGGAAGTTTTCTCTAATTAAATTAACCAAATAAACCCCGAGCTTCTGTGGATTTGGATTTGACTGCTGCTCGTGAGATAACTGAGGACTTTCACGGTGTCATCATAAAAGGAGGTATTTACTTTGCCTTCAACGGTAGTTACTCACCTTGAAAGTGTTCTTTAGATGAAAAGTAATTAGAAAACTTAGTACAACTTTATCACATTAATTGCTTCGTGGCAGCCCAATCAAGATAGTCTACAATTATTACTTTGAAGATTTTCAAAATGTCTTAATGTTTAAATTTCAAAATTAACCCTTTTTGAAGGAAAATTGTGGAAAACCATTAGGCTAGTTATTTATTTTTAATATATATGTATATGTATAATAATGTATCCATCCACAGGAAATTTCAGACATTTTCCACTTTTTAGAATATGACAAGGCAATGTGGATAGAGACATAGATAAACCCTGAATTTTCAGATTTTCAAGAAAACGTACTAAAATCCAATATTGTAATATTGTTTTACGTTATCAGTTTTAGGTTTTGTAACACGAACAGATTACTTTGATTACCTGTGTGGGGATTACTTAATAATTTGTTAATTCTTATATGAATTTTTGGTTACATAAATAAATAAATAAATAAATTTTGTATCAAGATAATTGAATAGGAGTCTGCAATGCAATAGATAAATAAGTATTCCCCATTTTTAAATGCAATTAAAATATATTCTACGATGTTAAACTGAGTGATTATACTCAAAATCATCGATATACTATAAGATCAATCTTCCGAAAATCAGGGAAGCAATTAATCTCATTGAGCAAATGTTGACCTCAGGTGAGGAGTTCTCGGATGACTTTGTACGGCAAATAATCCGGACGCCGACCGGGAAATCTAAAGAAGCCCTCCACCTGAACGGCCATGAATAATCGAAAATAAATGCCTTTCCCCCCGAAGGTGGCACGGAGGTGCGGCAGGCCTCACCAGTCACCGGGAAGGTTCGGCGCCCCAAATGGTGTCACCTTTAATTCCCGTCCTCATCGCGCGCCGGTGATAACACTCGGAAACCAATCAAAATTGCAGAGAATTCATCTTGCAAATCGCATTTCCCCCGCGACCCAAGTGGGTACGTCTCGCAATTTATGCAGGAGCCTCTGCCCCTGAGTAGCGCTAGCGCCTACATTCAAGGGTCGGGAACTACCAGGAGTGCTCCGGAAGACGGGTGCGCTGCGAGCGAGAAATAAATGAAAAGCCCGTCAGAAAATTTATGGATTGTGTTGGTTTTCTGCTGATGATGATACCATTAAATGGGGAATTTATTTGAGGTGGATCGGGGCTGGCCCCGTTGCACCTGTCGGGCCCGCGCGTGCAGCGTCCCGCCTGCTCCCGTCGTAGGTGATGCTCCCTTAATTTATGAGGCGAGGCGGCTGTCGAGCCCCGCGATCCCGGCCAGGTCCCGGCTTGGCACTCCTGCCAAGGGATTTGAGGTAGAGTGAGTCCTGCTCCGGGATGCATGAAATCTGATTTGTTAATTACTTGTCAGGGAATAGGACTGATGCTCCGCTTTGTGCGGCACGGCCGCGGCGCTTGCTGTGTGCACAAAACTTGCGAAAACCTTTTAAGGCGCACAAAACTAGTAACTTGCAACTTGCTTGCCGAATTTGTGCATCTTAAGTTCGAGGCCCCTCGGCGGGTGCTCCTTGGGAGTTCGAGTTCGAGATCTTCCCGGAGCGTTGCTGTTGCGCTCGGCGGAGCGTGAAAGGTGACAAGCCATTTGCCCTTGTGCAGGAATTCAATTTGAACTGTTTTTGCACCTAAGTCATGTTCGGGGTAAGAAAGTTTTGGATTGCGCTCGTCCCCGGGGAACCTAAGGCTGTTTGTGTTTTCAATAGTTTTGAAAGGGCTTTCGCGAGCGGGGCGCCAATTACTAGCGGGTCACAAGAGTTGGAAGAGTTTTGGCTGAACATGGTCTAACGAGTGGGGCGCTATGGGAAGTCTATTTATTTTCAGTTTAAAACATTGTAAGACTTCTGAATAGCGCAAATTTTCTAACCAGTCAAAGGTGAATTATTAGAAGCAATTGCGAGTATTACATGGTTCCAAGTCAACGCGATACGAGGTATTGAAGATATGTTTTTAAAAAGAACAATTGAAAACAAGCGTCAATGTGGCTGTCCCCGGGTTGTAAATGATCATAATCGGCGCATATTTCTTCAAAAAGTTTAGGATAATACTATGGCACCAAAAACTTCTGCATAGCTCTCAGAAAATGTCATATCGACTAGTATACTATTAGGAATGTCTTCGATCGGCTGGAAACCCGAACGTAGAGCTAGAAGAAAATATTTCATTAGTGAGAAGATGAACCGAAAAAAGCGTCTTGAATTTACAAAAAGATACGAAAATAAGCACAGAGAATTTTGGCAGCGTATTATATTCATAGATGAGAGTAAATATAATATATTTAACTCAAACGGAAAAAAGCGAACACAGAGTTGGAAAAACAAAATTTATGCTCAACTTTGAAACATGGAGGAGGCTCTGTTCTAGTTTGGGGGTGTATGAGCGCTACTGGTGTGGGAAATTTGGTTTTTATAAATGGTATAATGGACCACAAATATTATTTTAATATCCTCAAGGATAATTTAGTTCCGAGTCCGAGTGGAGAAAAAATGGCCGATTATATCTTCATGCACAATAACGACCCAAAGTACATATATATTACGGCGAATACTCGAATTTGTTCCTTTATAACACATCTCGTGTACCTACTACATATGTAGTACATCCACACAATCTCCAGATATTAATCCCATTGAGCATCATTTGGATGTTCTAGTCTAGACAAATGGATTCGAAAACGGAATCTTACAAAAATATTATTTCCTAGGTTTAAAATAATTACATGGTGTTCAGAAAGAATGATATAGGGCCTGTCCGAATTCAAGTCTTCGTCTTCGTCTTCATCTCGTTATTAAAGTTTATGATGTCAGCAAACAAGCTGATCTATAGAGTATTCCAATTAAGACGAAGACAAAGCTAACATGTTCGAATTCGTTTGCTTACCTCGATATTTTATATTTTAAATTATTCAAAGTAAACCAAAAATGCACAATTCGACAGTATTCAAGGAATGCTCCTACAACTTTTCTCATTCACGGATTCAATCCAGGCACTGACTCGCTCATCAAGCTAAGCAATCTAAACTGTTATACTACGTAGCTAAGCTCACAGCATAGACATGAATTCGAACAGAGCAGAGCTTAGCTCGGTGTGACGTCACGAACTGTCATAACAAAACGAAGACGAAGACGAAGACGAAGACGAGAACGAAGACGAAGATTTGTATTAGGACAGGGCCATAATTTTACAATTTTGTGAAATATTGATTTCCATTTAAAACTTAACAATTAACATAAATAATTTAATTTGTAAATTCCCAAGATTATCCGTCGGTTACAAAAAAAAAAAAAAAAACAATATAAATAAAAAAACCAACAACAAATTTAGTATATCAATTTACTTTAATCTAGTTCAAATTAAAAATATACAGTGAAATCTTCGCTAGATAATAAAAAATGTGTTATAGGAATCACTAGACTAAACTATCAAATTGAATTTTGCTAATTTTATACCTTCTCGCTGGTTCAACGATCAAATGAACAGTTACAAAAAGCCAATATCTGGACGCAAAATTGCCCAAACAAGCGTTTTCATTGGAATCTAATGAACTGGTGGAGCCGTTCGATCAACTTTGGCCGATAGACCCGTTCAAGTGCTTGAATTTACCTCGGCTCCTGGCCGGGGGCAGCCATCAAAATGACCCGGCGAACGCATCCGTTTTGCCTAATTAATAAGTGGGGGCAGCACTCCTCGTGGTCCCCACTATCGGCGCCCTGCAGGGCTCCCAGACAGGATTAATTAACGCAAGTTCACAAGTCGCAAGCCCCGCAGGGTCCAGGGCGGTCCGGAGCGCCATCAGAATAACTTTCCGTTAAAATCCTGACATAAATCTCTTCGGGAGCCATAAGAGAATTACTACGGCCCTTATCCCTTTACAGCCGACCGACTAACCAGATTACGCCCCCGCACTTTCGGTTAAGTTCGGCTTAATGGCACGGCAGGATCAAGCCATGGAGCCCGAATAGTAATTTCCCAGTAAATAGAATAAATCCTGGCGGACAAGCAGCAGGACTAATGGCCAAGAAAATATACAAATGTTGGCGCAACAATAGGCACAGAGTCCTGTCTGGCGATAATGCGAGTGCGAGCCCCCGCTGGAGACGGGTCCGAGACCGGGATGCACCCGATGGGTCGGATGCGGTGTTGCAGAGCGCATTGTTCCCGGTCATTGTGCTGTGCCCCCTGGCGGCTGGTCGCAAACAACTGCCCTGGGCCAGACGGACAGGACGCCTCGTGCAGATGTCGGGATATACATATTCCAGTCATGCTCCCGATGACCTACAAGGAATGCGGCCGGGCCCGGACCGATACCCAGAGGAGTTCATTAAATACCTGGCAGTCATTTTGGGTCGTAGGTGTGCGGGCGGCCAGACGAGCAATGCCCATGGGAATGTCGGCCGCTCCGAACATTTATCGCCGCAAAAGTAATCGCAGAAGTCATCACGGCCGTTTGGTGGGCGCACATAAAATGCGTTGCGGCAGGTCGTAGAGAGTCTCTTAAACAGCAGCCAGCGCTTAATTGCTCGACGTTAAAGAGCTATCGCCCGTTCCCGAGGGATTCCTGGCTCCTGACCCACCTGAGCCACCCACCGCCACTATATGCATTTATAGTAGGAGTCATGGGTGCTCCGGAAACTTCCTGGTGCCAGACTCGCCGAACGAACGTCCACTACTTAAAGTCAATTGGCCTACAAGGACGGCAAATTTTGGGGAGCAGCAAATTTATTGGAACAACTACGCAAATTGAAGAAAATCTGAAAATCTCGACAATTTTATTCACCTATTTAACTTCTTTTCTTTTCTTCAATATATTTCTTATATTATACCCGTATCTTTCTTCAATCCTCCATATTTATGCTTTCAATTCTGAAAATATTTTAACAAAGAACTGAATAGAAATTTTAAGAAATATATGGAATAAAAAGGCAATTAATAAGAGCAGCATTAAGGGTAGGTAGGAAATTACTTTCGAAAAGTTGTAGATTAACTAAAAAAATTGTTCTTAGGTTTTAAATTATTTCAATTTTCAACTTTACTTTATATGTACTTTTAATTTCCCATCATAATCGCCGAACAAAATTTTAGAGTATGAATGAAAAAGCCTCTCCCTCTAGGGAAGGAGATTCGTTTGACCTTTTGCAGCTCAATTGTTTTCTATTTAAATAGTTTTGCATATTCTGACTTTTTGTTGTGCGTCTGCTGCTATTTAGCTTAATGACTCGCGGTTAAGTTTTAAGTTATGGAGTTTTTAAAGATTTTCAGCGAAAAGTAGGTATATAGGGGAAATAAACTCAAGTTGCCCTTTTAAAAATACATAACTGTTTAACATATTTGAATGTTGTGTTTAATTTTGCTGAATCTTGTGGGATTTGGATAAAATAATATAATTTTTTTTTTTAAATAGCGGCTATATTTACCAACTATTAGAAAACATGTCTTTCTTTCATCACTTAAGCCACCTTCTGCTTCTGCCGCTTTATTCATGGGGTCGTGAGTGCTCCGCCTGCGGGAAACTTTCTCGTGCCTCACCGAGCTCTTCACCTCCTAAAGGTTGAAAGAAACATTTTTTTCGGGAAAGTGTTGGCTTGCAAACGAGCCGTCCTCCTGCGAAGTCACATTTCAGTCTCCTGGCAAACAATCAAATAAAGTCGGTGACAAATATTCGCTGATAGAAAAAACGCCTCCGTGGCAGCAGGAAGATATGGGGCCGCCCGGAAATTATACAGGATATGGGGCCCCATAAGCAGCAGATGGGAGTGCTGCGGGATTCCGGTTCAATAAAATGAAATTTTTACAACTGTTTCCTCGTACAAGTTTTTCGCTCGCAGACCTCAGATCCCGGCTCCGGCTCCGGCGCGAGGACAGGACGTCCCGGCGAATAAGACATTTTATCTCAAAACGACATTCAAAAGCTGCTCGAACCGCTTCAAATTCATGTTTGCAGGGAATAAAACGCTCTTTGTGCGGCTGCAGTGTTCAAGCGGCCAGCGGAGCAGATATGGGGACATCGGGGATTTCCTTTTTTTTTACTATGGTCAAAAAAATTGCTCGTGTTTTGCTAGTTTGCTTTCACACTCGTGAGTTTTTATTCGTTTGCGATCTTAACCAAAACAACTAATCCGATTTGTAATAAAATTGAAAGAAAGTTAAACAATCGACCTAACCCTCTTCAAGCACATACCTCTGAGGTTTAAGTATTTAAACTTTCTTTACAAAGAAGAGTAGTTAGTTGCAGAGAGTATAGTAACTAATTAGTACTAGGTACCTACCTATATTTTTTTTAAGTTATACCTACCTGCGTTGTACTGGAAACCGCAATTAAATGTTAATTAAATATTACAAAAATTCAAAAATATTTATTAGAATAATACACATATTACTTATGTAGGTACTCATTCAACAATTTTAGCTCGAACTTTTAGCTTTATTCAAGTTCATTTACTAAATTTGGAATAGCCATAAAACCCATTTCCGCGCATAGTCCGAGGTCCAAAAGAGCAAACAAATTTTTTATCTGCTGAAAGTGTTTAAAAGATCCTGAAAGTAAAAAGACAAAATATTTTGATCTCAGCCAAATGTTAAATTTTGTTAACATTTCATTTATATCTTCGTCCTCCTTATCTCTGAAGTTTCTCGTCCAACTTTCTTTATAATTAGTAATATTATTGTGAGTAAAAAAATTACAGGGAAAATAAAACAAAATTTGATCAGTGCGAATTCTTCTTTTTATAGATACACTCACTCACACTACTCAACAAAACCGGGCGCTCTCTGAATTTTGGAGTGTTTTTTTTTTCCTCGGAATATTGAATTTATTTCGACTGCTTTTTAATCTCAGATATTTTATTCTTTCATTTTCTAGCAGCGATCAAAAGAGTTTGATGGCCCCGATGGGCAAATTTTGTGAAGTTCTAAAGGACTTTTTGGTTCAAGAAGTTTCTTAAAATTCGAATTTAACGTTTTTTGATTCCTCTCTTTCTATGTCCGCACGCATATGAACTAGCTGAATCTCGAAGTTTCTAGCTTGGAAGCTGAATTTCTTTAGTGTGATGAAAGCTGATTGATCCCGATTTCAACCAAACACCGATAAACGTTTCGTAAATAGCTTTAAAATAATAAATAAATAGTAAAACCGCCAATTTTTCGGCATGCGGTTTACCCGCCGCGCCGCACGGAGATTTGTCTATCTTCCCCTAAAAGCTATGTCCCATTTTACGAAAAAATCTAAGCAAAACCGATTTTGTACTTTTATCAAACTTATTTTATTAAAATGCGGAAGAAAGTAAATCTTTGGATCAAAATAATAAAAAAGTTTCACAAAAACGATATTTTTATTTTTGAATTTAGCAAATCCGAAAAATAAATGTTAAGTGATGAAAGCACGAGAATCTCCCTCCAATTTTTTAAATTACCTCCGACTTTTGATTTTTAAAACTGTTAGTAAAGTCACAAACCCGCACAGCCACTGTAAAGAAACCCCGAATTGGTTAATCAGATGACATTTCTGTTGTCAAAATTAAAGGAGGAGCATCAGCAGCAGATCGCCCTCGAAGTTTATCAGGAAAAGTCCTGTTTTCCGCGCTTCCTGGGTTTTAAAATATATCGGAACCGTGTCGAAGAAAACTTTAGTGCAAAATGGAGGCAGTTCCCAAGCTGCCCATGCTCTGGTTCGCCCTCAAACTGAGTCCCGAAGGAACGTCGTTCGCAAACTTGAAAAAGGTTGGTGCTTCTTTATTTTCATGTTTTTGCCAATTTCTCCCCATTCAGAGATAAAATCCGGTGTAAATTGGTACTGGAGACGAGTTTTCAAGATGCTTTTAAAAGATAAACCATGAATTGTGGGGATTTCGAAACCTGGGAGGCACGGGGTCGCTAGTGTTTTGGTGACATCTAATTCAATTTTACAGAGATGTTGACTCATCGCGGCCAGTTAATTGCATTTATTGTTTCAGTTCTGCGATTGTAGTTCTTTTGTTTACCAATTCCTTAATTTTGGAAATGTTATTTACAAAGTTATTTTCCACGAAGCAAGGTTTCGCACTCGTCTTATTTTGAAAAATTGTTTTGCCGGCGAGATTGGACCTGGAAGTCTCTTATATGATTTGGTCCTTATCACCTAACAATTTGCGGCGTATTTGACCTCTCGATAAAGGTGAAAATTCTTCGGTGCAAGCGGAACTGAAGCACACGTGAAAGACAGAAAAAATCAGTCTCCATGTATATTTAAATTCTAAACCTAGCCAACATGATTAAATTGCATGTCCACTGCACTGCATATTCAGTAAACAACCTCTTCCTTTAGAGCACAGACCACAGATTGATAGCTGAAGGTCTAATTGTAAAACCATAGTGTTTGGAGTGTTTGGAGAATTTTAATCTCAAATTGTAGCTCTTTACTTTTTTCGAGTCAAGACAAAACGGCCACGAAGTAGAGATGAAAGAAAAAAAGGATGTCTATTTTTCTTTTTTAAGGCACAAGTAAAAAGTTAATATTAAATGTTACTGGAATTACAATCGGAGCTATAAAATAAAACTTGTTTGTTTATTTATCGCTTTTGATCCCAAATATACATTTTATAATGTTTTATCAAAAAGGATTTTACAAATTTTCTTTTCATAGTTTTTATAGGTACACGAATACAATTTAACAAAACAAAATCGTGTACATGGTGTAATTTTCTGTTTATAATCTCTTACAGTATATTGCAGAATGCTATCAAGAGAACCCCGATTTGTATTCAAAAGAAGTTCACGCCCTCGAGACGCTTAGGAACCAGGCGATGCGGCCCGAAAAAGACGAGTCCGGGTGCTCCACGCTTAAACGATATTATTGTCAGCTTCATTTTTTAGCAAATCGTTTTCCACACCTCTCGGAGCGCAGTCTTTTCGCCTTCACGTGGAAGGACCTTTATGTGAATAATATCGTCGAAACGACAGACATTCGGTTCGAAATGGCAGCGGTTTTGTTCAACATTGCAGCCCTCCACACGCAGGTGGGAGCCTCCGTTAATCGTACAGACGTCGAAGGGATGAAGGCCGCTTGCACTCACTTTCAGTGCGCCGGCTGGGCCTTCGGTGAACTTAAAGAAAAATTTCAGGGCGTCAACGGCGGCAACGATTTCATGACGCCAGAACTTCTCGTTTTCATGCAGCAGATATCTTTCGCCCAGGCCCAAGAGTGCATCTTGGAGAAGTCATTGATCGATCACAGGAAGCCGGCCATCGTAGCTAAGGTTACAGCCCAAATAATAAATTATTACAGCGCTGCCCTAATTGCTCTATTAACTGGTGGGGATGATGGCCCCATCGCTCAAGTTATAGACAGTCACGTTTTCAACAACGTCTGGAAAAAGTACGTTAAGTTTAAGATTACTTTTTTGACCTGCATTCTGCATCTCTACCAAGGGCAGCAGGCTGAGGAGCAGCAAAAGATGGGGGAGAGAGTTGCACTGTACCAAGCAGCTTGGAACAAACTTGAGGAGGCTAAGAAAGAAAGTAAAGGGATGGAGGATCGTAAAGAGATCATGGAGTCCCTCGTTTTTGCTTCCGATGTTGTAGAGGGTAAGAGGAAGGCCGCGGCTAGCGAAAACGATTTCATATACCACGAGCCTGTACCTGATCTGACCGACATCTCAGCGGTTCAGGGGGCTAATTTGGTAAATGGCATCAGCTTCAGTATTACTGATCCAAAGGTCGCTGGGAATGATATTTTTGCTCGTTTGGTTCCGATGAAAGCCCACGAGGCCAGCTCTTTGTACAGCGAGGAAAAGGCTCAAATTTTGAGGAAGTACGGTCTTAAAATTGAGGAAAAGGACAACGAATTGACCGCTTATATAAGTTCTCTAAATATCGAACACCTCAACGTTAGTGAGGAGCGCGCTAATAAAATTCCTCAGGGTATTGTAGATAGATGCGCTTCCCTTAACGCAAAAACTAATGCTATTCCAGATTTAATTGTCTCAATGTCCAATTTAGCTGAAATCTGTGCGGATGTTGAAATGAATTTAAAAGAAATCAAAGAACTTTTGAATGATGAGGATGCTAACGAGAAGCACTATCAGAAAAAATCGGGCGTGCACCGTACAAATGCGCATTTTACAGAGCTCTCAAGAGAGTTCCAGAAATACCTGGAGGCTCACCAAAAAGCCGGTGAGAGCAACGATACCTTACGACGTGCTATGGAACTGCACGTTAACAATTTGAGGATTCTTTCTCGTCCTTTGCAAGAAATTCAGAACAGCGTCCCGAAATTGAGCGGAGATATTAGCGAAGACACTTTCAGAGATCTCAAATTGATTTTAAATAAAGTCAACGAAATGAAGGCGCAAAGAGCCCAATTTCACGCGGATTTGAGAATTGCAATAAACGACGATGACATCATATCTAAAGTGATTGCGTACGGGGAAGAGAAGGATATTAAGGAACTATTTAAAACGGAGCTGGAAAAACACGATAAAATCTGTTCGCTGATTGATCAAAACTTGGCCGCCCAGGCTAACATACTCTCAGCTCTTACAGAAGCCTATGCTAAATGCGCGCCAATTCTGAAGACCATGACGGATGTAAAACACAAAAAAGATACCTTCTTCACATCCCTAGCTGCATCTTATGATGTATATGAAGATCTGCTGGCGAAATGCGCGAAAGGATTGGAGTTTTATAAAAAATTACAAGGTAATGTACAGAAGCTTTTAGCTAGGGTTAAAGCAGCTCGCGATGTTCAAGACGAAGAACGACATCAGCGTTTAAAATCAACAAAAGTCCCAAAGGCTGCTGAATATCCAAGTGCGGGTGTTTTACCTACAGTAGAAAAGCCTACAACTCACAAGCTAAAAGATTATCTTAAATCGGGTAAAACTTTTACTGGAACTGATTCAACCTACATACCGCCAATTCGACCAAATCCCTTAGGGTCGGAGGCCCCTTCGATTTCAAACTGTGTTACTTCGACATATTATACTCCTCAACAGCAGATTCAGAGCAATGCTGACCCTCCACCTCCCTACACACCGCAGGCATACGATGCAACTGGTTATACAAATCCAATGTATCAAAATCCACAGACAGGGTACCAAATTCCCTATCAGCAGTCCCAACAGTTTTCAAATTCCTATCAGTATCCTTATCCAGGGTATTCAGATACTCAATCTGCAGCAGGTCTCTATCAGCAGCAATATCCTCAAACAGGACAATATTCTTACGACTCTCAAATGTATGGCACTCAAACTTCCTACAGTCGTGCGGAGGCTGGTCAGTCGTCGCAGACGCAATTGGGCTCTGCTAACGTTCAGACGGGCTACATGCAAACTGCGCAACCGACCCAGCCCCAATTGGGGTCTTCTGGTGCTCAGACGAGCTACATACAACCAGAACAGACAGTTCCGCTTCAACTAGGAACTTCTAGTAATCAAATGGCATTTACGCAGGTAGCGCAACCAGCTCAGAACCAGATAGGGTCTTCAGCTAGCGCACAGATGAGTTACAATCAACCTGCGGGATCTACACCTAATGCGCCTATAACTTATCAATCTGCGCAACAATCAACTTCAGTTTCCAGTTCATCTTTAGGATATGAAGCTGCTTCTAACTCAGCTACAACAAGCAAGCAACAAACTTCCTTAGCAGTTGTTTATCCCTCCCAACAACCAACAAATTCTTACGCGCATTCAGCTTATACCCAGCAAAATCCGTCAGTGGCTTCAACAATCCCATCAACTTCTTCGGGAGGGAACCAGTCGTCGTCCCAATCGATCGCCCCTGGATGGAACTCGACTGGCATCGTCAATCAAATGGAAAACCTAAGTCTTCAAAACTCGAATTATTACGCAGCATATTCGCAGCAACAACAGCAATATGAAGTTTCTCAGGACAATCAAGGTGGACCAGTAGTCGATCCGCAGTTTTCGCACCCACAAATGTCCTGCGCCGCGTACAGCGACGCATCCTTGATGTACCAAACGCCGGGTTATTGTGCTCACCCCGGATACGTTTTCAACAACCTCACTGGAGATTATCAGTACGCCAGTGGTTACCTGGGGGATTCTACTGGAGTTTATTCGCAGTATACGAACGCTGCACCTGACAAATCCAACAGTAGTACAACCAACAGTCTAAACCCGGTTGGATTATCAAGCCAGTTTGTTAACCAGGTAAGAACTCTCTTTAGGTTAGAAGTTTAAAATAAAAATTTATTTTTGCTCTAGCCACTTGCAACAGGTGGAGAGCAGCAGCAGTTGCAGCAACCGGTCACGAGCAACACTGGAAGTGTGAGCTATTACACTCTTCCCTACGGTTATCAGTCAGCGAATATGACTCCCACACCTGCGCATGTCGTTCAGCCTGAGAACGCGAACATGGCGCAAGGTGGCCAAGGCCAATCCACATATATGCAGAGCAACAACAACAATACTACGCAAACAACGATCAGTGGAACGTATGGTAAGTAAATCAGAAGTATTTTGCCGCTTTGTTATAACCACTTTCGCTTACCAGAGGGTTATTTATGTTTAATAAATTTTTATCTGTATCAACGGCTCTAATGTTCGCACCTTTAGAAGTAATTTTATTCACTTATCAATTTTATTCCATAAAGTGGCCAATTGGCATTTTGAGGCATTTTGAACCAAAAAAAAAAAAATACGGAAATAAGAACTTATTAAAAATCCATGTTTCATTTTACCTATCGATCGCATTTTGACGGTAATAATAAACAAAGAATTGCAAAATAATATATTGTATTAAACGCATTTTCATTGAAACCTTTCAAACAATCAAAATAAACAACAATAAACAATCGGCATTAAATATTTATTATTTGTTTCCTCCTTAGCTAAATTCAGTGAATTCTAGGTAACAAAAATGTCCAAAGGTTGTATGTACATACATTTTAGTCTGAAATAACTTGAATTTCTCCTTAAAGGAAAATGCAATAACTTTAACATTTCATCGATAGCTCTCTTTTCTCTCTCTGCTTCTCTCTTCTCTTCAACTATAAACATTTAGGGTGAAAATTTAAGGGCGCCATATTAATATTTCTTGTATAATCTTGAAGAATATAATAGAATTTCAAGAATAATATCACCAAAATCTACATATCCTAAGTCTAACTGATTAATTGACAAAATCAAGCATTTTTTGCAAAACTTGGTCAATTGGTTTATGATCGGGCAAAGTAAAAATTTGGTTGCATTTTTATAATGTCCTTTTATGGGCTGGTGGACACGATAACTTGAGAACGAATGATGATTATTTTATAATGTTCTTGATAAAATTGATGATTGTTTTTTTTTTTTTGTCTTGCAAAATTCAATTTATTGTGATTAAATTCGTAAAATTCAAAATTTTGGAAATCGGCTATGTCTATGTTGCCCATTTTGAGAAAATATGTTTTTTTCTTTTTTTCGGATTAACCAGACCCGAGATACCGTGTCCACCGTGTGGACCAATTTTTGGGAAGGACCTTCATTCATACAACAATGACATGTGTAATATTTAATATTTTTCAATAAAATTTGGTGGAGATATTCTTCAAGGTATGTTTGAACTTATGCTTATTTTATTTAATCCTTTGTGAAGTCTCCGAAAAACGTCCACACAAAAATATCACAGTGACATGCCAGAAGTGAACAGTTTAGAGACGTTCAGTACAGTTTACATTATACATCTCTGCAGAGCAAATTATCCACATTAGCACCGATATGAATCAATAAATATCGTCGATATTTAAATTTCACATTTCCAAAGTAAATAATCGAAAAAATATGGCCTCCAGAGGCTTTTAAACCATTATCAATGTACGGGTATTCCTTTAAAAGAAACATTTCGAAAAAAGAAAAGAAAAGAGAAAAGATGTTGAAATTTTAGTTATTTCTTTAGTTTCTAAATTAAATGTTCATTCATTAAAAAAAACAACAAAAACAACAAAAGCATCGGTCAAAGTAAATATAAAGGGTAAAAGAAGCATGAAATGTAAAATTTGTAAACCAAATTTTTCAGATTGGTGGAATTCGGAGAAAAATTCTTATTAGCGTAATTAAAATTATAATCATTTCTAAAGTTCGTTAATAAAGGAAGTGTAAACAACAGTGGTCCAAAATGACTGCCTTGAAGTACACCATCATTTGTTTCGAATCGTATCGTTTTATCTCTTATAGCTAAATTTTCTGTAAAATTTATTAGATTACATGCAATTGAAATGCAAGAAACAAATCGATTGAAGTGAATATGCCAATCAAATCTTTAAATACAATAATTTCGGATGGATAGAAAAGTAGATACGATGAGCCAACATGAAGTACTTTATTTTCTCCTTTTTAGGGATACGTACGCAAATTGTAAGTGGTTATAATAATGTGGTATTTATACATAGCCATCATTTTTCATGCACTTCATAGAATCATTTAGTTCTAACCTTCAGCTTTGCTCCCACTTTTTTCTTCTGCACTGCTCTTTGCTTCTTTCAGCCTACGCTCACGGTCATTTGCCCGTATTGAATTACTCAAATACTTCTTACAGCTAATTCAATTGCAGCAGACACTCCACCTCAGACAGTGGTTCCGTCGGAAAATGCCCTCAAATCTTCTTCATCCTCCAAATCTAACAATTCAGTTGGCTCCACAAAGAAGAAGTTGACTCCGAAGAAGTCCTCAAACATCGACCTGCTATCAGACATCGACTTTTCTATCAGCGAAACCACTTTGTCCACTCCGCCTCTGCAGCCTCAAATAGCCCCAACTACGGATAGCCGGCCTCCGAGTCAAGTTGCACTTCAGCCAGAATTAAAGCCTGCGACGCCTCCCCCGCCAGAACAGCCCCAAAAAGATATACCTGCACCTGCTCAGGAGATTGCAAAGAGCATCGAAACAATCTTTGCCCCCGAACCAGCCCCAATGGACCGAAAGATGAGCTGCGACAATCTTTCGATTTGCTCCGATCTGAGCTCTGTGGAGCACAGCTTCGACTGGGACAGTGTGTCTGTTCGAAATGAAAAAACGACCCAAGAGGCCAGTGGGTCCGAACAGCCGGCCTTGAAGTTCAAGGACCCCTTCAACGACCCAAAGATCCTCAAGTATTTCCACAAGGAGGTTGAGCGGTACGAGAAAATCGTCGAAGCTCTAAATATAAAAATGCTGAACGGCAACACGCCACTGGTAAACAAGTGGAAGGAGCTCCAGGACATGCTGGTCAAAGACGAGTCGAAGCGCAGCGCAGCCATTGGGAAGCTGTTCCCAGAGAAGAATCGGTCCACAGATTGCATTCCATACGACCACGCTCGGGTCGTGCTAGAGAAGAACACCGACGACTACATCAACGCGGCCTATGTGAAGGTAAGTGGGAGGTGTTCAGATCAGTTCCACGTTTTGTCCTTTTTCTTATATTTCTCGAGTATGAAAATTGTGTGGACGGCCGAGAAGCTCTCAGGATGGCTTTTCTCGGTGTCCTTTGAAGGTATGGGCTGGCTTTTTATATTTGGTTCTGTTCCTTTGTGTTGTCTCTTCCCGAACGATTTTAAAATTTTGTTTCTCTTTTGCTTTGTCCTCTCGAAAGTTTGACAAGGATCACAAGCTGGTAAGTAGGCCGGCAGCTTTCTTGGTGAGATACTTTTACCAATTTTCTTTTTTTTTTTTTTGGTTTGCTTAACTTCCTTTTTAGTATCTTAGTGTCCTAATAGGTCCCGATTTGATTTTTTGGCATTAAACATTTTGGCAATAAGGTGATTACTCACTATTTTTTCTTTTACACTTGGTATCTAAATAATTTGGAGACAGTTTCGATACTTGTATTTTAATTTTCTGTTCGTAACGAAAATTTCATGGTAATTAGTTCCTTAGGAATTGTCAGTTGAATGGAATAAATTTAACAAATCGTTCTCATGGGAATAGTACATAGAACTTTGATTGAAGAAATATGATTATTTTAAGAACTTTCAATTTACATTTTTGTTTAGTAAAGAAATCAAAGTAAACATGACCGCAAACATTTCTACATATGAATACATGAGCTGACACAACCTATTAACACAAATTAACCGACACGTGGTTTTCAAAACAATAAAGAAGCAGACTATTTCTAAGTAGGACTTACTGCAAAGGATACAAGTGAGAACCTTGAGTTACTACTTCCATAGCCAAAATGTGCTTTGTACGAATTACGCTTTGTTTCGCTATTTTTTTTCGTGTTCGCTCTTTTTCTAGTTATACATTGTAAAAAGTTTGAACAAAAGGAAAAAGCAAAAACAGTTTTTTTTTCCAACAGGATTTGGGCCCTGGTTGCCCTACATTTATTCTGGCCCAAACGCCTCTTCAGAACACAATGAACGATTTCTGGTCGATGATTTGGGCGCAGAAGGCACGGACTGTGGTCTGCTTGCATACACCCAACGAAGTGAGTTTTCAAAGATTTTGGAAAATGTATCTCTTCTATATTTGGTTAAAACTTATTTTAGATACTAGACACATTTTGGCCACAAGAGCTAAATAAAGAAATGCATTTCGACGATTATTCCGTCACTCTGATGAAGCAGTTCGATTTGTCCCACTGTCTGGAACTTAACTTGAAAGTGACGATGACTGGTGCCGACGCCATCTTAGATCTCTCCCTGCTGCAAATTAAGGCTTGGACTAAAAGGTACACCTCTTGCCCACGATTTCTTCCGAATTGGAGTCAGCTTGATTTTTTTACAGCTCCCCATCGCAAATTTTAGGCATCGCCCAAAATGTATTAACCGCCTACAAGCAGCGTTCCCAAGAGTTCAAATCAAACGCCCCATTGATCATGAATTGCTTGACCGGGTCAGAACGATCCGGAATTATAGCGCTGGCCATATGCGCTATCCTGGCAACGAGGGCAAAGAGGCCAGTTTTAATAAGTAAGAGCAATTGCTTTATTTTATTTTTGTTTTGCAAACTCCTCGTATTACTAAATATTTTCCGATTTCTGTCCAGATGTTGTTGATGTTTGGTATCGGATCTGTTCACAACGAAGAGGTGCTCTGAGGGATACCAACAATTTGGAACTGTCTATGCAAATTGTGCTAAGCCACGCGCATGATGTGCTTAACAAGCGTAAGATATTTTTGGTTTAAAAGCACTTTTACACATTATGAAATTTTATTGGAAAATTCCGTTTTCGAGTTTTGCAAATAGTTATTTATAATATGCTGGCATGATTTAAGAGTTTATTCGATAATTTAGTTGATGTTTTCTATTTTATTAATTATTATTTTACATGCTTAGGGCCGATTTCACCATACTCTGTTAATTAGTAAATGTCCTGTTAAAAATCGTTAACGTTAAGGCTAACGAGTGTTTCACCAGGTGCTAACGGGCGATTAAATTCGTTAATCAGGCATTAAATTTAATTCCCGATTAGAGCATTTGTTAAACTCTTATGCCCGTTCTCCAATGCGCCGACCAACCAACCACGAACCAACCAACGAAAACGCTGAATTGCCTGAATTCGCGTGTAAAATACAAGCCTCTGCCTGTAGTTGTGCCTGCCGGCTGTCAAAACATCCTCGGGCAGATATTTTATCTGGAAGAGTTTTTATCACTATTTGAGCGAAAAAACTACTCACTTTTACTTTTAGTGCTGGGCTGAAATTACCGCGCACATTTTTATAAGCACTTTATGTTAAAATTAGCGCACTGAGTTTCTGGCAACCGGTGGGACAGCTGTCTCACTGACAGGTATTCTAGTACTACACAACCGCTGAATGGGCGACTAGTACTATGTGGTTAAAACGCACACATGAAAAAGTTAGCCAGGTTGACCAAAACACGAGCGAGAGGGAATATGAGGCCAACATAATGTGTGACGCGATGGCGCGATTTTGGTTCGTTCTTGGTTGGGTGGTCGGTGCATTGGAGAACGGCCTTTAACGACCTGTTATTGTTGTCAATCTAAAAATGGAAGCGTGCTATAATTTTATTTTCCGAAATGAGAATATTTTGGATACGTTAGAGGATTTAGACAATATAGTACGGCGTCCTAAAATTTACAAAGAACGGCGCCACTACTTCGAAGAATTTGATGATGTAGATTTTAGGACGAGATTTCGATTATCAAAAGAGTCTACATTGGATGTATTGGCGACAATAGCATCACTTGGTCGACAATTTATTAAATTCCCCGTAACAGAGAACGAGCTTAAAAAACACAAATTGATTTTTATAATATTGCTCGTTTTCCTGAAGCATTGGGTGCTAGATTCAGATTGAATTGACTCTCTGTTAATGAGTGAACGAAAAATGAATTAAATGAGAGGAATTCACTAGATACTTGATTTAGTAACGACTTGTTAATTTTCCTTTATGGAACGTCAGAAACGTTAGCATCTATGTTAATTTTAACAGACGATTTCATAATGCCCAATTAAAATTTTTTTGGTGAAATCGGACCTTAGAATTGTTTTAACCTCGTTAATTTTAATTTCTACCAACACAGGTGGTATAATGACATCCTACCAAATGAAAACTGCACCAACGGCTGCTTCTATTGAAAAAGAGGAAGTCAAAGATCCTCTCAACGATCTGGACCCCCTGTGGAAACTGAAACAGACATAAAATACAGCGAAGTGATATTTAAACTGAGAATGCCATGGGGACTACTTTTGCATGCATGGATCAAAATTAGGACTGAATTTAAATTATTACAATGATTTTAATTGAAGCGCTGAACGAGCCGCCGTTGTTTTGCTTTTATTTATGTCTTTCTAAGGAAAACTAAATTTAGCTATATTACTATATCAGAATTATTCATTTAAACAGTAAAATAAATCAGTTATCACAAAAATACCCAAGTAGTTTGGAAGGTACCTAAGAAGACTTAATTCTATAAAGTTTTAACTAAAAAAACAAAGTTCTGCAAACAGAAAATTTATTTAAAAATTTATGAACCGGTCTTTAAACCTATTCTACCACATAGAGAGTAGTTTTATTATCAACAGGGTTATTAGGGTCCTGGTAAGTGACGTAGACAACTTGCTTTGTAGCGGCGATGTCGTCCGTCTTAATCAAAGGTTCATTTTCGTCGAGTTTTGCAGGGTTCTTTATGCAGTCGTCGATAACGTTCCAAACGCTCTCATCCCCCGTCGTGTTCACATCGCACAAAATCAAGCTCTTCGCGTCGAAGGAGCTGGCGGTGAGGTCAGCCACCAAGTTAGCAACACCGTCGCTGGATCCCAGCTCGTCCTGGCTAAGCAGCAAGTTGTTATTTTTCGTCTTGTTCTCATGCATCTTCTGGTGCTTGTTCAGATTCGACCTGTCCGCGAAGTGCTTGCCGCACGCTGGGCAGCCAAAGGGTTTCTCGCCGGTGTGCAGGCGGCTGTGCTTCTTCAAGGCGGGCATATCGATGAAGGACTTCTCGCACTGGTTGCACTTGAACGGCTTTATGTTGTCGTGCCGCCGCTCGTGCACCTTCAAATCCTCCGTGCTGAGGAAGGACTTTTCGCATTTGGAGCACTTCAGAGGTCGGTTTATTTCGTGCCTTTTTATGTGAATGCGGCACTGCGAACTTGTCTTGAACCTCTTCGGGCAGATTGAGCATTGAAAGGGCCGCTCTCCGGTGTGAACACGCAAATGCTCCTGCATGTTGCCGTGCTGGTTAAAACCTTTGCCGCATTGCTTTAAATAATTATGTAAATATTGAAAAAACTCTATTGCATTTATTTCAAAACATTAACGAAAACTAGCCTACAAATTGATTTGTAAGTTTCCGAAAACATTTGGTCAACAATTGAAGGAATGAACACCAGTGGACATACATTTGTACATGGCTAGCTTGTGGCACATCAAATTTATTTGCAATAAACAGAAAATCTCCAGATATACTCACCGTGCACTTGAACGGCTTAGATCCACTGTGAAGACGCAAGTGAAGTTTAAGGCTGTGCTTGTGGACGAATTTCTGGTCGCATATTTTACAAGAAAACTTTTTCTGGTTATTGTGCTTCACCCGGTGATTGATTAAGTTCGTCTTGGTCTGGAAGAGAGAACAGGTTTAGTAGGTAACCATTTTATACCACAAAAGCTACAAGATTTTACCTTAAAGGCTGCTGAACAAATCGTGCAAATATGGGGTCTTTGTTCCGAGTGGACCACCTGGTGCCTCTGAAGGAGTGTTTTGGTGTTAAAACATCTCTTGCACTTGCTGCAAATGAACCGTCGTCCTACGTTGTGGTCGTTCTTTTTGTGATTGATGTAAGCAGCGAATTCCACGAACTCCATTTTGCACTGTTTACAGGTAAACTTCTCCAAATTTTCCAAGTTTAGTTCACTGTGATTGTTCTCTAAATTTATTTCGTTCTGAGTGTTTTCCAGGTTTAGTTCGTTCTGTGAATTTTCCAAGTTTAGTTCGTTCTGAGTGTTTTCCAAACAGTTATCATTGCTTAAAAGGATGGTGTTTTGTGGCTGTGTTGTAGAATATTGAGAGGTGGATGTCCCCTGTTTAGCATCTTCGCTATGATTCATTTTCAAATGTACTTGTCCCATTTCATCGATTTGCGTCAGATCTTCCAAGTTAATAATAGCACTTTGCGAGGTTAAATCGTGAAATTCAATAGGTTTACTATCGTTAAAATCCTCAAGCTGTTGCTTGAGATCACAATCTCCGATAGGGTCAGGATCCTCAATAAGTCCTTCTCCAGAATGCGACTCTTCTAACTGATGCTGGATCAGAAATTTTCTGTCTTTGAAGTTTTTTAGGCATTGGATGCACTCGAAGAACACTGAATGGTGCGAGAATCGGTGCTGGAGGAATTTTTGCTCTTGCCAGAAGCAGACCTTACAGATGTCACACATAAAACGTGTTTTGGTCTTGTGGGCGTTGTTTTTCTGCCGCTTACCCTTTCCATCGAGCTTAACGACTATAAGGTCACCCAAATTAACGCCTTTTTCGTCTTCGACGTGGCCAATTAATTGTTCTGTAGCATTTGTTTTCGGCTCTTTGGCGCCGTCCGTGGAATGTATCAGGGAATCAAGGCCGCCGCTCTTTTCTGTTAAGCCCATGTCCGCGTAGACTCGTTCCAGTTCAGAGCCTTTCACCGATTCTTGGTAGCGAGAAGGGACTTTTATGCGCCTCCTCTGTCGCCCGTTTGAAGTAGGATTTGATGCACTTTGATCGTTTTCGACTACAACAGGAATTTCGGCAGGGGTTGGAACAATTTCAAGTTTGTTCTTTTCCGATTTTCGGGGTCGACCGCGCTTCCGCTTCGCCGGAGTGGGTGTTTGAAGAAGCTCGTGATCGCTGGGATAGAGGAATTCGGGTATTTCGAAGATGATGGGTATAATCGCCGTTGGATCGTCCACTGAAGGAGAAATGCTTTCCAGACCACTAGACTTTTGCTGCCACTCCTTGTGGAGCATTCGCAGTATATCTTGACCGGCTAGAATCAAAGTGAAAAACTGCACAGTCGATTCGACCTGGAGATGACAACCTGGGCATATCCAGCGAGGGAATATCCCGTCATCGGATATCTGGGTAAAAATGAAAATCGATAAATGTATAATCAAGACTTTCTTTAAAACAGTTAGTAATGTATAGTATGTATGTATGTCTATTTGTACAGTCCTTTATTGAGTGAAATTTAGAAGCTAGTAATTTTGCGAATTTAAATTGACGCAGCAAAAGTGAGAGGCCTTCCTAATAAATAACAAATATAGCAAAAGCTCTCTGTGAACTAATGAAATTAATTTTCTTGAAAAGATATTGAGGTTCTTGCCCATGTGTGGAAAATTTAATACAGTTCATAACCGAATATACAAAAAAATAGAGTTGCTACACGGAGAGAGTTAAGACGTGGTCGAATCGTTGAAATTTAAAAATATGAGAAAAAGTAAACAAGTGTGAGCTTACAAAGGAAAGACATTTTAAGATATAAATATTATATATAATATAATATATATAATCGTAAACAGTAAACAGTTTATTCGTAAAAAAAAGCCGCCAAGGCCATTTGCGATGGACGTCACCACCGCTTTGGGGCTTGTGGCGCCGAGTAAATGACCAAATTTTTATTTCTCAGATTTCTGCCGCGAGCGACCAAACACTTAGCGATTCAATCTAGCGCAAAATGACCGTTAATTCCACTTGATTCCAGCAGTTTTAGCGGAAATTGGCATTTCGCAGACTGCAGAGTCAAGTTCGGACCGGGCAGACTGGCGCAGGGGCAAAAAATTCTTCACTTACCCGCAGCGGCAGGTAGGTGTTGATCTTGTGGCTCAAGTCGCCCTCCTCGTCCTCGCCGGCGTACAGTGGATACCCATTTTGATTTTGTTCACCACATAAACGACAAATTTTGGAATCGTACAGAGAAACTAAATAATCCTCGGTGACCGACATTTCTGACGAAACTGTCAATAAACATTTGAGGTGTTTACTAGAGTCACAGATTTTTCTCAAATTTATTTTTTTATATATCTAGGAATTTAGTCACTTTTCGAGCTCTTTCAATGTGAATTGCTATGAATTTGTGCTATTTAACACGATTCGCTTTTATTTGAATTAACAACTCTGCGTTATTTGGAGTATATTAAGAAACCCCGAAAACCGCTGTAACCATATACCTCCGGATTTGCTGTCAGAGGCGGTGATGTGTCAAAAGTGAAACTTGTTTTTCTTTACGTGTAGTGTCAAAAGTTCTGACGACGGAGGTGAAGGATTTTCAGGACAATAATCGACTCACAGGCAGGGAGGATTTCCAAATCGCTGGACAAAGGCTAAAGTCACCGCTCCAAAATGGTAAGCGACCAGAGAGCCGCAAGGGCGCAATTAAAATAATTCGCTGAAAATGGCCCGTCTTCCGTTGCAGTCGTTCGCTGAAAAGATAGCCGGGCTGATGGCTCGACCTGGTCAAGATGTGGCCCCCAGAGACGACGTCCCTTGGCACCTGAAGTACGGTGCGCGGATACTCGGAATAGTGGGCAGCTTCCGTAAGTGCAAATTAGTTATATAAAAGGTTCGCACAGGGCAAGCTCCGGGGAGAGCACTCTTATCGACCACCCCCGCCTCAAAACCAATCGATTTTTTCATTGTTTTGGGTGGCTCTCTCCGCCTTCTATCGGTTGGGCTACATCGCTTTCGGGTGCCTAAATTAAGTTGTTTGAGGTGACTTGGGGCACTTGTACCCGCATCGTACGAGTAAATGTTTTTCTGAAGAAGCCAGTGATAAGATAGCGCGGAACTCCTCCCTTCAAAGTTTAGCTTAGTCACCACCACGGCTATCTTTCTGGCGGGATGCGAAATATCTCCGAAGTTCCGTTATCAAGTGGTGAAGAGGCTTGGAAAATTCGCTGGATATGTAACGCATTCTCAGCGCAGCACCTGCACGCTTCAATGAGCGTAACCGGCCGATTATCACCAGGGTTTTCGCGTGATAGTAACTCCATCGAATTGATCGCTTCTCGGGGAAGTAGTCAGCCTCTCTTCGCTAGTTGTGGTGCGGTGTTTGGTTTCCCAAGAGCTCGGTTTTCACACCCGAAGAGCGAGCAGGTTGTTTGCTTTCACAATGATTATTACTTTTTCCCACATGAATCGCAAAAAGTTTTGTTTTATTAGGAACAAGTCAAGCGCTGGAGAGGTAGCCGGATTTGAGTGAAATTTTGCAGAAACCTTCCTTTGGCCTTGGAACGTATAAATATGCAACAATTTTTGCTGGCTCAATTATTGTTTCCGAGATTTTTTATTAAAAAAAAATTTTTTTCTCGGACTCTTGCCGTACAAAAATGTGCATATTTATCGCATATTTCTGCAAAATTTCACTCATAGTCTCACTTCACTTATGTTAAATTAAAATTAAGCACTTCTAATCACAAAAGACCTGAAAAGATATTATTATTTAAGATTACTTACCTGCTGCAATCTGTCCCTCTTGTTTACATTTACTGATCTGTCATTTAACTTGTACAATTTAACTTTGGCATTTTGTATAAGGAAAATCCTCCGCCAGTAAGCATTTTGTAAAAGGAAAATCCTCCGTCAGTAGGCATTTTGTAAAAGGAAAATCCTCCGTCAGTAGGCATTTTGTAAAAGGAAAATCCTCCGCCAGTAGGCATTTTGTAAAAGGAAAATCCTCCGTCAGTAGGCATTTTGTAAAAGGAAAATCTTCCGCCAGTAGGCATTTTGTAAAAGGAAAATCCTCCGTCAGTAGGCATTTTGTAAAAGTTAAATGACAGATCAGTAAATGTAAACAAGAGGGACACAGATTGCAGCAGGAAGTATCTTAAATAACAATTTAAAACTTTATCTTTTCAGGTTTTTTGTGATTAGAAGAGTGACTGTAAAGTGCTTAATTTTAATTTAACATAAGCGAAGTGAGATTATGAGTGAAATTTTGCAGAAATATGCGATAAACATTCACATTTTTGTACGACAAAAGTCCGAGAAAAAATTTTTTTTTTAATAAAAAATCTCGGAAACAATAATTGAGCCAGCAAAAATTGTTGCATATTTATACGTTCCAAGGCCAAAGGAAGGTTTCTGCAAAATTTCATTCAAATCCGGCTACCTCTCCAGCGCTTGACTTAAGCCTTTTATTATCTTGTAAAGGGGTACTTACAAGCAGAATTGAATTCCTACCACCGGTGTTCAGCTGCAACTTTTCCGAGCGGAAATTAGCAACCTGCGTTGGTTGTTTTAATTACAACGTGCTTAATGTGTTCTTTTACACAAGCTTTGCATCGCTAGTAGATCGCTTTCTTTGCTTTAGGGTATCTCTGAGTTATTGCATAAAGCGAAAAAATGTACTGAAGTTATTCCCAAGTTTTGCAGCTTTAGTGCCATATCAAAATGTTGGCCAAGAGAGTGGTGTGGTCGACGCACTTAATATCAATTTACAAATGAAAAATACATATTACTCGCAACGAAAGCAATTCCCGTAATTCCCTTTTAAGTTCACTAAAATTTCTAATATTTTTCAGTTGCAATATTTCTCGGTCTATGGAATTGCTTCAGCATATTGCTGTTAAGCACTGGCTGCCTGATCTCAGGTATACTTCAAATGCTAGCGGGCTTCCTTGTGATGGCTATAGAAGCGCCTTGCTGCTGTATGTTCATCGATTTTGTTCAACAGCTGGCCGACAAAGCAGACCAAAGGCCCTATTGGAATAGAGCAGCTCTGTACTGCATGTTAGTGCATTTTCTTAATAAAATTGCATCGATCTAAGAACTCATTCCATTCTAGAATTTCCATCCCACCTGTTATCCTGTGTATCGGGCCAACCAGCTTCTTCGGGTGCGGGTTCATCTTCGGCACGGGAGTGCTATATGGCTTGATGTCCCTTGGAAAGAAGTGAGTAAATTCGGATGCTTTTTTAAATGGGTTACAGAATATTGTACTCTGGCTTTATTCTGTGCTGTGCGGGGTTTTTATTTACATTTCTAAGCCCATTGAAGACATTCTTGTTGCACCATTCATTTTAGAATTCTAAAAATCGACAAACTTTCGGAGTTAATTGAAATAAAAAAAATGTGGTGCGACTAGAATGCTTGTGAAACTATATAAATTAATTTCATGTGATTAAATAACAAAACTTACTGTGTCACATTTGTGCCCTGTCTATTTTCTCGTTCATGCTTTCATTAATGTCTACTACTTATCCGCGTTGCGTATGTACTAAAAATGATTTTAAAAAATAAAACAATAACCCTGATCGGCCGAGCAGAGGATCTCCAGAGGATATGGCTGCAGTTGCATCCCCTACAGCAATGTCGCCGGCACAAGGACCAGTCGCGACAGATCAACACACCACCTTGATGGAGGATCCAGATGTATGGCGTCCAACATAAGTCTCCTCCTAATCGCCCAGACATCCACCATCAAAAAGACATCCTCCATTAAATTATCTTCCAAATATTGCGATTTACGTCAACATTTTTGCTCATATTTAGATTTAAACGTAATGGTCGTTCCAAACATTTTTCGTTTGAATCGTTCTTTTTCGTTGAATCGTTCTTTTTAAATAAAACGCTCAGATGCATCCCATCCCACCTTCATAACTAAGCGACCGAAAAATCCTTATTTAAATTCGCCTCATCCTTCCATCCAAGTCGAATGTATCACACTTGATCGGTTAGCCTCAACATCCCTCGCTGACTGCATCCTCATCTGCAAATCGTCGGCTAAGACTTACTTCAAAGGCAATTAATTTTCATCTCTAAGTCGTTTTCCAATTGTGGTTTGTTTCTTTTTCACTGTCACTTTCCGTCTACTAACTGCACGTCGCTATCTTTGCATGATTAATTTTGAGTGTTGTGCATGTCCATGATTAATTATTACTTACAGGTTTGACCATCAATTTAGTCTGTAGTACATCTCATTTTGGCGTTGCCGTTTACTTCTTATTGGTTATACATATTTTAAAGAAATAATTGCTAGATATTATAAGAATCATTATTTTTCTAATAAAATTATTTAGCTACGTGCTAACGAAGTTCCTTTTCGTTAGATCTACGTCGTGCGAATGCATTAAACCAAACAAATGGGTGCAGATTCAGTTGAGAAGGCTAAGTGAGAGGGTAAAGTTAAATAATACATAGCTATTCTTGGGAAATTTTAAGCTTTTAATATTGCTAGACAAATCATCAGTTCTAAGAAAGTCAACATATTTCATTTCAATAAGCGAAGGGACAAGAGCTTGCAATAATCCTTTAAACAAATTTTTGTACCGTGAACAAATCATTGCTATTGTATTTGTTTTTGCTTTCTTAAACTAAAAAATTCGATCTTAAAGAAATATTACTATAAAATCGGGGGTCCTATTCATTCATAAATACGATTCGATTACCATCGGGTCAGAAATTAGATCAATTTGGAAATGAATTTTGTTTTTTGGCTGGGATGCTATTCAACTAAAATTTACTATATTCGCAATACGATTTCAATGGCATGGAATATTTAACTTTCGACTCCCCAGAACAATCTTCAAGCAAATTTTTTGTGATTCAATATACTTTTTGAGTTAGTAATAGTTAATTAAACACAATATCAGAGCATTAAAAAACCATCTTGCTGTACTGGGAGCTCATACCAATCGAAGTCAATTAAATCTCCACCATAAAAATCTACTCTTTTCGTCACATTTATTCTAGAAAACGAATTACTATGAATACTTTGTGTATTTTTGAAATGGTTTTAGATCAGCTTAGTGTTTTACAATGAGTACCTACGTATATAGATATGTAGGTATTTGCACTTGAATTAAAAAAAGTATTCGCCTTATAAAGACAACAAGTTTAATACGTTCAGTACAAAAAGGCAGCATGTTTCCGCATGAAAGTATCATAACATAAGAAAAAAACAGCAGTTGCTCATAAGTTTAATGCCAGTAATATTGTCACAAAAATAGCACCGCAGCACTAAGTTTTGTAATTTTCTTTCTTATGACCAACTCTTTTTTTCTAACCTGCAGGGCTTCAGAGGAGGAGATGCGTAGTGCAGCAGCGCAGTCTGGGTTATCGGGAACAACGACAACAAGTGACCGCGCGAGCATCGTCAACAACGCCCAGCCATTCTCATTTACAGGGGCCGTATCAACTGATAGTAATGTGTGATATTTAAGCAAAACTAAAACAAAACAAAAAAGCAAAAAAAATAACTTAGTTGAACAAAAGACTTCTCTTGTACTGCTGTCCCTATGTTGTTTTACAACAGACGACCGATTTATTTATTCTTAAAAGTAACTTTAGTGGAGACGAGAGGGGGCGAAAATATTATTGAGGAAACAAAGAAAATTTAGAGTATATTTAAGCGATTAAGAGAGGAATTATAAATATAGTGAAAGGTTATACAAAAGCTGTTGATTCTATGACTAAATATTATTAGGAAGGATGCCATCGTGTTTTGAGCGTTGATGAGTTGTACAATATTGAAGAAAGACAAAACAAAAAAGAAGTAATAAGAAAGGAAGTAGTGAAGGATGTCATTAGCGGAGCGAGGGTAGGTAAATATTTGATTTCTTCTTTGAGTGTATTTATTGACTAGCTCCGACACGTTAACTAAATTATATTTATTAAGAGTTTCAACGAAAAGAAAAAGAAAAACTTTCTCAAGGAGAAAACTTAAAAGGAACTTTGTTGGGGAGTTATTATATCACTAGTTGTAGAACATATTTTAATTTAGTTACATGACGTCGGAATTCTCCGTTCAAATCTGACTAGGTTTGCAAAACATGAATCTCTGTCTACCCCTGCACACACTGTTTTTAGTCTGCATCCATTGCTTTGTAAATTAAAAATCAACATACCAAAAGACGAGCGAGCGCCGTAGCAACATTGCAACATTCCTCATATACAAACAAAATTAAACGTTTCAACACTCACCAGCTCCTCCTCAGCTGCGTAAATCTTCCTTGATTCGCGCCACCCTCAAGACTTGTTTTAGTACATGTTGTACATTTCCATATTATTTTCCTAATTATTTAAACATCTTTGTGTATAGCAATTTATAGTTAAGCGCGGTAGCTCTTATTTCGTAACTGTATTTCATCAGAGATAATGTAAACTCATTTTTTTGTGATTTTATTATATTATATTACAACAACAATGTTTTCTAAAATCTCTTTTAGTTTTCTTCCTGTTTCACACTTTATTTTGCCTTTCTATTGTTTTTTGGTGGATATATTTCTTGAATCGATGAACTGCAGACGATTTGATAGTAAATTATAGATGATAGAAGCGTAATAAATATTTTGAGGAATGTAATTGCTTTCTAATTGAAATTGAACATTTATCGACTCCGAAGTTTTTATAAATCCTCCTGATTTTGATGACTAAAGACTTTTTGTTTTGAAATTTGTTAACTGGTAAGGACAATTGGGAAGTTTTCGATCGGGTGATATAATGTGTAATGTAAATTTATTAATATACATCTTCACACTAAGACGTCTTCGGATGAATTTTAAAAATGTGTTCCGATAGTAACTTTAATTCGTATAGTTAATCTGTAAATGTTTAGATGGGGCTATTCAGCTATAAGCTATATGTATATAGATGAATTGCGGAATTTTGCTAATAACTTTGTTTTTTGATATTGTAGAAATTTTTTGTTTTAGGAAAAATATAGTAAGTTATCTAGCAATTTTCGATCTAAGCTTTTTAAAATTCGGCATCTAAATAGTCTAGATTTCTAATTTCGAGAGTTTTGAAGATGAATGCTTTAATTTCTACTAAAATAATTACCAGTTTCGATAAAATTCCTTTGTCGTCGTATTGCTTAATATAAATACATGTATACAGATAGGAGTTCGCCCCAGATAACTTTTGCTTTAAATATTTACACTGTCGAAAAGAAAGTGTCAATAAAAATTCCACAACGGCCTTAAATCAAAAAGGGAAACGAATTAAAAAATTCCTCGTCCATTGTTTTCACTGCCTGTCCTTGAAAAAAAAGGAAAAACAATAAAACTCATTAAGCGTGAAAATCTTCCGACAATCAATCCCAATTGGCCCACATTGCCCTTAAACAAATTATTCACCGATGTCTGTCCGCGCTGGAGAGCGTCTTAAAATTTTGATTTGGCCCTAAACCCTGCTGAAACCGAATGCCGGGCCAGGGAAGTGGTGGTGGGGCTCCCGACCCCAAAGCCTTTATTGATTCATAAAAATGTGAGGCGACGTAAATCACGGGGGCATCCGGGCCCATTACTCGTACGGCGCTCGGATATAAATGTTAATTTAAGAAAGATGTACCACTGGAGCGATGACGATGGGAGGCGCTGCTCCGCGTCGGAATGATTCCTGGGCGGGGCGTTATATATGCATAAAGTTTTTGGCCATTTTCAAGGAGGCCCGGGCCAGCGGAGCCCGAGCCGCACATCTTTCTGGCAATAAAGGCGCGTTGAGAATGAGAACGAGCTCGAGAACGGTTTAATGTTCCTTGAATCGCCCATTAAGATAATGGAATTCTGCAAGAGTTGAGAAGGTTAATTTCGCATTTTGTGTCATTAGGAAGTTGCTTCAGTCAAAATTACTTCGTTACTTCGACGCAATTAATTTCGCCTTCGCTGTGACGGGAGGATGGGTGCTTTTTGGGAAGAGCCTGCACCCGGCCGGAGCCAGTGTAAACATATTCAAAGAAGAAATTTTAAAGTTGTAACATAAGTGTTAAAATTACATATCGTACCACAAGCTTATTGTCTAAGTGTGTTTAGCAGTATTATTAAGGAAAGTAAGTTTACTAGTTAATTTCCTGTAAAATCACAACGTACACGACGTCGCCGTGGGCGCCGATAGGCAAGTGACCTATGAAAAAAATTATTAAAAATTAAAAACGAAGTCATGAAATGTTCTGTTATCTGCACGTCGTCATTTCCAACGAATAAATTTTGTTCTACATCAAACAACTACGCTCACTATTATTTTTGGTATAAAACATTTCATTTTTATTGTTGTACGATTCTTGACTGATTTTAAAAACAACTTAGTGTACAATATTCAGGGCAGTAATATTAAAATATTTTTTTTAATGTATGATTATAATAAACAAAACAATCTCAAAATTTCATTTAGATTTTCAAAATCTGTGTTTTGTGCAAACGTAGTAATATTCTTAACAATAAATTAAATTATCATGTGTCTTCCGATATCAAAGTTCTTATCAATTCATGCAAAATTTACCCAAACGGAGACCACTAACTAACTAATACCCTTAATTTGAATTTTAATTCTAAAATTGATACATATTTAACTATCCTATAAAAAAACACTTTCACATGTCACCTGTGAGATTATTGGGTATAAAAGTGATTTCGCCTTAGTTAAGTCGAACAACTTCCTGTCCTTTTATTTTCGGCATGAGTTTAGAAGCACAAAATAACTATATACGAGCGATTTTAAAACAAAAGTTTTGCGGGACACAACGCAGACAAACAGACACAGTTAAGTTAATGCCAGAAAAATAAGTTTGGCTAAATTACTTTCTATCAACAATTCCTAAAAAATCTGTTCCGACGCCTATTAATTACTCCAAGAAGTTGAGTTTGCGTGGTAGCCGCATTGTACCCTAAACTCCAAAAAGTAATGTTTGGATGTTTCAAATTTTATAGATTGCAAATCGACTGCTTCAGATACGGTTTTCGTGAAAACGTAAAACAACCTTACCAAAGTGAATCCAGGTGCGATTAAAGACTGCCATTTCACGGCACATTCTAACGACTCTTAAGTCTAGTTCACACATCCGAGATTTATTAATATGTATCTAGGTCAAAAATTCACAGTTGTAACTACTCATATCTGTACAAAGGACAAATAAAGGATATATTCTGTACAAAGCGAGCTCTGTTTATTTCGGTTCCCCTCGAAACCAATTAGGGAATAAAGGAAATCCCGACAAATCCTCGCCCTCAATCAGTCAGCGTGTCACTCACTCGGAGCTCCTCACCACCTACGACACATTTTCCACTTGGCGTGACATGCTGCGACCTGAATGCCCTTTTCACGTCCTCTGCCAATTAACTTAATGCCCATAGTGCGACCCTTTAAAATTTCGCATCACAATACACTTCCAGGAGATCCCGAGCGAGTCGCAAGATCAAATTGTCGCAACAATGGAGCCCGGGCCCTGGGCATTGTCAACTTTTCGCTCGGCAATATGTCGCTACTTCCCGAAGAGGTAACATTTGTTTTAGTTGTCGGTAAAATCTAAAATCTGGACTCTGGTGGACGGGCGAAGGGCAAAGTTGGTCCTCGTTTTTAAAAAAGGGAACCGGGAAGTCCCGGCCCGTCGCATCGCAAGAATCCGATCTGTGCGGGTGATAATTCTTGTCCGGCAGCAACGGACTGGACCTGAAATCCGATCTGAACCAAGTGGTGAATTTTGCCAGTCGGACGGTGCTGGACGGCTGCAGGATAATTACGATGACAAAGGGATTCGTTTTCAGAAGGATGACCACCACTGGGTGCTATAATTACATTTCTTAAGGATAATCAACTGGGCCATGAATGGCGCTCCGATTTAGCTCTGGTTTTACGAAACTTGATCCCAAAATTATGGGTCTTATTTACATGTGGTCAAGGGAACGACTTCCTTTTCTTACAGAGTTTCTGGGGATGAGAAAGGAATTCACGCTGTTAAGCCTTGGTGTCTCATTAGTTTTCTTAGAAGGTTAGACGCCTCTAAGCTGCTGGGAGTAGGCTTATATTGCAATTTTGAGGGGTACGAAAAGATACTTATACAAAAATGAGTAGGTATACTATGTAGTAAAAGAAAACATTATAGTGTAATAAAGTAATTTTTATTAGGCCGCATTCCAGAGGGAATAGAGACAAGACGTTTTGCTTGCTAAGATCGAAACTGAAGTATGAAGAAAAATTTCCATGCTTCAATTATTTAAATATACTTTGTTCTGGTATTAGATTTGTTGGAATATTTTTCTAATGAAATTTTTCGAGGTTGTGAATGTCGTTTTCTTGGAAAAAGCTGTTTTTTTTGGCAGTTTCATTGTACATGTCTAATTGTTCGATCGAGCTACCAACATTTTATGTAGGTACAGAAACTTACAAACTAGGAGTTAATTTTCCTCCTTCAATATTTTTACTTCCTCTATGTATACTGCCCAGAATTTCTTATCTATTTAAAACAAATAAACAAATACATATCTGTTATTTTACCTCAGTTTTATTATAAAAAATAATTTTGTATTGAGAAGGGACAAAAATGTAAAATTGGAAACATATTTTTACAAGATTTTCCTTGCTTACACTTCACACTTCGGGTTTTAACAGCGCGGATATAAGGACTGGCGATCGGTCCCCACGATCGCGGACGTCTGTGGCAAGAACGTCAAGCCGTAGCCACACTGAAGAGATCAGCTTGGCGTTCTGGATCGAAAGGCCAGTATTTTTTTGAGCTAGTCTGTCTCGGGGGACCTCGGGAGGATGTATATTTGGTAGTTTTTCAGCCTACCGTGTTTTTGTTTATAAAAAACCAAATTAATTTTTTGAATTTAATTTAAACAAGTTCACTGGACAAATAAACAAGGTTTTGTTTAAAGGCCGCAGAGCCCCTAAATCAAGTCTGATTTTTAAAATTGTAACTTTAATAGAAAGAAACCCCTCAGGGATTTAGGGAAATATATAAAACAAATACCTCTAGTATTTAAACGCTAGTACCCTAGATCGGGGGGTATATAGGTAATTTTTTGTTGAATTGCAGACAATTACAAGAAAATAACCAGCAACATGGTTATATGATGAGGTCTATGATTTAAATAAAAACTCAAGTTAGCGATAACTGATTTCACTTTATTACTAAGATTTAATATTTGATATAAAATTCGGTAGCCGGTTCGCAGTCACGTCCTCTCGGCGTCCGCTGGAGACAGGAGTGAACACGCCACAGTTAGGCATGAAGTTAGCTGCATTGTGTGTAGATCGAGCGCGTAGATTTGAATATACGACATTATAATTAACTTAAAAAACAAGATAAATTCAAAGGCGTGGTTTAAATTTAAGACCTTTTTAAAAAATATATTATCCATAACTCAGTAATAAATGCAGAAACTTTGAGCTAATTTCTATGAATATCTGGCAGTATACTCGAAAATCGGCACTATTAACAACAGCGAATAGTGCAGATTTTAGTGGCGGAGCGGTTAAGATTGAAAATAGTTTAGAAAATGTCCTAATACTATCAAAACAACCAGTAGCATATTCATAACCAACTCAAAAACCAAATTAAAGTTAACTAACTCATTTTCGGAAACAATCCGTTTTTATAGCTTTGCTAGTAAGTCCTTGTGATTACTATTACGTAATTTTAATTGCATAAAACTAACTTTTTGAAAATAAGTCAATTTTGTTTAATTTAACAGTTAATTTTCTCTCAGCATACAGTCTCTACGTTTAAATTATTAAATTTAATATAAAGTAAAAATAAAAAGTACCTTTTCTAAAGTGTATCGTTGTATATTCCAGAGACGAACATATTGAACCTAACCTGTGTGACGTCACATATGTATAAGATAAGATGCTCCAAAATTGAGAACTGGGCGAAATGTATGTATACATTGTATACGCAATCAGTAAAAGTTAGAATGTCTTTGTAGGTTAATGACAGTGCTTAATAATAAAATAAGTATAGTGTTAGTTAAGGCAATCTCTACCATTATGACCAGAACCACGATGTAAGATAGACGAGGCCTCGTCTCTTACCTTTTTAGTATGGTCACATCCTGGAACTAAAGTGGTAGAAGCTCCTTGACCGTCGTCACCGGGCTGTCGTAAATCTCGAAGTAGCCCCCGTAAGTCGCTCTTGCAATAAAACGCTCCACACCGCAACGCAGCTTAACGCAACTGCGAAACGACAGACACCTCCGCATTTCGGGCGATTACCAGCAATCCAGCGATCGTAAAAGCAGTTTTGTGACATAATCCCCCCGAAGCTGTCCGCAGCATAAGCCCGCAATTGGGTGGCTTAAAAGGTTTTTAGTGGGTCCAGGTTTTCGCATGTCGTGACACCCGAAAATTAGGCCCGCCACTACTTTCACTGGGGCCCGGCGAAAGGGACCCAGAGCTGGAGCAGTTCCGTAGAAGTAATTCGCCGGCGCTAAATTCGTTTAATGTAACGATTGCATGCCAAGCAGCGTCTAGGTGCAAAATGGAAAAGGGCGGAAGGCGCTGGGAGTGGAAAATTGCCGCTTCCCATTGTTGGCGCCTTCCGGGGTGCGCTGGGGGCAAAAGTTAAAACTCGAATTTACTTTTATCTAATCTCCGACGGGAATGAATTACGATTTGGAGCCGTGGCAGGGGTTGGGGCGCGGGGGCGTGAGTTCGCAAAAGTTTTACTTATGTCACTTAAAACGGAAAAATGTTCCGAGTTGACGCTGTGAAAATTTCACGTCTCGGTTAATTGCCGGCAAGGGGCTTGCAGGGTTTTAGCGTAATTAACTTGTTTATGGAGTGCGACGCGATGCGTCGTTACGGCAGCATGTTGGCCTGATGAGATTTAAGTCTTCAGGCGTGAAGCATACCGTAACAAATGCGTTTTCAACTTTTCGCGATGAAATTCCAAATGAATTATGGAAAATTCACGTTCTCTTCGCGTTGTCGCATGGCTGGGCGTGAAGTGCGAGACCGGGGTAAAACCACAGGGTGATAAATGTTTTCAACTTTTCCAGGTGAGGTGATATACAAAACGAGCCACCGAATAATGTGAAAATGCCACAGGGGTGAGGTAGTCTCTCTGTGAAATTGCTGTTTTGATGCGGATTTTATTTTAATGGAAAATATTACGAAAAATTATGTGCAAAGTATCTGGAGGTATTCAAATGGCCTATAAACATGAAACCGCAAAATTTTGCCCATAAAAAACAACTTCTCGGCACGTTTGAGGTAAGACGACATGACTTACTTGCCCCTCTTTTCTATAGACTGATGTCTGGCACTCCACCAGTTTTCATCTTTGGGGTGACAAACATGTTTGTACAAATAGGGAAGACTGCAACAAAATTAATGCAAACGTTACAATTTTGAATTACATTAAAAATATATACAAGATTACTTTATTGATTCGATTTTATTTTCTTATTTCTTATTTTTAAACAAGGAAGTTTGAATTTTATATACATAAGTTGCTAATAACAGACCGTGGTAAACACTCGCTTTAGGTTAGATCCCAAATTTTATTTATAGATCTTATAATTAGTTTGATTAGCAGCAAAATACTTTGCTCCAAATTTTCAACTGTATACACATTTAGGTACATCCGAATTTAAAGAGAAAAGTTGTTTTGACTAAAAGTGTAATTATCTCCTTTTTTTCGTCAGAGCTCCTCAAATTCGATATTGAAATGAACTAAACCGATATCTCGTATCGTATAAACAACTTAAACAAAAATTATGAATATTTGAAATACTAAAAATGTGTTAACTAAGAGAGATACCTATGAGATTTTTCGTTTAACGTTGTCTAATATAAACTGGCCGAGTAAAGGTACCTGTGTCTGTGTTGAAGGAAAATAAGTGTAGGTATATTTTATATATGTATATAGGTTGATTGTTCCCCTACTGAGAAATTACTGTCTTTCCAAAAACCCCTTGAACACACTATCCGAAAGGAAATCCTTAAATTTGATTATTTACAGTCCGTTCTCTCAGGTGATTTAACCCAAATAAATTTCGGCATGATTCCACTCCATTTGCGCAAGAGACCGCAACAATGGAAACAAAAGAGCACCTGAGCAATAGTCGTGATTTCTTTTGTACCCAAGAAAAGGTCTCCAGCAGCGCCGATTCGAACACCAAAAAGTCTCACGTTCGCCTCCGTCTAATCGCAACAGGTGAGTTATGATTGATGGCGCTGTGGACCATTTAAGGCGCAGTCCGCCCGCTCGATCTCGGCGACTCTAAATCAAGATGCTCGAGAAGGCCGTAAAAAGGCACTTTTATAGCCAAAACAAAGGCAACGCTTATTTTTATTCTTTTCGTAAAAATTTCACCTTTTCCCTGAGTGGTTTTCTGGGAAATCGCGTCATCACGATGCCATCGGCAGGAAATTGAGGAAAATACGAAAATATCTCGGGTCCGCCAGAAACCTTTTTATTGGCCGGAGTCGTCGCTGAGGTGCGATTGTTTCTTCATCGTGAAGAGGTCTTATGACAGCTTTACAACGTGATAGCGAACGGATTGGATGATTTATTTATCCCGCGCGATAACGAACGCCACTTCCGTGGAAGTCGCACTCAAATTCCACGGAGGTTCCTGGGTAATTGAAAGGCGATAAAAACACGTGTCACGCCTCGAAATGGGGCGCTCCTAATAGAATTTTAAATTCGGCCCAAGCTCACCGGCGCCCAAAAACCGATATCTTTACAAAACCGCATATCTCAGCAGCCAGAAGTGCCAGATGCCCAGCCATCCAGAACAAATAAACAAAATCCTGGAGTCCAGCGGCCGTATTGTGATTTCTTCTCCCAATCAAATCTCACGGAAAAAGGGTTAAATCGGTTTCTGCGCTTCAATGGAGATAATTGCGGCTTTGGTCCAGCCGGTGAATCTGGGAACCGGAGGAGGAGGCGTCTCAATCGCTTGCCCTTTTCCGATTGATTTTTCGGCTTTCACCAGGCCGGGGTGTGAGGAACAACAAAACTTCAATTTAATTAAAAATCGCCTCGGGAAGACATCCTGTAGGTTCGGTTCGGTAAACGGAGTGCTTTGGGCGTGTTTTGTGAATAAACAGAACGAGGTGAAAGGGTTCTCCGGCGGGTCTGCTGAGGTTTCTGTGATTATTTGCGTTCAATAGCAATCAAATTGGTTTCGCTTTCGAATTCAGTCGGACTCCGGTGTTTATTTTTCTTTTTTCGAGGGCTATTTGCTACGAATGAATTAAATTGAGCTGAGATGCCCTGGGGGACCATAGGGATGGCTGGTCATTAATTATTCTTGTTAAGCTGAGGGGTTTTCCGGTTTTCATTGCAACAAGTAGATTTTCCTTTAAAATAGTTTTCATTTTCCGATATTTTTGAGCTAATCATGTTTCAATTAAAGCTTCCGAAGACAACAAGTGGAAGTAAATACAACTTTTTAAACTTGTTCAATACATATTTCAAAAAATAAGTGTAGCTGAATTTTTTAAAAGCCAACTTATAAAACCCCATAGACCAAATTCTCACTATCATTTTTATTTTATAACTTCATCAATTATTTTCTACTATATGGTCAAATTGGGGTTAGGAGATGAAAATATTTTAAAAAAATAGTGTAAATATCTAACATTATTTTCCAAAACTAAATTTGTTTTTAGACTGGCATACTATTGCAATGACTTAAATACGGCATTTGTCGTGTGAAATGAAATAATGGGAAATATTAATTTGATGTTAAGGTCACTTGTAATTGTAGGGGCACATATGTATTTACAGATGTTTAGGTTACTTTAAATTGTAGGAACACCTATTTACATTATTATATACATAGTTACAATTTTGCCCGCCGAGCGGCTGGCGGACGAAATTGCACAATCTTCCTCCGCTATAATGTTGGTGTTAAGGATAAAGACGTTCGTCCGCCGAGGCAGACGAGCTCGGAAAAAGGTCGACGTTTCGATCTGGGGCACTTTTCAGATCTCATTAGTGTGGCTGATGCTCAGCTATAGACGCCAGATCGGGGGGAGCGAAAGCCGAGCCTTATATTCAGTTGGTTAGAACCCCAAGTGTGAATTATAGCGAAGGAACATTTTGTAACAATATATTATTATTTAACCAAACACATAACATTTTTTATGTGCCGTTAAAGAGTTCAGAAAAATTCTTTATGCACACAATTCTTAAATAATGCATCAATTTGCATAATTATATAGTGAAGTAATATGCCACAGTCTTTAAGCATAAGTAACACACCGTTCTCTACTGGGATTCTATTAATTTGTTATGCAAGTGGTCGTGCCTTCCTGATGCACAAGCGGTGGGGTCAGTTGCATAGGTACACAGCAAACTTTTCGTAATTTCTGCAATTTATGTTTTACAGTTTTACATCACCCGGAAAATTGCAGCGCATAATTAACCAAACCAGAACAGGTTGTGATCGTGCTCCACCAGCTGATCTTGTTGATATTGCTCCGTGGCGTAAGCGGAGCCACTCGATCACGACCAGACGTGCGGGCTCTGTGGATGCTTTGCTGTTTATCCAGCGTCTTATCTTTAATTGCTTCTTAAGATAAATATCTGATCGTGGTCCATTGGTTTAATTAATCAGTTGAATTTTGATGCTAGTCACGGATCGTCCTTAAATTTATTTCGCCTGGGCAGCGATATATGGGCCACCCGGTCCATTTTTATTTTCTAATTACATTTGCCCGGCTGAAGCTGGAGATATTCCCGATAAAAAGGGGAAGCCGCTTGACCACTCCTAATCACAAATTGATTGCTGTGGTTGTCCTCCTCTAGGAGCTCTAATTGGTAATCAACGTCTCAATGAGGACCGAACTTGTGGCCGCCGCCCTTATGAGAAGTTTTGAAAGGGCCGCGGCGGTCACATGTGCTCCGCTTGCCAGTAGATCTCGTAATTTGATTACTTTCAAACAAATCGGGAAAGAATTGAAAATGTTGCAACAGAAGAGACCCTTAGTTTCCTTTTTATTTCCTTAATTTCTCCGGGATTATAATTTGATGTCAATTCTACAAATGTCTAACGCAAGCTTCTTTACCAAAAAACACGAAAAGTATACTAGCGCTTTATTCATGATGATCATACCTTACAATTTGAAAATTAAATTCAAATTATTAATAACAATTAAACATGAACACAGAATTTCTGATATACTAGTGATTACTATAAATAATTATCATAATATGAAAAAGATGATTACTAAGTAAAATATGACATAATTCTTATACTCTACTGAATCCTGTGCTTTAAAATCACTTGTTTAAAACTAGTTGTAAATTAATGTAGTCTTTTTTTTTTCTTAAAGTCAAATAGGTTGAAAATATACACTTACAATGCAATAGGAAACCACCTTTTTCCCGGTGAATGGGTGTACATACATTGGTTTCACACAACAAAAATCTTTTTGCTTAAGGGGAATTTGTAGTTATTTTCCGTTAAGTGAAAAGTAGTAACCTTAAACCTACTGTGAGGATTCCGAAACTTCCTTGAATTTATGGACACATTCACACATGCCAGAAAGATTCCTCATCATTTGATTACTTACCTTCAAAGCAATCCGGGATGGAATTGAGGACGCTGCAGCGGAGGAGACGTTCAGCTTCATTTTTATTTCCTCAATTCCTCCGGGATTAATTTGATGTCAATTCTACAGATGACTAAACGTCGATGGGCTCCTCCACCACAGGGAAGTGAATTCTCCGCTTAAGCGCGTTCCCATGCTGCACGGCCACGAGATTATTCCAAGTGTGGCCCCAGCTTTGGTTCTCCTCCTGCAGGACTCGGTCGGGATCTCAAGATCGGGGAACTGGGAAAACGGTGCCCAGAACATCTGACAAATGTGGGAAAATTTCGTAGAGCTGCTGGTTCCCTGGAGAGTCTTGTTACACACTTCCTCGTGAATTTCTTGAGATTTAAGGAATTGCTGCGGTTGGATTTATTCGAATGAGGGCGCATGGGACGCGGGCGGAGGATCCTTTTGTGGGATGTGGAAAATTTGTTAACTGCGCGATTTATTAGGTCAAATTTTCGATCCAGCGGGACTTTTGCAATATTTTATAGTGCGCTGCTTCCGCTGCAGATTTCCCAGGCCAGCGGAATCAGCAGTCAGGCGCGAAGAATTTTATTGTCCCCAGCCCGGCGGAGAGAACATTGAAATTTGATTGCGCTCCGCCGCATTAGCGTTCGTAATGTTTTGTTTTATTAGGTATTATCTTTTTTTTTCTAGGACACGGGTGGGTGCATTTTGCTTGATTCCATCAGAGAAAAGTTCCCGCAAGTTTGGCGGTGTGGCAAAATTCGTCCCAATTTCCAATTTCGCCGCATCCTCGAACAGCCACCGCAGCGTACGACCACCCGGGTCGCTCGGGCTCCTTTTCGGTTCAATTACAAATTCATTGAAATTTTCCTCTTGGCGGAAATTGCAAAAGAAAGACTTTCCAACTTCGCAAAGACAAATACTTTAAAAGGTTAAATTGATTGCACTGGGTGCCTTTGCTTTGCCCTATTGATTTCGCCCTCGCCAACTTTGGGATGTGAGCGGATGGGTGCTCCGCCCCGAATTCGGGCCACCCCATTGCGGTGGGTGGCTGCACTTTGATCCAAAGCGATTGGGGTGTCCCCAGACATTTAATGGAAAAAACAATCGCAGGGGCCGAAATGCTCCTTCAGTTGCAAGTAATTTGTCATTAGGGCTTAAGGAGCGCCCAAGAATAGGTCAAGACGGCAGCTGGGGCTCCGGCGCAGCTGGCCTACCCCAGCGATTTTTCCTTACACACTCCCTGACATTGGTCAATTTTTCTTCCTTTTTCAGGGGGACGCCGCCACAGCGTCTTCTCTCTGAAGCCCTGCGGAAAGTCGCCCCAAGATGCAATAAATTCCATCTTCATCGAAAATCTAATGAATTGGACTTAGTTCGAATGCAAGTGGTATTGATTTCGTCCCGGCGGCAAGCGGACAATGGCCTCAAAAGAGTTCGTGGGGCGCCCTTTCAATTGGGGTGTCCCTCGGCGAGGGGTTTTTAATTATCCCCCTCATTGCTGCAGATGAAGTCGGTATAGTTATGGGATTTATTGAATCCGACAGTCGTTATCGGCAGTAATGAGACTCGACAGTCGTCGAATTGTGGCACTTGGTAATTTGAAAAGTTTTCCGTGATGAGTGATGAGCCTCAGTCCTTTTCCGACAAAGTTATTGAGGAACTTCTTCTTCCGAAAGAGTTCATGCGAAGAAATCTTTAACTTCAATTTTAGGGCCTTCTGATTACCCTCCTACTTACTTAGTAATAGTCTTTTAGAGAGCCCTTGATGGTATTTAGAAATGCTAATACTAGTGTTTTAAAAATTAAATGTCCTTGCTAAAATTATTATTAGGTACAACTTGGCATGGTAAGAGCACAGTCACTATTTACACTTGTAAGTATTCTCAAACGTGAATCTAAACAAATTTCGTTTTTGAAACTTTCATATATTTTTATATTTTTTTAAAATAAAAGATAGAACTTACTCTGTAACAAAACCGTAACCTGCATTATAGCAAATTATTTTAAAAAAAACGATATTATAACAAAAAAGGTAGAATTATTTAGCATTAGATATTTAGCATTAGATATTTTCCTCTTTTCCGAATTTAAATTTTTTGATTTTTGAAAAACAATAATTTTTTCTTAAAACCGTTGAATTCGAGTCAAGCAATAAATTAAATATAAAATTTTAGCTCTTTGACGATTGATAAGAATTGCCTATACATATTTCAATTTCTCTCAAAATACCTAATTATTTTACTTGAACGTGATTGTAATAACATATATAAACATACATATGTAAATGAAAACTTGATATATTTCGTAACAAGCAGACTTAAATCTGAAGAAGAAATACACAAAAGATATTCAAATCTTGGAGCTGTTGTTCTGTATTATTGCACTAAAATTACTTAGATAATGTCACTTAAAAATAATGCACATTGAAGTAAATTTGCATTTATATGAACGATAAGAGAAAGAAAATTTTTCATATGCAATTGTTTTAATGACATTCACTTGAGGCTTTTTTATATAGCTTTCAAAATATCCGATTTCATCCACACGTTGCCTAAAGTGTTAGAAAGACTTCAGAAGTACACTGCAGGCGGAGCAGCTCCAAAAAGCAACAAAGTTCGCTCCTACTTTCTCTGACATGCTTTTAGTGGCAACAAACCGTGCAAGATGTTTTTTGGGAGTGCAAATATTTGCTGGCAAATATAAAAACAGTCGGCAAACATTAAAATTTAGCTGAATGCAAACAAAGGCGCCAGCCAGCCCTAATGGGCGTCAGGGCCGATTTCTATCAGAGCAGGGCTGCTCTGCTCCATTGTGCCCCCAGCTCTAGAATCGAAGACCAACTCCTTTTGTGACTAGGCGAACTTTCCCCCATCATTTCGTGAGCAAATATGCCCTAAAAGCGCATCCATTTCCTTGTTTGCTGCCACATTCAAACACTTGTGAGTTTCGTGATTTCCTCGAGCCCTTCTGCGCCTTCCCGGGCGTCTTTTGAAGTTGCTAACAACTGCCGTCACCGTTTTCTTGCAACAGGGCCGTGGAGAGTGTCGTGACCTTTTGATGGCACTAAATCACACTGCACGCCGGACATGAGCAGCCCTTGAGGACGGGAAGAAAAGGGGATCCCCCGTAATCAGATAAGAGGAGCAACCTCATTAACTCGGGGTAGCTTCCTTTGATTCGAATTTGATTTGCTGCATGCGCCGTCCCGGCAGTCTGCCATAATTCTCACGAGTTAAGACCATCTCTGGCCGGCGAAATGGATTCCATTTATCTTCGGTGAATGGTGGTGTGAAATTGGATTCGATTTGATTTTTATTGGCCCGGGGAAATTTAAAGTCTCAGCAGCAGCTCCAGGCACTTTAAAGTATCTAAAGGCGGTTGGAGAAAACGCCCGCATGCCTGCGATCGGCTTCGATTTTAACGACAGCGTCGACAGGAGGCTGGCTGCTCGGAGCAGACTTTGTGAATGGGTTCTGCTTGATTAGGACGGGCTGCTCTGATTAACGTAACTAACCGAGACGAATTTTCAATTTTGAATTATTAGCCGGGATGGGCTGCCGAGATTTATTGAGGAGAGCAACTTCAAATTACTCCTTAATTTGCTTTGATTTTAATTGGACCCTTCGTTATTAGAGCCTCTGAATGTTTATTTGATTTTTAAATTATTAGATTGTAACGCCGTTACAAGTGCTGTTGCAGTACCTTAATCGGCCTTACATTTTAAGCGAGTTTTCAGAACTATGTAAGTTTTTTTTGTCGATTTTGATAAGACGTCTTAATGTATGTATGAAATGATTATTAAGATTTAATACATATTAAATTGATTCACCTTAAATTGGAAGAAAATATTTTCTTCTATTAAAGCTACTCGACTATTTTTAATTGAGGCAATTCGAACCCTATTTCTAAGAATTTTCATTAATCTAAGGGAAATTTTATTTATTTCAAGTAAAATATTAACTTTAAAATAATGTTATTATCATCAATAGGTATTACGCCATCTGACGTTACTTCTCTATGAGAATGTAGTCATTTTCCTTGTAATAAAAAAAATATTTCCTTAAACCAAAAGAAATCAGTTTATGCTTTAATTCTTATAATTGAAACAATGATGATTTTTCATTGCAAATTGATGTATTTCAATGATTTAAAGACGAAAGGGAAATATTTGACTTTAAACTTAACTTGTTTTTATCCTTAATACAGACAAGAAAAGGTAGCCTGAGGTGAACTGACACTGGACTAAAATTAAATGCATATTTAAAGAAAAATGTCTTTAGAATTAATAACATTGACATTGACTTAAAAAAATATAATTCTTATGGATGTAATTTCTTCCCTTCTTTTAAAGATCGATTTCATTAGCGTCAAAATATGATCCAGTCACCAGTATTATAGATAAGCTGATTAGTATAATATAAAATAATGTGGAAATTCAAGATTTTTTCATTATTAAAATCAGAATCCATTAATTTTTAGAATTAATCTTCGAAATATTAGATTGTGTTCATCTTGATCCTCTTTCGTAACTTTAACCGTCAAGTGTCGTCTTGAGCAAACCCTCATTAGTTGTCGTCGAATCAAAATCAACGTCACCAAATTGAATCAAATCCGGAGCCTAATTGAGCCCCACAGCCACCCTCTGGGACAGAAAGAGTGCGGCCGGGCCCCGTCGCGGTTAATTGTTCTGGCCGAGACATGACGTGCCCCGGTCGCGGTGTTTGTTTCGGTGTCTGCGACATAAATCCACCGACGTTAAATTATTCTTGTCATTAATTACCTCTCACTTAAGTGAGTTACAGCCGTCGCGACTCGCCGCAGTCCGCAGTTGCCGTTTTTTCATCTGCGGATGCCTCGCCTCCAGCGGCTTTTTTTACTAGACGCGCTCGACTGTCTTAGTCTAATTAGACGCAGATCGGCAGCCGCGCTTACGAGCGGGAAATTGCCCTCTTGGGGCCAACATCTAATCAGCAGCGATTTTATGGATGTTTGGCTTTAATTGATGGACAAATTATTTTTATGCCCGGCTCGAATGGCAGGTGCTGCGTTCTCGGACTTTTGAAACTATCAGGGGTGGTAAAATGAGACCTCAGTCCAGAAATGAGCAACAATGGACCACCTTAGCGGAAGCATTGTGCGATGCGTATCTCAACATCTTCCTTAGAAGACAAAATTTTCTGGCACATCAGGATAACTATTCACCAAATCAAGCCACTTATAACAGCGTCTTTATTAAGAACTACCAGAAAATCTTCGAACAAAGGTCATAAACAGCAAGACGACATCTAGACCTCAACGCGAAAGAAAAGCAGTGGAGGACAGATGTCTTCAGGCCCAATCATCCTCTAAAACCGTTCTAAGAAACTGAGCCGCGGTCGGTTATCGGACAGAGCAAATCGCAAGGGATTGCTTAAACCGACCCAACGACAACGGCTGGCGGATTTGCTTTTCTTCTCGGATTTTTTGTGATCCGCCCTAAAACCCTCAACAACCTTTGAAATTTGCTAAAGGCAATCTCTTTTGTGTGCCATATAAAATCTCATTTTTGGTCACGGATTGTGCTGCAGGTATGAGACGCACTTTTGGCAGCATTAAAACTGCATTCACTCCCTTTTAATTTGTCGGCATTTTTTGCAACGCACTCTGGTCTTGGCTGCTGCGATGAGACCGATTTACGGCAGATATTTTGAGTGATTTTCTTCGGAGGTGGATAGTCCGACAGAAGGCCATCGGCAGCATGTGCATGATGAAATCTTGAATTTATGAAGGCCTTTTCATGCCGAAACAGTCGACATGCGGATTAAAAGACTGAGACGGTCCATTTAGACCCGGTCAGGGGTGAGACCGATAAATGGTTCATTATCAGCGAAATAAAGGAACCAGGATGATGTGGTCGAATTGAACGTCAGTAGTTTGTTTTTATGGAAGAGTGGAAAATGTAAGGTTTTTTTCACAAATTATTTGCCTACTTATTTTTTTCTACAATTATACTTGAATATATTCAGGAGAAATATTTTCAGTTTCATACTTCGAAAGTCACAATTCTTTATATTCGTTCGTTTGTCCTTTTATTATTATAGTCTTTCACAATCTAATTTCTTTGGCACGGATAAAGTTAGTAAGTTGATATTTAGCATAGTTATACAACTTAAAATTCCACATAGTCAGTAATCAAAAAGTATATTTCTATAAATTTTGCGTCGTGAAAATTTAATATATACATACATACATAGATACATATGTAGGTATAGCTTCATTTAAAAGCCATATTTTTAAGCAGTAATGAACCGAATATTAATTTTAAGAACAACCTATTTGCACTACATATGTTATTCGCACTTGAAGGCGTTTTACAAAATTTTTAGTTCTTACAACTTGGAATTTAGAACTTTTTGAAAATTCATAAACTCCGACAGACAAATATGAAAAAAAAATTCGATTGCATTAGAAATTTTATACTTTTAACACTCTTAATTTTTGTTAGACTCTCTTTTGAACTTTCAGCGACTTAGAAGAGTCCTATTAAAATCGGAATGATACGCCACTATTCGTTAAGGTGTTTCAGTCCTTCAGAAAGGAAGTCGGCTCCCCCAAAGTCAAAAATCGATATGCAGAACGGCAAACTTAATTCCCACAACTTCTACAGAAATTTGATTGAAAATCGAAAATTTCTCACACTCTGGTGTTTGTTACCTTCCCCTTGAAATGGTCGGTGACACTTCATGGCTGAATAAATAAGCCGGAGCCCCCTGCGAGGTACAGCCGCCGTGCCGTACTTTGCTGTTTTACATAGAATGAATCTTCCCACCAAGCCTCAACCTCCGCGTCGTCATCCAGAGGCAGACAAGCCCTTGCAGACCGCCGTGCTACGTCGCGGAAGTTTTGTGTCATGGACTGTGAACATGCTCATGTCAGAGTGACGTGAACACGGCCATAAATAATTATGAAAATTCTGAAATTATTTTTAAATTACACCTTAATTTCACATAACTCCGGCAATTTAGGGCCGACACACCCAAGGCATTCCCCACAGTCGCGCGAACTACGGAAGAATTTCGTTTTTCGGTTGAACGACTTCTTGATAAGTGTGAATTATGGCGGCTGGAATGGGTCGAAAGGAACATAAAAAGGGTGAAATGGGAATTTTGAGCAATTATTTTATTTGACTAAATTTAGTTGCGAGAACTTAGGGCGGGTGAGGCTTTAAAACTGATTGTGAAGCAATATGGTTCCAGCAGATGTTTTTTAGCCATGCACCTGACGAAAACCACAAAAATGAAAAATCAAATAATACCTCCAGATGCATTCTTAAAAATTTATCGAAAATACCTCTTTAGCCGCTAACATCTGAAACCCAAAAACCACAAGGGGCCATCTAGACGAGGAGATGCCGCCTGAGATAGGCCCTGGTCATAGGGAAAACGACTACAGGCCATTTATAATATTTTCTGGAGCTTCATTCCTTGGAGAGTGGATATATGTATCTCGACTATCATTAACTTTCCATCTCAGGGTCTGCAATCAAAATAACTTATAAAATATTTCCGGGCCATTATCTCTGAAAAAAGGCACTGGCTGTACCTTCGGAGACGATAAATCCACACCGGAGGAGGATTTGAGGCACTCGCATATCAAAACACGGCTGTAATTTGCCTGGGGCCCTGAGATAGCGTGCCTCCGCTGCCCTGGTTTACCTTTGTGCGTCCGAGTCTTTATCTGGATTTGCTCGCAATGGAAAAAAGTCAGAAGGGCACGATGCAGTTTAATGGAGCTTAAATCTGAGGCGAAATAGACGCGGAAAGGGCAGTTGTCCGGATTCCAGACGTTGTGACTTCTCGGGATTTTTATTCGCTCGTAATCGGACGGGCACAAAAACAAACAGAGATAAACCTGTCCAGATAGTCCCTCCGGGACCAGCGGGAAAAAACGTAACTTCTGGGATTCTCTGGAGTTGTATACGCCGTGGCGGCAACTGCTTCAGTCAAAAAGATATTCTGAGACACTTAGAGCAACTGATTGAAGTCACGGCCCTCAACTGATAAGATCAAGTCCAGGGTACTTGAAGACAGAAATATGTCTTCAGTCGTTTTTTAGTTCTTGAGGAGGAGCGGCGAAGACGTTTCACGGTCACAACCAGGACTTAGGCGTCCTCGGGGGGTTTCTTAAAAGCAGAAGGCAGCACGGCAATTACGGAACATATGTCTCTTCTAATGTTAACATAGCAACCATTTACGGCCGGCTTCTGTTTCTTGTCGCGCCACCGTCAAGAACATGTCATTTATCGATGATACCTAAAATTAGATCGATAAGACACTCCAGACAGTCGTTTACTTGACCTTATCTAGAGAAAGGCTATCATCACCTGTTTCCCAGGTTAGTTCCGTATCTTGTAAAGTGCATTTTCGTCTTCAAGTGCACAAATATCAATTTGTTTGTATTTTATTTACGAAGTTCAGCATGATAATAATAAAAAGGTTTAAAATGACTTAAAAGTTGTTTGGGTTGACTCGTACGTATGCCAGCACAAATTATTTTGAATATGTATTTTCGGAAAACAAATTCCAGATAATCAACAAAGTGAACATACTTATATATAAAAAAAAATATCAGTCAAATGGGAATTAGTTTTCACATACATAGCATATAGCACGTCTTTGACCCCAAGTTTTTATAACACCGGTCTACAAAAAAAAGTTTGTTTCATGTTCCTGTGTTTGTTTCATAGTTTTATATTTGTCATAATCTAAACGTACCCTGAGACTCCTAAAAATTTGCTTTTGTAGTGCTGATAATAACAAGTAGACGATATTTTGCCCATTTTTGAAAAGTGATTTAAAAATAGTGGTTCTTCATAGTAATTTGTAGTGTGGCTTAAATGATAGCCTGAGTCCTAATTTAGGATTACCAAATGTCCAAATGCAACTAATCTCTTTAATCCTTTTTACACATAATAAGTAAGTTAAGCGTTTATTAAAGATATGTTACTACCTCCTAGAATAATTATTTAATGACAGTTTACAAATGGTAAATAACTACGGCCTTTTCCATTCAAAACCTAAAATTAAAACAAATTTTCGGAAATGATTACTATTTTCCTCATTGGTGTTTTTGACTTTTACAAATAATAGGTTTTTATTCATAAATATTTACTTTTAAAAACTTTATTAGGTAGGTACCTAAATAAAACATTACTCTTAACTTTGTGATTACAAATTTAATATTTAATTTAATATATTGTGACTGTACCTAAGTTTTTATTTTTCAAAGATTATTTTAACATTTAAATATGATTTGTGTTCTTATCTTGATGTAATTCTAAGAAAGGTATGTAACAATAAAATAATAAACATACACATACAAAAACTTGTCGAGAAATTCTATTACTTCTCGATTTTTTTAATGATGTTAATCTACTTTGAATTATCGTTGTTTTCTCATTAAATTAGTTTTCAGAATCAAAACCAATGTGAGTTTTACTTCCCCTTTGATATGTATGGAGCACAAACATTGTACAATACAAACAATACGCGAAATATAAATCAACAAATTGTTCACGGTTTGTAAACCTTTCAGCCTCCGCAATCCTGGCGGAAGTAAGTTAATAGGCCAATTCAAACTTTTCCTCACTAATTTTGTTTTCGTCAAGTCACAGAAATTTATTACGTTTCTGATTCAGCCCGATTGTATCAACGGGCCGGGGACGGGAATCGAAAAAACGCCTACAAAGCACGCGCTCCTGGTGCCCTGGTGCCTCCGAGATTAATTTTATTTTCGTTAATATGCTGACAGCTCATTGTGGGCATAAAAGTTCTTATGTTTCATTTCGATCAGATTTTTTTGATTATTGTCTGTAAACAGAAGCCGTATGGCGCATTGATTTCCCGGGACGCGGGGGTGCGGGCGGTGGCAATCAGCAGATCCAGCGCCAGAAAGGGCTGCGGGGATTAACGAACGCAAACACTGCGTGGAGGCGGGCTGCCGGGGAAATATCGGGTGCAAGACGAAAAACATGATTTACCCGGATTACGAGTCGGAGCGGCATACTGGAAAAATATGGCACCGGATTATGCGAACATGTGGTCTAGAAGTGGATTAAGCGCCTGCTCAAAGCTGTGATTTATCGAGCGGGGCGCGATAGTGCTAAGTAGCAATTAGAGATTTTGATCGATTGCGTTTTGATTGCGTCCGATTTTATGGGCTAGTGAGTTTTCTTAAGAACACATAAATTTTCCGGCTGTCTGGAAGGTGCGATTAAGATAAGCTTACGAAAGGTGCCATTAGGCGCAGCAGCCACTTCAAGGATTTCAAATTTGTTGGCAGCATAATTGAATTAATTATGCTGTCTGGATTTTTCTGGAGTGAACGTGGCTAGGCCATTTTTCAATTTACATTCCAAAACAATAGTTAAATTATATATACGCCTTTAGCAAGCAAAAAATGTTTAGGTATCAGGATACTATAATACTTCTGTATTATGCCAGTGGGTCAAGATACTTTTATAAAAATTTAGTTGAATTATTTATTTACGAATTTAAAAATAACTCTATTCATTTATAAGGCTGTACAAAAAATCACTTTAAACTGGGAATGGGCAGAGAGCACGAAGGATAAATATTCGGATCATTAGGAAGTCAACTTTCGTACTTTCTTTCAAATCTTTTCGTTCAATAAACCGTTTAGCCAATAGTCTTCCGTCTGGAATCAAATTAATTTTGCTGACGATAACTAAACAAAAACCTGACCAGTTTCCTCCTAATTAAGAGCAAACTTCGTCTCAGCTAATTTAGCGAGGAGGACGAAAAAAGTAGCAGCCGGCCCTTATCTCCCGGGGACCAGAGGAGGAAGGTTCGTCCTGCCGGCGGGCTCCAGATCCAAATTACTTTGAGGCCACCAGTGAAAGTCGTCGCGGCCCATTATCACTGGCGGAGGGCGTCGAGGGCAAGGGCACGAAGCTCGAAGTCGGCTTATCCGGAAGCTGTTCAAAGTCCCCCGGAGCCCGAGGAGGCGATTCCTTGAGCCTTCATTAGGACTGCGCTGTGTCTTTAAGACAGACAGACAAACAAACGGCCAGACATCCGTACCCTGGAAGCAGATCCTTGCTGCTCTGTCACTGCGACCGACTGTAGAAACATTCAAAATTCATTTCAATTAGCAGTTAAAGTTCCCCGGGACATTAACGACAATTGCCGTGTGATGCCCTCTTTCTGCTGACTTTAGTTCCGTTTATTGTCCTTCCCGGGTGCAATCGCCGGCAGCAGTCGATGCCAGACGTCTCCCGACTCCTCCCGATCCCTTTTTGAAGGCTCTTTTCAGCCATTGTGTTTTTGAATGTTGCGGGCTTTGTCCTCGCTCGTGTCCTTGCGTCGCAACACTTTTCACTCAGCCCTGACTAATGTCCGAGTTCGGCTTTTACTTGGCTCCTTTGTGTCCCACCTCAAATGAAATTCAAAACGCCCCGTGAAATTTAGATCAGGACCAGGATCAGGCTCAGCTCGTCATCCCAATTGCGGCTGGGAAAAGGTGTGCCGCGGGCTGCACGTGACGGCGCAATTTGAATGCAATGTTTTGCATAAATTGCGCCGGGTATGTGTGAAGTGTGCAAAATTAGATTTAAAATAGAATAGAAAAGGCTTCCCCGTATTAATGCGAAATTGGGCAGAATATAATTAGTGATTTTGGAAATATTGTGGGATTTTGGGAATACGTATTTTTGAGTTGAAAACATTGTTGCATTTGAGATTTGAATTATGGCCAGGTGATTTGGTAAGCCATTAATCCCTTTTAGCCGACTTCAAATATATAGAATTTTCTCAATTTGGCGCAGAAAGGTTATGTTTAATATTATATACATATGTATATGCAAAATGACTAAAATAAGGTTCCTTCTTTCGTATTTGCTAATTCGTAGTCTACAAAAAAATCCTGTGATCTAACTTCTATAAAAATATTTGCATATAAATATGTACATCGCTCTTAATTTGTTCGACATCAACTGAGCTGCTCCTCGAACAGGACTTGCCTTCAGCATATGTGTCCCCTACTTTGAAAAGGTTTATCAATCATCCCACGTCAATAAGCGGAATATGATTAATTGGTGTCCTCTACTTCGTTAAAAAACAAAATGCGGCTTTTAAAAAGGCACCCGTCACAACAGCGCAATTGAGGGTCCTAAGGGACTCCCGTAGCCCCTATATGCGGGCCAGGCACACTTCTCTCCTCGACTGGTTGAGATCGTTTTTTAGGATGACTTACTTAACGTCGACCCTCACCCGTCGCAATTTATCATACAAATCAATTAAATTGTCGACTTTCCCCTTCGCCTGATAGAGTATCTTTGCAAGATTCTTCTGAGCGAGGGAAGGTGTCGAAGGAAAACATATTTTTATAGACGATTTTAAAGCTGAAATGACAGGTACCAAAAGTAACATTAATGCCCTTTAGGAAGTGTTCGCAAACCCTTTCGAAAACAGCGCCCCGGACCCGGACCACCGTCGGCTTCACCACGTGAGGGTGATGCGTTTGTTTGCGCGCCTAGATCAAATCGCTATTAACTCCCATCCGGGAGGATGCTGGGATCGATAAATGTCAGCAGCCAGCCAGGAGACAGTAAACAAGTTCTGTTTGTATCCACTTGCGATTATTTATTTTTCCAGTTACCATGTGCCAGGCGGCGGGGACCGCACTCACTCCATCTTGGCGCGAATTATTAACTCTCCTCTGGTTTTGTTTAAATTTCATTTTAGAGCGTACAGCCCCAGCGTGATCTGGACGTGATGCCACAGTGACAATTAATTGATCGACAAACATTTGTTTAGCGCAGCGCGGCGCGACGACTGCTCCCGGCTGAGCTGCGGAGGGCCCCGCCACCGAGTCCCAGTCATAAATTCGAAAAAACCGACGACGACGAGAAGCAGATTGAAAAACAAAGCCCTCCGTAATGGAAGACAGTTTTAATTAAAAACGGCGTAAAATATATCTTTGGACTAAATTGGATGCCACGAGTCGAGGGGTATTTTTAGCCGCAAATCCGCCGCTGTCGCCCGGTGGGTAATGGCCAGGTCGAGTGTAGCCCCGGGGCCCGCGAGGAGCTCCTCCGGGGCCCTGGGAAGGCCCCGCCGCCCGCGGGACGGGATGACTGACGTCCATTTCTCACCGAAGTGACTCCTCTGGCGGTTTCGTGGCTGTTTGTTTTGTTGCCACCTACGTTTTATGGACACGAAGATCTTCCAGATGTTAAGATCTGTTTATGTCTAATTAGTCGTAAGCGGTGTACCGCGACAGAGTGCCATGCGTCTTGTTACGGCAGATAAAGTCCGCGGCGGGTAATTCATGGGGCTCGGCCAGCGCTGACTGATACCAAAGATGTCAAACAGCTCCCCGGCGTGTTCTGGAGCAGCCGGGAAAACGACCAGCAAAAGTCGGGAGCTCGCGAGAAATGCTGCGATTATTACGGATCGAGCGGGGGAGTGGGTGTGGGTGGGAGCGCTTTCGCGGAGGAATTTCAGCAATACTAGTCAAAGGCGTTAACATCGAGCATGTAATTTCACACGTAAGAAAACACGACTCTTTGATGTTCCGGGAGTTTTAAGGAAAACATTTCATTTCGTAACCACTTCTTCTATTTTTGTTCAGCTAGAAGAACATTTGTCCCCAAGATCTTAGCATTTTTGTGCCATGTCTTTATACTTACGAGTATACTTATCCTTGTGGGATTTTACATAATAGCCAATCAATTTTGTTTGTTTGTTTTTGAATTAATTAACTTTGGGTTATTTTCCTCATGAAAACATAATATTGAATCAAATAAATTAATGAATCTTATACTAGAATTCTAGTTAATTCTTTTTACCAAACAGGGATACTTCTTACACATCAACACTGATTTTAGTAAATACTTATTAAAATATGTAAGCAGGTAGGCAACCGTTTTGATTATTTTTAACTGACTTGGAAAAGAGAAATTGAGTGTCAATTCGAGCCATATGTAATTTTGATGGTATGTAGGTATTGTCAGAAATGCAATAGGGAAATATTAAATAATTACTTAGCATGGGCATTCTATCCAAACTGGGCTATCATATGTTTGATTCATATACAATATTTCTACTTAAAGTAGATCTTTTGGTTATGAATAGATTCATAATTTTTATTAGCAGCCACTTTTTATTATGAAGTAGTTTAATGTTTTTTTTTCAAATTAATCAAGGATTAAAGTGATATGTACCTAAAGAATACGTGATTATATTAGAACCCTTTGTAGCGGAAACCATTAAAATAACAATTTAACCAAGTTAGAACACGACCTCTTCGTTAAAAGTACCTTCACTACACTAGAATTTTACTATTAGTTCGGTATTAACCTTACCTTATTCTAGAAAATAAATCATTGACACAATCAGTTTGGTTTTCTTGCTGACTTTAATTTAAGTAAAGTTTGATTTCATCTACTTAAACTGGGTAAATCTCTTATATGTATCAAAAATTAATTTCTTCAAAATGTTCTACTTAATTTAATTCGACTACAAACAGAATCAGAATCGACACTTTGTACAAATGTGAGGACAAATTTTGCGGAAAACAAGGATCCCCAAACTGAAAGGAGCTGCTGAAGACGACTTGCACTACAACACCCTGGAAATATTCTACAAATATTTGCATCGACGCAGCAAAGTGCGGGGGTGGACGAAGCGAGCGGAGGCTGGTGATAAATTAGCACTCGTCTAATAACCGAAACACCCACCGGAGCAGAGTCCCGGGAGCTGTGACGGTAATCTTGCGGCCACCGGCAACGTCACGTTCACGTGCATGTGAGCGGAGCACGGGGACGTATCATTAACTCGAAAACTTTTTAATGTTATTAGGTGTACACCAGCCCATCCGGGCATAAATCGCTCCGGAGCTGCGAAATTACTACTTTTAGTAAGTTTTAAGTAGATTTCAGTGGGGAACACGCGCGTGCATCCCAATTAAGGATTGTGCGGCGCCCGAGAGGCAAGGGCGGGGATTATCAGGGAATAAGGAGCAAGGGGCAGGAGCCGTTCCCAAGCATGCCACTTGTTGTAAAACAACTTCAGGAGCCGGCTCTGGAGGGCTCGACATGTGTTCGCCGGCTTACCGGAAATGAGCAGCTTCTGGCGAGGGGGCGGGGTGCAAATAGAACAATAAATGTGGCCAGTTGCCAAAAACCTGCGGAGTTTGATAAGCGAAAATTCCTCGCATTAGTCACGTTCCGCAAAACCCTTCCCGTCGCCGGGGAACACGTTCGTCGCCGGCCGCACGTTGCGCTGCGCTCCTCGAAGGGAAGTGGCGCTGTAGCGCCTTCCGTGCTCCAGTTAAGCGTCCCGTCGCAGGGGCGCACCTCACCTTCGCCAGGCAACAATTTCCCGATGATTTCTAATCGGGACCAGGGTTCACGTGCAGGGAAGGTGCTGCCGTGGCGCCCAGGTGGCCGTGGGAGTGGGAACTTCTTGGCAGCGGCCCACACCACCACGTCGCGCAATTATTTTTAAGACGGCCAGCGACTTCGGCTCGCTGGAGATGGATGCTTCCAGTCGAGGCGAAAGATTTGTGGCGCTCGAGCGGGGCGCTTCGACGAGGGCTGCCGATGACGCCTAGCGTGACTTGGGGCCATTAATTAGGGCATTACAGTTTTCGCCGTATTTATCGGCCCGGTTGTCTGACCGGGGAATCGCGCCAATGTCGGCGGATACAGCGACTTTTGATCAGCTCCGGGGAATATCAATCGTCTGGCGGTTAATGTAATTAACTGGGGCTCGTCTTGCAGCGGAGGCGACCCTCTAAAGTCCCTGTGGAAGTGATAGCACCAATTATTATAGCGCTGTTCACTTGGTAGCAGCCTATCAAAGGGTTCATTTATCTTCTTCCAATTTATTTCTTTATTTTTAGGGTTCCATACCAAAATGGAAAAACGCGGAATTTTTATGGTGAAATTTCGACCTCTGTCTATAATGCCTTAGTAGTTTTCGTCAGAAGGTACGCATTACTAGAAATTGACCATGTATAGCAAATTGAAACTCATTTCAAATACTATGACAGCTTATTTTTAAATAAAATAAAACACTAATGAAATAATTTAGTTCAATATACATAAATAGATGAAACTTTAAATCGTTGTCACTATTTGATCTCTTTCAGAATGAATATTTTCATTTAAATACATATTTTTAAATGCTTTAACTTCACTCGGTATCATTTTTGTAAATCTTTCAATTGCTAACATACTAAGTTTCAACCTCAAAATAAATCACGCAAAGATAATAACCATTTGGATTAAATGTTCTTTAGGGCCTGGCTCTCTCTTTTCCCAAATATGGTGACTATAATCGTTGTATTGTAATTTATATAACAATAACAATTTTCAAACAAAGGTTACTTATATTAAATTTTAATAAATACCTCAAGATTTATGAAAGGAAAAAGAACTGCCTTTACACCAATTTTAAAATGTTTAAGGATTAGAACACCTACTTTTTCTTTCTCATTTCTACAATCCCATAAAATACATTTAAAAGAAAGCTTAAATAAATTAAAAATTTTACAGTACTTTATTTTCTTGTCGCTTAAAGACCAAGGTTTAAGGGTTTGAAAACTCGCAAGCAACAGCCACGGAGCCGATTCAAAAAAGCCACAGACGAGCATTAGGCACGTCCCAACCCTTTCGCAGGGAAACCACCTGATAACCTTTCAAACCGCCGAGCGTTTTCGACAGATCAGTCAAATCAATCGACTGAAAATCCTGTTTACGGCAAACCTTCCCGAGGTGGCTCACTGACTTGCCTCACCCACGCAGCCATCGACGGTGTTCGGTTGCACCGGAGCCCACATGCGAAGTATATGACTCACGTGTGCCGCAAATCGAATTGGGACCGGGCGGGAGGGCGAAATCGAAAAATCAGCAGTCGACTCGGTGGGCGACATGCCTGCGGAGGAGCTCTTGATATATGCGGGGGCGGGGGCGACCGATTTGCTATGATTAACGCGATCAATAAATGCAATAACAACCGCAGCCACATAAATTGCAACCCCCGGGCCGAGGTCGCGCCGGCCCTAGCAATCTTCGGCGGTTCAAGAAAAGGCGTGAACCTGGTGGTCTGCGGTGGACGGGTGCAGCGTTTGCAGGCTGCGGCCGCCCTGCAGCCCTTGGGGCTGGGGGCGCAGCGACATGTGGGTCTCCGCTGCACACCCACCGAAAAGTTATGGCCCGGGAACGACTGTGAGAAGTCGCAGGGTGCAGCAGAATTTCGCCACAGTCAATGAAATGACGGAAACTCCATTCGTAGCGAAGACCGCTGCGTCTGAGGAATGACGCCATCAATCATTTTCGTTTCGATTAATGGCCTTGTCGGGGTCCGCCTTGCAGATGATGCAGCCACAAAGGGGCAGTATTTCTTCATCTTAGGGAAAGAAAATTTCTCGGTAAGTTTTCAGATCAAATTATGGGGCCCTTTCTGGATGCTGTTTGCACTCAGCGCGAGATGGATCTCTTTTGCTTTTAAAAATTTTTATGGACCCTGCGAGCACCTTTTCCGCTGCGATATATTCTGATAAAAGGTTCTGAGTGCTCCGCTGGACATTAAGTTTTACGGCCACGCTTTCTTTGTGCCACAATTTGAGGAATTTTCGAGGTGAGGAATGCATTTTAAGTATAAGAGTTGAGTGTGGCACCATAAAGCGTGGACCATTGGACGTCGGGCTAAATTTGCGTTAACCCTCAAGGACACTGCTCCAGAAAATCACCCCCGCCCCGGGGAGGTGGAGCAACCTTTGTTAATCCTAAATCGACTGATGGGAGGTCATGACCGAAAAGTAGGTACGCGTTAAACTTCTGGCATAGATAAATTCCATCTGAAAATTAGATTAGCCGAACAATTGAACTCAACTGCCGCTGTTGTGACTAAAACACTCATCGAGTGGATGCAATGTTTGAGAAAGGCCGGAGAAACAATGGAAAATGTATGTTTGGCAAAAGACAAAACTTTATTTATTTGGCGCATTGTTAGGCAGAAAGCAGATGAAGTCTGTTGTCACTTAATGAACCAGAAATACTTTCAGTCTATTGGAACCTTTTGCTGCCTTGCTGTGGATATGTCGAGCTTTTTGGCACTCGGTTGAGCAGTTATGGTTAAAAACAAATCGTCTTAGGAATTCTGGTTACAATTATCTGCAATAAGTGGAACAACGAATTTTATCATTTCTATAGAACCGCATCATTAATATCATTTCTTTTGTTGAACAATAACGAAAAACAGACCTTTAGAACTTTAATGGATGATCAGCAAAAATTATTCGAAGTAATAACATAAATAAAAAAAGCAAATCAAATTTTTGTTACTTATTTTGAATCTTGAAGGAAAGAGAAAATATGGTATGACAATATGAAGTAAATTCAAATGCAAGCTAATAAATAAGTATCAAGAAATGACTAATCATTTCTCGAAAATTCGATATCAAACAAACACCTTGTTTTGAGAGCTCGAACAGCTGCTATACAAAGGTGAATCAAAGGTGATTTCTGATAAATAATTTGTTGACATTGTAAAATTTTTCTTAAATCATTCGATATTAGTAATGCGTTACCATATTAGTATATATATTAATAATAACGGAAATAAGTATTATAGAAGCAATTTAATTGTTCGATTTAAAATGAAAAAAAAAAATGTTATGCTGATGATACCTGATGGTAAAAAAGGTCTAATTTTTTAAAAAGATATAGACGCCTACCTAACTATTTTAAAATTTAACATTTTTTTATATTCATACATATACATATATTCATATACATATGTATGTACTATAAATTTAAACAAGACATATTATGATTTTTTAGCTATTTTAAATATTTTAAAAAATGTTTTTAAAGATTAAATCCCTTTTTTTTACCATAGTTTTAAGGAACTAAAATGCAAGGCGAATTCTTACAGCAGTAAAAAAATTAATTTTGAGATTTAATAATTTTTGTAGTTAGGTACTTAAATTTGAAACCAACAATAACAAGGGCCTTTTCTACAGTATACTGCGAAGAACAAAAATCAGTTGAAGGGTTAAATCTAAGAAATTATTCAAAGAGTGTTGGCGAGGTCTGATTAGATTACGGTCAGCGAGCCGAAGGAGATAACCGAAAATACAAGTGGTGGGCGGAGTGGGGGCGACTTAAATCAGCAAAGAGGTCACCGACACGAACGAATGGATCCCGGTCCGCTGCACCTTAAGATATAATTAAGTTAATAACTCCGCGAAGGATTTCTGCTTTCACGCAAATCAAATTTGAATTGCCACGGCCCACGGCCTTCTGTGGAACAGGCAAAGGGCGAAAAGGATTACCCGAAAAAGATACAAAACGGCCTATGGAACAGGCCAGAAACGTCGGTGGGGCTGCTGCCCCTGGAGAGCAATTTAAGTAAATAAAAGGCCCCCAAAAAGCGAGCTGGCCGGCTCCGATAAATTGCGGGGAGAATAAAGCGAGTCCTGCAGGAGCACCATTAAAAAGTGTTTTTTAAAAATTGCTCAGCGGCCGGGGGAGCGTGCTCTAAATTTACAATTTCCGCAAAAGCGGAGTAATTATCTAGGAAAAGTGTGTCAACAAAACTCGCAGAGGAACTTCACGTTTCCCCCGGGTGCAGTGGGTTGCTCGCACCGCCGCCCCGCCCCGCATGCGGCACGCCCGGGTCTCATCTTTACCCTATTAAAGTTACCCCGAGTCGCTTTTATCGCAATCAGCAGCTTTTTGTGCTGAAAATAAGCGAGCAGAAAACACAAGGCGAGCAGGAGCAGCAGCAAAGAGCCTTCTTGACGCCGGCTGCCCTTCGACGCCCCCGCGAAAGGGTGGCCGCGGTCGGATGACTGATAAAACACAGGACTCACCTGCAGTTGTCCCTTTTGAATTTTTGCACTATTTCGGGAAGACAGGTGTATCTGAAATGCATTTTGTTAACGGGACGCTGTGCGACACCCGCGGATCTTTTTCCGGTGTTCGTGTTTTACCGGGACTCGCTGCGGCGCTGTGCCGAACTGAAACCCGTGACGTCGTCTTAGCGTCGGATTACGTCGAAAGGATCGGAACAGCTGATTCAATCACTAATCCAGAAATTCCCTGTGTGGGAATTCTCCCTGCTGGTGCAATGTGCCCGTGACGTCACTGCCGCGAGGGGAAGTGCTCGTAGTATACCAAAATCCAGAGTACGCCCGACAACACAGGCGCCGATTCCCGGACCGAACCAGAAAAGGGCACTGCGAGTCGGGCGTCGGGACGGTATCGAGCACATGGCGGCCACGTCGGCACGGGAAGAGTTCTTGCGTCGCTCGCCAAACTTTTCGTCTTCGGATGGTCGACGTCGAGCCAGGGCCCAGCCAGTCCTCAGTCAAGTTCCAGGTGTTGGAGTCGGAGGACGTGCAAAGTTGCCTGACTGCTGGCTGAGGAAGACGATGGCCGAGTAAAGGCCGAGCGCGTAACTTCGAAAATACGTCGAGACGGCGGTAAATAAAATCGGGAACAGGTCCCAGTTTAAGGGCTATGGCGACCGAGGCGGACGAGGGGGTGCTGTTCGAGGGCAGTGGTGGCGCCGCGGAGCACAGTGTAGATATTTGGGACCATCAAATAACATTTGAAATTCCATCGAATGTCGACCTCGAGCGGATTAAGAATCTGGATAATTTCACCACTCTGCTGCACAGGGTCGGCGCAGGGGCCGGGCTCGGGCCCTATCCCGGCGAGGACAGTGCTAATTTCCCGGATGTGAACAGTGACGGTGTCCCGAGTGTTTTCGGCAAGTGGTCCAGTTCCCTCGACTATCAGATCGTTCTCAATTACTTGTGGATCGGTGTCGTGACTTCTTTGGTTATTATGTCTGTGGTCTTCATTGTTTTCTCCTGCTACTTCTACCGAAAATTCAAGGAATGGAAGAAATGCAGTAAGTCACACACTCTTCATTTTTATTTATCAGCAAAATTTACTTATTTACGCTATATTTTGATACAAGTCTTGCAACTGAACTGAACTGCATTGACGTTCGACTCGCAAACCATTTGCATAAACGAGATTAAGCTTGAGATTTTTCGATCCACATTGAAAAGTGCCATAAATACTTGCTCTATTCGGATTGAATTGAAAAGACCTTACAAAAGCCCTTTTTGGAAATACAAATTTCTTAATAACGTCAAAAAAATTCGGTTGGAATATTTTAACCACTCTGAAAGAAAAAGTTAATTGAAGTCAATGGTTACAGAGGTGAATTAAATGTTATTGATCATATGAATTATCATTTGATTTTTGACACAAATGTATTATCCCACTTTTTAAAATTTTCGGTTATAGAACCAACTTCATAAGAATCACTCTATTTCAAAACCCTGTAATCGTTACAGTCTAAATTTCATAAGAAAACTGACAGAGCTAAAAGCTGTTCGGCGTTTGTAGTTTTAGATTAGCAAAATTGGTCTTGTTTATTTTTTTTTTTTAATGATATAAAACTGTCAAAAACGTTAGTTGCAATTTATTTTGGTTTAAAGATTCATTGAGAAGGGATTCATTCATTCAAACAAATTAATTGAATCCTTTTTTACAATGTCGAATCATCTGTTTACGACAAAAAGACACCGAGTGCCTGACATTAACATAAATGCAAATTACAATATAAGATGCAATAACAGTCTATGACTAATATACATATGTATAAATGGAATGTTGTAACTTAGTTGGTAATTAAGGTGTTAAGTGCAAGGTGAAATAAATTAATTAAATATTTAAAAAAAAAATTAATGGCAATTGGTTAATTGCCTTCGCATAGGCTTAGTTGGGTAAAACAGGTTCAGATGAGATTTACTCTATTAATGATTGCAATTTTGAAATTGAAATTCATTAACTGCATCATGTAACCTTTGCACTGCTAAGACATTTGACGCTAAATATAAATTAAAGAATAAATATAAAAATTGTATGTGAGATGGAGTGTTGATGATGCTTCTGTTTTGGAAGAACACACAATTTCATTAAAGTTTATTTTACTAGTATAAAGCGTAAGGTTGAATGGAAAAAAAGCAAAGATTAGACATCTTCATCCGGTGTTGATCTTGATATTCTCATTCTACATTATCTGAAATAAAAAGAATACCCAGAAATTCTTTTAGGATATATTTTCTTCTTGCTTTAAACTGCCTTGATTAAAAATTATTTTTTCGCAATAACCTTCGTTCATGAAGAAGATGTGTTTAAATGCTAAATGAAACTTTTGGGTTTTTTTGATTTCAGATAATGCAAAGTGGAAAAATCGTGATCACCGCGCATCAAACATGCTTCTGGGACAACGGCTTTAACTACGCTTTACTCTTAAATACTTTTCAATATAAATTTAACTGGGAATTGTGAAACATGTACAAATAAGTAAACCTTGTTAAAATGTTCGATGTTCTTAAAAAAACAAAAATCCTTACTTTGGCATCCTCCTTAGCGTTACTTTACTTTACTCTAAAGAGCTAAACATGGTCAGTTTAAATGCAATGACTCGAAATCACCTTTAGTCAATAAAATGCAAATTGCATCCATCATTTCGTGCGATATGACGCGAAAGCGAGCGTATGCTAAACCAAATTAAATGGCAATCTAATTTGTCACGAATATGTCCCCGCCGCTGACCCACATTCGCCCAAATTGACCATAAATTCGCCCTCACGACCCCATCACTCGAATTAACCGCGAAAACAAAGGCGAGTCGACGGCCGGGAGCGGACCCGGCGAATGCTCAAGCGTCTTCCAGTGCCAAACAAATTGCTCGGAAAATCTTTTTATTTTTCCAGGAAAGACGTCGGGAGCGGCAGGAGGAGCGATCCACTTGTGTCCTTAAGCAAATTTTATCCTCCTTGGTTGCTCTGTCCGCGCCGGCCGTCCACCGCGGCGGTCCAGAGCCAGCTCCCGTTCGTCCTCGAGCACCCGTCAATAGCCTAATTTTGAAAAATTGCTTTCGGGATGGCCTTCGTGGACTCGATGGGAGCGGGATCGATTTTAATTTTGTCCGCTCATTTTTTTCACTTATTCCCTCTTTGCGTTGCGGACTCAAGAACGAATCGAGGTCGTGGCGGAATTTGGAGGAGTCTTGAGTTGATTGAACGTTGCGGCTTCGGGGGGTGGGAGACTCCCGGCTGCAAATGCTGCCATCTTTCGAGGTTGTTGGCAAAACTGCATCCAGGATTTTGATGAATTGCAATTTTTTGCCGCCCGGTGGCAAATTGGAAACTCTTGTTACATGAGAAAAATCGCCTGTTGCTGCCGGGTGGCACTCCATTTAGGCCTGTGTCGAAAAATCCAGAAGAGTGAATTTATGCCCTGGCATAAATCCGATTAATTAATATCCCGAGCAAGTCGGACGGCCCCGACAGGCTGATTGTTGCATGTGCAGTACACAATTTGTCTCCAGGTGTTAATGGCAACCCGTGCCCGATCCTTGAATTAACCGGTTCCAGCCTGCTCCCGATAAAGTTCGAAACTCCTGGCTATCCGCCGGGATTGATCCGGCCGCCACATGAGGACGTTTCTGATTGGTCGTTATGATTAATGGGCTTGTTTAAGCACTAAAATTCGACGACGGACGTTAATGTCCGAATTTTGGTCGAAAAGTGTTCTGCTAAACACAAAATGGAAATGGATTTTCCGAGGTGGAAATCATCGACACCGGCGGCGATGTGCGGGCACCGGAAAATGCAATTTCAAAGAGCTGCTGGACACGCTAATGGCAAATTTATTTTGAACGCGGTCTAATATAGTAAAAATCAAATTAATTGGACACTTCCACTTTTCGAGCGAATGATGGAATTTGCCTGTCGAACCGACTCTATCCGATATTACAAAATTAGGCACTTTAATGACTAAATTAAGTCGAATTATAATGCATTGTTCGTTGAACACCGATTTTACTAATAAAAGCTCATATACCTAATAAGATACAGATAACAATGAAGCAAAACTAAAATAGAATTAAAATTTGTTTAATGTTCGTAATTTATGTAGGTTTAGGTCCTAAACTATTGCATGACATAGGCGCTGTTCCGAAGAAAAATAAACCAAAGATCAATACTTCGAAAGTAAGCATATGTTCTGGAATTTATTGAGATAAGTTTTAGAAAGAACATAATTAATGTTTTATATTTGTGTATTATGTTTTATGCTAAGCCTATTGAAGTGGAACTTCTTAATTGCGTTTTGGTATTTTTCACTGTATTTCAAGTTATTTTATTGGGATGAAGAAATAGATGACGTTCGTTTAAATCCCTTATTTGCAAATTTATGAGGATGAACAAAACAAATTTCAATATGTTTGTTCATCTGTCTAATTTTAAATTTTTATAGTTCCATAAAGAAGAGTAAAATGCATTTGGTTTAAATGCCTTCCTTGTTATCTATTTTATTAAGATGTAGTATTTGCTGCACGCTACTAGAAACTTTTGTCATTTAAAATTCATTAGTTCGAAGTAATTATTTTTCCTAACTCAAGTGTGACTAAAAATAACCTCATGAATATACAAATTCAATTTATATGAAAACAAATTATTTGTTTAAAAAATATGTTACCTAAGTGCCTACCTACGTGCTTAAATTTGCGTCGAAACATCTATGGTAGGTTATACGAAAAAAACTGAGATTATAAATAAGAAAAATGTCTTTAAAAGAGACAAAATATTTTTTCACCCTCTCAAATGAATTCCATTAGCGTATTTACGTAAGTATAAGTTTATGTCATCGATAACTCAATTTTTGCCATGGGAGAAATAATGCATTTACTTGATTCATTCTTTTGAAGAAAGTTCTTGAACAAAGAATATATATGTGGTGCATCTTAAAATTTTGATACATAATTCAAATTATAAAAAAAAACTCTTAAAGCTGTATTCTAGTCATGAAACTATACGCAAACTTAGTTTGTATTTTTTGAACCATAATTCTTTCAAACAATTCTTGAGATGCTTTGTAAAGAATTTGATTTCGTGCCCGAATGTGTCTTGTTTAACGCAAATACAGATAGTTGGTTGCAGAGTTTTGATCTTAATACCTATGAAACAAGATTATTTAAGTTCTATGAAAAAGGAACAAAATGTGATTACTCAGCATTAAATCTTTAAGGGTAAAAGAGAAGCATCCTAGTTTCTTAGAAAAAATCGAGAAAGGAAAAACTCATTTTGCCCGTTAAAAGATTGACTCACGAAGAAATTTCCCATGAAAATATAAGAAAATCGCGAATAAATAGGGAAAGTCATTACATCTCTGCAGTGCACCACTGCGAATCTCAGGAATATTTCACTCGCTCCCCGCGCGTAATATGGAAAAAAATCTTTTAAGGATGCAAAACTTGTTACAAGTCACAGTCATCAGCATGCATCTAGACGTTGTCGTCCTAAAAAAATATATAAAAAATAAAAAATTGGAATGAGACCCAGACTCCCACTCCGCCAGAGAAAAACTTTATCGATAAAGTTTTCTTTTTAGTTTTCATATCGTGAGAACTCTGCGAGAAAACTCATTTGCATGATTTTCTGACATAAATTACAAATTCACGGAATCGCGAAATTTTCTGATAAGTTGCGAGAAGCTTTTAAAATGCTGTGGATATCTTTGGGTTTTTATTTCAAGTTTGCTGCTGTTTGAGTTTATTTACAAATTTATCTTTGAGATTCATATTACCTGAATACATTAAGCAGAGAAAGGACCTTAAATCCGAAGTCATTTCCAACTGACGCGATTTCGCTACAATTTGGAGGACCCATAGTCGGTAATTAAAACAAAATGCCTATAAAAATGCAATTTTATTCATTTTGCGAACATTGTGAACCGCCTAGAAGAAGATATACATATGAAATAATTGTGAACATGTGATGTCATAAAAAAATGAAGCTGTGACTGCCTCTTCCGCCGTTGTCGCTAAAATTGCCCGGTCAATAAAAGGCACATTTGCGACCTCCATAAGCCGAGCAAGTGCATGTGAACTTGGCTTTAGGCGCTGGCTAGTGGCGGGCTTTATGGCCGGACTGTCACGACCAAACGACTTGTTTAACGTGGACTCTGGGAGGATACAGTCACCGGAGCGCTGACCGATGACCTCCTCAGACCCGGGCCCCCCCGCGCCGCGCGCGTAAGGGGAGCCCATGCCGAGAAAAGTTCAATAAAACATGAAATTTTTATCATTCGTTTAATTGGCACGACGAGCTGATACAAAAATAGTACGAGCTAACAAAAGCCATAGAGCCCCGCTGGTTTCACAGGATTTCTGGGTGGGATCGGGAGCCCGATGCACTTCCTCTCCGCCTGGATTTGAACAAACGATTCCTGGATCCGGGAGCGGAAAGGACGTGGTTTGCAACTGCCAACTGCTGGAACTGAACGGGCGAACTCAATTGGTATTGACATTGGTATTACTTCTCAAAAGTTTTTATGGTGCCAATAAAGTAGGATGGCATAAGAGCATTGTCCTGCACAAAAAAGCTTTGCAAATTTTAGTAGGTTACTGCTCGGTGGGTAAATGATGTTAATTTTATCATTATTATGCAATGTTCAGAATAAAATAACTTGTTTTGAACTTCAGCGACCATTCTCCAACTGGCAAATTCAAAAAGTTGTATAATGTCTTCCCTGCATTATGTTGCCGCAATTGTTTTGCTTGGCTCATTCTTTGAATGAAATCTATCGTTTTGCCCAGAATTAAATACGAACAGATCCAATTGTTTTTTTTTCAGTTTGGATAAGAAAAACTTTCAAACACGATCAAAATTTTTCTTTTTATATAACTACCTTATTAAAACTGTATTGCAATCTCATAAAGATTATTGACCTCATTTAAAGACCCGGCGATGAAATATCTTCGAAATAGGCAATTGCAACTTGCAATAACAGAAAGAGCGGAACCCTCAAGGTGCCCACTGAATGAAAACTTCAGTGCTGCAAAAGAGAATGTCATCAATGGAATAATACCAGATGAGTCCGGATTGCGTCACGAACTCAGCACCTGTATTAAAATGTAGTCAAAGCGAGCAATTAGCTATCACCGCCGCTGGTCTCAAGACACCTTTTTCTTCCCATCATTTGTTTGCATAGTTTTTCACGAAACCGCAGAAAATATTCCCATCAGATTGACGCCAACAACCACTCAATCGTGAGGACATCACTTTTATGAGGATGATGTTAGATAATACCTTTAACGACTGTCAGTAAGTTGCCAATATTTACCTTACATTTTGAACCCAGAGGGAAAGTACTCGCGGTTTGACGTCAGCCATTCACTCAGTGACAAAAACACGTTTAGACCATCAAGTTTATAGTTAGTAATATAAAGTTTCAAAGTTGTAGGAATGCATCGGCGGCAAACTCTAACTCATTTCTGATGGCATCTAAAAATCTTCGTATAAAAATAGAAGTGTATCTACTTTTAACAGATATACTTCATTCCTCTTAAATTAGGCACAGGTGTGCCTTGTAAAGTTATAATTAAAATCATTACTTAATTTTCCTTTCCTTCAAGATTTTTTTATCGGCAACTGCCCTCATAATTTTTCTGTGAGACTGTTTTAAGCCAGAGTCTAGAAACAGAAATTGTCTGAGGAAGATAAACGCACTTCGAGGGAGAGTTTTTAAAAGCGTTTGATTGACATATCTCCTCCCTTATCCAGAAAAGGGAATCCGTTCTGGATGTAAATGTTTTCCTCAAGACCGAAATAAGTGAAATCTCATTATCTCCGATCAGAAGGAGACTGTCGGGGGTGGCTGGCGGAGCCTCCGCTGACAGGACATGATGAATTGATCGGGCACTTCTTTGCCCTTTTTGTCCCCATTTCGGCTATTGTGTGGCTATTTTGTGTCCTGTGCCCATTCAATTGTATTAGAATTTAAAACGTCGAAAGATTCAATTCGTTCCCGAGCTCATTGTTCCTGTTTTCCTCTTTTCCAGATAAGGACATTCGGTCGCAGCTGCCGGGCGACTTGTTCCCGCCGCCAGTGTCCGAGGGGGGCTACCGCCAGATGGAGTCCCCGCCGTGCTACACGATCGCGACGGGCCTGCCCAGCTACGACGAGGCCCTGCTCCAGGCTCATTTCACGTTCGGGATGAGGTTCGTGCTGCCCTGGGAGAGTCCTGCGGGAGGCGGCTGTCAGTGGGACGGAAGCACGTCGCAGGATATCAAGGAAATTGGAAACCGCAACAATTGGCCTGGCCCCGGTGGGGCCGTGAAGGAGCCCGCCGCATGCACGGAGGTCGTCATCATCTCCTGATATTAGGGCCGCTTCTAGTTGAATTTTGTTTAAGACTGATTTCCTTGGTTCCCTTCTCCCCTGCTCCCCGCTCCCCTTTTGTATATATGTATTGCGGTTAGGACGTTCTGTACATAGCGCGCTAGGTGGATCCGCGGATCGGTCTGGACGTTTGGTGTCTTTGGTTTGATGCTTGCGATTTGTACATAGACTGCACCGGAGGCCGGCCGTTTTCGTTCCAGTGATAAACTCGATCAGTTTGAGATAAACCTTAAGGCAAATTTTATTTATTTATTTTGTGAGATATGTAAGATGTGAATTTTATGATAAAACATATATTTTGAAATTTTAGACTTTTCTTTATCAACGTACCCTATTCCCTCCTAGCTTACATTTTTTCTATGGCTTCTTTTTTAGATTAAAAAGAATATACCCCTGGCTTCTAAATATTTATTGCAAAGGATCTATGAATATAACAACAATCAAAAATAAAAATGAACTTATTCCAAATAAGATTAAACGATCCGGTCTTGTACAAAATATGATAAAGATTTTCTTACTTTACTTAGGGCCTGTCCGAATCCAAGCCTAGCCACGTAGTACCTATAACACTTTAGATTGCTTAGCAGCTAGCTTGATCGGTAAGTCAGAAGCCAGAACTTCGTCAGACGAAATGAAGAAAATTTTATGAGCATTTTTTGGATACTGTCAAATTGCGCATTTTTGGTTTACTTTAATTAATTTAAAGTACTAAATAATGAGCTAAGCAAACGAATTCGAACAGGTTTGCTATGTCTTCGTCTTAAGCTTGTTTGCTGACGTCATAAACTGTCATAACGAGGCGAAGATGAAGAAAAGGACTTCAATTTGGACAGGCTCTTAATAACAAATATAACCAATAACAAAATTATTACAAAATAACAAATCAAACAATATATAGTTTATAATTTTAAATAAAATAATCTATAGAAGTACCTACTCAAAGGTAATGGAAATTGGCGACGGTTGCTGAGTGGTAGCAGATTTAATTACTTGCTTGTGGTACTTATTTATTATTGCAAAGAAACTTTGTGGGAATACGCAAAAAATTAAATGCCTCGGCATATTTGTCACTTTTGGCTCCAAATGAACACTCCTACAAAGTTTTATCAAAGTCCGTGAGGAGACCTTAAACTCAACCTGCTCCACATACCATTTATAAAAAAAGAAATTGATAACTTGTTATTTAAGCAGTTTGCATATGGATAAATGTGCTGATTGGATAACATTATATATTTAAAAATATTTTTGCAAATTCCTCACTTTTGTCTCCAAATAAACATTGGTACACTGATTAATAAAAAGATAAGTACAAATCACAAGCTTTTCGTGAAAAAACAAGTATTTATATATATTTACACATATTTTTGTCAACATGCGCAGCTCATCTTTAAACGAAAAAACGCACCAGTGGAGAATCCTTCACTGTACAAAAAAGTTGAATCTACAGCTGGTTTTGGTTTTTAAGCCACAATCCGAGATCCAAGAGCAACCGTTACGAAACCCGAACAGGTGTAAATATTTTCACCTGGATTTCTTCCAGTTCTGCAACTTAGGCGAGCTTACATCCACAGTTCCACTCTTACCGCCTGCGTTCGCTACGTGCAATAAGTCGTGTCATTTGCACCGCGGCTAGAGGTCTCTAGATTGTGTTATTTTTCCTCATCATTATTTTATTAACTTAATGAGGTACCTGCCGAGGCGCAAGAGCCGCCTGTGTGGCAGTCACCTCCTCAGGTATGCGAGATTCGCTAATTCCCCAGGTAAACACCGGAATCAGTGCAAAGCAAAGTTTTCCTTCCAGAGCTGATAATTACTGCTCTCAGCTCAGGTGATAAAGCATTCCACGTGTGGTGCAAATTGTGCGAACTGCGACGACACAATTTAATTTGGAGCACTCTTGCCGCAGCGCCGTGCTGAGCTGAGTGAGATGATTTAAATGTAAGATTTCGGAGATAGTTGCGGTCCGCAGGGTGGGCGGAAGCGTCTTCAAGTCATTCTCAAAATATGTGGGTTATCAGTCCGCAGCAGTTAGTCAGGTACTAAATTTGGCTTTCCCTTGTATAATAACTTTTGTTTGAAGTTTGACTAATAAGAAATTTGTAATTTTTGTCTATGCCACAACATTGCATAATTAGACTTCATGTCGCAAGAGAAATTCATTTGTTAATTCTTGGCATTCTGAATAAATATTTGTTTGAAAGTTGCTTTTAATGACAATTTATTTATAATTTAATTTAATGAGTAATTTGGGAGCACCTCCAATAAATAAGCTTGTCTTATATTATTATAACATAGCATTGAAATTTCTGCAGATTTTTTAACGATGTTAGGTTAGGTTAGGTTAACGATGTTAAATAAGTATATTTTGGATGGGATTTTTTTTATTTTACACTACAGAAATGATTAATGATTAGAATACCTACTGGAGCTGCAAGCATCATAAAATCAAATCAATCAATCATTAAATAACATTTTAAGACTAAATGTAAAACGGTCAGGTTTTTCCAACACAAGTGCACATATTTTCATGACTTTTAAAATTCTATCATGACTTTAAAAAAAAATTGTTATTAAAGCTTTTGTCATTTTTTTTCTTTTTTTCTTTTTTTAGCTATCGCTAATCAAATAAAAAATATTTCTACTTCCATGTCATATACTTCATGAAAGTATTGGAAACAAAAGCTAATTTTTTACGGATATTGTTAAAAAGAATATTATTTCGAGAGATGAAAAATATACATTTATCAAAATATTTTATACATATTTTTAACCTTCATTCATCAGAAAAGATGATATTTAATTTCTTCAAGCTATTTGCCTGCACTAAGGTCAATTTTTATAGAGGTGACATTAGCATACAACAGTGAACAGCTTATCATCGCATGCGGGCGCAGCTTTTCCATCAATAATAATTTCGCTTAAATATTTTCGAATAAGCATGAATTAATTTTATTGTCTAAAGGTTTTGTTTGAAGTAAAACTGCGTCATTTTATATACCACTATAGAATAAAATATCTAAACAATTGTTTATATACATATGTACATATATATACGAATTCTTTTTACTTTTTTTATCTCTTCCAAAACTTGACCACTTAATACCGTGTGCGTAATATCATCACTTAAAAATTATGCCAAAAATGACACGTGGCCTTGCGGAAATCATCCGCCTTCTAAATTACTCGCACCTTGGTCTTTTACTGCCAGACGCGTTTCCCTTTCGACTGCTTGTGCCATTTGATAGGGATTTATTACTTCCTCAGGAAATGTTTTTTTCCTTCCAAGAATACTCACATTTAACTTATTTTAACTTCTTACCGCTCACATCGATCTCTTCGCCTTATTTTTAATGGAGGATCGCATGAATGAATTAAATAATAAATAAAAGCTATAGTTTACTTAAAGAAAAGTTCTCAGAATTTAAGGTATATTTATGCTTTGCTAATACTTCAAAATCATATTATTATAATTTTTGTCTTACTTATATCATAGTTCAAAAGAATTATAAATTCCCCAATGTATCGAAAACCGTCTTAATGATGAAGTAATTTTCAATAGCAACCGCCAAATAGGTTCAAAGTGCGCTTTATGGCTCACACGTTTGAGAATGTTTAGGTTTTTACTTCGTTGTATAAATATGCAAATTTTGAAAAGTGCTTAAAGTTTAAAAGAAAATCTTCATAAGTAAACAAACAGTGTTTTGAATAAATTTGCATAAAAAATAAAGAGTTGGCTGGTTATTAGAGCATCAGTAGGTGAAAGGGCGGTGACATAATGTAAATAGCCGTTTAAGCAGCTGAAGGTGAGAGTAGCGCGGTTGGGTAATAAAAGTGTCCATTTTCAGTTTTATTGATGGGAAAAAGTGTTTATATTCTAAATATTGATTCCGGTTTATCCTAATCTGCATATAGGTACCACGTTTTTGTGGAACAGTTGATCTGTTGTCGTTGTTGGGTGACCTCCTTTTCTGTTTTAATTTGACAAATTATGAAGATGGAATCACAATTTTATTACTAATTAAAATCAGAATTCGGATATTGACCTTTTCACTTTAAGATTAGACACCGTAAACCGTTCGAGATCTTTGAATTCATATTACTGGAGGTGCTATTTCAATTTTAATTGTTCGCCGTAGGAGCGAAGGATTTTTGACCATTTTGGGAAAAACCTCGCAATTTCTTTGTAATAGTGAGTTTTTGCAATTTGTCCCCGAAAAGAACAACTCTATTCAGCAGCGAATGCAATATTTTAAGGTTGTTGTCAAGAGGACAATACCCCGAGGATTAAGATCTTCTTCCTAGAGCAATTCGTACGCTCCTCGACCGTCCGACAGCGTCAAGAATGCGGCAGACGTTCATCGCATTCAAACGCAGGCAGAAGTTCCAACTGAGATCTACAATGGACCCAAGTGCACTTCTTCCTGGATGCTGCGTTTCGCCATTATTCCCGAAGGAAGCCAAATGGCCTCCGGAGCGGTCTGCCGGTCCCGAATCCCAAGGTAGCCGGGTTCCTGGCGTGACGTGTTGATCTTTGCCTTGTTATGGCCTCTTTGGGCTGCACAAAGGCATCATTAGAGGTCCTTTCCCGGCTTGGCAATTTCTTTGAATTATCTCCAGTTTATGGTCGATCAGTGAAATTGAAAACCTTTAGAGTCTGCTCAGTTAGACATGCACTGTTAAACGGATTAGGATTTAGGATGGCCCTGCAACAGGAGGTTAATTCGAGGGCTCAGTCTTTTATGCTGCCAACTACAGCGGAAACTTTAATCGGAATCAGTTACTTGCATTTTTTCCTTTTATTAAGAGAACCGTCGTTCCTGACTGTCTTGAAGTTGAATACATACATATTTTATGATTTTTTCCTAAATATTTCTCGGTTTCCTTCGAACACTTTATTGGATTGAAAGTTAATGCAATAATCCTTGCTCTGATATTATTATTTTCTGTTTTTTTACTCATCTATAGATGTACATACATGGCAGGAAACTAAGCTACTCATAATTTTTCATAAAAACTCAGTAGTGTTGTTAGTTGTATTGTGACTCATTATTTAAAAAAATTAAAAACTTAAGCTTTATTACAAGAAGCCTGAATCATTGTGAGTTATTCGCAACCCAATCAATATCTATTTCGCAATAACAAAAAAATATATTTTTTGGCTTTTTCTTCAAAAACCACTCAGTCGATTATTTTTATTTTGCTTATTTTGCATTTTAATCTCTGAATGAGGGTGTGTTTCTAGTCCTTTGATTAGATATTGTCCTATGGAGGTTTAAACTGGTAAGCGAAAAGAGATAATTTTTAATGATAACGAAATTATTATCTCCAAAAATTACCAAAAAATGGCTTGAAAGATTAAAATACAGCGACAAATAGGTATACTTTGTAAAACTTATTAGAGGTCTAGCAAAATAATCAATTCGTTCGAGACGATTTTAACTTACGGTTAGTATTTTGGTTTCTAAAGGCCGTTCTCCAATGCACCGACCACCCAACCAAGAACGAACCAAAATCGCGCCATCGCGTCACACATTATGTTGGCCTCATATTCCCTCTCGCTCGTGTTTTGGTCAACCTGGCTAACTTTTTCATGTGTGCGTTTTAACCACATAGTACTAGTCGCCCATTCAGCGGTTGTGTTGTACTAGAATACCTGTCAGTGAGACAGCTGTCCCACCGGTTGCCAGAAACTCAGTGCGCTAATTTTAACATAAAGTGCTTATAAAAATGTGCGCGGTAATTCCAGCCCAGCACTAAAAGTAAAAGTGAGTAGTTTTTTCGCTCAAATAGTGATAAAAACTCTTCCAGATAAAATATTTGCCCGAGGATGTTGTGACAGCCGGCAGTCACAACTACAGGCAGGGGCTTGTATTTTACACGCGAATTCAGGCAATTCAGCGTTTTCGTTGGTTGGTTCGTGGTTGGTTGGTCGGCGCATTGGAGAACGGGCATAAAGAACGTTTTTAAGTTGTTTGATTTAAAAGACAATGCTGAAAAATACAACTAAATCTATCAGGTTGTAAAAAGACATATATGTATGTTCAAAATTTTTACTTATATCCAACACCTAATGGTTGCGTCAAATTACCTCGTTTGTCCTCAAAATAACGATCGAGAAGAATGTTTAAAAAAGAATTCCCAACACTTAATAAGGATCTTATTAAATGAATTTGTTGGATATATCTAGTAAGTTAGTGCTTATACAAGGCAAGCACTGCATATTTCAAGGCCAAAGCCGCTTTACCTCCTCGTAAATTCTCAATCAAGTCGTCTTACGTTGGTCGCATTACACGCCGATTTATGTCTCAAGGCGGTCTTCAGCAGCATTAAAAACAATAAAACTGAAAGCCGCCAACGACTGGGCGACTCATCTCCGGTTTCAAATAGTCTGAAGCCACGTCCGCACGTCCACCGGCCACCGTTTGTCGGGAAATTAAAAACACCTCACACACCGAGGAAAATCCCACCGGATTAATCGGAAAACTCCGTCGCCAGCTCATAAAACGCTAAGCCACTGCTTCAAGACACGCCGCCCGGAGAGGCGGTCGTCGTCTTCGGCGGGACTTATAACTTTTCCGAGAAAGCTCCATAAACCACTGACTAAGAGGATCAGCCCTAATCAGGCGGGCTGTTTCCAGCCGGCCGGGGAGGTTCAGAAGACGATCCGGGTCCTTGGAGCAGAGAGCACCTGGGGGGCTTCCTCCTGCGGCTGAGCCCCGGAGCTCCTTATTTTTGCGAGGAAGCCGGCTCACCTGGAGCGCGGTGTCATATGCCAGCCGCATGAGGGCCCGCCTTTGTCTTTCGCCCGCCGGGGGAAGCGAATCTGAGCGAATATAAACTGATCCGATAAGCTCCATTTTTCCGAGCTGCGGAACGCGCCCGACGATTGATTTGTTTCCGTTTTCGCCTCAGCCGGGCTAATTTAGTTCATGATGTAGGGCCGTTCTGCGCTCGGTCGGCCCCCGGCCGGGATGGGGTGCAAATTACTATTCCCGATGATTGATTAAGGCATTCAAGGATAATGGGGCTTTCGGGGGCCTCTGTTGACTCCCAAGAACATCTCATTAGGACTCATTTGTGACTGGAGCAGGATCTGGCGGCGCTTTATTGCCTTGTCGGCGGAGTCCTGTTTGCTTTGCCAGTGGAGTTGCAAAGAGGCGCCTCGTCTATTATTTGGGAAGTGGGAATCTTGCTGGATCTGCCGGGATAGTTCCTTTTCCCAATAACTTCTCCCGACTGCACTGGTGCAAAACATCGAACTTTGTGGCTTAATCTTCTACTGAACGAAAACTGTAATGAGTCGTAAGTCGTAACATACTTAGGGGTCGTCGGAGTTTACCCAGCTCTTCTAAAATTTGAATATCTAAACATGTTCCAGGTTATATTCATATCTGCCGACTAGCAGCTTTGCTTAGTTCTTTAATTTTTTTATTTTGCTAAGCCCACTGTTCCAGATTATGTTTAGAGTTTCCAGATTGTTTTCGGTTTACGAGGAATTATTTGCCTAACCTACTCCTCACCTTGCTACAAAGTATGTACAAGAAACTCTAAACTCTAAACATCATTATATTTATTTTTCGATTTATTTGTTTTGTTATAAGCTATGTGTGGGCCATTAAGCTCTAAGTAAGGTTCAATGTTCAGTTCTTTCCGATTAGTTGCCATTGTATTATTAGGTGTGATCATTAATTTAATACTTACTAAAAAATGTAAGCCGTGAAAAATCGTTTTCGCTTTAAATAGATGACTAATTGAGTTCGAGATTAAGCATATACATACCATTATAGTTATAAATTTTGAAAAGTAAATTAATAAATAATTTATTTTTTATTAAAATTTATTATGTTTAGGATTTTCAGGCAAATGTGCCTTAATGATGCGCTCATAACTGGGTCTTGTAAACTTTCCATTTCTAATTTCAATTAGGTAATGTTAATTGATAAAGTGCAAAATTTATTTGCAATAACCTATCGGGATCAGGAATTTTATAGGTATAAATCTTGTACCTAGAAATAAATATACAAATATAATAAGTTTTTTTGAAAGCGTTTGTTTAGCTTAAAAGATTAACTGCCTGTTACGTTGCCTGTCTGGAATCTGGAATCTCTTCCCATTATCTTGAAAATTGTTTTATATTTGAAATAAAATATATTATTTTATGTTGTCAAACTGTTTTCCTCAAAGTTCTTGATAAGAATAATTTGAAAACTATATATAAACAAGATATATATACTTATACACAATGCAGGCATTTTTAAAACATCTCAAATTCTAATAAGAATTCACCTCCACACCACCATTTATTTAATTGCTCCGGTTTATACTTAACACATCTTTAAGGTTTTTGTGATAAATAATTAAGTAGGGTAATGCAAATACATTTTAACCTCTCGACTGCTTGGATGCCGTAATTTTAATTTAATTCAGTTCTCTTGCAATATAAATCCAAATATATCATATACGTACCTATATCATTCAGTGGAAAGCGGAAAAATTAATTTCACAGAGCGAACAAAAAAACCAATTTAATCCCGCACCTACCTCTGCACTAGATTTATTTGTTCCAATACAAATTCCCAATTTTTTAGAGTGCATTCAATAAGTTCTTAATTAAATCGTTCATTCCACGAAGGTAAAGGTATAGCTACCTGTTGATTCCCTTAAAAAAATAAGTAATTACTCTTGTCTCAATAAAATCATTGAAAACGTACTTAAAGCCAATCTCCTCTTAATGTCTTTTGGGAAAGGTCAAGATTCTAGACTGAACTATGCAAATTTCGCATTTATCCCAGCGTGGCTCATTTTTTTCGTTTATAAATAAAGTGGGGGCAGGCGTGAGGCTCTCAATTTACATGATTGAAGCTTTCTGCTGTGACCTACAATGTCTAATTTATGAAGTCATGATTACAAGCTCGTCCGGATATAATTCATTATTTATTATTAAAAGTCTCAGAAGCATTTCATGAGCTGTCGGCTGTTACACATTTCCAGACGTCATCAAAAACTACATGACTCCAGTGATTTTCATACAACAGCAAAATACTACACAATTGTTTACGCTATTTCACACTTCCTCTAATTGCACTGACGTCGTGAAATTTGTCTCGGAAGCTTCTACTTTCCAGTTGCAACCGACAAAAGGAAGATAAGCCCTAGTCAAACAAAGCTAAGCTGCATAATTAGTCAAAAGATAATAAGCACACAGAGGCGTTTACAGTGAGAGCTGATTGCTAGAGCATAGCCGAAGTTATATGAAATTGGCATTTTGATTGCATAACTGACTGCGCTGACGTCTTTGTTGAGAAGCATAAAATATGCGATCGAAACTAGTGAAAAGCCTTGGCATCTATACGCTTTTGTAAGAGTTAGTTCACCTCTCGGTCATTATGGGCCCTCGAATAAAAAGCGTGTAGCAACTAACGCTAAACTATGTGTCTTCGAACTAATGACGCAAATCGATCGAGTCTATACTTCCCAAGTTCCTTACCGCCACAAAAAAAAAATACAACGAATGTCTTACGATTGTAAGACTTCCAGCTCCAAACCTGAGTCACTCAGGTGACAGATGATAACAAAGAAATTGGGCCGATATAACGGCAGCCGGTTCTCACCCGGCCAAGACAACTTTCTTCTTGTAATCTTAACTGCTCAGCTCAGCTGGATCCACGGAGGTAGTGAGGTCGGCACTTGAAGATCAGTGCGATCTCAGTCTTCGTCGAGGCAAGACGTTAGTGCAGATCTGTGGTTTTTTTGAGCGATCTTTATCGATCAGTCAGTCGAACAGTGTATTATCAATTTTTTGTCGTAATCAGCGAAAATGAATCGCATAGAGCACGAGATATCTTTTGGAATCCCCTCAAGTGGCGACTTAGAGACTTTCACCGCCTTTCCCCAGGTGGAGATAAATGAAAGTGCTTTTGGTGGCGACGACGCGAGGACCGGCGAAGGTTTAGTTAAAAAATTAAGTGAGGTGAACATGATCCGGAATCAAATCGTCTTAAATGGAAGCAGTTTTGGTGTCGAAGAATGGCAAAAGCAAGTTGAGTACGATCGATTCATGAATGAAATTTGGATTGGCGTCGTACTTTCTCTGATCGTCATCTCAATGGTCTTCTGCATCTGTTCCTGCTTTTTGTACCATCAGTTTAGACATTGGAAACAAAATTGTAAGTACATATTTTATTTGCCAGCCATATCAGCTCGTAATTTTATGGATTATTTCATGAAACGACCTGACCTACATAAGTGAGTTGTTTGCAAAATTCCTTATCGCAAACTTTCTTTATAAATTTTAGCATGACTTTTGTTGTAACTGATATCAATTGTTTATGCGAAGCAAGTATGCTCTCCGATAAGAATAGTCTAGTTTGCAATGATCTTGACATCCGTAATTATTAATTGAAGGTCTACAAATATCTCCTTAATATGTTATCATTAGGGTTATAAAATTAATACCTACACCTTGTGCTATGATCGAAACCATTTCATCAAGCCTCCAAGTGAATCCGCTTATTTGAGCTATAAACACTGATAAATACTTTGTCTACAAACCATACCCATTCGTGAAGGACGCAATTAATAAAAATATTTGCAGCAAACGTTAGTTGATTTATCTTTTCTGACAACCATTATCGCTTAAAAATATTGTACTTTATTTTTTACACACTCCACTTGAAATCGAAATAACGGCACTTTTAACATATTTTTGTTTATAAATATAGAAGAAGAATATTATGCAAACAAAAAAATAATTACATTTTTATCAAGAAGTATAAATGTTCTTCTGGATGTAATCAGAGATATTTACCTGATTGCAGACTATTTACTTCTTTCACAATTTATTTTTTCTTGAGTACATACATATGTATTTACATACATACATAAATGGTATAGGTACTCAAAATATATCGTGTACTTGTGATAAGTTTAGTTGTTGTTAGGAAATGATATGATCGAATTAAAATCTACTTATACGCATTAATTGAATATCGATCCTGAAGCGATTTTTTTTTTTTTTTGTGTTTTATATACCAAAAGATATTGTATGCTCGCCATTTCGTCAAGATTTGTTTTTTGAATTGAAAAACTATTTCAGATGGTATTTGGAATTATACACGATCGTGAATAATTTAGAACTTATTAATTTACGTTTTCCTACTTCTCTTTTAACCGAATTTTATTAAAAATATATCTCTTCGGTTCTACTACTTTCATAAATAAATATTACAATAAATGTGCTTTTGAACCTAAAGGAAAATGCAGTATACCTAAATATATAAAAATATATCTTATGCTTAAAATGCCTTCTTAACCTTTAACGGTCATGTGATATTTGGACTAATGAGAAGTTTTAACAGTGAATACAAGTTACACTAAAAATACAAAATTCGGATTTTTGTGATTTCCTGAACCAAGTGTATCACGCCGCTACAGTTAAGAGTTATTAAGTATGCCGCTCGGTCGATAGCCGGTCATATTTTGTTCGGCCTTGTCGGCATAGTAGGACGACCCTTTATGAGATTTTCTCAATCAAACATGTTATTTTGTTTATATAAGTGAATCATAATGGAAGCTAATTTTTAATTATTATAGAACCTTACTATTTTGTAAACATTTAGACCTCACCTATGTATATTTGTCTTTTAAGAACATTGTTTTACGTCAGTAGTTTGCGAACGTGCCAAAACTAATTAACTAAACCTGCTTTGAGACCTAAAAATAAAGCTGCAAGCCAGTTTTTGCATTGTCTTTGCAACTCAGAAATTCTATTCTATCTATTCTATCTAGCTACGATTGAATTTAAGATGTTTTGTGCAAGAGACTTTCGATTAACGACTTTAACTTTTTACGGAAAGATGAAGTTTATGCCACATTAACGGTCAAGAGAAGCGTTAAAAATTGGCTTTATGACACAATTAGATAAGATCAGTAGCTAATTGTGAGAATCGGATGAGCAGGTAGAATTAACAAAACTAAATATGTAAAATTATGATGAATATTACCCCAGAAAATGAGTTCATCTTAAAAACAATTTAGTACTATTGAACAATTTTATCGTATCCTTCTGTTTCCATCACCATAAAAATAATTAAAATAATGGTTAAACACGTTTCTGATAAGTAAACAAAGACTTAGCAGAATTTATTGCAAAGCGGGTTGCATTAAAAAGAGGCTATAAAATAATTTCCTTTTATATATTTTTATTTTAAAAGAAACAATTTTATTCATTGTACCCATCATTACCTACCACATAATAAAACAAAAGGAACAAAATGTACAAGGATGCAAAATGAGGCAGTATCAAAGAGTTTCCTTAACTTTCGATTTAAGAATTAATTTTAATCTGCTAAGCTATTGTACTTTAAATCTAGTGCCTTCTCGACCATGAATTTATCTTTACGACTAAATTTGATAATCTCCATTTATAAAACGAATTATAGTGATTTACAGACGAAATGAAATAATTTAATGACTTCAGGGCCTCTAGCACCAAAGACCTGAAAAATAAACATAAACAGAGCGACAAATATGCGCAGGTTGTCTAAGTCGGGAACAAATGGGCTCAGCTCAGAGTGCAATAAAACGCTATCAAAATGTTTGTTTCCGTGTAATTTGAGATGTCGACGAACACAATTTTTCCAAGTTCATTACTTGCTCTGTCGTCTTTTGGATGCTTTGTCGCTTTATAGCTGTTTTATCACATCTAAAATTTTCCAAAAATTGTCTACCTGTAACAGGTGGATGTCTAATATGCTTGGTTAAATGTGAAGTTTTCAATGTTTGTATTTAAAAGAGAAATTTGAAGAAAAGTGTTAATGACTTTAGGCATGTTAATTTTGAAAAATGGCATAGTATAATCAAATCCGCCTCTCTACTAATCAAATCCTATAGGGAATTTTTGGTCGTTTTTAAGTCGCTTTTATAAAAATAAAGACAAAAATATTTTAAAAAATGTCTATGTACATGTGTATAGTTATCTTTGAATTATTGAGAAAAAATAAAGCGAATGCATTATGTTGATTACGGTTCTGTACATAGTATGAATATTTCAACAAAGTAATGTAGCTACATATAGGTAAGCATAATTATTTATTGGGTTTGTGATATGTATCGATAGACTCCATTAATGCATTGGCATTATTACATACAAACCACGTTTTATGACTAGCATTGAACCAAACATTAGGGTAATTTGAGTTATATCAAGTGGTTATGATTACATCTATAGACGATTGATGTAATATTCCTGTCGCCAACTTGGATATAATTTGTAGTCACGTTACTGAGTCTATAACAGACTAAATATGCTAATCATGAGTGAAAAATTTTGCTTGTGGACAAACCCGATTTTTTAAGCTGTCTTGCTGAAGAGGCTTAAGTCTCTATAAGGTGCTTTTTCAGAATACAAATTAGACACCTGCAAGGCTATCGGAAGAGTTTGCACATCAGACTTTTATATTGAATAAAAATATATTTAACACTAGATTTAGGATTTCATATTTCCTTCTGAATGTAACAGCAGTCATTAATTTTTAATGAAGCATATTATTTTTATGGGGAGATATGTATTTGTGTATTTTTTACCCCTTGAGCCTCTTATTTCGAATAGAAATCTGTTATAAATTTACTTTTTCAAAATGTCTATCAATTATTCAATACAAATCCGTAAACTATTATTAAACAATAATATTTTGAAAGTTAACGTTAAGTAGGTATAAATAAATAATAAAAGTAAAATTTATCTCAAAGGTAGTAAGAAATTTAAAAGAATTGAATTATTTTAAGGTTTCAAGTGAATTTGAATAATAAATGTGAATAATAAAATTTGCTATGGCATATTTCACATGCAATCATTTTTTTTTAAATGATTATCTTAATTTCGGCTTAAATTAATATAACCGTTAATTTTATTTTCTGAACTCAAAATTATTAAATTCAAGATCTAAATACAATAATAGCCGCACTTAGTAATTTTTAAGGAAGTAATTATGGAAAATTAGTAAAGCCACAATTAAAAATTTACCATATTCAACAATTTTAAGAGGGCTCACAATTGATATGAATAACCAATCTATTCATTCTTTATATTATTTAACGCTTGCTAATTAAGGAACTTGGAAATATTTCACCCTGCAAATTTTGATTTTTATATCTAGTTATTGATAAATGAAAAATTGGGTTTCGACAAAAACGCGTTTAAAGTTTGAGTACGCTATATATTTTTGTCAGCCAAAGCTTGCCTATAAACCTGGCATAACTTTTCTAATTTTCAAGAATTTTGCAAATTTGGTTTCAGAAATTATTCAGGAAGGTTCATAACAATAAATATGTATGTATAACAACCAAATTAAAAGAAAAAATCAATTTTATATGTCTTACTTTGTATTGTGTTTTAAATCCATTTTACACTTTACACGAATTGCTTGAAATACGGTCATGATTTCTACAACGTGACAGGTGCTCCTACAACGTTTGAATAATAAAATTACGTAAAAAATCTGAATGAAGAAAACACTGTCTTAAGTCGAAGTTCATCGTTAGTGTAAAGAACCTTGAAATTGCAACATGATCGAAAGTTTTCTAAAGCGTAATGAACACTTACTCGATTACTTTCTTGAAGTTATAATTGACTGATTACTTTTATGACTCAGATTTACCTGCTGCCTGTGTTTTTGCCTCAGGAAAATGTCTATCTTGAAAAAAAAGTTGGTAAATCATTGCGAATTTTTTACGAGTAGTGTGTTGTTTAAAATTATAATTGTGTTGCTATATGAGACTATTCCACGTGCGGTATCAGAAATTATAAAAAAAATATTAAATCGGCGCATGCTTATCAGCACGTGTCTATCAATTTGTAGTTTGATTAATTTTGTAAAGACAAAATTTGACACTTTTCTTTTATACTTTGCTTTACTTTTCAGATCGCAACACGATTCGAGAAAGCCAGGATATCGAATCGATGAAACTGAGTCCAGAGGAAGACGACCCCGTTCCGAGCTACACGCTGGTTTCTGGCCTGCCGTCTTACGATGCCGCCATCGAGCAGCTCCAGAAGTCGACGGACAAGAACATCGCGGCGTATCCGTCGGTCTTTAAGATTTTTACCACTTTAGAAAAGACGCCGAAGGACCGTTCCTCCGAAAAACCGTGGAGAGAACTGAAGACGATCTCAAACTGCGAAGAATCTGCTGCCAATCAGGGTGCGGGGGAGTGCGAAAAGGCCCTCATGGGTGGCTTGACCTGCTAGTCGAAGATGACTCCTTCGTTATCTCCTTGTCTAACAGACTGATAGCTTAGTGTGATTCGTACGGAACGCTCGCGTTCTTCTAATATCTGTGATCCTTTTCTACTTATATGCGTCAGATAGGCGGTCTTATTGCTACTTTATAGACTTAGTTTTTGTTTGTTGTTTGTTCATTAGTGATACCGGTGAAATTTGCACTAGCGTGCCTAATTTATCATGTTTTAGGTTAAGAATATTCAAAGAGAAATATAAAAGAATAAAAGACTTTGTAAAAACTATCAGACGAGTTTTTTTCAATCCACAGCCTCCTTATGCAACTTCGCTCACTCCGGATGTCTTGAATCAACTTTTCAATACATATCTCGGTGAATAATTCAATAAAGTGCTTATGTTGTGCAGCCAGGAATGCCGCAAATGCTACGAATTAATTAGCGCTGATTACGTCATACCCTGAACTCTTAAGTATTTTAATTTTTCGTATTGTACACAGTATACAACCTTGAATCAGCAGCATATAGATATAAAATAATTTCTGAAAAATATTTTTGTAGGACTGTCTGAAAAACTTATACATATGTCGTGAAGAAGGCAAGCTTTTCTATTTCAAACAAATGTTGTTTGGTTTTTTAAAACCACAAGAAAACATGGCTGCAGCTATAGAAGATGCAAAAGCGGTTGTTACGATCACATTGGACAAAAAAAAAATTAATAAAATTCTGAATTAAAAATATTGCTACAATGCTTGCCATCTATATATGTACATACCTACATATAATGTTCAAGAAATTGCGTAATATAAGATATACCTAATCAATAAAACTTAATTTTAGTTTTCATGGATAGTTTAACGTTTGCAAATATTTTAAGATAATTTCAAAATATGTAAAATATCAGATTTAAAATCATATTTGAGAAAAATAATTATTTCGAAATTCTCGTTCTTCTGAGGTTGGTGAACGATCAGCAGTCGAGTAGAAATGTTCTTTTCCATCATCGTTATATATCTCATTAAGTTTTTAATGGAGCTCACAAAAGTCAAATTTTGGTATGAAAACTTGTATGTATATGTATTTCTTCCGTAAAACACCAACCAGTCTACTTAGTTGCGATAATTTCATTTATTTAAAAACAAAATCTGATATCTAAAAAATGTGTATAAAGTAAACCAATTTTGTCACTTTTACTCCCTGGCGGAGCCCACCATACCGGCGGCGCCACAATTCCTAAGAACCTATCTTATCATGCGGATGCGGTGAAAACATTTTAGGAAACATAAAACGTGACAAATCCTAATGGGTCCAGCTAATTGCTCCAAAACATCTTACCGAATTTATTAAGTATGTTATCAGCTTTAAGTGAGTCAAACAAAGGTTTATCGGAAACGAAAAGTGCAGGGCAGGTGCATACTTGCGATAACTTATGACATCAACAATTCTGGGAGGTTTGGAGGAGGAATATCACGTCATAACATATTTCTTTCAAATCAGCAAAAATAATGGTAAACAAAGTAAATCTCAAGGAGTTTTTAGGTCAAATCAAGGAATATCGTTGGTTAAATTTTAAGGACTATTTAAGAATACACAGGCACTTGCACGTAAGTGAGGAGTTGAAATTTGTTAAGTTAATTATATACAATCATATAAGGAAAGACGATAATTACATCATAAGATAATTCGATACACCTGAAATTGAAAAAGTATAAATTAGCTATTGGAGCAGTCCGCAACTCTAAATAGAAAGTTGCAAAGCTAATTGATTTTAATTAAGTAATTCTACACTTGGATAACGAGCAATACTTTATCTTCAGCAGGTAAAGAGAAAAATAAATAAATACTGCTGGCTCTAATGCTTTGGAATTTTATTTTAATTTTTCGATCTATGTGCAATCCAAACAAAAGTTTCTGAATAAAACTTGGCCGAGAGCACTTCATTTGAGTAGCACGGAGACCACTCGAATTGCATAAAAATGTAGGTTCTGTCTGCACGTAAATATTAAGTGACCCGTAAAAGCAGCAATTTGATTTCCATCTGATAAATTAAATGTTTTCAATTGCAAATTTTCATAAAACGCTCTAAGTAGGAGTAGCGGCCGGCGTCGGCGTTCCACCCCACTCCTGGATCGAAGTATGTAATGTAAAATGGTAATTTCAAAGTGCAACGAATAAATGATAAAATATTATGCCTTCGATGTACACATTACGATACAGCAAAAGCTTTATTATATAAATTGCTTTGATTTTTGTTTTCTTGTTATTAATTAAGTCGATTATTTATATCTGGTAATAAATATAAAGTTGAATGCGTTAAATGATTTTGTTCCGTTCTGTCTAAGCTACTTAAAATTACAATCGCCTTTCTAGAATTCTAATTGCACTACAAAACCCTCATAAATCACTAGAAATCGGTTTTTTGAATGTACTCGTCGTTTTTGTTCCTGTCCATGCCTAGGAACAATGGGAGGTCCCAGCTCAAGTAATTCTCTCAAAAAGGACAGAAGCATATTTTGTACATTTCCGGATAAATCCCAGGAAAAGTGGGAACAAATAAAACGTAATGGATACATTTACCAACTAAGGACGCGCAAAGATTGCAAATTATGACCGTAATCCGACAGTCTCTGGGTCGAAGGTTTTCAACGAAAGTCCTTGGGATCCTTTGTGCTAGAAGTAACTTTTCTTTAAATTTTCATAGCATTTCACGAATTCTTCACATCGAACTCGTTTAAATTTTGATATGTTAACTGGGATGAGGTGAAGAGATAGATATATAATTAGTTTCTTAAAATTAATTACCATACTAAATAATGAGTTTTGAAAAACCGCAGTGATGGCCGTTTTAACATATCTTATGTAGGTACTTATAACAAATAATAGAATTAATGTTATACTTAATCTTTCTACAATGTACTTTCAATTTTACATTTACTCTGGTACTAAATCATGTATGTAAAACTTTGATGTCAAACGACTCCTGAGTGATTTTCGTATGATGTAGGTACGATGAACACAATTTAATTAATCATTTACATAACTGCATATCTATTTACATATTAAACGAATAAAGTGTAGTTTTGATCGGATAAATTATTATTAGTCGAAACTGTGCACTAAAGTATTATACATTAATAAGAGTTTCTAGTAATTTCCCTGAATAAGATAGATAAAAGTTTTAAGTTGAAGTTATATGAGTTTTTCCTTACTAGTTTTTGCAAGGAGCTTTAAAAATAAATAATGCTTGTTTCCATTGTTATCTAAGTTTTTAAGGAAGAGAAAACAATATCATATTAAAATGTATTTCTGGATAAAGAATCTTTACCTGGATCACAGCGGCCGTGGACCGATGAGAGAAAGATGTGTCTGGCAGATTTATCACAAAATGAAAATATTTTGAGGAAAGTTGTTTAAAAGATAAGTGCATTTTTTTATGATTCTTAAAATTAAAAGTAAATGGTTTTATTGTGCTCGAATAGTTTAAAAGTAAACATTTAAGCACCTTTTGTGTACAAATATTAAAGAAAAGAGATCAATTTATTTCGCCCTTAATGTTACTCTCCTCCAATTATAAATGTTGTTCCAAAGGAGAAAATTATTAATCGAGCAAAGCCCTCCTCCAGGCTGAGGATAATCAAAAAATTCCAATAAAATGAGGAGCATCTCATAAGCCAGTCATAAATAGCACCTCATCCGAGGGAGCTTCTGCTGCTACCCCCGCTCCAAAAGCAGCAACAACGAGAGCAAATAACTTTCACCTAATGCGCTCCGCAGAGTGGGAAATCGGGCGAAAAATTAATTATGAGTGGATTTTCGTCATCTCTGTTCGAAAGGACGTGACCGCCATGCAGAAAAGGATTCACTCGCTGACACCGCCGCCACGACTGCTTCGAAATAACCCCACTGCTGTTTGTTCTTCCCCCGGGAACCCAATTGTTCCTGCACGGGGAACCCCCTCGGAGGGAGTCACACAATGCAGGGTTTGCACAATCCCAAATCAAAGGGCCTGCCACCCTTCTTGGCTTCACGTCAGGTGGAACCCGGCTACTTGCACAATCACGTGCCTTGGTCTGGAAATTACATTTTGCATGAGTCACAGTTTCGTGGCGAAGAAAGAGGTAAAGCGATGTGACTCAACTATAAAAAGTATTTTACCATTTTGGCTTTTATTTTCATAGTTAAATTAATTAAATTAAATACTTTAAAATATTATCTACTATTTACGAGTGCTATCCAGGTGGTCTCGGTATGGTTGAGTTTCGTTAGTGGGATAATAAATTAAATACAAACAACATACGAATGAATGTTGTTGCAATTAAATTTGTTGATGGCGTAGTGATAAATTTTATAAATGTACCATAAGTCTGCCTCACCAACTATTTAATAATTCTGTAAAATGTCAACTTTATCTGAGAATTTCTTATTTTTTTAATTTTATTGTTTAAATAGTTGAATTTAATGATAATGAAATATAGATAGTTACATCATTTGCAAACTTATCTTCATTACATTCTGGTAAAATTTGTTTCTGAATTATGCAACTAATATGTAAAATACAAAATTCTTCAAATTTTTGCTTAATGACTTTTAAGGGTCGGAAAAATCGATTTTTTAGAAAGTGTAATATAAGAAAGAATAATATTTGTATAATATTCTTTGAAAATTTCAGAGGAAAGTCTAAATTCCAAGTTTTATACTGTAGCTGATTGAACGAACGATTGAACTTTAAACGTATTTTTCCCAAAGTAGTTTTTGTGATCGGTGTACATGATAACCTAATACATACATATATGTATTTAGTTAAGAAAACAGTGCAAAATTGACATTAATAACAATAATATATTTGCATAGAAAATTATCGACAAAATCCTACGCAGAATGTGACTTCGTAAAAGTTAAGAAATAGCTAGTTTAAAGATCTAGTGATTGAATAAAGTATTAAATTGAAAGCAAACCATACACTGATGTAATTATGCTCGTTTCTAAAATAGCAAAATATTATTTTAAAGCAAATTTGTTTTGTTGCCGAGTTTCGAATATGCCACCAGACAGGTCCTGCTGGAACATTCACTCTAATTTTTTTACCCAATAAAAACAGCCCTCATAATTTTCCGCAGAGCCTCAGTTTAAAGCCGGAAGCGACGACAGCCGAGCTCTGAATTGTGAAGCCCTCCACCTTTGGCGGAGTAAGCGAAGACCCAGATGGACTTCCCCTCAACAACATGAAATTTGTGACAAAATGCCGAGCCATCACTGCGGAGGGAGTGTGAAATTATGAAATTGATATTCCGCCCGCTACTACAATTACCCGGTGCCGCAGTAAACCCGTCGGAGCTGCACATGTTTCCCACAAATTTCACTCATAGTGGATTAAAAAAGCCGCGCGCCGGGTAGAAGCCCTGCGAAGGTATCGCCCGGCTTGAAATTGGATCTGCTGAGTATCGAGAAATCTCGCGGCGTTATAATTCAAATACTTACTCAGGAAATTGCTGTTTAAGGTGCGGAGGGGCTTCCCGGGTCCCGGGACAACCCTTCTGCCGCCGCAAGTGGAGGAATTATTTTCGTCGCAGATTTGTATTAAATTACGCCTCGGAACAACGAATGTCGCTGGTCTGGCGGTAAAAAAAGGCGGAATATGAAAAAAGGGGTTAAGAAAAGAAGAAAAATGTCGTATTCTAAAAATTGTCAAAACTTGAAATTCTGATGAGGGACGCGATGGTGCCACCTCCAACAGCAAGCAGCTGGATGCCGGGCTCGACTCAAGTGTCATTTTTCATCGCGAAGATGCCTGGACCTTTGTTCTTCTTCGTGGGCTCTTCTTCAGAACGGAGTTTCTAAGCGATGACAACTCCGTGATGCAATTCGATAGTTTTGTTGGCTGAAACTGATTGATCCTCAGGGTCGTCTGGAGACCTGCTAGACCCATTCGTGGGTGTTTTGATTGTAATCCAAGATTGTCACCCCGAAGAATGTCGCCGAGATTTGCCGTTAAGAATTCCTAGTTCTAATATCTTTTTAGAGAATTTTATGTGGAATTTACGACACTTTGTTAAATTGTTCCATACAGCTATTTATTTAATTATGTTTCTTATACAAACTGCATCTGACATCTTATACCTTACTGTTTTTTTTTAATTGGAATAAATAAATATTTAAGTCTTCTACTGCCGCTTTTGGTGATATCTGTCTAATTTTAGTAATGATAAATTCATTTTTATTAAAGGCCGTGAGTATATGTAGACTTCAAACTCAATCTGTTTAAGCAATTTATATAAAATTAGTGAATACAATGATAGAAGGAAGCTAAAAGTTAAAATGAAAGGAACCTTGCACAAAATAAATTAAATTCCGGTGCATGCATGTACATAGTCTTATGCTATAAGATATTTGACTTATGAACTAATACATGTGTAAACGAATTCGTGAGATGAGTAATCTTTTCTGGACAGGAAAAACAAATTTCCCGTAACTAATGCGGAATGTAGTATAGGAAGTATAGTTTAGTGGCACGTATTGCTACGAAAGATAAAGTTGAGTAATTTTGATACTTTGTTAGTCTTTCTGTTCAAATATTCACAAATAACCCCAAATAAAGTAGCGCATCTGAGAAAGTGTTTCAGATTTACCAGAGCATAGAGAAACGTGAATTCGGATGAGATTTTACGTAATTTTCTAGAAACCCAAATCTCGTCACTTCTGCTTGAATTTCCCGGGGGGGAGGATGCTTTAAGCGCGTCCAAATCAAATCAGCATTGACTCCATTTTGAATTGAGTTTTCACTCGAACAAAAGAATAATTTTCTGGTGATAGAGGCACTGCGCTGAGAAGAGCCTTTTTCGGCGCCGCGCCAAATGTGGATCCATTCCCATGGTGTTGGCGCAAATTGAATTATACACTCGAAAAGGTCTACAAATTGTACACAAATCATATACCTCTGGTTTCTGAGCCCTTTTCAAACCCTTTCGCCGGGGATTGCTTTCATGTTCGCACTCCGACCCTTGTCGACGTTTTGTCTCCGACGATGAAATTGTAATCAGTTCGAGCAATAGACCTGTCGAGCTGAGCAGACCGCGCCAGCAAAAGCGAGAGCAAAAGGTAAACAAAATCTAGGGCCTAGGATTTGACTGACACCGCTGAACTTTTTCGGGCTGTCAAATATTTATCACCTTCTCCTGGGCTCTATTATTCCTGTCGGGCTAATCCACTTTGAAAAAGGATTTGTATGTGCGGCGGCACAGAAAATTTGAATGAGAGCCGACCAGAATCCCGGAATCAATCATCCTTTGGGCTTGTAACGACAGCGTGATCCGCTCCTGGCTCCCTCCCGCTGGAACATCAAAAAGCACTGGATTCCGTGCGTGCTGAATCCAGGGATTTGAGGAGCTCCTCGAAAAGAAATTACATTCAACAGATGGTGAGTTATGCTCTACATCGGCCAGAAAGCCTCCCAAGGCCCGACGCCACATGTACAAACATTTGCTTAAGGTCCTGTCGGCTCCGTGACTGACATTTTCACTCTGGAGGGTCCTTCAGGGCCCTGAATTATTTTATTAGTTCGATACTTTTGATGTGTTTGAGTAAAGGATTCAGACGGGGTCCGGAGATTTTTCATATTTCTAGGGAAATCGGCTCGATATTGATTCGCCCGACTTGAAATGGTTTTATTGATAGACAAATTTATTTGACACGGCTCCCATCGACGACATGCTGCAGATGGCTATAAACGCGCCCTGAAAACGCATAAAAGGCAAAGAGGGACGCTTTTATTAAACTTCTATAAGTGGGACTTTGGCGTACGGTATTAAACTGGTATATGTGGTATATGAAAAGAGTCGAACAGTTGCCATTTGATGCCGATGAATCGATGAGTTTCGCAGCCGCGTTATTTCAGCGCCCCGAGTGGAAAAAAGCATTTCTTTTTTAAGACATAGCATACATGTTTGTACCCACATATAATAAACATATGTTTTAAAAGCAATGCTTTCAAAGAAAATATAATAATTTATTTATTATTACCTCTGCTAACTGAAAAACTTATTTCATGACGAAAGGGTTTCGTTTTTACTGTCCTCTTTTTAAATTTAATTCGTCAATTCCTAGTTTAGTTAAATGGACATATGTACCTGCTCATAAAACATTTACATATTTATTATTTTCTTCTTTCCTCCATGTTCTAGTACAAATTCATCAAGAGCAAGCTTTGGTAGAAAAAGAAGCTTAACATTGTAAGTATTCAATATTGAAAATTTACCAAATTAACATAAACGAATTAAAAATAGCAAAAAATGTATAAACCTTACATAACTAAGAACTAATCGGAATGTTCTTAAAATAATCTCTCTCCAAAATGACTGGACTAAGCCAAAATCGGCCTTAGCTTAGCGACCTGTTAGGAAAAGTCTTATACACTGGCTAATTTAGGTATACTTATTAGTTTAATCTTGCATAAAATTAATATTCGACTAAATAAATCTATAGAATTCTATTTTCAACCAAATCAGGATTTGAAAAAACAGTGAAAGTATAATTTGTTGTGTTTAACCTTAATTTGGCTGAAAATGCAAACCCGATTAAACAAAAACGTCGAAGAAGAATGTGTGTGGCGATATTTGTATTTTATTACAAATATGTGTTGAGAAAAATTTATTGCATTTTCAATCAATAGTTTTAAATACAGAAGATATTACTATACTACTTAACTTAAGTACATCTTTGAAGGTTATTATTAATACTTAGAATAATTCTTCATTATTAATGACCAACTCATGTTCTTCCTTTTTTAGGGTTCCGTATCCAAAGGGTAAAATGGGACCCTATTACTAAGACTACGCTGTCCGTCCGTCTGTCTGTCTGTCCGTCTTTCACCAGGCTGTATCTCATGAGCCGTGATAGTTAGACAGTTGAAATTTTCACAGATGATGTACATTCTGTTGCCGCTATAACAACAAATACTAAAAAACAAATAAAATAAATTTTTAATGGGGCTCCCATATAACAAACGTGATTTTTTTGCTCGTTTTTGCTCGATATTGATAACAGCAACAGGTAGACGCTTGAAATATTCACAGAATCTATATATTAATACGTGAAGGGAAAACTTTGTACCCCTTTTTAAGCATATTGGACAGACGGAGCAGTGTGAGATTTGGCATAGTTAAAGTTTACATAGAGAAGCAGTGCAGAAAGCTAAAATTTAAATATAATATGTGTTACAAATACATTAAATAAAATAAAATAAATTCATTATCTACGTTCATACTGTCTATGTCAAATGCATAGTAGTCTGTGGTCAAACTGTCGTAATTTTATTATTGACAGTGCCAATTTCAAACAAATAGTAGACTGTGTACATTCGCATTTTGCATAGTAACCCCAGTAGGTCGAATTTCGACCATAGGGCGACCACTAGTATTTATAGTTATATATTCACTTTAAAAATAAATAATTAAATTAAAATAAAATAAATATTTAAGTGGGGCTCCCATACAACATACATGATTTTTTTGTCGTTTTTATAGATAATGGTACGGAACCCTTCGTGCGCGAGTCCGACTCGCACTTGGCCGGTTTTATTTTATTCGATATCTCGAACAAAAAGCTTAGCCCTAGGGCTCCAGAATATATTGATTACAAAGTACTGTCTCCAAATCTCTCTCAAACAATTAGAAAGCCACTTTACCCACAAAGAAACGAAAGCAGTTCAAATAAAGTCTTTGAGTCGTTACAGCAATCTTTTCAAGATAAAACGGCTACTTATCATCCATCGCTGGAGCACTTGACGAAATATCCGAAAAGTAAACACAGCTCGAAATCACTTACGCTCCGACAATTCCTTGTTTATCCCCCCAAACGCAAGCGATGTGCCCCAGAGGAGCCATACCGACAGAAGTTGACAATGCCAGAAAAAAATCTCCAGTACCGTCGCGCACTAGAAACAATCTAAAAATCAAATAATTCCCCCCGCCCACGCTTTATTTGCCCACTTACAAAATCATTTCAGTACTTGGATTGTAACTTTCATCCCCATCATCATTCATTCACCCCTCGGCAGAGGCCCTAACCTTGGAACATGTTACGCTGCTCGACAAGGGATGCGGGTCCAGAAAACTCCCGCAGGAGTCCCGAAACCCGGGCCTACCGGGGTCCACGGGGCTGAGTCAGAGGGATTTTCCGGCGGGGGCTGCATGTGCACGAGCCCCAGGAAGCAGCCAGTTAGCAGGAGTAGCCGGCGTGCGTTTGCCAGGGTGTCATTATCCCTGTGGGAGTAGATGATGACTTCGAGAAAATCATCTGGAGAAATGTAATTTTGTCAGATCTTCTCGCCCTGCATCCGCATTTCCATCACAGAGGGGGAGGATGCCGAAACTGAACCACCACCCCGGGCTCAGCCTGCTCTGGAATGAGTCCGGGATCCGGGAACACTGGGGTTTGAGGGAATTTTACATTTTCATGAATAACCGGGCGAGGGAGGGTGCCAAAAGCGATCATAACACCACATGCCTGCAAGATTTAGTTGATTGCATTCGGCCGCCCCCTGGCAGAACGAGGGCTACTCGGAGCCACCCCAGCGCTTACCCAGAACAAGCCACGGCGCCACCCCGAACGACCCGAGCCCACCACCCGCCACCCACCGCCCACAACCCACCTTCAACCTTTTGTCGGCAGGGCGAAATTTATTTTATGACTATCGCAGGATTTTCATTAATGAAAAATTCGCCCCCGCCCCGTAGGCGCGCTGCGCTGCTGCAGCTCTTAAAAGTCAAAACTCAAGTCGTTGCCCGAAACCGTGAAATCCGCAGCAATCCGAAGCGAATTTTTCAATGTTTGCCATCTGGCTCACCCCTTCTGTTTGCGTTTCAAATTCAACCGCGTAATGTGATGAAATTTTATACTAAATGGGTTCGGCCGGCGGACCACGTTGATAAGTCTTGTAAATTGCGATGATGTGGATAAGGTAAACAATTTGCATTTGCCTCCAGCGCTACTCAGAACTTTGTCTGACTGAAAATTTGCGATTTTAGCTGGCACTCTCTAAACGGATCGGTACACTTTTGCCACTGCGACGGAATTTTTGGACGTTCCAGAGTCCAAGCAGATCAACTTTTTCAAAAAAATCTAATAAGAAGCGTGATGTCAAGGATAGGTAGGGTAGAACAAAATATCAATTTGAGATTATTTCAATTAATTTTTTTTTTTAAGCTGAGCTATTCTACAAAGAAAAATGAATTAAATGCCTTTGAGTAATAATTTCACTATAAAAATCTCTATCTTAAATAATGAACTAACTTCATTTTCTAATCGAGTTGACCACCATGACGACTTTATGTGTATAGGTGTTTGAATTGCGAACTATATTGTATTATATATGTACATATATACATCATATATGTATTTTAAGTTAATCTTGGAAAAGCGGAGATGAAGTATATGTTAATGAACTTTGTTCACATAAGAGTTAATTTCGGAACAGCCTGAAATAATAGTCTTAAATATCACATATCATGTATCATAGTAGGAGTATAACAAATCTCTAGATGACTGAGTGCTACGTGAAAAGCTCAATCAGTCGAGGAACAACCCGTAACCAATAAACGTTTTTTTATTGAATACTGCAACAACGATTTATGTGTTCAATAATATTACTAAAAAAATTTGTCATTTATTACGATGTTTTATTTTAAATTTATAAAAAGAAAACAAACTGTCCTGTCCATAATGCGCGCTAATTGGGCAAAAAGATTACGCTTCTAAGTAATTTAATTTAATGTTTTTTCCTCAATTTATTATCTTAAATACTGCTTCCGAACTAAAGCAAGAGATCGGTTTAATGAAATCAATTGTAAGCACCGTTTAGGAAAACAAAACTTGCTGTATAAAGATTAAAGTTTTTTTTCTTTTTTTGCTATCGAATGCACTTAAGGTGCTTAGACGTTGAAAAGGTTTCAGATTAGATTTAGTTATTAGACTGTATAGACTGTTTCAAAACCCATTAAGGTAAAAACTAATAGTGTATGTTCTAGTTCTATAGGTCAAATTCGACGTTCCCTCAAGAGCTGTCTTTTATCAGCCGTTCACATAGGTACGAAATTGGAAATTCCGCCATCCAGTGAAGCAGTAATCAAAATGTAATTGAACTCTTGCCTCTTTCACTAAAACGGTTTCCGCCGAGAGAAATGCCCTACAGTTCACTAATTGACTTTTCTCCAATCAAAAATCAAAAAAGAAACGAACACCCAAATAAACCCACAGCACGAATCAAATCAGGCAGATGTCGCAAAAGATCTGCCGCAATCGTTTGCATGGAGTTTTCGCCTGAGTGCGTTCCAAAAGACGTTTCTCATAATTGCAGCTCATGACGCGCGCCCCCGCCCCAAGGGCTTGGCGCCCTTCCGCCCTCGATGTCATAAAACTCATTTTCCAATATCGCGCACACAAAAGTAAAGGGGGACAAGTCTCATAGGGGGCGAATGGTAATCATGGATCGGCTCCCAATTTTTCTTCTTGATTTATAACCCGCAATTAATCCAGGCAAGCTCCAGTGGTTCCTCCCCCAAAAGATTGGACGTAATTCGCTGGCTATGCACGCGCCGCGCAGGGGACATTTTACAAAATATATGGCTTATTTTGGAGCAATTTTCAAAATTGGACTTTCTAAAATTCGGCGGCATACGCGTCCTGGCCCAAATTCCGCCGTCTAATTCGCGTAAATAATGGGCTCTAATAGCAACCTGTCGGGCACTCGTGGGTCAGACGTCAATTATCGACTTCGCGGCCTTTTTCACGCAGGCAGCAGCCTCTGAAAGATCGATTACCACTCGAAAAGGAAAGTTCTGGCCATCGTCCGTCTGAGTGCGGCCATTAAGCGTCTTCATCGCGGCCCTCAGGACGACACTTCCAGGAATCGGCAGGCTCCCGGCGGCGAGTGTGGCCCAGCCCAGGGGTTTTCTCGTTGATTGGAACAAAAGGGCCTAGCTGACTTCCACCATCCTCGGACGGAGCCCTAACGCTTATTAGAACCTGTCCTTATCATGACAGGTGCTTATGACATAGGTTCGGAGATTTTATCTCCTTTTTGTCGTTTTTTGCGTTTTGTCTTTCATCGGCCCTCCTGCGGAGAGTCGATCCGAATAGAACCAAATGTGGCAGGTGGATAAATAAAAATTGGCAGTTTCCCTTGATTTTGTCTTATGGTAACAAGGCCTAATTTCGATTTTGATACCCGAAAAAGGCACAAATTAATCGAATTGTTTATACCTAATGGGAACATAAATCTTATGAATCATAATTTTTGATTTTGATTTGCCTTTGGCATTTATTTATGTGTTTATTTTGATTTTCATTTGTTCCGGTAATTTATCAATAATCACCATTTTGTGCATTCAATAACATTTCCCTTCCCTTCCGTAGGTATTATTGTGTAACTTGTTTTTAACAAATTTTCAAAACAACTTGTCCGGCAATGTTGTTTAAAATTTGCCTCAAAATTGCTATCACACTATTGCGATTTATAGGCGCACGCTGGAACTCAAATTTGTATTAATATATTTATACCTATTGATTGTTACTGATAATGATTGTGCGCAACTGTTGCCTTTGTGCCACTCTTAAATATAACTTATCATCGCACTAATTACGTAGGATACATGAACCAGTTATATCCATCGTCAATTTTTTAAATCTACATACACCACGATATTTTTGATTTTAATGTATCTTGCCCACCATTTTAAAAATAATTTTCTTGTCTAAATTCCGACATTATTATTGTTATTATTATTTTTTTCTTTGTATATCCTTTTGTTAGAAGTTAGAACTAATAGATCTTGTATGTTTTACTGCAATAAATAAATAGTTAAAACTAATAGTTAATCTTAAAACCCTAAAGTAGAAATTCACAATATAGGAAAAACTTTAATATTTTAAATTCTATGCCAGTTTTTTTCAGCATCTGCAAAGTTATCTTCGGTTTTTGAGACACCTAAAAGAACAATAATTACCAATGCAGTTTTACTAACAATTTAATTGAAATCTTGCGTAAAGTACACGTAAACTTAAGAACCTATTCAATCGTATAAACAAATTCATTAGGACTTGCATTCATTCGAATCGAATGTTTCTTGTCGCACAGAAATTACTATGCATGCTGTCACAAAGCGCTTCTGCATCTCACCTCGTTTTGAAGCTCTCGTTAGCAATTCACCGTCAAAATCACTTTCGGAAATAAACGAAAAAAATCCACAGACAAACGGTAGCAGGCCTCCTTCCAGCTCACGTCCGTCTCGGGGCTCCTCGCAGCACAATCAAAATTTTTCGACGGATTACCATCGCATGGACCAAGCCTCCGGGTGGCTGCATTCATCCGCGGGCAGATAGGAGATAGCCCCGGGCATCGAAGTCTTCCCGGTGAAATTAATGTCTTGAATTATCCCGAGATAAAATCTGGCTGGGCGTCCTCCCGGATTGATCCATTTATCCAGGGCGAGTGATGTGTGCTCAGATGAATTACAATGAGCCCTGTGAGCGGCCTTAAAGAGAGCAGAGGAATCGGCCAAATGGATTTTTTCCCGCTTTTTAAATTAATTTCTCCCTGCGGATTATGCCAACAGATGGGATGTTGTAAAGAATGAATGCCGCGACCGATGCGATGGAGCTTTACTCAAATTCCCTCATAAGTAATTAACGACTCTTCTGTTTGCAGTTTTTAAATTTCGAGAGGGCTGACGATAACATGGGAACTGGAGCAGTTGGAAACCCAGATACCTTTGAATTTCAGTTCTGATGAATCGGATCGGCGAAATGAGTTATGAATATTTTAAAATTCCTTTAAATCTGCGACCCTCAGCCTCTTCCCTCATTTGAAATTAACTAACTGAAGTTATTTATTCCTAAGGCTGTCTTTAATTAGTGGCTCGTAAACCGAAAAACATCTTGCCTGCGGAGAAGTGGTTAATTAAGCCCAATTACCATCTCAGCGGTAGAAATGAATACAATAACCTTATTAGGAGGGGATTTCTAGGAATTAAATAACAAGATATATTTCCTTCAAATAGCCAACATTCCTCAAGTTTCCTTGTTCCTTTTAGGCGTAACTTGAGTCCTTAAAGGTCTTCTTTGGCCCGGTCGGTGTTCGGGTACCCACCCCAAGTACATATTTTCTCTCGTGAAATTCAACATATGCGATGCTGCGTGTACCATCCGCAAAGAACGTTCGCCCAGCCCTAAATTAAGGGTAGATGCGAGGATATGTCACAGATCAAAATTCCCAAGAACATGAAAGTCTCAAACGATACAAAGAGGGGACCGAGCAACGCATTCAAGTGAAATACTTTCCCGCAGCATATTTTATAAGATTCCGATCAGGAGCCGGTGGACTGACATTATTAAGAAAGGATTTCGGGCATGTTCAAGCCGCTAACACAATTAATCCTTAAACACTATTTGATGCATCATTTAACAGCTCCCTCTGACAGACGGGCAAAATAATGACATTCGGATAACGCCAGGACAATGCACCGTGCTCGATTATTAAACGGAGCGAAAGGTAATGGGGTTTGAGGAGGTTTTATTAGTCAGCAATAATTATTATGACGTGCTGATAAAACTAGAGGGATCTAAAAATACATACATCATCTGCATATTTTAACGAAATTGAAGTCTCCTGTGGCGTATTTTGATACAAAATTAAAAATAGGACATAAACGCTAAAGATGAACAATAGCTTTTCATTTATATTTTATTTATTTTTAGAACAGCTTAACCTTTAATTCACCAACTGAATTCCAATAAATATTAATTACTTTATTTAAGTCCTCGCTGCTATTTTCAGTACATTTTGTTTTTTTAATACCTGTTGTAAGCATAGATAAATTTTCAATTTTTTTTTTTGTAGTAGGTACTTTAAGAGTAGGTACTTTTTTTCTAAAATATTTTGTTGGATTTTAATTTTATAATGATCATTTGTTAATGAAGTCCAGGGCCTGTGCGGATTGTGAATAAAATGTATTCACTAGCACTAGGTAATTCCGTATAACCTTGAATATCAACTTTTCAATTCTAATAAATAAATAATTAAAAAGATATACCTATATTCTTAGATTTGCACTTTTTTTCTTTTTAGAGTTAGTCAGACATAATCTGAAGTAGATCAAATATTATTAGAATGTTTCCATAGCCAGTGATATTTAATGAAGTTTCAATTAAGTTTATTTTACTTGACTTCTAACAGCAACCACAATGTACATATGTACATAAAGTGATAATGCCAGTTACATAGTTACACAATTATGCTCAAACGGTAAACAGTGTAAACCTGTCGATCAGCTGTGGCAAGTCAACAAGAAAGGTAAAATTCTATAAAACTGGAAAAGCTGAAGCTTGAATATTGCATTTAATCCATTAACCGGTTACTTAGATAACTTCAGCAATTGCATTGGTCGCGTCGAGCTGCTTTCTTTGCAAGAATCCTCTTTGGCAACCTTGCTTTTGACGAAGCAGACAATGGTTGACCCACCTACCGCTGAAGGAGGGGATTATCCAAGAAGCGGAAGTGGCTTACTTTAATTTGCAACTTTCTTAAGTAACCTGCTCCGTTTCCAGAAACCGTCGGCAAGTGCAAAAGTGATGATCAAATTCCTGCTTAGCATTCCATTAGAGTAAAACCTAATTAAGCTAATTCTGATAAATAGATCTGTGTCTGCATGAATCATTCTAATCACAGACCCCCAGAGCTGCGTTTCCCTCCCCGGGAACTTCTGTTAACAAGAAGCAATTGCCTCCCCGCTTTAAAAAGCCTCCCGTGGGCGCAATTTATTTTGTAGGTGCAGAGTGGCTACGTCTTCCTACACAACGCAGAGTAACGCAACCTTAAGGAATTCGTTCGTTTCAGATGTCGAATAGTCGAATCCCGGGCCCGAGTCCCGGGTCCCGGTTCCAAGATACACTCCTATAATACCTTCGGGTTCCGCGCTCGGGAACAAACGGGTTACCCTGTTTGCAGAGGGTGGCACTCGCTGGCACTGCTCCCGCCGCTCCTGGCCGCCCTGACGACGACAATCAGAGGCGGTGAAAGATGTTAATTCATTTAAATTGCAAATTCATCCGGGCGTCCTGCTCCTCCCCCCGGAGCACTTTTAATCTCCGGAATGGATCTTCCTTGCCACGAGAGCACCTTTGGCTCGGAAAGATGCTCGCAATCCCCTTGGAGTGGGGCCTTTGGGAAGAAGCAGCAACCTCTTTGAGTGTTTCTTCGATTGAATTTCGTGTTTTCTCAGAATTAAGTGGCGAAGGGGATGATTGTCGAGATTTTTTCATTTCTGCAGATGAAGCCTGTGACGAGCTTTTATGGGTGAGCGGAAATAAAATTTCTGCAAAATACAATAACAAATTTTATGGGACCAACGCATGCCGTCAGTACTTTGAGGTCGTAAACTAAATTTTATAGCATCGCCGCCCGCCAGCAGACGGATATTGCTGCCCTCAAAAGCTTTTTTAATCAGATCAAACTCAGCTGGACATAGAAACTTTTATATAAAGAATAACTGCGGCAAGATATAGATCAAAACGCAGTAAACTACGAAGTTTCTTGAGTTTCCGGCAAGACACCTAGACATTTCTATTTATTCCTGAAACATTATGAGGTGACACTTTTAATGCATATATTGTTAAAGTTTACCTATTTTTTTAAACTTATATTCATGCTCTAATTTTTTCTTTCTATGGAGGACCGTAAGGTTGACACCATTCTTTAAAGCTTAAACTCAAAGCATATTCATCAACGAAAGAACTACTTAGTTTCATTTTAGTGAATTCGCTTCAAATTTATTTTGCCCCAAATTGCCTTCCTTTTTCTCTTTTCCTGACGGGAAACATTTGCTAGTAAAAGCCCTTTAAGCGCATAACTAAAGATTTATTGACGTTGTTGAGCTTTTCTGCATGCTCCTTTTTCGTCTACAAATTATCGGAAACTAAAATGTTCTGGAAAAAAGTGCACAGGACGCTGCAATACGCTCCTCCGTTGTTCCTGTTAATAAAAATGTAATTATTCTTGAGCACGCCACCATAAAATTTAATTGCCCTGGCGAAATTGTTCTTCCCGACTATGCCAAAATATGCTGATGGAAGCAAATTTCCAAATTTTCCCTTTAACAGTGAAGTTTTTGTTTATGGACGGTTTATTGAGATGTGAAACTTTCAACGGAAGGTGGATTTAGGTCACTCAAGACGGACTGGGCGGAGAACATTTTACCGAACAAGGAGCTGCAGCGAATTGATAGTGCACTGCACTAAACGACAACTCTTAGACCGTTTTGATAGTGACATTGAGATTTAAAACTGGATGAAAGAATGCAACAATAACAGAAATGACACTCACTTTTCACAGCTTGTGAAAACAGAAATTTATAATGACAACAAGACATGGGTTTTACTAAAAACGAAGCATATAGTTTCTTAATTTTTTATTTGTTTTTGTTTTTTAAGCACAATATTTTTACTAACTATATGTACATATATATAAATGATGCAAATAATTTAAAAAAAAGTAATATTCAATGGAAGAACATTATTTTAGGTAGTTGTTACTCTACTGATAAGAATCAGTTTTAAGAATAATTGCTTTTTCTGAAGAATTGGAAAAACCGATTTTTTTTGTCAGTCTTCAAAACAAATGCAAAAATGCATTTATTAAAAACGAGTATGAGCTTTGTAAAAATTGCGCCAAGAATTATGCAATGAATATAAAGTAAAAAAAGTTTAATTTAAAAATCATATTACATAATCTTGACTTTATGCCTTTCGTTTCGTTAAAATAATTTATGCATTCAATATTTCATTACGCTTACCATGGATATGTAAAATTTAATTTTAATCACGATAAATTCTTCAAAGATACAAATTCATTCGTAATATGTAAAAAACCATTCGCCATTTCGTTTTTTCAGTTTTCTTGTTAAGTTTTGTAAATTAATTAGTTTTAAATTGATGCATGCCCCAAAATTGCTTCGAAGAAATACATATTAAATATTCATTTATTGCAAAGCCAAGTTTACTAAACTTTTTGCTTTTGGCCTTGGCCTTGAAAATCACTAAAATTTATAAACAATTTAAATATACATATATATACAATTAAAATATACATATATACTTTACTGACACCATCGAATTTTTTTATTCAAGCTCAAAATTAAATTGTAAATTTTATTTTACTCAATAGTTTGATTGATTACTTCTAAGCAATGAAATAATAAGAATTGTTTAGAGCCACCTTAAGATTAGTTTGAAATAAAAACGATCTAAATATGACTTTACACTGATAAGATAATGATTTCATTTATAAATCATCTGGTTCGAAATGTTGAAAAGATGTCGATTTAGTGGCTGGAATCCACAAATGAATTCCATGAAATTCTGCTTCGAAAACCACTGATCCGATCAACATTACCATGTTAGAGCGTCTTCATTTCCTTCAATCTAATTCACCTCATATGCTTGGGAATGTTTCTCCACTTATCATCGCGTGCATGCCCTAACGCTTCTCAACAGTTCGCTTAATTACTTAACAATGAATTTGCAATTTTAATCATTTGGATGAGCTGAGATGTTAAATTGCTCGAAGACTTCTAACGTGAGGCGCTCGGCCACTTCTTCAGGCACACTGTTACAGTTCCACCAACCATTAAAAATGTGGGAACTCGCTAGTCTCAATTCAGAGGCCTATATGCCAACAAACGACGCCTACCACCTGCGCAAACAGCGCGCGGCGCACCTCATTAACTGCCTTGAGCACAACTCGAACTCGACTAAAGCGCTCCACGCGAGAAGAATGAAGCAATCGACGGAGCCCAGACAGACGTTTTGTTTCTTTGATCAGTCTGTCGCGGCGGCCCCAAGCTAGATCCAAGCCCCAGTGAATCTAATGAAATAATAACATACCTCGAAGCGCTCGCGAGTCGTGGAAGAACCGCAGAAGTCGCCGAGAAAATGTCTAACGTGACATACATTCGGATTGGGAACTCAATTGTCGTGAAGACTGTCGCGAATCGCTCCAGTGATGTGCATAATTCAACCGATTTAGTCTTTTTGTTCGACAACGCCGGGGATGCGCACGTGAAAAGTTCGATCTCGATCGCCCTCACGATCGCCGCGTGCGCGTTTTTGTTGAGCTGCTACTCCTGCTGCTGCTTCAACGGATTTTCCAGCTGGACGCGATCGTACCGCTTTCGATCGCGGTTCGCGAGATCGCCGTTTGCCGAGCAGACCACCAGATGGCGGCAGCACCTGCGCCAACAACGTCGTCAGGCCGAAAGGGGCAGTCGCCTGGGTGACGAAACCGGCGACGAGCCTCAAGGTTAGCACAACAAATTTTGTTTACATTCTAGACACAGCACCGAGACCTTGCGCAAACGCCACAACTAGAAAATGCGTTGTATTTATGGCTGCATTTCGATGTCTTCCAGACGATTTTCATTTCCTTGTTCAATATATCGGTTTCATATGCATTTTTATACATAAGTTGGCGAATGCCCAAGAACAATTTAATACCTTTTTTACTCATATTATTGTCTCAGTTTACATAGAATTTTAAGTACACGTATATAAATTGGTCTTATTGGTCTTAGCAACAATTTGCATTCAGAAGATATACAACTTATAAATCTTAACTAAACTAAAAAACAGTAACAAGTCGATAAAGTGAACTTATTATTACCTCAGTTTAATACATACTTCCAATATTCCAATGCTGTAGCCAAATAATTTCAACCTGGAACTTGTTTCCCAAGTTGATTTTAAACCAGAATAACACCTCGAGGGTGTTTTATGTTCAAAAACAGAATTCGACGCGTGCTTTGTTTTTGTACGACGTCAGCTTGAAGTGAGTCTTATTTAAGTACATATTAAAACTTGTTCTTTTTTGTTTTGTTAGTAATAATACAAAAACGTATTTTGTAAATTTTGCACGAATTGCAATTACGCAACGAATAATCGTTTATCTTGGAGCTCTTATTATAATAGCTGTGTTCCATTGGGCTGTGTAAAATACTCCCAAGTACTTCTGGCTACGCTGAACTACTCTAGCTATAGTTGGCGAGCAGAAGTTCTGAGTAGTTACGCCACATTTTCCCGCCAGGTGTACTAGGTTTGCATGGAAATGAAAGCTTTTCCTCATTTTTCGTTGCAGCTTTAGCTATTCTGGAGTAATCACAAGGATTCAAATAATAAAATTTAAGTAGTTTAGGCAGCAAAACATATTTATATATAAATATTTCCATTTTAATAAATAAGGCACAATCAAAGCAACAAATATAATATGATGAAATGTCAAAATTTGAATTTATATTTTACTCCTGACGATCAAAGTAGCGTTCCATTGAGAAAGTACTCGGGAGTACTTTACACAGCCCAATGGAACACAGCTAATATAATTATTTATATTCATTCAACCTTCGTAAGTGTACACTATTCCAAGCAAAGTGCACATTCCAATCGTGTTTACCATTTTCTACTTATGCATATGTAAATTATATGATAAGAGATTGTGGTTTCTTAGATAATAAATAATTGTGCCATAATTCCTACGATTAACATTTATAGTGTTGACAAATGAAGTCGGGTCTATTTTAAATTTTTAAACGACTTTACATAAATTTGACCACATTCAATACTGGTGTTGCAAACATTTTGCGGTTTATTTGCAATTCGTGCAATTTATCAGAACTTAGTGTAGTTTCTAATATTTAAAATATTTATTTTTTATGGATTCGTGGAAAATTTTGTTGAATAAAGAGTTTAAATGTTCCTCTAGCAAAGCTTAATTTGCTCTGATTCTATTGTTTCATTTGACTTTCATTACCAGCCAGACTGAAAAAAGTAAACAAGATATTGAAATTTAAACAAAATTTAAAGGTCATTGACACCCATGGCAACAATAAATAATTTTAAAAAATTTTCAAAATAATTTTTCGTAGTCTATATTTTCAATGCAGCATTTTACTTTTCTTAAAATAAAAACAAATACGCATGTAACTATCAAGTACATGCAGCTACATTGTGTACCTAATCAATGAATTTCTAAATAAAACGATCAAATTATCTATACGAAACGCTGATGATGACTGACCTAAATCAAAAAAGGTGTGGTGTGGTGTGTTAATCATGCAAATCGAAAGTTTTCTAGCCGAAATAAAAAGTTTGATTCAAAAGCAATTATTTGAAGAGTAGCACGACGACTAAACTTAAAAACGTACATAATAAAGAAGACTGAAGACGCTGAGGAGAGCTTTGATGCGTGAGCAGGTCATTTTATGGAAATGCATAGCCTTAGGCAAATTCTCAGTGGCTTACAAAAATATGGGTAGACTTACAAGCTAAAACTAATATTTTTATTAATTCTGAATATTTTTACGAAATAAAGTGGAAACTAATATTTGATTGAGGAGATTTGAAACACATTAGTTATGTATATCATAAAGAGGTCTTCAAAGAAGATCCTTTTTATGTAATAGTAGCAATAATATTTTTACTTTGCCTAAGTAATATGTGCAGTAGAAATGCTACAGCTAGTCATGCGTAAAAATTCAAGTTCAAGGTTGTCTGGTAATTAATTAAGTTTTGTTGATGTCGTGCTGAGCATGAGTCGCACAAAATTGACTTTGTGAGGTGCGTATTCCACTAGACCAAACAACGTAATTTTGAGACTATTTCCGTTCACCTAAGGGCCAAATTTGTGTTAATGTCCTCAAGTGAAGAAGTCGAGTTCCCACAGCAGAAAAGATACCTCGCCTGCCGGAAATCCTTTAAAAGCAGAACCAAAAAATACGAGCGTGATTCCATCCAACAAACCGACGTGCCCAACCTTCCTTCTTCTATCCGGGAGATCTGGCTAATGGCAAAGACGGCGGCGTTCCAGAATTTATGGCCGCAGGGCGCAGGAAATAAGGTCGCGCGAACAATGCAAAGGTCAGTGCGAAAGGAGGTGCCCTTCCACTCCTCTTTCCCGAGATATCCGACCTTAGTTTGATTTCCTCGAAATGAACCCTAATTTATTGCCAAATGGAGCGCTCACCTTTCCCGGGCGTCCTGGCGACCTCAGACACCTCGAAAACGTGCGGGGCCTTGGGCGGATTCGCGCCCCGAAGACGGTCACAACGAATTTAATGTTAAGGAATCTGTCATCGCCCCGCAATTCGGCTCATTGCTATTCATTTATTCAGTCGCCCAATAAATCATCGTAATTGTGATTAAGTGCTATCGCAATGAAGTCTAAATGAATTGCCCGGAAAATGGAGGCGCAGCCTTCGAGGACCCGCCGAGGAGGTTCTCAACGAGGCTCGAGGAGCAAATCATGTTCATTAACTGTACATAGAAAAATGCTAATGTGATGAGCCTTGCGGGGCTCCTGCGGCTGCCTTCGCGCGGAGCCTCGCGGTTCAGCCATCCGGCCAGGAATTTTAATGTCTTCTTAAAGTCGGTTATTAAATTTATTATTCCTGGGCGCTCGTAGTCATCAATCAGGAATTTATCTTATTGATCATTAGGGGCCTTAGCAGCTATAAATTCTTGCGGTGGGCGCGATCCTTCGCAGTGTGTGGGGCCTTCGTCTCAAGGAACCTCGCTTTAATATTCGTCAAGAATTCTATCGAACGGATTCTTTCGATAGTTCTTCCGGAAATTATTCGGCTGGCAGCGGCGCACACACACACATTGCGAGACCTGCGAATAATTAGGCAAGAATATTTTTTGGTTTAGAAGGAGCGTCAACGAAGTATAGCACTACATCGAATTGCTTGACACTATTCCGAGAAAAGATTCCAAGATTTTCCAAATATTTTCCTCTCTTGTTAAAAGAAAAAATAAATAAATAAATAAAAACATAAAAATTACTAACACAACAACAGCACGCAATTGACCCAGATCATGATCAATTCTACTATTAAATTTATCGCTTCCGAAAAAGATAACAAAAACGTTGAATACTTAACAAAAATTAACACTACAAGTTTCATTAATCTTTCCAAAAAAGGGTAAACAAAAACATAAGCCCAACACTTTGGAAATTGTGTTCTTGTTTGAACAAATCGCATGAGGCTGTTAACCCCAGTGACTTTAAATGGAACTTTATGTGGTTCTAATTTTAGTCTACACCGCTTGTTATCGCTCCGTCCCACGTTGAACTAATTACCATTCATTTTTTGTTTCGTGTTGCAAATAAAAAACTTTAAATTTGCTAATAATAAGTAGAAGATCCGATGAAATCACTATGTGGACTGAAGCTTGATATGCTCGTCGAAACTTGCTCAAATAAGACAAACATTTGCGCTATCAGAATTGTAATTATTTCAGTATGCAATTCAGTGGAAAATGAATTAATATTAACATACCTAGTTTCGAAAAATTGGTTATTCAGTTTACGCACTTAGAGAAAATCGTGTATTGGAATGAAAATTTTATCTTTATATAGACACTGTCGCCAACTACTTATCCAGGATTTATAGATCAATTTATTATAGTAAAGTTGTATTTTATATGTATGCGTACAAAATATCAACTTTATGGAATAAAAATGAGAAGCAAATAACAATTTTAATCTTAAAATTCCCTTTAGTGTTTGTATGTCATATGCATTAAGTCTTGGCTAATATAAATTAACATTAATATTAAAGGATTTTTAAAACATTTAAAAATACTTTGATATTTTGGTCAAATTTATCGTTAAATAAAGAGTTTGAATAAATATCTTCATAATTATTACAAACTTTATTTACTTTATGATAATTTTAATTTAAACATGTTTTACGTTTTATAGTCTTAACACTTTGACGGCCGGGCCTTTGACAAAAAGCTTTACACTTGCCGCCGGCATATATTGATGAAAACTACTTGCTGCCGCCGGCACTTTTTACAAGTTTTATGAAAAGTAATTAATGAAGCAGAGATAATTGTTATTTAGAATATTCAAATCCTTGCTTATTTCAATTATAAAATAACTTTTTTGTTATTCAAGAAGGTTTTATTAAAATTAATATTTCACTTTAGAATGATAGTTTTCAAAACACTTTCCAATATGCAACGGAACGTTACATGACGAGCACATAAATGCTGTTGAGCTTCTTTTCTTGGCAGCGGAGCATACTCTGCACGCTCTGCGAGGATTTTCGAATTTTCCTGTTCCCATTATTCGAATAATTTTATGTTTTCGCATTTCCGGACATAACCTATCAATGGGATCATATTTTGAAGTTCTTGAGGTATGTTCGGCATATTGACCTAGTTCAAAAGAATGATTAGTGTTATAAATAGTAAATTATGAAACTATTGATCATACTTGATTGTGATTCATCGGTTTCAGTTGTAGTTTGTAGCCATGAGTTTGCTACACCCAATAAAAATTTTTTAAATCGGATATTATTACCGGAACTTTTTACGTAAAAGTGATGAGCATTAATTTGAAATCACATAAACGTGATGCCGGCCGACAACTGCTAGCAAATTGAAGTCACATAAACGTGACTCCGGCCGTCAAAGTGTTAAAGACTACTTCTTAAAGCCGATCCTGTTTCCCTAAACCACATAAAAACCACAAAATTTTTATTGTTAGAAGGCTAATTGGATGATTTTGTGACAGAAAACAAAATAGATCTGGATTAAATTGACAATGGAATTAGTAAGAGCCCTTCAAACAAAACGATTCGCGCTAAGTAAACTGGCCTATTTCCGCCCCAAATTTAAATACATATAGGTTTATATTTTAGAAGCCGCAAGCATTAAAATTTAATTGTTTTGTTGATTTAATAAAATCTACCTTCCCTAAATCTCCAAACTTAATGGCCAACCATTAAGTGCTGTTTGCGAATGTGCGTATTTTCTGCGAATCTCCAAATAACAATTATTGGGATTACACAAATTCGTTTATTTGCATAACAAAATAGCGCAAATAATTCAATGAAAATTCCGTGCCGTACGTCCTCTTTGCCTTGATTTGTTTTTCACTAATGTGATGCATTTGCACGCAAAATAAATTGAATAGTTCAATCGACTATCAAAGCGATAGATTTGCTACACGAAGAATATGTATAATATGACAAAAATGTGAAGCAGCAGTGGTTGTGCTGTTTGTCTGAATAATTAAAGTTCATTGGTATTACCTTTTATATAAATTTACAAATTTTTGCTGACGTCGTATCATTTCGGGTGCATGCATCCGTTTAATCGTTTATTTGGCGGTGATAGTAATTAATTCTTTGTCTTCCTTGTTGAATGTGGATATTTAGCCAGATCAGAACCTAGTATTTGTTCGTATTGTTGTTTAAACTTAAATTACATATAAATATATATGTATGTACTGTACATATACATATGTGTGCTTAATATATAAATATTTTGCCATAATTGTTTAATGTTTTAAATATCAAGAATTAAACAAAATTAATTAATGAAAATAAGTTTTATTTGTTTATATAGAGAATAATAGGATATTTATTCTTATCCTCCAATTCTTAAGCAGAAAAGTTTATTTGCGTAGTGTTTGCTTATCCGGAAAACTCATAGAACAAAATCATATATCACTTCGCATAAACTTTCTAACGGAATTGCACGGAGCACTGAAACCAATCCATCACTCTTAAGTATTTAACCAGGAGAAAAAACTGTCCGAAAGAGCAGGAAACTTCTTAATTCAATACAAACAAGCAAGCGTAACAGGGCGAAATTTTGTTCTTCGAATATTGCAAGATTGAACTCCCTGCTCAGTCATTGTATAAATAAATCGTCGTTTCATTTTCGTTCAGCAAAGGAACAACAACTCAAGGAGCAGTTGCACCAAAAATAAACAGATTGGCGCAGAAAGGACGTTTCTAAGCAGAGCCCTGTGTCAACAGAATTATGTAAAAAAGGACTCCTCCCGGCAGACAAACACAATTCATGTGGGAAAGACATTCGGGCTCTCGGCTTGTGGAAAACCATCGTGCGAATGCACGTGGAAAACAAAATGCATACGGCGACTGATATGTCATCATATGTGGCACCTCGGCAAACAAAGGCTCAATCAATCTTAAATTTCCGTGCAGAGGTGTGAATTTCAGGAGATCTTTGTTTGCGCAGTATCTTCTCGATAGATACGGTCACACTGTTGACTTACCCACAAAAAACTCCCTATTTTAAATTTAAATGCAACTGATGAAATTGTAAAATTTGGTTTTTGTAAAGTCACTACATTTTTCCTTACTAACTAACAAATTCGTGAAACAATTAACCGACAAATAAGCAATATACATTTTATAATTTTTGCTTCCTACGCAACATGACAACGTAAGTTATTTTCCAAATTGTCAGAATATTCAAATGATTCACTTATGTATCTAAATAAAATTACGCTGATGAATGCGACATTCAATTAAATGAAGACTTAGACTAGACATTTATCATTTGTTGTAAAAAAATCATCTCGGTTTAAAACTCAGCTGAATTCAACTAACTTTTTCTTATCATATTCGCTTAACTCATCTTATTACCTCCAGAATTATATTACTCAATAAAAATTTAAATTGAATGAGTAATGTGAATACGTTTAGATTTTCTTTCGAGTTTTTTTCATTTAGAATATTCGGATAAAAAGAAGAAAGAAGAGTGTGGCTTTATGCAGAAGTTGTTTTAGATTTAAAAAATAATAATAATTAGTTATATAATCAGACGCAAAAACCTATAGAATTTTTTTCGATTTACCAACATAGCAACGGCATTATAATAATGTTAATAATAAGATATACATAAATCACAAATTCATATAAATGGATAATGAATGCGAGTGCAATCGTGCCCATAATGAAGTTGTTATTTTGAATTAGTATGGTACCATCACTTTAAAAAATTAATATTTACCATATAGAGTAATTAATAACCACTCTTTATATCTCTAAAATTCTTCTAATTTCTTTAATAATTATTTCATTTCATTTTCGGAATTATGTGAATATATTTCAACAATAGGGGATCTACGTATTTAGGATACAGCAATAATAATTTTTTTAGTTTTTTTACTGGTTCTCATAAATCGACTGTAATGTTAAGAATTGGTACGAATTCAATTGAATTATCATCTCAAAATTTTTAAGTACAAGTAATGTCATTATTTATAGTTTAATTGCTTAAAAAAAAGGAATTAAAACAATTCATCTTACACAGAATCGTTCTCCCAATGTAAGTCAATGCGATGAAATTTTATCATCATTTCATTGTCGCGAAGAGACGCATGTATGTATATGTATATCTTCATTTATTACTCTACGGCGCCTTAACAAGTAATAAATTATGAATGCTCAACTGAAGCTTTATTTAATTAAATCTGATCAATGAACTCATCTTGAGAAGCCACCATGTCAACTTGACTACTCCCAGTCGAGGTAATTACTTTGTTGGAGTCGCTACTCCGGAAATAGATACACTAAATGCCGCATAATTAAGACATTTGTTTCTATGTTTATAAAAATAACGTGTCGAAGTTGATAATCAAGTACTTAAGTTATTAATAATAAAATATATATGGATAAAAATATGCGTCATAAGAAGTTACAAAAAATTTGATTATTATAAAAAAAATAAGGTGATTCGATATTAATTCTCAGATTCCAGTTTCTAAGAAAACCCCAGTAAAAGCTAGGTAAAACAGGAGACATGTTGTCGTACTGTGCTCTACAGTAGCCAGAAAGATTCCAAAGCGATCCCGTGACAATCGACAGAAACCGCGAAAAACGTCGATAATTTTGACACCACACCGCTAAAAGCTTTAAAAGTAGATCGCCATATCTATTACAATGCCCCTGCTGAAGTCCGTAAGATGCGCGTTACCCGCCGGCTCATTAGTAGTTAATCAGACGGAGCTAATCAAGCCGCAAAGCTGGGAAAAAGTTTCACTCTTGCTCAGAAATCTCAAGACCGGTAGACAAAGTGCCCGAGCTTCTTCCAGCGAGTTCCGAGTATCTTCAGATTCGACTTCAGTGCGCGGGTGATGGATATTGTGGCGTCGCAGCATGTAGACCAGGACGTTCCGACCTTCGACGCAGACACCCTCGGGCTAGCCCAGAACTACAGTCTGCTCCTGAGCAAGCTAGAAAAGCTAGCGTTCGCCCACAACCATGGCGACCACAAGCACTCCCACGAAGACGGTCCCCAGAGGACCATGACCGACTCCGAGTACTCGAGGCTCATCAGCGACGTCTGGATTGGCGTTGTCCTGACGCTCCTCATCCTGTCGATCGTGTTCTTCATCTGCTCGTGCTTCTTGTACCACAAGTTCCAGCAGTGGAAAAACACATGTGAGTATTTTGTGGAAAAGTTGTTGCTATCGGTGGAGCTGGTTCAGTAATCCAGCGAGTAAACACGCCGGTATCTCCTGACGTATCTGGGGAGCGGTGTCAATCTCCTAATACTTTTATGACCTAAAAGCGCCACATTTAACGACTCGCTTAAGTGCATAATGCAGACGCTTTGTGGGGGTCATTGTGGTTTCCAATAGACAAATCTTATTCCGCACCTTGAGTTTCCGACGCCAGCTATCACCAGTTTTATGTGGAATGAAAAGGATGCAACGAATATAAGTTTAATTTAAAAGTGTCAATTTTGTTAAATGAAGAAATCAAGAATGAAACATGCACTTAAAAAAATACATAAATTGTTATGCTTCTTATCTTTGTTCACAAGCGTGCATTTCTCAATGAAACTAAAATCGATGTAATGCTCATCATAAATTTACAAATATATTAAGATTACATTGTGCTTAACACAGTTTCAAATGGTATGATTTCAAGCCAAGACTTTAATTACATTATGATTTGACTTAATTTTGCGATTCAAAACGACATTCGATGCATCGTTTTAGTACGACATCGACTTTCGTTAACTAGAACCCCATTTGATTCTTGGACACGCACTTCGATCACAAAAAAATCGTTTGTCTAAGAAAAAAAGATCATCGATTCTAGTTGCTGGTGACAATAATAAAGCTATCTGCGCGATTAGCATGCAGAAGCCCCCTCGGACACCAGAACCTCTGACAAGGTTTATACATATTTCTATTGATTGACACCTCGTGGTTCGCCACTCCAACTCTAATAGCACGTTTTAACCTTTTCGGCTTCCGCAAGGGGTTGTTCCAACTTCCAACACACCCTGTAAAAGGCATGTGCTATGCACTCAGTTCTCAGCGTGTGCACCTAAAGATAATATTTCCTAAGAGTGCGAGGGTGGGCAAACAAAACTGCCTGCAATGTTTGCTCGCAGATAAAAATGTCATAACATCACAAGAAGGATTTTTTCCGGCTTTTATCAAAAAGTAAGCGGAATGTAATGTTCAATGCCCGCGGCTAGCCGAAACCAGTTGGAGGAAGATTGTCTCAATTGTAATTGAAGCTCATTTTTGGTTGAAGCATTCTACTCGATCGGAATTGCTTCATTGCTTTCAGGCGGAGGTCAGGAGTAGGTGTTTATTGAGAAGGTCTTAGTCGTGATATGAATTCAATCAAGCGAAGCACGCGCAACTATTTTGGTAAAACGTCGTAATATTTCAAGTATCTCCAAACGATCTGCCAGCCTCTTTCAAAGTCATATATAATTAGCGCTAAAGCTTGCTTGTTGATATTGTTTTGAGATTTTGCGTATAAATATTCACTTTGCCTTGGATTTTTACGCAAAATGTCGCTATCTTTAGGATGCTACTAGGGTTTTTGTGACAATGTTGAGATGAGATTTCTGCGTCTTTACATGTATGTAAGTAGTAGGAAAATAAAAGAGGAAAAAATTAGTTCATTGATAATATAACTAGTATGACGAAAAGACAATTTTATGATTTCATGCGGATCACCATGCCGAAATTATTTCAAATGAAAATTGCTTCAAAAGTTTTTAAACTTTCTTCTATTACTCTCCAAACGGTCGATTTTGTTCAAAACGATCTAATTATTTTATTTAGTTTTGTATATAAGCTTCTTGACATCAAGTCGTTATCTGTATAAAATTTCAAAATTGAACAATATTTTGCAGAAGTTTAAATTATAATTTATACCTGCATTAATTTTTCCTAAATATTTTTATATTTCAGCATTAAAAGCTTTATTTCGATTTTGTTTTCTTTTTACTTGCATATTATGTCAGTCATAAAATGCTTCGCTATCACGTCAAAATCAATACCTACAGCTAAGTTTGTTTAACTATCAATAATATTTTTATTGATATTTTTCACTATTTGTGGTTTCAGTTAGTAATAAATGCTTCATAATCATTTAAGTATACGACTTTCGAAAAATGTTACCTATCGCATAACATTTTTGTTTCCCAAACCTAAATGTGACTTGTTTTGAAGCTATGCTTACCTTTTTATTTACATATACATACATATATTGAACTACTGAACTTGCCGAAGTTTACCCATCTGGTTCACTTGTTAACTTTATTTAATTAAGGATTTTATCCAAATATTAAAAATTATTAATTATGATTATTATTATTATTACTATTAAAAATGCCATGTGACATGAAATCGAGACATGAACTAGAAAATAAACGAATTTCTTTAAACAATTTCGTTCTCTACGAAAAAAATATTTAAGTATTTTAAATAAATTAACAAATTCTAGACTTTTATATTAGCTAATTAAGTTCGCTAGAAATCTGGGCATTAAATTCGTCATTACGAAGCCGCACTTATTCTTTATTTTCTATTGTTCTTGCAAATATTCGTAGTTATTTAACTTTATAACATGTCAAACAGTGGGGCTCCCAGTTATCCGAGGTTCGTTGCAAATGAGCGGGTAATAACCCAGGCAAACATCAATTAAGCCAAATGATGCGAGCACCTTCCTTGATAGAAGCCGATAACGTGAGTGATAATTTGTCATATGGCTTAAGCCTGCACAAACCGTCCAGGCCTATCAAGGCTGGAATTTTTTGTTGCTTTCTCATTAAATAGGCGTCAATTAAATCATCTGGTGTGAAATGCGCAGATTTTTTAAGGTGCTAATGGAAATTTTGCATGAAGACTGCCGTTTCTCGCTACCTGAACGATTTATCGACTTTAATCCGAAAAAGTACAAAAGCAGTGAAGCAAAACACGCGCGGGTTATGCAAAACTTCTAAGTTTGTTCACCTGATTAGATTTATTATGAATCAAATTAAGAAAAAATACCAAATTTTGCTGAACAATGGGGAGAGCATTGAATTTGCGGTTTTCTTGATTTTATTGGTTATTGCCATGATAACGAATTATCGAAGTGTGAATTTGAGTAATGATTTAGAGAAATAAGAATCCGCGCAATAAGTTTGGCTTAATGAAGGAAAAGTACTCTAAACAATGTTTACTTCTGTTTATGTACTTATCTAGTGTAGATTAAATATACCAATTAATGGAATCGAATACTTTTGATTTTTTTTGAGTAGGTAAACATCTGCCCTTAGAATACTACGATAAGTAGATAAGACATATAAGTTCTATTTTACTAATGCTGTAGGTAGCAACTAAGACATCTTTCATTAGTTAGTTTGTGCACTGTAAAAAAGTACCTTATAGGTACTTATTTTATCTAAATTTTGAAATAAATAGAAAATTAAATGTTCGTTAAAACTCCTCTGAATCAGTTCAAATATTTAGAAAAAAAGGAGTTTCCCCCCGTTCGTCCACATTCATCCCATGATTGACTTTGCTTCCCAATAAAACACCCCAGAAAGTCATCTGTCGTGACTGATTTTATCTCATTAAGAACTCGATGTACTCGCCGCCCGCTGATCATCGAAGCAGTTCGAACCCTTTTCTCCACCACGACTAATTAACAAAAGGCAATCGCATTTGCATGGATTAGAGCCATCAGAGTGACACCCCGAGATTTAATTAAACTGCTCCCTGTGTCCCCAAAAATTGCAAAACGACAGACTCAACATTGGAACTTTTGTTGGAACCCGCAGTGCCTCTTTTTCCCCCCACCCACGAACTCGGTGTAAGATCATTCGACCAAGAAATCATTTTTCAACCTGCCACCGATACCCCTGAAAGTCGGGCTGATGTACGTGCGGGATGTGCGCCACCCTCGCCCACCACGTGCAATTGCCTCTTAAAACAAACAAAAGGGTGTCAAGCGACGCAGATACAATGGATTTTGGATATTACACGGGATGGCCGCTCAACGTGCATAAAACGAGGAATTGTGCGGGATTACGGCGACGTAGGGCCGATTGTGTACCGCCCCCGCCCCCATCCCGGGAGAGCTTCAAGGTTGAAAAAATAAATGCAATTTCTAAAGTGCGTGTAATAAAAAGCAGCAGCTACCGGCGGGTGGGGCGGGTCGCTACAAAACGGAGCCACCCTCCCAAGAGGGTGTCCTTTGTAAAGTTATTTATGAAATTGTAAATTCCCTTAAACTTCCCTTTCTTTTGTGCTGCGCCCTCGGCCACCCTCGCAGTGGTCCTTGAGGCCGGGAAATGACAATAACTGCACTCACGCGCACCCTGTTCGGGGCCGTAGGCTTCAAGGAGGGTGGCAATGAGGTGGGATTGCTTTCGCAATGATTAACCTGATTCCCCGAGTATTGCCCTTTTCGCGCGTCGTCCTCGGGGGTTGGAGGGCTCGCGTGCCACCACCCCCTCGGCACGAAGGCATTTTTGGCCTCATTCCGCCGGAGTGCTTAGCGGCCGCGCCGGAGCACCCCGAGCCCCTTTTGCATTCGGCGGCCGCTTGCCATAAACCTCCGGGTCGCGCTTTAAATGGCCCCTGCACATGTTGCAACCCCAAGTGGAACTCGAAACGGAATTTATTTTCACGCAACACTTGCAAGGAGTGCGATTTTCGTGGTTAGCCGCGTTTTGAATTAGATTAGAGCGACTACGACCAAAGCTGTGGGCTCCGGCGGCGGGGCATGTGTCAATTTATGAGCTATTTAGGGTCAGTTAAGCTCCCGCAATTTCCATATAATTTGCTTTAAAATTTGAAATTATAATTTTCATATTTAGCCCGTAAGTTGAGATTGTAGCTAATTTCCTAAATACCATGAAATTAATTAAGGGTTGCACTAACTACGGATTTAACTTTTATTACTTAGGTACATACGAGTACATATGTTATGCTCTAAATCAAAAAATTATGTTATATTTTAATAAGAAATGACATTAGCTGTGTTTTTTCCACAACTTATCTGGGTCTGGGTTTACTAGAAAATGTTGCATTGAATTGAAATTTATGAATAGTTACGTATATCAAACTTTATTTTATTTAGTCAACATAAAATCGAATTGCGTCAAAAATGTAAAGAAGTATTATGGCAATTTGATACGTTTTTCGCAAAACTTAAAATTTTTATATAGTTGACTGTGTTTTTAATTCAATTTAATGCAAATTTTCCTAGTAAACCTAGAACCGGATCGGCTGTGAAAAAAACAGAGCTATTTTTATAAAATTATGAATGTTGTTATTATATTATTGCAAAATTACATAAGTTTATACAAATTCTTCTCTATACATTTTAATTTGCAATATAGAATCAACTTCATTTCTGAAAACCGATATACTCAACACGACAATGCAATAAAATAAGATTTTTTTTTTAAACTTCAAAAATAGTTGAACACGGTTAATTTCTTGTTGAAATCAAATCAGTAAATAAACAAACACAAATTTCGATTACAGCATTCGAATGTGTTGTCAAAATACTTTTTGTATTGAAAATTAAAATATAAAAATGATTGCGAATGACCACGTAAATATGTGTGTAAGTGTGCCTGCACCAACTAGACAAATCTAGTCTAGCTTGGCATAACTTATGATTCATTTATCCTTTTATTTACAACTTAGTAAGGTTCAGTCATAAAATGTTGCAAATTAATTTATTTGACTAAATCTCAATGACCTGTTTTGTTTATTCTAAGACCAAAAATGTTGAGACATACATATATACTCTTTGATTTATAAGCACATGATTTCCCGGTCGGAAATTCGTTGCTTGAGTCACTGTCCTTGCCCACTCAGCGTATATTCATCCAAAAACAGCGGAAGATAAAATTTTCAGTAGCTTGAGACGAAGTTACTCACGGGCACATCAGGTAATTGTTTGTTGGCGTAAATTCCCGGTAGATTTATCTCACCCTCGCATATTTCCGTGGAAGATCCACTGCGATAAGTGGAGGTGAGTCAAAAGCCTCTGATCCGGCGATCGTGACAACAACCAAATTATCATTTTTCACATTGAGGCTGGGAAATGTCCTGAAAAGCCGCCCTTTTTGGTCGGGCTAAAAACGGCGTGAGAACACAGTTGACGGCTTTTATCCCTGATATTGTTTTAAAACCCTTCCGCCCAAAAATGCCACAAGAGCCCCAGAGCAGAAAGGCCTCGCTCACTGCTGAGCCGCGCACTTTGGCCCCTGAAAGCGAGCTGCAGTCACTTGGATGGGCGCTTGAAATGCCTTTGCCTTCGGCGCCTAATCCCGAGGAAACGCACCGGGGCTTGAACAGCTCTAGCCCTAAACAAAGGGCCTTCAGGAGCCGCTCGGAGCTCTTAACGCTCAGAATTCCCCGCACGGCCCCAAGTGGAGCATTCAGCGCCGATTCACGCCGAGCGGCCGCAGAGTCATAATGAGTTCCGTCGGGTGCCGTGACATCCTTTCACTTGACCCGTGTGAAAAAAACAACCCTTTGCCGGCGGAAAACATCGGAAAATGCTCTTAACAAGGCAAGCACAATCGCGTTGTGTGCAAACTTTTCAAAGGGCCAGTGGCCGGAAGAGCACGACTTGGTGCATTTTGGGGATGTCCCGGACTTCCTCTCCGCAGGGGCGGAATGCATTAAATCCTGCTCCCGTGAATGATTGATGAGGCCCTTTGTGTCGATCAGTTATTTATGGGAACTGAAATTGGAGTTTAGCACTTCTGAGTGATTGTTGGCATCTGGGGTCTCGGCGACTTCGCACTTCTTCCTGGGCTCTGTCCCGGCGTGACGATGCAGCAATTCGCCGGGGCACTGATGGCTGTTCAAAAGCCGCCTCTTGACGACTTGACGATTTCTGTAGATTTTCACTTCAAAATTTGTGGTACTCGAAATGACGTCAACAGACCCAGGATGTGATGCTTTTTTTAGGGACAGAAAATTTATGGTGTGAATTGCACTTGTACGGTACGTTGTCGTGAAAACGGGAGGGAGGGCGTTGAAATTTTTAGGAGTAAGTAGTTTCGCTTTTTCATCTCTTCTAAAATGTCCTGCATATTTATCATCCGCCTGTCCTTTACAGATTTAACTTAAAAATCGTTTAACTTAAAACTCAATGAATTGTACACAGACAGCAAGTCGTTAGGTACTTTGGTTTTGCCTCTTGTCCTTTTAAATTGAATAAGTAGAAATTTCGTTAAGTTCGAGACATTTTTTCGACACATCATCCTTTTCAAATCAACCTCACTTTTACTATTAAGTATAATGACCTAAGTATGTACATATGTACATATTATGAGAAAATTAAGTTTAAGAAAAAATGAGATAATCTCATTAAATTATTATACTACATTTGCAAAACGCTTAAGAAAAAAGTCACTTTTTAATCGGATTCTATTGTTGAATGCATAAATTGAGTTTTTGAATCAAGAAGTAAAAGCATTCTTAACTATTTCGACCTTTACATAATTAACACCTAAAGAATGTACTTTTTATTTGATTTATGTAATTTTTGCATCAGTGAAATTCGTCTCACATTATCTTTTCCCCATTCCAGACAGAACAAACAGCCCCAGTCAAGCAGACGTAATAAGACGGTATGACTTAGACGTAGAATCCTTACCAAGCTATACCTTGGTATCAGGACTACCATCGTACGACGACGCCCTCGATCAGTTTCGAAAGGCTGGAATAATTATCCAGCATCCATCGGTGATCAAAATCTTCGAAGACACCCAGATCAAAGCATCCCAGGAGAATGGAGAGAGCGCAGACAACGCGTCTGTCGCGTCTTGTTCTTGTGGCGCGTCACAGACCAACATCGCTGCCTCAACCACCGCCATTCCACCCGTCATCGAACTGACCCCAAAACAACTGAAAATGCTCAGCCAGAAGCGCCTTTCCCTGCAGATCACCCTGAACGGGTCCGTTCCGAATGTTCGTCGCAACAGCCGGAGTCGCGTGGACCTCTGTCGAGAGGTGAACAGGAGCAATCTGCTTAGGTCCCACGACATCCCAAATATCCACAGGTCCACCTCATCCCTCAGCACCGAGCGACACTTCGCCCAAAGACTGGCTTATCTGCAGCACAGGGGCTCCCTGTCATAAAAATGCAAAAAAGACTAATTCAGTATTTTTTAGCTATAAATTTATATGTATGTAGATATTTTCGCTTTTAAGAAACTATTGTAAATAGTGCCACGTTATAATTACTTCATTTTTAAATATACGAACTTGAGTATGAACTTAAACAGTATTTTTAATTGTTGTTTTATTACACTAGTCGTTATTTTCTAATTCAAATTAATATGCCTAAGAGACACATATTTATGAATAAAGCAGCTTAGAAAAACAAATAAAGTTTTAAATAACTAAGTACCAGAAATATTTTTTTTTTTAAATAAAAATTGCAACATGGGTTGCCCACATAAAACATAAATACAAAACCAGGTGCAAATTTGCCTTCCTTTGGTATATTTTTCTCAGACACTCTTGATGCAAAACAATGTTTAATAATAATCAAGAATGATTCGTTAACCAATTTTGCTTTTACTTAAACAGCTTTGCTTGCTTAAGTTAGCCATAACAAGGTAAGAAAGACTATTGTTTGGTCATTAAAATTCATTATTAAAACGAAAAAACAAAGTGGAAATATGGAAATATGCTATTATTTATATAAAACTGTTCGAAAATAACATGAAAAATAAACTAGTACAGAAGTACTATAAACTGCATAAATATTTGTATGCTTTGAAGAATTATTTTTATTTTGCAACGTTTGTGTAACTAGGAACTTAGTTCTTTTCGAAGGGATACTTTGCACAGTTTCAACGATAATAGCCATTTTATAAAGCGAGACAAACATGGATTTCTAGCGTCTTGCTATTTGCAAATATTAAAAGGAAATAGCATTCAGTGTAAGGAAAATATAAACCAACGGATATTTGTAAAGTGTAAACTAAGTAGCTTTTTTAAAACACCTTTTTGTATGTTTGCAGTGTTAATGATAAAACTAAAATGATTAGGAAATGAAAGCTATCATTTTTATAGTTGAAAAAGCGTTTTTTAAATACCAATTTTATAATTTCATCCTAATTTTGTGTTCATACTCACATGTTGTCAAGTTTCTTTAACAAGAATACAATGTAACACATTTTACAGGTTCTTAATTCCAAAAATAAATAGTTTAGGTATAAGCTTAACAAAATAAAATACTTCTGGTTGGTCTCCCGCATAACTATTATATTACTTGTTAATTAAGTAATAATACTTTTTACTTTTCCATGAATAACTAAAGTTTAAGTAGAGACCTTTTAGCACCAATGTTATGTTTCTCAAAAGAAACGTTCTTTGTAATTTTACTGTAAAAATTCGCTCATACTTCGCCAGCATTAGTTTACATTAACACCTAAGGAATTTACATTATTTGGATACTTGACTTTTTCGGATTTATGAAATTAATTAGTTTTAGAATGTACTGATTGGCCCACACCCAGCACCGCTAAAAAACAGAAAAGTGGATTTGCACCCTGTCCTTTTATTATTTAATCTTCAGTTACAGAACAAAAAAACAAAATGCATTTAACAGTTTAGTTGAGAATATTTCTCAGCCATTTTTACATCTAGTTAGTGAACCTATTTGTGATGGATGGATCATCTTAGGTAAATGCAATTTCGAGAATGAAATATTTCTTATTCTTGACAAAAACATAATACAAATAAATAAATCGATTAAAATATTTTAAATACGTCAGTTTAAAGCGTATCCAACATTAAACCTAAAACTTCATTAATAATATGCTAACTACATGTAAGTGGGAACTAAAAAAATTCTACTCAAGTCAGTAGCAATCGTTCATCGTTCGTTCGTTTCACAAACTCAGACGTCCCCTACATACAAAATAAATACTTTCAGTTTTTAAGAATTAATCGGGAACATAAAAAAAATCTTTTAAGGAATTGCTACCTAATTTTTGGCATTTGATAAGACCTTGAGTTTTACCTAGGAAAACTTTCTTGGCGGAAAGAGATTTCTCAACGAGGTGCATTAGAAGTTGTAACATGTGCAGCTTGGTACATAAATACATTCATACTAGAAAAATGCTTCTCTTAAAAATATTTCAGTTTTCTTTCACGTTCCTCCCCCTTGTGTTGGTTGCAATTTTGTACTAGTAGAACTGCTTCAGTTGCTCGTAAGTTATGAAGAATATTATGTTCCAAGGACCCATACGCACCCACGTTGGGATAAAACCTTTGTACAGGGCTCGAAGACCCTCGTTGCGGACAGTCTGTGTGTTTTCCATTATTGTAATATTGTAAAATGAAACATTTTGAAAAGACGACACTTACCTGCACAGCACAATCAAAACTTCCTGTGTATATTTTGTGCTGCGTTGCAGTGACACCATTGATCACAGCTACTCGCTTTTGATTCATTAACCTCGTCTAAAACCGAAATAAAATTAAAATGTCAATAACGAATGTACAGTTAAAATATGTAATAAAACGTCGCTAAAATTTAAAATCTGTTACTTAAAACAAGCAAACTTAATAAATTTGTCGAATTTTTTTATAGCCTTATTCCTGATTTTGACGTCATTCAAATCCATTCAAAACGTAGAAAATTTTGGAACAAATTTCAAACGCCCTTACATTTAGTGAACATTGAGAATAGAACTAAATGTTTGATTAGTTTTTATACCAACCAAGTCAAAGTAATCGTATCTGCTACAGAGAAAAATATTTTGCATGAATACCCATTAATTTCTTTCTTACTTATGTTGACCTATTCTGGTGAAATTCGTGTAATTTGATCCAAAATTGTAGTGTAATCTTTTCAAAAATAAGATAACATAAAGTTTAAACTATTATAGCAACTATCCCTGTCACTAAACCTTTGTTTTACTTCCAGTTCTCCAATCTGAACATGCTTTTCAGAATTTTTGGACCGATAAACCATCACCAAAAGCAACACCACTATAAAAAGAAGTACTAGAAATACAAAACAATTATTCCTTATCACTCTAGTAAAATTAGTCATGTATTTAATAGAATTTGGTAACAGATGGAGATATCGCTCAAGTGACTCACTTCAATGCTAACTCATTGGCAATAGATTAAGAAATCCCCATTTTAGCATATTTCATTGCACGTCCGTTCATATAGATTTGCAGGTAATTGCTTAATTTTACTCAATAATGTGAATACGTCTGTGTGAAGAAAAATTCGCGTCAGCTGAGTGTAATCAGAGCAATTCACGGGTTTAAAAATGTATTAAAATACTCTCAGGATGATTCTGCACCATTGACGCATTATTCGTACAATTAAAAATGTCATCCGGGGAATTATCTTATCGTGAAAAGAAATTCAACGCGGAGCTCTTGAAAATGAAATAAGCCAGACAGACAATAAATCTTTTTCTAAGCGGGAACAGATAAACCATATCTGGTGGCTTTTGCGAGAAAGGCTGAGACAGACGACCGGGAGATAACTTTCCAACCAAATAACTTTGATTCGGATATCGGAAAATACCCGGCTTTTAGTGCAAAAAAATTCGTAAACAAAAACAGACCTCCGCGTCTTTGATTTCTAGGTATCATATGACTAAGTTAATGGAAATAAAACTGTAGCGAAAACGAAGCGATACTTACTCGTATCACATCAATAGGAGTCGAAGCAATAGCGCTACCTAAACTCGCTATAAAACTAGATCTGTAAGAGATAAAAAAAACGTGAGATAGTAAGAACAGTAAAGTGATTGTAAGAGGCCACTTACATAAAATGATTAGCGACTTGATCACCAAATGCCTTCATTAGGTGCTGCTTACAAAAGTCGTAAACAGGCAATTCGACGGCAGCAATTACGGCGGCTCGCTGGGCTGTGGGGCCAACGCCTCTCCAAAGGCCTCGGATTCCCTCGAAAGCGTAAATCTCCCTAAAGCATCCAAAGAGTCCCAGGTGGGCTGTGCCTTTCCCGTGAACTTGCATCCGCACCTTAAGCACATCTGTGGGATTTGCTATTGCGCTTGAGACTGCTCCGGCGATCACCGCAAAGAAGACATTGCCCCAAACCCGTTCGCGTCCTGTAGTCTTGTCAACTAAAAATCCATTTTCTGTGGCCAATTTCTTTAAAGAGTAGTAAGTGCCGAATTTTATAGTGCCGTAAGTTGCTTGTCTGAGGACTGCGGGCCATATTCTATTGATAAAATAATTAACATAGTAAATACTAGTAATATTCTGCAATTAAAATTAAGAAAAAAAAACGGTTTTATAAAAATGTCTTTGATCGGCTACTTCTAAGGTATATACATAAATATTACTGAACAATTTAGATGGATAGTCGTCCCGAAAGCATAATAAAACTTGCAATATGCTTTTTATTTAAATCAGGAATAGATCTGAATACAATTTCTGATCTGGAAATCAGGCACCTTCTCAAACCTAAAATTTAATGCCTTTCACGAGTCCTAACTATTCCTCAAGGACTTTTAAGAAAATTTATGAAAGCTCCGCAAGTTTTCTTTTCAACTTCTTAAAATATACATATTTATGGTAATTTCAGTTTATGCTATAAATATAAAATTCTCCAAGCACGAATTTTTGTTTTTAACTTAAGCAGGTACACAATTTTGAAAGCTAGTTGATATTTTTTAAAATAATTATATTAATTTTAAGAATTTCATTAATTGATTGATACCTAAATAATTAAATTTTAAAAGATTTCACATAGATTTATGTGATATAGGTTTCATAACCAAAAATAAAGAACGCAAAATATCAAAATATCTTAAAGTTCTTGAGCAATTATCTTTCTCTGCACTGGTTCAAAATGCAATTTTATTTATGCGAAAAACATGACTTGCCGTTTAAAATTCTGCATTAAATTTGTTTTGCTCTAACGCAGCTATTGCCATGATACACAATCGAGTGCTTAAATCGTATTTACTTGAAAAATATTAGCTTTAGATAATTTTACATTCACCTACTTTTGGTCTAAATTCGAAAACAAAGACTAAACTAAAAAATTTCTGTCTTCATAAGATATCGTTAAAAAACTGAAAAGTTCTCCATCAAATTAATTATAATAAAAATAAGAAGTGCTTCAGAAAGATATACGCTTTTGTTTATGCGTTCTACGGAACTATGACGTCAACCGCTCGATAAGTTTATTTAGTTTTAACGACAATAGATTCCTTCATTTTTTGCTAACGTAATGCAGTTGTTAAACGATGTCTTAATCTAAACTCCATTGAATTTATTCTGAAAAAAGGCATCTAAAACATCTAGGGAGTCAGGAAAATGTGAAAGGATACAAAAATATGCCCTTAATGCCTGGACAATTTGCTGACCTTATTGTAATTAGCTGATAAAACTTGGTTTCCTACAGACTTAGAAATCTTCTATTCACTTAGCCGAGTGCCTTTGCAAAATAGGAAGGTGTTCTTACCCCGAGTAGAGCGCTCTTATGCCTTCCTGCCTGGAAATCTGGACGAAGGCATCTACCATCCCCCGGTACTTCAGCTGGGAGAACGCCTGATCGATCTTCTGGCCTTGGATTTGCAGCCGGGTCTTCGCAGTGTCAATGGGGAAGGTACCTGCAATGGGTTTCAAGGCTTTAGCAATGTCAAGGCTACTGGGGGCGCACGTCGTCGTCGCACGAGCTTCTGTCCCGGGAGCGCCAGCAATAGCAAACCTTCCGCGGGGGAAAGTCCCGCCCCCGCGACGGGCGACCGTAAACAATTGTTATATAACCCGTCAGGTCTCTTCCGGTGTCCGGTACCACTTCGCACGGGGCTCCGGGGCACGAAGCTCCCGATGAAATATTTTGCACGCCTCAGAGCGAGCACTAGTCACCGGAATTCCAGGAAACGGCCAGAGAAAAGTGATTATGATTTTGATTTACCGAATTCAGCGGTGATCGATGCGACTCCTCCGTAAACGAACGGCCGCCAGTCCCTGTCTCCCATTCCACGCTCGATCAGGCTTTGAAATCGCTGAAATTTATTTTCGTAAAATGAACACTTAACGCGAAACTCTTGGGCAGAACCGAGCATAAACACCATACGCGAAAAAGCTCAAATCGCACTGAGACGAGACCGCGGCCAGGTTAACTCATGGCAAACGTCAGTCGGCACGAGTCTGTCAAACTGAGACCGGCTGATCCACTGCACTGAAATGTTGATAAGCTGAAGCAGCATGCTGCGGGTACAGATGTTGCATGTTTAAATGGCGCCGAATTTGAAAAAAAAACTGTTTTTAAAACGATTGAATATTGAGCATAGTTGAGTAACTTTAAATCTCTACTCTGTGGTTTAAAATGTTAGTAGAGCATCTTTTCTTATGAAAATATTGGATAATTGGATAGCACATTTCGAGGAAATTTGGTCGCCCATTCATTAATGTTCTCTACAAAATTTAATAAATTGTTTTTAATTTTCTAACTTCCTTCTCTTTTCCTGATAGAAAGGAAAGTATTCTTCAATACAGCAATATTAACACATTCAGCAGCCGTAAATTAAAATTCACAAAACACTTCTGGCTTTGAAGTTATTTAGCAACTCATATTTTTGACTTTCCTCCTAAAGTGTAGTTTTTGAAAATTTGTCTTTTTACCCAAATGTACTTGCCAATTAAGATTAAAATTAAAAACTCCTCTTACCAGTTACAGCATTTAAGAATTGCTAGAAATGCGATAATCTCTCATAAGTTTCCTTGTTCTAAACTAAACACCATAATAGTAATTTTTTAGAGCTCTTAAGTTTTTGCAGAAGTAAAGGGCAAGAAATAAATAAATCTCTAATTTTCAAAAGCATATTTTTATATAAAAAAAAACAAAAACAAAAATCAGTGAAAAAATAAATATAAAAATCAGTGAAAGAAACAATAATTCAAGCTTCAAAAAAAGGATAAAAATGGATGCAAAAAAGGTATGTAAAAGGTGTGTATTTTTCTCGCAAGAACAACGTTTTTCACATATTCTGCCTCAGAATTTGTAATCTTACAAATGTAGATATAACAAAACAAATAAAAATATAACTTTTTCCTTGCGACCTTCATAAAATATTTGGCGCATCTTTAACACGCATGAAAATTTGCATACACGTTTAGTTTGGATGACAATGCGTGGTTGGTTACAGTGGCGGAAAGATAAATAGCAGACCTATAAACATCAAAATACTTTGCTCGAACGAATACAACTTAACTATAACTAGGTGATACCGTGTTCTGAAATGTAATCTCTAACAGTGTCTAAATTCTAACTAAAAAATTTAAGCGTCTTACGATATTGCGTTTCGATAATAGTGCGGCTTCTTTCTTGCAACGCGTCGGAACAAATTATTTTCGCGTAAATGTTTTTAATTATACTTACGGATACGACTACGTTTAATTCCCTTTCAATTTTTTCTTTTATTTGCGGTGCAATCATAAATGGATCTGCTTTAGATGTCCAAACAATTGAAGCGTCGATCCTGGGAGTAGTCTTTCGAGTGCGAATTTTGCGTATTTTATTTTGAAGAGACCCAGTTGCTTTATATTGGCGAATAGCGTTAGTGACTGTCTTCCTTGAGCAACCCAAACTTTGTCCTATTTCGGCATTCGAAAGACCTTCTTTTAACTTTTCGATCACGTGTACCCTGGAAACTGCTGTCGCATGAAGTCTTCGTCCCATATTGCTGTGCGATTGAAGATAATCATAATACTTAAGTGTTAAATAATAGCGATGGTTTTCCACTATAATTTACTTTAACTGTAATCCGATTTCACGCCACAAATTATTCCAAATAAAAAAAAAAAAATGTAGCAAGATGTGCTATTTATATTTCCGACCACTGGAGGAAATTGTACAACTGAAATGCTAATAGCTTGTTGTACAGAATTTTATTAAGCAGCAGTAAGTCTAGTTAGAATTTAGACACTGTAGAGATTACGTTTCGAGCAAAGTATTTTGATGTATGTAAGTGTGCTATTTATCTTTCCGCCACTGTAGCTAAGTTAATTGTTTATAACAATTGAATTTGTTATAAACATTTGAAAAAAACAATCTATGCAATTCGAATTCGAGTTTTTTCAAAGGATAATTTTTTCTGTCATATCGCAAGCGCCACTTCAGGAAGCGTGTGTTTTAGTTTTTTTAAACTATAACATTATTATGGTTAACTACATTGGAATTTATAAGCCATAATATATGAAAAGGATTATTTCTACGAGGTAGGTTTACCGTAGACAGTTTAGATTTTATAATAGCTGCTTTTATCGTAGATACATGCACACATATGTATGTACGTATAAAAACATTCAAGGTTTCTATTGCAATTTCTTTTCAAATGACGATGGCAACAAAGCAGCTTCTTTTTGTCTAATTTACACAAGTGTGATTTAATGTTTTTAGATAGCTAGTGGAAAATTCCACGAGCAACCTGACATCGTCGATGATGCAATTCAAATATTTAGTTTCTTTATATTGGCTTGAAATTGTGTCCTAGATTATGATTAGATTGAACGACATCCAAAAATGGAGTTTAATATTGGGATCATCATTTCAGAAATATAATTTATATCAATTCATTAAAAGACAACACTCATTAATTTTCGATTTTTTTATTTTGTATTATATTTATTACATTTAACAGCAATTTAACACAAAGCTAAGCATTTAATTTAATCATCGTCCCCTTAGATCCCTTAATAACCGTTTCTGGTTCTCTTTTTATGCTTAAATCACTTCTCCGTCGGATAACATTTTCTCTAAAAATTCAGAAATTAAGTCAACGCAAATTTGAAAGCTGCTAAAATTGCTCAGTTATATTAACAAAATTAGTCTTGACAATAAAATTATTCAACTCCAACTCTTTTCTTAAATACTTAAATATAAATCGAATGCCACCTGCTTTCTTTGTTCGTGTTTTTTAGTGATCTCTGCTTCCTCGTCCTTCAACACACTTCTAAATAACTAAAATTTATTTATGCATTTTACCTAAATATTTACCCAATAAGTGTTTTTTTTCCAAACCTTCTGGTGAAAGGCGCAGAACCCATTTCAATAACAATTGCTGCTGTTGTATTTAACTTTTTACTTTCCCGTTGTTAATCTTAATTTTTAGCTCATGAAAACTATCGTTACATTGCAAATAGAATTAATTGCTTTTGTTCACTCCTCTCTAAATAATTCAAGTTTCCTTACCCCTCCTTAGACGTACTTTTTTCAGTAGGAGTCAATATTTTATTTATTTTTTCTGAGTCCCCCTAGTAGTTGAGTTGGTTTACTTTTGCCTAAAATTGTTCCTTTTATAGAAAATAACTGTCTCTACTTAAAACGATTACGTATAATGCAAAATGGCTTACAGCTCGTACAACTAAACATCTCGAGAATTCAGCTAATTCATTCGGCTAGAAACCATAAAAAATACTCGGCTTTCCCAGTAAAAATTAAATTCATAGAAAAGATCGGCTGAAACGGTCAATTAAAAATGCTCAGTTTAATCGTTACCTCCTTGCCTTACGATAGGACCTAAATAACTATGATATCGCACTGTGACTTTAATTGTTTATATTACTTTATATATAATTTTTACAGTTTCCTTGTGTCTATATGTAAATGCAACGAAGAGGATATATGAAGTTGGAGCGGCTCCAATTCGCGGTTTCTCTGCTTTAGTTCTCCCCCTCTCTCCCTCTACACCACAAAGTACCTTATGCACTGTCTCTGTTTTACTTTTAGTTGGAAAACTCGGAAAACATTCTTGCAAAGACCCATTTGCTGGTTTCTTGATTTTTATAATGATGCCGGCAGTTTTCTGCTATTTGTATAGTCTATTTTTAAAAATCGTATAAAAATTCCACTTGATAATGTTTTTCTTCTTAATTTTTTGGTTTCGGAAAGCGGCGGGAGAATTTTAACCATTTTATTAATTCTTTACAGCATAAATATCATTCGTTCGTTATTGTTCGTTTTATTAATTTGTTTTTTTTTCGTCTAGATGAATATTGCTATATTTATGTAAATACTCCTATCGAAACAATTCTGAATTAACTTGGATTTTGGTACGTTGCGAATACAATTGGAAAGAAATTTCAAAATGGTATTTGTCTACATAGCGTATTATAAGGTACTTCGAAGAGAATCATTATTAATTATAATCAATAATTAAAAAATATACATATATGTACTAATAAAGTGTGCGCACAGTTGAATTGTTTGGATTCTAACTACGTCTATTGAATTTTAAAAGTCAATAAAACTAGCGTCAAAACTAGAGCAAAGAATATAGATTTTCCAAAAACCTTAAATAACAGGCTTTTCCAAAAGAAACTATTCTGTAAACACTGAATTTTATTATTGCTTTTATTAGGTAAAATGTTTGATCCATAGATAATCACATGCTTTTGCAGTTCTTAATTATCAATAATTAATACAGCGAAACATGGAAATTTTAAAAATACCATAATACTTGGTGTTTAAAGTTCGAAAAGAGAAAAGTGAGAAATGATTTTTCGTTTACAATTTGAATTGGTGGGCTTATAAAATATGAATCCTATTCAAAGTGACCTTATAACGCATTTATACATCGACCAAACATTTCGCTAATAGATAAAATTTTCCTAAACATTTGTTTTTGCCTGAATAGCTGCAAAATTCATCAAGGAAGAGTTGTTGCCGTAACTTACAAAAAATTCGAAATTGAAATCATCTGACATTTTGAGAAAGACGTTTCTTTACGCTGAAAATCACATAAAAAGTAAAATCCTCCTATGAAAGTCCTTAGCAAGAATACTCTATTTATGTACACAACGGTAGATACTTACGCAGTACGTACTTAGGTTCCTTACGCATTTATCGTTAAACTTTTAATAGGTATGTATATTTGAAGTAAAAGTCAATACAAAGTTGTCCCTTAAAATTTACAAATATGTATTGTCATGAGTTGTTTCTTCCCCTCTAGTGGTATTACCGTATTACTTTAATGATGCCGTAAACGTCTAGGTCTAGAAAAAGATTCTTTTATACAAATGCTCACTTCCCTTTGATATGATCAATAGAATATGTTTCCGTGTCTTGTAAATGCTCCTGTCGCACCCGTCCTCCACCCGATGACAATAATGACAATAATGACGAATGTACAGCGTCCGAATTTTGACTGATTAAAACTAGTTCAGGGGGAATTGCTTGTTTTTCTTTTTACCTGGGCAAATTATTTATGGTGTTTTATGTACATTTATGTTTGGATGAGGATTTGTACTGGATAAACTGGCGTAAAAAAACACCATACAGTTCAACGCAATCTGCGTCGTATTTTGAATTGTTGTGGATTTGTTCTTTGATATTATTTTAAGTTTCTGGATGATTTTTATTTGTCATTCTAATTAGTCAAAATTCACGAGAAATGGGGAAGATGAAATGCGATCGTCCTCCTTTTTGTCGACTAGGTACTCGTATCATTTAATTTGGTAGAAAAATAACTTCTTTTGTTTTTGTTCGAAAAGAAATTGCTTATAATGTTTCATTTTAAAGACTATTGTGCATATATTGTCAGTATGTCCTATGTATTCCTTTTATGAATATGTTTCGTGTTCTTTTTGAGTTTTGGTACCTAGAATTCTGGAGAAGCTTTAGAAAGAAAACATAATTAGTTCGAAAACTAGGAGAAGTTATTTCTTGGAATTTAGTTGAATGCAGGATTTACTTACAAAATGGGATGAAAGAATGTTGAATTCAGGAAATTAATGTTCCACTTCTATTTTTGTATTTCATATACTCAAGAAAAAGTTCGATAACTTTTTTAAAATGGCAATAGAGTGTTTGAGCTAATTTTCTAGAAGATGTTCTTCTCTCTTACATGAGTGAAATAAGATAAATGTTTTCCTTTTATTTTACAATAAAAAGCCAATTAAATTAATGACCTGAACAACACTTGTTGAATTCAATTTATACAAATTAGTCTTCGACTTTTATGGGACTATTTTAATTTATTTTTTCTATAGTAATTAATTTAGTACGAATCAAAATATAATATGTCTAAAGTTCAAACAAAAGAAAATTATTTCACAAATGTGTTAATAGTTGCAATGAAGGATAGAAATAGTTTTTAAAAATGCTAATGAAAACATACATGTTAAATGAATATTTTACACATTAACAACTTTTAAAACATTTTAAATATTGGGAATATGTGCTGGAATAAACATTCATTGTGGTAGGTTTGCCTAATCCAATTAAAGATCTTGAGTGAATCTTACATACAAACACTGAACAATTGAACATTAATCCTTAACTCCAGAAATTCAGGTCCCAAGACCAAAAAGGGTTTTGCTATTCTCACGTCTTCAGATATGTTTTGGAAAAGCTTATTTCAACATTGGAAAACTCTTTTCGAATTTTGTAATAATTCTAGTTATTGAATCACAAACAAACATTATTTATTAATCGCACAGAGCTCGTATTCACTTGTCCAGGTTTATCCCCAAAAAAATCCTATCTGCCGTCCTAATTACTTCTAGAGTCCAACAATACTTTTTAAAGCTACAACAAAGTTATAAGGTAAAAAGAAAATTTCTTTTGAAAAAATTTTCTGGAAAAAAAGTTATAAAAGTTCTCGGTAGAATGAATCAATTGCTTCGCTACTTGCTCTACATTTACCCAGTTGCCTCACACCAAATCTTTTATTTTTACACTATCTTTACTTTTATACACAATGCTAACTCTGTTTTCTTTCTTTTTTTTTTGAATATTGTTTCAAATTTGGTCGAATTCAAATTGTTGCCTTTTGTGTTGAGTTGCTTCAAAGACGCTCTTATGCGCAGTTTCTATCCGTTATAGTTGTTTATGACTTTTTAGTAGTAAAATGATTCTAGTCGCATTCGCTTACTAGCTAGCCTTCTAAGTCATCAGTTATTATATATAAAAACAGTGTCTTAAATTTCTTTAATAAATTTCTATGTTCTTCTTATGTTTCTATTTTCTTTTTTACTATTTACACGATGGTTATCCGAACACCATCAGCGAGAGATTTGGGTACACATAATCTCTCGGGTTAATACACCCTGCGCGGTGATGTCCACTTTCGCAGTCCTGAAAAATTAAAATTTATATTATTTTTGAAATGATGTATGAACTAAGGGTTTGCGAATAATTCTTATGGATTTCGTCTCGAATTATTTAATATTTAAATTAATAATGACCATAAATTCCAATAATATTTATTTAATTTATTATTTATTTAATAAAATAAAATAATAAGCAATATTTTATCGGTCCAATTGGGACGTTATCCGCATACCGCGCAGTAAGAACAAAAATACGAGTATACTCACTTCATTAAGTGCCTAGCAAATATCCTTGTTAACATTAAGAACTAATCAAATTAGCGCCGCCTAATGTTAAAATCTATGAAATGCTCGCGACGCTCCCGAGGGGCCCCACAGGGGCATCGTCGAGGACAATCTCGATGGCGATGGCAGTTTTCCTTAAATCTTGAATGAATCTTCAGCGAGTCCCTGGTTCGTTTATCACATGAAAGACGCCTCGCCACGGGCTGGACTTCATCTCAAATTTATTCATCATTAAGGAAAAAGCTTGTGTGATCTTTAATCGAGAATTGATATGATGGTGGTGGTGGTGGCGTTTGCTCTGAAGTGAAATGGGCTTCTCTTTTGCGGAATATCGTTAACATCGAATTAGACCTCTTTTTCCCTTCAGTTTTTGCGCGAACTCCTAGACGAACCACTCATCTTTTTGAGCACTTGAATTTGTTGCAGCCGATGCTGAGGTGGTTGTCGTCTGCGACAGATCTGGACCTAATTGCCTAAATTTGCCAGGCACCAAATGGGACGGACTTTGGTGGCCATCTTCAATTTGTGTAGAATGCGGTGGTACCCTGATGGTCCCGCAGGGTGATGCCAGTTTCCCGATGACGGTATTGTTGTGTGTTCACGTGGCAGTGTACCGTGCAAGTGTTTCGATGAACCGTTCGATTCAGCCGATGATTGACGTACTAAAAAGATAGAACCATTAGTTTTCACCTTCTAGCCCTTTTCTTCTACTCACATTGAATTGATGTATTCTGATTTACATTCCTAGTATTTCTACGACATATGCATATCGACCCTCCCACTATACACGCGCATACGATTAAAAGACTACTTACGGCTACGAGGACAAACCAAGTCATTTCGAGTCCCAAAAGAGTGTTGGGGTCTTGGTCTAAAATTGAAAAGAACATCATTTAAAAATTTACTGTCTAACATTTTTTGAAGTTCTACTACAGGTGACCGTAGCCTATTTGTATTGTAGTTTTTAAAACAAAGTAAAGATAAGAATTGGTAAATAATAAAAACATGCTTATACACAGGTATATATGTATATGAAACAATAAATATATTCGAACAATTTTATTTATGTAACAACAAATTTAAAGGACTTTATAGGGATACAGTAAAAATAAAAAAGGTAATTAGGAGTTAAGCAAATTAAAGCATATTACTTTGGCATAAGTTGCTGGTGGACTCGTCCGAGTTATCTCCGCAGTGATTAACACCGTCACATATCAGGTCTGGATGGATGCAGAATTCTCGCAGTGTACACCGGAAATCTTTACATGCGTGTTCTAAAATTGAAGAATATCGTGTTAGTTTTAAAATTCCCTTTAGAATAGCTTTACATAAATATTATGTTTAATAAAAGAAAAAACAAATTATCTAAAAATAAAATACATTACCTAAAGTCTTAAATGGCTAATACATGGATTGGATTATTGAATGATTTTTATCATAAATTGGTTATTTACTTATCAATAAAGTTTATGTAAACTATTCTTGCTCGAATTTGCAACTTAATTTCTTCAAACATGATACGTTATTTTTGGGTAAAGTTTAATTTACAAATATCTGAATTTTCGTAGCTTCGTTTTTATCTGCTGAATTTAGACTGCAATGGTCCAAAGTATATTTTGTTTAGTTATAATGACTTCTTACCTAGTGAACATTTTCGAAATGTATGTGATAACTCAACCGAGAGATTATAGTTTTTGTAAGAAAGTCTTATTTCAATTCGGTTTGTTGTATATTATAGATATTTTATTACGAATTTTTTTTTTATGTAGGTGTAGGTGTGGATTGTATACATATATTCTAATGATGAAGATATAACCCAGTCAATCTTCGATTACTTCCTGCGTGAATGCTTAGCAAAATTTCGTGCACTATTACTACAAATCGTAAATGAAAATCTAAATTGATCCTGCAGATTTAAGGCAACATTTGTATTGTATACTAACTAAAGTTCATTATTTAACACATAGATAAATAACTAAAGAGTTAAAGAGTACCTACTGCACAAGGTTTTTATATGTATTGAATATCTTAAAAGATTATATTTTAGATGGATTTTCCCCAAATTTTGTAATTTTTAAGAAAACGGCATGGAAAGATTTTTAAGATACTTACTGGGATCCTTAACAGCTGTAATAACCAACTTGAAACCATTTGTGTCTGTGCCCCATCCGTCGGTGACATACTTAAGCGTCACAAAGTTGGTTCGTGTGAAAATAGAGCCGACAGACTGCTTCGTATTTCGGCACGACAAATCCGCCTGAAAACCGAGAATGATTCTCAAATTAGTGGGTTGATAAAAAATTATTAATTTTTAACGGACAGAGTATATTCATTTAGCACGGTCACAGCCAATCAGCGTAATTAAGGGAGCTGTGTGTCCGTCAGTTCGAATCCGAGTTCGATCTGCTCCTGCCGTAATTAAATGCTAATGGCCAGCGATAATTTTCTAACTCATGTGGAGCTACATCGGTCGGGGACAAATTAATGAGGGCAAATCAATGCTGCGGCCGCATAAAACAGAGCTTCCCCTCATTAGAGCAATGACAACGTTCGGGGTTCGGGGTTTTAACAAGTGCTCTGGAGAACTCGAACAACAGAAGGTCGTCGCAAGCCGAGCCTCCGAGGGCCGGCGCTCGCTTAAAAGTAGAAAAAGGGCCAGGCAGCGAGGTTAATTAATAGATTTGTTTGATTTGCTATCCTCGGCGCAATTATTAATGAATTCTGTAAAATTCCAGGAATTGAACCTGAGGACCGACCACCGCTGGTTTTGATTAATTTATTGGAATATGCCGGTGGCGCGGGGCTGCTATCTTCCCACAGGAGCTCACCTTTCAAGCCGGGGACTCGAAATTAATTACACGACTGAAAGTGATACCTCTTGAAACAGTATGAGTCGAATAAACAAAGGGGCCACTTCCTAGACATGCCCACTGTACGCTGAGGACTCCGCGCGATTTCCGCCCTTCAATTTGCCGGAGAGGAGTCCGCTCAGTCGTCGGCGCGGCGTACAAAGGAGCCGCACAATGGTTTTCTGGATCTGCTCCTAATTTGTGTGCCCCTCTTCCCGGTTCATTTAGATATCAATCTAAAATCGTACTTCGCTCCGCACATCCATTGTTCGGGCCCTGATTACATCTAATAATGGGCCGCTGGTTCGGCGGGTGTGAGCGGGACAATCTCGGGCCCCACTCCCGGCAACGGGCGCAGTTGGCCCCGCACGAATGGCTTGCTTGATTTAATATAGAAAAAACTTAAAGGGATAATTTGTTTTTTGCGTGATCTAGACTTTATTATGATGGCCAATCTTAGTTGAGGTGGGTGATGGTAATAATTTGCAAACTTTTAGCAAACTTCCTTCTTCGCTTCAACTTCTTGAAACGATAGATTCATTGCCGGGTGCTTCCACTATCATGATTTAATTTTGGTGCCTAATTATTTACTATCAACTATACATATAAATAATAAATAAATGTAACAAGCATTTGTACCTAAATTTATTAGACATGTACCCTTTATACCAAGAAACCTTCACCCAAGATAATCGACTTTATGACAAATTCTTCACATTTTTTCAATTTAAATTGAGATTTTTTAAGACAAACTCATAACAATCCCAATAGCAATTATTTGATAATATATATTCAGTATATTTATAAATAATAATAATAATAAAAATAAAAATTCTCTTCCATAAAAACCGTTATTTAAGTAGATATCAATGCAATGTATAATTACTGAAGAAAAGAACATTTCATGAAAGCACTTCCAACTTGGCCATTTTAACAAACATTAATTGAAAACTTGCAATCTGCATTTCGACAGTGCTCTTTATGCCCAACATGGAAAATGTTGGTTGAAATAATTGTGGGAAGCGTGATGAAGTGTGGAGATCTCAAATTCAGAGCTTGTCACAAAATCCAGAATAGCGACTAAACTAAAGTCTAGTTGTTGCACACATTTCCTTGGAGTTTGGACTGAAATCACTTAAGTAAACACTAATTGCTCTCTTCCCTTTCGAGCGCTAAGTTCGAACCTTTACAGGGTTCGACGGTCCAAAATTGAATAAACCAGCAAACTCCTCGGAGCTGTCATTAACATAGTTTGGAGCATTTGGCCGCGTGTGGAGCAGCTTCAAAATAAACACATATAGTTCGGATCGGGCGAAACTATGGAGTTCCCGAAACTATTTTTGGCCTCCCAAAAAACGGGCCAAAATCGAGCATAATCCTAGAGAGTTGCACAACATGAACTTGTGTAACATTAGCCCTCAGGACCTGCTCCACCTCCTTTGAGGTGAAGATTTCGCTCGGTCCGCCCAGGGGGGTGGGAAGGTGTGTGGGAGCGCTCTGCATTTTCCAGGACTTGTGCCGTGCAGGCGGGGGTGGGGCGTGCGTGGTCATGCCAACCAACATCTCAATCCTTTCAATTAAAGCTCGAAAAGCAACAGTTTAGGGCTGAGTCCTGCTAACGAGGTTACTAACAAGCTCCCGGGTGGGGCGTGGGGCGCGATCAAAACAACCGGGCGAGGGCGGCTCAAAGGCCTAGCCTGGAATTCCTCTCATAGTAAGGTTGTTTTCATGGAGACGCCTGTGTCACACGCAGACGGACTCGGCGGCCCCGGGACTCCCGCCCGGAGCCCCATCAGCTGGTGGGCAGAGTCCTGGGCACCGAACAGACCAATTTCAGATGTAGTAGGGAAAATATTTTATTGCTCCCCGAAAAAAGGATAATTCCTTAAATATTTGATTGTATGTATGTTTGCAGGCTGCTCACCATCCGGGGATCTGTCGTAGTCGACTTATGCTCCACTCGCAGTGCCCAGCGTTTTTGCCATTTTTAGTCCTCCTGATGGCAGACTTCTGTTTTACTTCTCCTAATCTTTCCAGAGGAATTTTCATTTTATTGGATAAATGTTATCACGAAAGATGGCATGGATTCCCTTTGTTTTTGCTCCGATTAGAGTGCCTTTTTTCTGCTCCATTCTCGGATCTGACTCAAAATATTGCTGAATATTTTCTTTATTGGACAAGGATACGTTTTTCATGCAAATTTCGTTTTGTCTAGCTGTCCTCTTCCAGGGCAAATTATGTTTCACCAGCGATAAAATATGGCATTGTCGGTTTTTGTGACTTACACGTAACACAACGCTCCTGCATAGAACTTCTTGGCTTGCGGACGGGAATTTTACGTTCGCCTTCTCCTGAAGAAAAATTATAGAAAGTCATCTGCTGCACCTTTTATGGGTGAAATCATGTTCTGTATTTATTACTAAATTTACGACTTTCCCATTTCGCAGCGTTTCGGTCTAATTCATAGATATGCGGGAAAAGAAATGCATTTTATGAAGCATAAAGTGGAGTCACTTATCTCGATAAGGCATGGAACTTATTTTCGGATGAAGGGTTTTATGCTTTCAAAAAATAATTATGGGTAGGTATACCAAAAATACTTAAAACTTAAATCAAGAATTCTAAAAGTTTTTTTTTTTTTGTTATCTTTACATATTTGAATTCAGGGTTCATGATGCTATATGTATATCTATGTTAGAAAGAAAATAATTCTCTTTTGGATAAATACTCGTATATGAAAATATTCTTCTTTTCTAAGTTTTTACCTGGAAAATTACAGAAGTATTCCGCGTGTTTTTATATACGACTTCAAAACCTTATTGGTTACAAAGAACTTCACAAAGTCTAGATACTTTTAAATTATCTTGATAATCGCCAGGACAAATTATTTTTATTAAGTTTATAATATTCGAAAACTAGAAACAGATTGAACAAATTTAAGTTTCCGAAGAAAACGTGTTTCAACAGTCAACTTTGCCTGCTCAAGGTTCTATAAGTGATATTATTTTTATTCAGCTGAAAAATAAATTGCACTGGAAAAGATAAGGGCTTCTATTTTTTCCCCGAAAGATTCTTCACTTGAATAATACATCATACAAGCTTGGGCTTAGAGTTGGCAACCCTAGAAGCAGCTGTTCCTTGTTCCCATGGGTCAAAGCACCCCGAGTGCCATGGGAACGCTCCCAGATACCGGGAGAGTCCCCACAGTTCGAAGGACCAAATCTGGCTCCCCTTTCAAGTCGAATGAATTTAAATTAAAAAGACTTCGTCCTTAAATTTCCACTTGAAGCGCCCAATAGACCGATTTCTACTTCAGCAGCGGCGGCGCGTAGTGCCGAGAAACCTTAAATCGAATCTGGGGCTCGGTTTGAGTCCATCTTAAGTTCTGTTCCTGTTGTTGCCGTCAACTCACCGTTCAGCGGGACGGCAGGTAGATTTGTGGTTGACACACTCTCCTTTAAGGACTTCGCCGTTCGGGAGCCCTCAAAGGAGGAGCGCGGTGGGGCTTGGGGCCCGGGGGTTCGGAGACGGAGCCCGGGAGCAGGGCTGCCTACTGTCTGAATACATTTGCATAGGAGAACGGCATTGTTATTCCTCGCCGAGGCTCCTGGCAGCCCTACGTGTCCTAGATGTAGGGTAATAGGTTGACACAGTTGAACATTTATGTGAATGGGGCCCCTCCGCTCCGCTGGCGCTCCGTCTCACTGGAGCTGCTGATAAAACTGGTGTAATTGAAGGTAATCTGCTCCAACTCCAACTCCATTCGGAGCCAGAGGTTCGTTCGCATTCCCCTTGAATCGGCGGGAGTGAAAAAAAGGAAACTTTCTCTGAAAATTGTTCTTCAACTCTGCTGACATGAGCGCGCAACATTTGAGCAGTTGAAAAGTTTCTTGGCGCAGCGCGGTGTCTGAGGGACGAAAAGCAAACGTGGAGCAGAGCAGTTAATATCGAATGCGAGCTCTCAAACTCGATGAAATTGTTAAACTCGTTAATGATCTAATAGAGTTGTCCTCGGTCAGCTTTTGCAGGGAAGTCGTTCCATTCGAATTCGACTGGGATGCTGCGGTGGGGTCCAACTTAGTGGACCGTCAGAGACTAGAGGAAAATAGAGGATAGGTATTTCTAATATCTTTTGCTACACGAGTAAGAGATTGCCACGTCATTTGTTTGCTTTTTTTAATCAGAAATTCCGTACTTTTCGTTTTTCGATTGGAAAACAATTTCTCGAATCCAAGTTTCAAATTTTGAAAAGGCGAGATTCTCACTGTCCACCTATGATTATTATTATTATTATTATTATTATTATTATTCCACTCATGATACTTTCTATTGAAATTATTCCAGAACTTTCTTGAAATAAACTCTATAATAGCTAAAAGTAGTAGGTAAAAACTTTTTAAATCAACACCCACAAGCTTAAACTTTTGAAAATTTGAACGCTTCAAACACTGGGTAAGGTAATTTTGATGTTAAATGGCAAGTAGAGGAATTTAACTATATTTCTGAAATATTCAGAAGTATGAGGTATCTAAAGATAAAAAAACAATGGAAATAGTAATTACAAAGCGTTTGTAACAATTAATGTTAATAGAAAGCATTAAAACTAGAAGAAAAGCAGAAAGTATTTAGATTAAAAACGTAGAGCTTCTTAAAACATGTTATAAAATTGATTTAATATATTTTATATACTGTATAAAACAAGTACGATTTTTTACTATAGCATTTATAGGAAGTATACTTTTAAATAAACATACTACAGCATAAAATGGATTTCTTATCGTCGAATGACTACTGAGAAATTCTTAAAATTGATCGAAAAATTCCCAGTTTTACAAAAAGTTATTGACCGCAAATTTTGTGAGCCTCTCATGACCCATTGTGGAGGAACATTTGCGTCCCAAAATAAGTCGAACCAGATTAATTCCCGATTGAATAGGCAGAATACGTCCGTATATAAAAAAAAAGTATTTTGAATATTTGCGAAGAAAAAAATGCTCGTTGGATCTCTAGCATTCGTGAATTCCTACGAGTGCTGGAAAATTCTTCTATTTAATGTAAAAATATTCCTTCATCTTTCCTGTTTTCGATTCTGTATTTCCGTGAAAGTCCCAAGGCCAAAATTACAAAGGCCAAAAATTATAAGCCGCTCGTTCTGCATCTCTAAAGGAAAATGCGGATATCGAAGGGAAAAAGCATTTTATCAAATAAAAATTGAGATCCTATCCGAGGACCACAAAAAATGGGATATCTCCCATAAAACTCCACACAAGGCACTCATCGGCCTCGTTCTCGGGGCTGAGTGGGCGTGGTGCGGTGGAACGGAATTAAGACCGGGAAAGAAAACTTAGCTGATAAAAAGCGCGAAAGAAGCCCCATCTCCTTGGGGATCTAAGAATGTTTTATGCCTTCGCGGCCAAAGCCGGTGCACTCGTAAAATTCAAAATTTAAAGGCAGGGGTGGCTTCATTAATTAGGACTGAAACTTACAAATTTTATAGCGAAATTCGCTCCTCGCGAGGATTTTTTGTCGTGGTCGTATGTATGTATCTTACTACTATCATAAAAGACGCCGAGGTAAAATTCACTGGAAACTTAAAGGAAATAATTTCGGGTAATATAATGTTACGGATGAAATTTGAATTTTAATGGATAGAACGCCTGTTCCCCAATAAAAAGTTTCTGCTACCGTCACTGTTGCGGCGCTGAAAGGGCTTTTTGGGGCGTTTTAATTGCGTTTCGTATGTTGTGCATATCTGGGGCCAGCAGTCGTCCGCAGTTATTGGTTTTGTTACTTACAGGTCCCTTTGCGGAAGCACCCTGATCCCGATTGCTGCAGACATTTCAATAGACTATCTGAGTATCTGTCATCGTCATGTAGCATATCGCAGAGATTCGGTCTTTATGGCGGAATCCCAAAAAATCCAATTTCTCCTTAAGCCAACAGCTCACGAGAGACGTGTCCCTCACATACCTGGAGCTGGAGCAGGGAAAAAGGGGTTTCGGGGAAGCCTCATTCCTTACATAGGCATCGGGACTCTTAGTTATCATAACTGAATATAAAAGGACTGTCACGACTTCCAGGTTGATGATATCAAAAAGTATGCGAACGACCGGAAGGTCCAGGATAATTTGAATAACATAATCGACTTTAACTTTGCGGACTCCTGTCGGCTGAGTCGGGAGTCCTCAGATAAAGTTTTAACTCGGAAAATGGAAAATTTCTTTTGTAGGAAAGATTTGCCTGGTACAGCAGAGCGAACGTTTTTATATCTCTAAGAGTTCATTTATGGAATATGAACAACTTAAGGCGCAATCGGCGTTCCTTTTGGCTGACGGCATTCCACGCTTAGTTTGGACGTGAGAAAAAAAACTGCAGATTTCCAAGAATTTAGTCGCGCTCATTATAGATAAAGAATATCTTTCTTTATTCAGTCCCAGGTAGAGGCAGAGGAGCAAACTTAAAGAAGTTTAATAATTTATGAATTGCCCCTAAATGCTTCCTTGTGCTTCTGTTGTTAGGTGCAAACTTCGAAATTTGTAACTAAGTCCTTTTCGCAGTTTGATAAGCCGATATGGAAACTGGGCCAAATGCAAGATTGGCTCCCGAACTTTGAAAAGTGAAAAGTTTCTTCAAACTCCGCCCTGTGTTACTACCTATCACAGGAGTTCTGAGCAGCTGCCCTTTGGTGTAAGCCGCCCAGTCATTTCCTGTGCCCTAAGCTCAGGATTTCTAATTAAATAGCCAAAGACATGACGTCGCAATCCTGTTTCTATGCAGAGAAGTTCTTCCCATGGTAACGCAAAGTCTGGGCGATAAACGCAGATTGAAGAGTTGAGTGCAATATAATCTTTTTCAGTTCAAAAGTTAGGGGCATTCTCACATTGTTGCATGTATGTATATTTAAATCACGTTCTCGTCTCCTGTTTAGCTAATGTGTGTTATTAGTTTTTTGAAAATACATACTTGGGGATAAAGAAGTTAAGATGCAATTAGTTTACAAGATTTTAGTTAGTACCTATACAAAAAAAACATTACGTTAAAAATTGAGCTTAGTTTGCTGATGGATAATAATCGGTAAATGAGAATTATAAGCCGAATTTAGCATCGAAATACCACAACAGAAATTGTGATTCTGGAGTTTATCCCCCCTATTCAGAGCGTTGTGACCGATCATAAGTCACAAGATTTTTCATTGATCGCCGCACTCTTGTGATTCGATTGTGACTTGTGACCGGTCACTGAGAATTACTAGAATAGTTTTGGTTATAATCTTTTGTGTAGAGGAATATTTTGGAAACAACTTAAAGGGCTCCTGTTTTTATGAGCTTTTAACTAAAAGAATATTGTAATATTTAAAAATTATTACACCTAAAAATACATTTTCGGAAATATTAATTTTTGATTTTAAAATTTTATATTTATGCTAATATCATTTAAAAAAGCACTAAACATCATACTTTTTTCCAGTTAAAAGTTTATTTTCGAAAAAAATACTCTTCGCCACTATTTATTAAGTTTACAGCATACTTTCTTGCGAGGCAGACACTTGAACCAAACTTTCGTGATGAAAACTAACAGGGTCTGAGTTTTTCTTCCACTTGCTTTAATGTAAATTTTGCAAACAACCCGCAAACGCCGCTGCGTAGCCTCTTTCAATTTCAACGCCCCGCACCCTAGAAGCGTAGAGAGCGCGGAAACTTAATTTCCAAGTCTCTCGAAAGGAAATGTTGAAGAAAAGTGCTTTATTAAGTTGCTAGAATAGTTTTCACCTTAATTTGCATAAAGAGAAAAACCCAAAACATCAAAATTAAGGGATTCTTTAGGGCACTGCGGGAGAGGAAGAAAGCGAACAGTCGAAGCACACAAAATGAGCAGCTCATCCTTCAGGATTTATTTTTTTACCTACTTAGCTGGCAGCTGCCCGACCATTGCTTAATATAATGGACGCCCTGAGTGAACGGAAAGTTGAAAAGTTTAACTGGAATTTCTTCGAATGTCTCAGGACTTAAAAAAGAAAATGCTAATTGAAAAGTTTGAGGAAGAACTTCTTGAAAGAATTCAATATCTTACTTTTCCCTTAGAGCGTTCTGCGCCACAGCGCGTCCTGACGAAGGGCTAGAACTTTCCGCCTACTAACCAAGTTAATTCCGAGCAGACAGGTAAGAAAGTTACACGCGGGCGCTTAATTTTATTTGTTAAATGCAAAAAAGGGGGAAAAATAAATGGCCGGGGAGTCCCATCGAGTGAAAATGCTCAGGTCCCATTTCAGTCAGCAGTTTAATAACTTCCAGCACTTTCGCCGGGACGCCGAGACGGGCGCCGGAACGCGGGGGCGCCACTCGAATTGCAGCCACTTACCTTGTGAGTGCCCACGGCATGGGCGCCGTCGTACACGTAAAGGTGATCGTTGCAGTCCAATTGCAGCATATCGAAGCGGAGCATAAAGCGTTGCAGTATCGAGTGCGTCTGGAATGTGATTATGCAGTCCAAATTCCTCTCGTTTTGTGACCATAAGACAGCCCCATCGATTTTGCGATAGAGCTGCTGCAGGAAGTGGTTTTTGCACAGTGACTGCATGTAGTCTGAAAATAGAAAAGGAAAATAATTAGACAAGTGCATAAATCTTCATTCCAGGTGACTACAACATAATTGCTTTTGTTTTTACTTTTCTAAGAGTTTTATTTGATTAGCTTCCACAACTAAAAAATAAACCAATCCGGCCAATTGCGAATAAATTATAAAATTTCAGACCTTTCGTCACTCACTCAAGAGTATCGTTTTTCAATGTTTAAGGTTTAAATTTCAAATATACTCTTTCTTCGTTCGTCCTTATTCAATTCAGTATTTCAACTGCAATCTGCTTTAAACATATCTTATGCTTATCATCTTTGAAGTCTTGAGAAAATTCAGGCGAATATCCGTCAAAGATTTTGACGCAAATTGCACTTTAGTTTCAACTTCATTGTTTTGAAATTGAGTACCTACCCTTTATGTTCTAAATTTTTTTCATAGTGTATCACTTGCATAACTTTACACAAGAGTTTGTTCCTCAAAAATAACCTTTTAGCGTTTAAACAAAAGAGTATAAGTAATGCATTTAGGTTATTCACTTAATTAAGTAAGTATATTAGAGAAAATCCAAATATTAGAAATCAAAAACAAATTATTTATAATGTCTGAAAAAATCAAAAAATTTTTACCTGCTCAGTAACAGTAGTAGAATGATCTGATAGAACTTAAAGTTACCGCTTTAGTTTTAATTTTAAATCAACAAAATAAAGTTTAAAAAGGGGTTTACATAATATACATAAGCCACCCAACTCAACATCTTTATTTCACCAAATAGAGAAAAGCTGTTTATAAAGTTTGGTTAGATAAGGTAGCTTATCGGCGTTTTGTCCTGAAACAAAATATCGTAGATATACTATAGGTACATAAAACAACTTCTTAAAATTATATAGTGAGATAAAAATTGTGTTATAACAGAAAAATTTCCCCCAAGAAACCTGAACGAAAACTTTCAATTGTATTTTCTTTTCTGATTGATTTCCAATCATCGCGACGCAGCAAATTCCCCCATAGACATCACAGGAGCAGTTGAAGCGCCATGTTCCCCCGTGCGTCCACTTTTGTCGACGGCGGAGAAAAAATAAAATGGCACTTTGAGTCGTCCTCATGGGCTCCTGGTCGGATAAGTTTTCTAATTTCAATTCCGGTGCCTAAGACAAACCCAATTGGACATGCAGGAGACTTGCGGATTGTCTCAGTTTTGTTGACTAGGCACGTTCACACCACCGCACTCGCCATCACCTCCAGCAGGAGCACTCCTCGAGTTGTGGGGCTCCTGGGGGAAGAGTGTCACACATGCACACGGCGATGAAAACTACCTGGGGGCAGGGAACTCGAGTTGGGGGAGGTTACTCCAGCAGGAGTCGGATTTTGTTCGCTTCATCTGCATTCCACACTACCTGAACATGTGTCTGAATGGGCTTAAGTTTTGTACTTACATTTGTTGCTAATTTTACGTAAAATGCAAAATGACTTTAGTGCATGTAAATAGTAGTAGGAAAAGGTCACCGAGCCCAAGTTAAGAACGATTCATGTTCAATCGAACAGGACATTTCAAAATTTATAGTACCTATCAAAGATATTTTCAATATGAAAAATGGGGCCCAGAAGAACCATATTTTTAAAATTTTGAAAAATAACGACGTATTGGTTTGAATCCTAAATTAACAAATATTTTAAAATACCTAAAACAGTTTTAAAAACTAGTGCAAAGTCTGGCGAAAGGATTGAAGGATTGAATACTTCCATAATCCGATTTGATTTTTATTATTGCAAGAATATCCTTCTCCTCATTTTCTTGTAATTTGATTCAATTAATCAAATGCATAACTTTTATGAAGTAAAGTATCTATAAGTCTTTAATATTTTCATTTTTCGTTTGTTGCTTCATTCCTAATGTATCCCTCTGTTAAATGAACTGCTCTTTTAATTTTCTTTTCTCGATTTGTACTTCTATACAAAACATAATATTTAGTGATCTCTGACCAATAAAAGAATTAGAATACATAATTCCAAATATCAAAACAGCATTTAATTGTTTCGAAATCCTTACAATTGTATTCGTAAAAATATCTTAAATAACATTTTAAGCGTTCATTACTTACAATTCTCTTTAAGACTAATGGACGTTTTAAAAATATACACTATGAACAAATACGTTGTACACTCTTTGCAACTAAAAAAATAGAATTAAAGTATGTTTGAGAGTTGTTAAGTTGAAATAATGGGTCTTATGCATAAAGTTGAGAAATTACTTTTTACTCGATTTTTTAAGCATTTACTCACTCGCAAATGCATAAAACTTTTTTACCCATGAGTTAGATCTCGTGTTCTGAGATAAATCTCATAATGCGAGCATTTGCTCGAAACAAAAGCTATTACTGAGGAAGATCTCAAAATGGTATGCAAAATAATAGCCATTGCTCGTTTATTTGAGAAATTGCTTAAAACATTTTGAGATAGCTATTTGCTGATCTCAGTTCATTAGAAACAACGAAAATGGCAGAATATCTACAGGAAATAAGCAATAGACGGATTATATTTTCGGCCCCACCACGGAAACGCGGGGTGGTGCTTTAAGTAATGATGAAAAAATTCGGGTTTATTTAAGATTTTTGGCCGATCCCTGATTTCAAAGTGGAATAGGCGAGGATGTAGGAATTCACCAGACAACTGTTTCAAAAACAATTCATGAAGTTTCACAAGTAATTACAAATCGTGCAAAAGATTGGATAAAGTTCCCAAATAGTGAAGAGGATTTTAAAAATGCACAACACATTTGGGTGAACTATAGGGTTGATATTTTTATTGTATAATATCTTTAATTGAAATTCCTTCAAAGGATTAAACAAATGTTATCAAAACTTTTAAAAAATTACGAAAATTGTTGAAACGTGTTTTATTTTAATCCTTTGAAGGAATTTCAATTAATGATACAATAAAAATATCAACCGCAGTTTACCCAAGTAAAATTGTTCGAGTCCAACAGTTGGGCTATTTGAGGTGGAATCATTCATAAATTATATGAGTCCGAATTTTAAACAAATTGTGTGTATTTTACTATACACTAGGTGTGTCCTAACTGCACATTTTTTAATATATCACATATAATATCACACAATTATTTACACAAATTGTATTTTCACACACATATTATTGGGTACGCATATGTTATAAATCGCAACAATCATTGTAGGCAATTATATCGCCTACAATTATTGTAGTAATTGTCAACAAACATTTCTTAGAGTGTGGTGTAAAAGCTTTGAGATCGATCTCACATATCATGAGTTTACTCAAGTAAGCTTGATCTCATTATTTTGCATACCAATGTGATCGTGAGTTTGAGCAAATGCTCCAAACTCAGGCTTGAGCTTGAACTCATGGGATCGAACTCTGAGATCAATCTCATTTTTATGCATAAGACCCATTGTGTCAAAATCCTGGATGTTTTTAATTGATTGCAAAGTAAAACGCAAGCTTTAAAGTTTATTAAATTAATTGGCTCTATTGCTTCTATTTATTTATAAAACTGCTGTGAGAGTTTTGGATGTTTATGAATAACCCTTTTGGCACTTTCATTGTAAAGGTTTTATATGTACCTAGGTAAGCTTTATTTCAGGTTTTGTGAATACGGCTTTTAGAATATACATATATATGTATACGGAGCAGTTAAGGCGTTTGTAAGGCATGTCATTAAGAATTTTCAACTTACGTCTGAGACAAATATAAGACATTTAGATCGTGAAAATTACTAAGTAGCTGACTTTCCTGATTAGGACCACATTAGAACGAAAATACTACATCCAAACTAAAAAAAAATACGTACTATTAGGAACTTTCTTCCGCGTATAATTCAGACTTGGTATCGGAGCAAAGTAGATATAAGGATTGGCGATCGATCCACGCTTTCGGGTAATGAGATCTGCTTTCTCTACTAGATCGAAACACCTGCCAATTTTTGGTGTTACCTTTCTTGATGGATAAAGTATTTCTGATCAGGAAAACTTTATAAACTTCGGACCTGAGCAATCTTTTGCGTTGCATGCCTTACATTGTCCTTATTGGGCATGCTGGACCTGGTTCCGATTAGGTTCAGTCAGCTACGTGAACTGATTTCTGTTTTGCAAATAAACAGAAAAACATTGAGACGATCTTTCTTCTCTGTTTCAAAAAGGAGGGATACTTTTGAAGCGATGGAGATGACATTCTCAAAGTAAAAGTACGAGTTTCAACCTTTCAGTTTGTCTTAAAATTGAATTTCAAGGACGACCCCAACAAAAATTGAAATGTTTCCCATCTTTTGTTTTTCTTGTCTCCACAAAAAGTAAGACTACGCAGAATTTTAATTGCTTTTACGCGTGAAAAACTCCTGCAGAGATACTCCCATTCAATTTTGTACGTGGCCACGGTCGTCTCCTCCCTCAGCGCGACAAAAGGCACAAGTCAACAATTGAAGTAAACAATGAAAACAGGAAAGTGTTTTCGGTTAGTTCACATGTCGCGCCGCATCCCGGCGTTCCGGCGTCCTAGCGACCTAGCGTCCCGGCTCCCCAGTCCCGCGCCGAGAGCAAGTGTGGACCTGGAACGATCTCAAAGGACCTCTTTTCCAATAAAATCTAGTCAATCTATTTTATTTCCACATCCCGGCAGTCAGCACGGCAGCAGGAATGCGAGCACTCCAATAAAACGTTTCCTCCGTATTTTTATTACATTTTCCCAGTTATTGGCACTTCATATATTTATCCAGGAGCTGGGGCCCTGCTAATGGCGGAGCGGCCCGGGCGGCACATAAGACGGGGACGACTCCGCAGGCTCAAAGGAGCCCGATGTCGTTTCGAAAATGCGTAAAGGTGAGAAAAAAGGGACCGAGCACCCTGTGAAGTTGTTCGTCTTTATCTTTCTGCTGCCAATTTATCTCCCTGTGTTATCTTAATTAGTTTTCCTCATTTTCTCGGTACAATTTGTTGAATAATTTATACATATGCCGACGAAGGGCTGCGTACCGCCCAATTTTCCTTAGGGCTCCCCTTCCGCCTTCGGATTTTTTCTCCCCGAAACTAAGAAATTGGTATCCCGCTGGTCGTGATGAGCTTTGGGGAAGAATTATAAGACCTCGTTAAGTGGCCCATTATTATGATGGTCAGGCAATGGTTTGATGCCGCAATATGGCTTTCTCTCCACGCAGCTAATATGCGGCCATTCGGCGGGCACGAGAGGAATCAATAAAATCAAATAATCATGAATTCGCTATCAGCAAACGAACGGACCCTGGGGCTTTTTTTCACGGCCAAACGGCCAAATTATTGCCAGCGGATTAGGGCCAGTCGGCGCTTTTTGCATTTTCGGCCCATTTAACTTGTAAATGGGTACAGGCACTTTTTGGGGCGCTTAATCACGGAATGTTTGGGGAATATTAGAATTAAAACTTCTTAGCTGTGGGGAATGCTTCATTTGTTTTACAGATTACGCAGCCTGAGAAATTTCCATTTTACGTTGTGCCTTCGGCTTTTGCCATTCATTCTAGAGGATTATGCCGGGTTGAAACGATTCAGAAATCAATTTTTAGCCGCCTTAAAAAAAGGTTGCCAATTCGCCCTGCGGTAGGTACGTATACGTACGATTCCAATTACCTCAGCAACAACATTTAGGATAAAACCTTTTGTATACAGCCTTGGATTATACAGGAATCCTAAAGTAATTTAGATATGTATTGAACCCAAAAATCGTTGAGTTGATACGCGTTTTAAAGTAGGTATTTTAGTGTATGGAAATGTATAAGACCTATTGATTCTTAATGGAAGTTTTGGCATTTGAAGGATCTATGGCATACATATTGAATAAATATTGATTTCGAATGTATTTAGAATATTTTTCAACAAGTCCTTGAATAAAAATATTAAATAAAATAAATTAAAAATAATTGTAAAAGACTGTAACTGTAATTGCACGATTGAAGAAGACTTACAGGCTGCAATATGACCTAAAACTTAAGTTTACGATCTAAATATTTCAATAAAACCCCAAGAGAAGTTCAAAGCTCAAGTTTGCTGAATCCTGTATTTCGAATTAATATGCGGTGATAAGATTTTAAGTGAGAGAATTCTAAAATTTTCCATACAATTACTTAAGACAATAGTAAATTCATTGTCTTAAAAATAGAAGAAATATACCTATAAAGATTGGTTTTACAAATATAAACTACAACCTACAATTAAGTATAATGGATAGCATTCAAGAATTTTCACAATAGATCGCGGCCACTATTGAAGGTCGGATCAAATGCAAATATATTCTCTAAGACACTTTTCTTCCACTTCAAAAGTAAAGAATCGCCGAAATTGCGAAAGCTTACACCTCTGGAGTGGAAGTGAAAACCAAATTAAAGAGGGAAACACAAAAAAAAACACACCTCGCGAAGCGTTTGTCTAGAGGAGCTGCTTTCAGCCGCATTACTTATGCACTCACTTCGTGAGCAATTGCTTTCAGGTTTCATCAAGATCGCGAGTTGTTCCCTTCAGTTCTCCACAACTTCCGCGGCCATTGTGCAGATGCGGCCAGTCCCGCAAAGAATTTCCCTTTTATACAAAAATATTTAAAAATTGAAGTATTTCGCTTTTGCCGACGATTCTAACAAAGTGAGGGAATGCACCCCGCGCGCCGACAAAAACAGCTCAAAAAATGCAAGGACGAGCCGTGGGGGAAAAAGCAGCGCACTAAAATTGCACAGCCATTCCTTAAAATGTGCTTACTTCCGCGCTGTAGAAACTGCGCCACCCACGCGCCCACCCCCGCCTGGGCGGGGTGGCACTTTGGGCGGGCATATTTTTTTCGCCGTTTGCATTTCACCCCTTTTGCTGCAAAGCGAAGTCTTCCTGCAGAAAGAATTTTTAAATCATATTAAGTTTGAGTATGTCTGAAGAAGGGTTGTACGTGTCTTTTCGACAGAAAACATTGTTACCTCCCAATGCACAGATAAATTTCTATAAACAGAAGTACCGGGATGAATCGTCCTCCCACTCCCTAATCCCGCGGGATGGGTCAGATGCAGCCTGAATATGGGAGAGCCGCAGATGCAGCCCGCCGCGTCGCCCCGCGCTGCTCTTTTATTCTTCCCGCCTACGTCGCGTCGCGTTGTGGGCGCGCAAAAATACTCTGCATCGAACATGCTTTGATTGAGTTTTCGAATTTTGCAATGTTGGGAAAATATTTTCCCGTTGCAATAGAGTTTAAGGCGAAATAAGGGCGGAAAATTGCACAAACAAATGCAGGTAGCGTCTTTTGGGAGGTTGGCAATGCTTTTGCGTAAATTGAGAATTTCTCAGGGCGAGGTTTTAAATCAGTCGGCAGGCCCAATATTTGCTGTTTCGAGAAAACCAGGTCGTGTGGAAGAGCGATTGTTGGGTACAGCGACAATCTTAGATCTTTGACTAAGCGTAACGTCTGGAAGACGCTGGCATAATTGTGCACCTTTTCTAACTTGCAGGAGCTGAATTTCTACGAAAGACTCTTTAATAAAATTTTATTAAGTTTAATTCATACAGACAAAATGTTTGGAGTCTCAGGACAAAATTTTGGTGACCGATTAGTAAGTAGGTATGCAATTCTTTGTTCAGGGAAATTACAATGCCTATTCTTTAACATCAAATGAAACTTTCAAAGCTACAAAAGCTGACTCGTCCTTATTTTTATTAATTTTGCCTACTTACGTTTTTAAGGGAGAAAACTATTTACCTACTTTAGGCGATAATTCGATTGTTTTTATTTCAGCAAAGCATCTTAAGAATATATTCCCAAAGTTTCAAAACGAAATTCGCTTGCTATTCGAACTTTATACAATTCATACAAGTTTAAAAAATATGAACTAACAATTGGGAAGATATCATTGCTTAAATTTTTTTATATTGTTTTTTGTCTTTTTTTTTATTTGTATAAAGGTACAAAAACGAGGTATGGTAAAAATTATGATCTCCAGAAGAAAACACTGAATTCAGGTGGATACATTTCATGGGGAATAGCAGATAATTCTTAGATTTTCGCCTAAAATTATTTAAAAAAAATCATAAATGCTTACATATTAGAACATCAATATCCTTAATGTTTGAAAACATTTCCTTTAAATAAAAACCCCAAAATCTGGCTTCTTAAGGTGATTTGAGGAATCGTACAAGAAAACAGTTTGTAATTGCAGAAAAAAAAATTCTCCTATGTCAAAATATTATCATTTAGGCATTTCGGAGTATTTCTTGCAACAAATGGAACCGACCCTATAGTTAAAATATGCTATAATATTATTCTAGCAAAGTTAGATAGTACAAAACAGGGCGAATTTTAGTTATAACATATTCATGCACTTCAATTGAATTTATGTAAAATATATAAGTATGTATGTATATACCTTTCGTATATATACAATTTCTTAATGATGCCAGGTAGGAATTAGCCACAATTGTAGGTATTTACAACTTTAACAGAATCAGAAATAGTATATTGTGCAACAAGGGCGTAAAGTAGCCGTTTGCGCACGCTGGCAGCAGCAGTGTTTAGCTGCCAGCGTAAGCAATCGGCTACGCACCGCCCGAGTTGCACAATAAAGCACTAGTGGATAATAAGCCACTTTACAACCGGAAAGGCGTGCGTTTTAGTGGCACTTTTCCCTCACGCGTGTGGAAAAATAATTAAACGTTTTACGTAATTCTTAATTTTAACAGCTCTTTAAAATTATGAAAAAGTTTAAATAGACTAAGATTGTAACAGAGATGATAAATGCGAAAACTATGCTAAGTATACATTTTCAGTTCAAATTCATTAACTACAATTACTCTTATTGTGATGTTTCATTCATCATCGACATCAAACCATGACAAGGGGTGAAAAGTGGATACGGTCCACGAAATTGAAATTGTTTAGTTTGTTTTTGTGCTTGGGAACAAATTGGATAAACTTATTACAAGTCTAATTTCTCACCATTTCGACGTTAAATAAAATACACAATGAGGGAAAATATCTCCAAAAATATTATTTTATTTAAGTAAAATTTTGAAATCCCCATGTGCAACAAAAAAGGATTTAGGTAAATTTGTCTCAAGTGAACCATCCCTTAAGCTTTAAGTACCACCGGCGCCAGCAAAGGGATTAGCAGCATAAGGTAGAACGATAATAACTTTATCCTAATGAGATACTCATCACCGGGATCCTTTATCTGCCGAGCGGCGCTCTAATTCACACTTAGGGAAGGTAACTCCATTATGAATATCCAATTCCCGAGCACTTCTCGGGCGAATGTATGCAAATTAGCTTCGCACTTACCTTGCCACATAAAATTAGACTGCGCCGCGTAATGCATGAAAATCACACGGAAATCCCGCCAAAGGGATAAAAACCGAACTGCACAAAAGCCGCGCTGCGCTGCATGCGGCGCGCGGCTTCCTGCATCTTGCGTCCCTTATCAAAAAATAATCGTTCGTGTCCCGACTGCGGGGAGCACGCAAAAAGCAGCCAACAGTCCCGGCCTGGTCACGGGAGCAGGGAACAGGGAACAGGGACTCGGAAGACGGGAGTAGGGAGGGACTCGGGGAAAACTATAATTTGGAATTGATGTCCGCAATCAGGAGGCTTCCTTCTGAGCGGGGCCCTCTGATGAGCAGGACTCCGCCCGTCCCTCAGGTAGGTTTTTACGTTCCGATGAAGCAATGACAAATTTCACCTGAACGGTGGCGGGGGCGGGCGGCCCGATGGGCGTGTGCATGATGACAGATTGCCCGGGCACCCAGTTCACCGTTACCCAGGTTAGTTCTCAGGAAAGCCTCCGAAGCCTGTAATTTCTCATAATTTGCATAAGACTCCGGGGCCGTGGCCGGTGCCGGCGGCTGATTTGCTGCTAACTGGCAGCCGGCGGAGGTGGGCCCCTGTCCGGCTGCCGAAGCCCCACCGAAGGGTATCAATGACATATTAGAATTAATTTCAAAGATTTATGGCTATCATTTCACTCGAATTGGTGTGTTTCGTATAGCCGATAATTACGGCGCGTTCGTAGACCACTTTTGGAACAAGTCCCTTCTGATTGCATTACGAGCGAGGTAAGTGGGGCTATCCGAAAGTCACGTCTTCTGCTCGATCACTAGTGATTGGGCATATTTTTTTTCGTGTACGTTTCCGACAGCAGCGATTACAGGCAGAAATGAATTGAGGGCAAAATAATACCCTTCGAAATGCCCACTGTACGCAATATATAATAAACCAAAATGTTATTAATGCGTTTTTAATTTCGGAAACATCGGCCTGACCCTTCACTTAAACAGTTGATAAGCTCCGATTGAATTAAATAAATTGTAAAAACTCCACCAAAGTAAATTTTGGAATCTTTTCAAAATTGTCAGTTAAAAATAAAGAAATATAGAAATAAAGAAGACATTCGAATTCGACTACTCTAATGAACGTCTTTAATAATTGAGCTCAAAAAATCCTTGATGGATCCTTCTTCTTGTCTTCTAGAACAGGACAGTTACAAAAGATGTGAGCGTAGTTTTGTCATCTTCAGACGCAGGCAACTTTTCATCTCATCGTATCGACGACCTGGTTCTACTCATGGATTCATTATACTTGGTAAGACACTAAAAATCCATGTTTTTACCAAGTGGGTCTGTGAACTGGCTTCCAAGAACCTGAGATGTAACACTACTGGAGTAATTATTTTATTTGAGATGCTTTGGGATAGGTCTTGTCAAAATGTTCTTAAAGTAGGTACAGTATTTCAAAAATATTGTGAAAAAATGTTAAGTTGATCCAATTGATCTTTTTAAAATATCCTGCCATCCTATCACATCCGTAGAATTTTTTTACTATTGACGGCAGATAGTGAAACTTGAGATGCGTTTTTCTCAAAATTATATTTTTAAACACGGTGACTATACTATGTTTTGAAAAAACACCAGGGATGTACTGTCTAAAATTATTGCAAAAATGGAAAGGAATTATTGCAAAAATGGAAAAATTATTTTAGGAACTATAACTATAATCTAAGGTAAGGCTTTCGAAATGTTCGAAATGTGAATTGAATGTGGGGCAGCAAAAATAATTGTGTATCAAACAATCCCCCGGATATGTGGGGACTCAGCACTGGAGCAGGCGGGCTTTTAGCCCTAACGAGGGGGACTTAGTAATAATCCGACAAGACGTATTTAAGTAGCCCAAAAAAGAATCGCCTCTTGCAACAACAATTGCACCAGAAACGATGGAAAAAGCATCGCAAACATCGCTTGTCTGAACGCCGGACAAGTGGGAATTCGAATCAAAGACATGTCCGAGGAACGAGAAAATAAAATAAAAGTGCCATGCTCGAGGAGTCGGTCCCAGTCCCAGTTACAAAAGTACAAGGTATCTGCACCGGAGGTACATTGAACCGCTCCGCCCCCGCAGCCAAATGGATTCACATTGAGTGGAACTTATTAAAGGGATCGATTTTTCCATTCCGCCCTTTAAGCTGCTGGCAATCGGAGTTGCTCCTGAAGGATTTGCCGGGAACACACCGTCATGCAAGTAAAGGGGTTTTATATAATATCTCGATATCGCCGGATTCAATTTACCCTTTTTGCCCCAGCCCAGATGAATTGAAATGGATCGAGAGGAGAGCATTTTCGGGCACGGGGCTGAGGGCACACTCAGGGCCGCACTGGCCGCCCGCGCCGCCATCATTAGGTATCAAAATCTGCAAACAAAGACGATTCCCGTCTTTAGGTAGGGCAAACAAAGGCCGAATTAAATCTTCCCTGTTCCACGTTCCGACTCCCCGAACAATTGATTAGTTTTTGAGCGTCCAGAATTCATTCGACTCGCTCGGGGAGCCCAATCACCCACTTATATGACTCAAAAACTACTGCTCCCGCTGAAGATCCCCGCCCGGCGGCCCGGTGGCCCGGCTCCTTCTGATTCCTTTGCTGCTTTTGTCGCATTGCCCGGAGATTTCCGCCGAACGGAGGCTGCCCGGCCGGAGCACGGCCCTGCCGGCCCGAATCGGTCCAAGTTTGCGGTTGTGATAAATGACAAAATGCTCAAAGTTGAAAGCTTCTGCTCTGATCTTAATCGAAAATCGGTCAGGGAATGGAAGGATTGGTCTAAATGGATGGGCCCGGAATAGAAATTTATTTTCGAGTGTGGGGCCGTTGCTATTTGCGCCGTGGAGCCCTCCTCGGCCGGGAGACGGGGGAGACGGAGGAGACAAGGATAAGGTTTTTCGAAGATTTCCGCTCCTGGCTGTGGGGCCCCTATGTGCTGCGAAAGATGGAAACATCGTCGGAAAGTGTCCGTGTGTTTTTCCTTCGTTTTCCCAGTTTTATAAGAAAAAGGCGTTTTGCAAAAGGAGGCGTTGCACGGAATGAAGAGGTCACCATAAATGCCACAATAAGAGCAGAGCATGACTTTTTTTCAAGAATTATTGGGTTTCCATGTACGTCATTAGTTTCTATCAAGATTTTTTTATTGTCCCAAACTCGAAGGAAAATGCCGCAATGTGGCAAGCTTCGCCCAGCCAACTTTAAAGTAGAACGTGGAAGGAAATTGAGGGAGGAAAGGATTTTTAGGAACACGAACACGCTTTTCAACAAAAAATTTTTCAGAAGTGAGAAGCTAATGGTCGCAAACTGTTAGCTATTGGAGGAAAGAACGTGGAAAATTCAAGACTATGTGTGTACTTTAATTTGAAAACAACTACAATTACTCTTTGAAGTGGGAAGAAAAGTTTATCCTTAATATCCATCATCAATAGACAAATTCTACGGAAATTGTAAAGGGTGTTTTGAAAATCATGGAAATGAAATGGGATATTCACGAGAGTTAATTCAGAATAAACGGAGGAAACATTTATTATAAATTAATATTTCAAACGGTCGGTCTAAGCTTAATCCTGCATAAGTCAAATGTGATATGGTTTGGGCCAGGTTTGATACATAACTTCTAAACTATACTACTAACTTTAATTAAATTTTGTAAATATAATATATTAGGTAACAGGCACACCTACATAAACATGAAAATCAATATAAGTAGTATAAGTAATAGCACCTCATTCTAGCATTAAACAATTATTCACTGATTAGTAACTTCAAAGTACGAATATATGTACAAATCAAAAGGATGAGAAACTTCAATTTAGTCATTCGCATTAAAAATCAAAATGAATAATTCGATAAACCTAAACCTTCTACTCCCATCAGGAAAACAATTTCACCATTCCTTTCATCCTGTTCGCAGTCCTTTACAGGAGTAATAACTCATCGATTCTGGCGGTTAATTAAAAGCGATTCATTTATTCGCTTCAACAAACCAACCACCGGACGACCGGAAGGAATCATTTAAACAAATTCGACGTGTCTTCGATTTAAATTTCCACCGAACAATTAAATTCCTTCAATTTAATAAACGAAATCGTTAATTTAATTCACTGCAGTCATAATTCATTCTGAAGGGTGTGCAATCACACACCAAGAGCTTAAACCGGGAACTATTGTGCTGCTTACATTCCCATGGGAGCTGGCTCCGCTACCGGCGTCCCACCGAACCAACACTGTGGCTTCGGGCCTGGGCTAGGGCCTGATCCGGGCTGGGACAGGGGAATCCCCATAGTCTGCTGAATAATAGCATGACTCGAGGAGGGCCTTCGTTGTTTGGTTAAACCTGAAATTCAATTCGAAAGCTTCCATCCAGGAAAACAACAAACAGGACGGGTGCGGGCGGGCGGGTCCTGCAATCAGGCACCGGCTCCGGGCAGAGCACCCGGGATGCACTCTGCCTTGGCTTTTCGTAGGGTGCTAAAAGGTGACGTGTGTTTGTGCTTAGAGTCACCACCCACAATCGACGTGCAATCGAATAGTTGTCGTGCCCAGATCCCAAAACTATGTTAGTTTGACACACCGACACGATCCGGCAATATATTGACACTTGAAAAAAATAATCAGAGAAGCACCGTTTCGGTCTGAACGTTTTTTAAAAATACATATGTACATACGTATACAGGGAAAATTTGTATAAAAGCGAGAATATGGTAGAGTTTTGGGTCGTTGGCATCTTAATTCTATCATTTTTAGTGAGTTTTAGCAATGGAACCGAAAAATAAACTGAAAACTTAATAAAAAGTAGAATTTAAGCAAACCTACATAATTTATTCGTAGTGGACCCAACAGAGAGATTCGTTTGAAGTTCAGAAGATTTAAAAGAAGAGAACATTTTAAAAAATTAGCAAGAACTAAGACCAATAGGCAAATGTAGCTCAACTGAAAAAATCTTAATCGAGTTCAATTTACATTTTTGTATTAAAAGGAGCGCAAACAATACTTTTGGCAACAAACAAAAATAACAACGTATATAAAACAATAATAATAAAGAAAGATATATATATATCAAGACATGGGCACAACAAAGTATAAATTAATATTAGTTTCATACATTTCCTATAAATTTTAATGAATGAATGAATGAAAATTGAAATGACTAATTTAATCTAAGATAAGGATTTTTGTTTCCAAATAGGGTTTTTCATAGGGTCCTGGTGTTTCCCTAGTCTCCCTAGTGCGAAGGGTTCTGCAAACTTGCTGGGGGTGCGCAGGTGAGGACAAGTTCTAGTAGCACCTGACACCATTCATGATGATGGCGGCGGGCAATGTAATTCCGCCGTGTGCACTCCATGGCACTGGCTACCGCCCACCCAGATCTCAGCCCCGCCGTCATGCAATTAATTTTACAGCGTAAATTCTTCCAGGGGATTAAAGTTGCATCCAGAGCACTGAGGAACTCTTAAAATTTCCTCCCCACCTAGGAATTCCGCCTCGGAGTGATTTAAGATTTTCTGACGTAATCACGTCCTAAGAACTCTGCGGAATGAAGTGGGGCTTCTCTTTTGGCACTAAATCAAATAATCTCTGTTTGGATTATATCCCACCTGGTGGATGTTCTAATTTCGGGATGACGGGTGCCCACGGTGCCAGTGGTGGCAAAGACTCCCCGCAGCTAAAAAACTAATAAAGTTTTTGTGAGCAAATGAAAATCGTGAAACGGGAACTTTCGGGATTATGTGTATCCTTGGCGAGTGTGGCTGCCATTGCATTGTTATTCCAGCGGGAGTTCCTCGGTCGGCATGGTTTGCTTTGAAGTTTTTTATGTGGTGCTCCCTTTGGAGCCTGCCAAAAGTTAGGGGGACTTTCAAAGTGTCCAGGGAGAGTCTTGGCAAAGTTTAATCCACGATCGTAACCAACTTGCTGTTTAAACAGTAGGTACGTTGACTCACATTTTCTAATGTAAACAAACACCGTGGTCATAGCCTAAGAGGAGTTCCATAACGTTTTTAGAGCGGTTTTTAGCGCGACTTCTGCGAACTTATTTTCTACTGGCTTTTATTATAAGAATTTTTAAACGGGTTTGTAAGAGAATCTTTACGTCTTGGATCTTAGCGATTTTAGGAGCAGTCATTTTGGAATACTGGAACATTTCTTATTTCCATTTACTTATTTTAAGAACTATTGTTGAATTCTTTATAATATTCGAGGTATACATAATACGTATCTATATGTACATATGTATGTATATTACCTAAGTGTATTAACTCTGTAATAATAACTATGATTTTGACTACTTAGTTTGCATATTGATTGTTTGATTAACTATTTCATTATGTGAAATAAACGAAATAAAGTTAATTGTAAAAGATTTCCTTAAACAAAAAAAAATTTTATTTTCTTTTTGTACAGTGCTTGTGTGTGGTATCGCAATGGGCCTACTTTGGCCTAGGTGTGCCTTTTTGGCAGCCACTTCAACCTAACCTGACCTTACCTTGTGCAAAAGAGCTATTATTTTTGTCTCTTGTATTATATACATGTTTTTTATAAGTCATGGATACTGCAAATCCAATAACTTTTGAACTTGAATATAACGTTATATTCTATGAATTTGAGGAAAATGTGATGTTTTATAGGGACTGTGAACTGCTTTAATTTGTATTATGTATTTGTTATTTTCGCTTTACTTTCTAAAAAGTAATATTTTTTCAGTTGCCATACATGAGTTAAAACTTAAGACGCTGTTAGGATAGTATGTTCAATCCAAAACAACAACAACACTTGGAATTAAAAAAATAAACATGCATAATAGTAACTTTTCACAATTTTCATGGGTGACTAGGTGAAAATTGTTGTTTTGTAATATGTAGTTGTTTGGTTGAGTTAACCCATTAAATTTTTTCAGTGTACGAAAACACACGGGATCAACAGAAATCCATTTTGAGGATAAAATAGCTCATCAAACATACATACATATACCTATTCGGTTCTTCTTATGGAGCTTGAGATGTATAGGAACAGAATATGCTCCTTTCCATGCAAGGAATTAAAAAGCGTCCAACTTTATACACAGAAATAAAAACGAGAGAAAAATTTAAACATCAAAAGCCCATCCCACATACGAATATTTTCGAAAAAGCTTCTAAGCGAGCAGCTTCGTTTGGAATGAGTATTTCAAAGGAATTTATTTGTGCGACTTTTGCGAAGAAATATAAAATTTTAATGATTCTCCTTGTAACGCAGCAACTTAGCACACACTCTCCAAGAAACGCAAAACCCACGTCTTCTGAGAAATCACAAATGTAAGAAATAAGTTTTTTTGCCCAGAAGGCAAAAAAGCAAAGAATGAAAAAAGAAAGATACCACTTAATTGGAATTCACGGAAATGGAAGTCTGCAGATTTGATAAGGGAGACCCAATTAAATCGTACACGGTAAACAAAAGGTTTGTTGAAAAAAAGTTTGTTATTTTTAGATGAGTATTTCTCCAATTATGTGTGATTATGAGTGGTGAAAAGAAAGCAGAAACCATTTAAACACTTTTCTTTTGAATTTTAAAAATAAAAATTCAAATGTTTTCATTAATTAAACCCACACAGAAGCTAACGAAGTTTTTGTTTATAGGTACATGCTTGCGCTTAAGTTAGCGCTCATAATTAAAAATGTAAAAATATTTAATGGTTTTGCATGCCAACAGCATGTAAAAAAATTAACCTTTCATCAACAGTCAAATTGAAAGTAATCTAAGAACAGTTTCTTTCTTTCTTTTACAGTATACAAGAGTCAACAACATCTTTTTACAAAACTATACTATACATGATGATCACAAAAGATATATGTACATATTTTGGAATTATAGGTAAATTCTTTGAGTTTTATAGTTTGTTGAAATTAAACGACTGCAGTTGTAAAAATTTGTACTCTAAAACTATCAGTAAAATATTACATAATTTTGTAATTTAGTTAAATTTATTCTATACAGGTTTTTAAAATAACTTTCAATACGGTGCGATGTTTTTCTTATAATCTGAGATTTTTATACGACGTGACATTTAATTAATACATAATTAGTTAACATTTCTTAAAAATTGAGGATCCTTTAAGTTTGTGCGACAAGTAAAAGTAACAGAAAAACCCTACCAGAAAAATGATGAAAAAAATACGGTCATTCTAAATTATGTGACATATCTGTTGAGTCCCTTATCCATCGACATCGAAATTTTTACTGGAAAATTTGCCAGAAAGATGAAGCCATTCATACACGTATTCACCGGCAGTCGAAGGCTTCATGAGCCCCCATCAAAACCACATTTCTGTTGAGTCACGCAAGAAGGTTCACAAAATTTCGGGACGTGCCCACGAGCTGAGCAAGGAAATTGCACAAAAGCATAAAAGTGGCAATGGCCACCAGAAGGGCTCCTCCGAAGGCGGTAAATACTAAGCAGCAATCATAGTTTCAATATTTCGCCCCGAGAGTCCGGGAATCCAATATAGTGTGGAAATTTGATCGTTTAAATTTACCGTGTACGGGCTCGGTAAGCACATGCAATCGATGTCAATTTCAGACACATAATCCCTCAGTCATCCCCATTTGATTGGGGAATAATCCCCGCCAGGAGCACCGTCTGCGCCCGGTTCCAGCCCTGGACCCGGCCCGTCTGGCGCTCGGGCTCCGCAGCCCGGGGCCGGGGGCTATGAATGATGGAGTCCTGCCCTTTTCCCTTTTGCCCGGGAAGACTCAGCTCAGCAAGTGCGAGCAGCCGGCGATAGCACTTCGAATTATTGACACAAAAAAATGCGAAAATACGGCAGAAATTTGTTCAAAAGAAAAATTGCAAAAAGCCAGTGCCAGAAGCTGACATCGTAATGCATTTTAAATTGACACTTAACGCACTCCAGAATTTTCTCAAGATTGTTTTTCACTAACGTGCCGGGCTGGCAAAGTGCTCAACTTGCCGAGTAATGACGTGAGCCCCGGCCCCGGCCACGGCGGCCCGACCCCGGCACGGCCCCGGGCGGCGCCTCTTTTCGTATTCAGTTCAGCCGCAGCCCTGAGTCAATGATGCACGACGAAACTGAAAGGTAATTGAATGCATTGCAATTCAGTCGCATTAAAATTTAAATTGGCACACGAAGGCGTGGTGTTACTACTTCATACAAATTGCGATAAATTTGCAGCAGGGATGGAAGCGTGTGTCGGCGCGTTGTTTTGATGGAAAACAACAATATTGAAAAGTGCCAGGGAAATTTGCTTGCTCTGGAGGTGCTTTGCATTTTTATAATAGAGCGTGTTCCAATAATCAATCTCGCACTTTATTTATACGCCATTTAGCTACGATTGACATCCGACAGTTAATATGGTGTCAATAGGTGGAAATATCCTTATTGGAGATAAATTGTAAGTCAAATAAATATTACACAAAAACGATTAAATTATGGTTGTTAGTTTGACAACTCTAGCTCAAAGACGTCTTTAAATAGGCTTTCAATTCATGGATCCATGGAGTCGATTTCACACAAAAAAGGTTCTTTGACTTTGAAAAAATAAATATGTATCTATGTTCAAAAATGTTTATTCTGCCAGATAGCAGGATTTTTTTTATAAAATCCGTTTCAAGATAATTGCCTTCACCGCACTTTTTCTACTACCTAACCCAACCCAAGCATTTGAGTTTTTAACGTGTTATAAAATCTAAATACATATACCAACGAAATGCAGAATGAATGAATAGGTAACTATTCTAGAAGCTAAAAAAAATTTTCGAAATGGTTAAGCCCACAAAATAAAAGTAAAGAACCTAAAAACAGACCCTTTCAAATTGTGTACTTATGATTCTTTAATTATTTAAAAACACGATATAAGACTAATCTTCTCGGACATCCTGTAATAAATGTTTGATAAAAGCATGCACTCATCTCACAAATTGCATTATTTTCCCATAAATTCCGCTAAGAGTGTGCAGGTAAATCGCTGTTGATTTTTTGCACAGAGCAAATTCCTGTTCTCATAAAATTTCCATCTCTTGCAGGAAATGTCGTTGACTTTGTGCCGAAAACAAGGATACTTTAGCAATTTAGCAACATGATATTATCCCTGGGGCATGGCTGGATTCATCTGAGCCGCATGCACAGATGTATGTAGAGCAAAAAAGCCGAGCTCGAACTCAGCCAAGAGGCTGAATGTCAACACCCGGAGGAACGTCTTAAAACTTTCGAGAAACCTCACGTTTCCTAGCCCGGTACTGGAGATGTCGGAAACTTCGCTTATGACCCCAAGGTATTATTACTCAGCTCGAGTATTAGCTTCCTTGTCTGAAAATTTCTCGAAAGACATACACCGGGGGCTGGGAGCAAAATGTCAAAGTGTTGGGGCCCCATCCGGGGTGCGGAGTCGGCTCCGTTTGCATGGGGGGATTTTTCGAATATGCTGCGGTTTGATTTAAGCAGGACTTCAAGTTTTGTCTAAAGTTGTTTGTATGCTTTGACTTGCTTTGTGAAAATTGTTTCAATTTGCAAGGTACCGCAGCCCGGAGCTCTGCTGTCGAGGTGGGCGCATGTAACTCGCTCGAAATTTATCTCGTCGGCGGAATTTGTGAGGGAATTTTTTAAGATCTCCCGAGATTACACGGAGATTGCTGGAGATTGCTGCATAAATTAAACGGCTGCTGAAAAATGTTCTCCAAATTAGGGAAATTTCATGTCTTGCTGTGCAGCTGGCAAAAACAACGAATCCGGCCCGTGTTCGTTCAACAAAACCCTCAATGGGCGGCGCGCGGAACGTCTTTTCACTGAAGTGCATCCCAAAACATTTTTGAGCAAATTATTGCAAGAAAGGCAAATGGATTTTGCAAATACCTTGCACTATATATGCCACCATTACAGCCGTAACATGCTTTTCCAATTTCCGCCAAAAATTAACGCTGAGTGGTTACCTGCGAAAGGCCAAAAATAAATTTCACTTAATGTCATTTCAAAAGTCCTCCCCGGCGTTTAATATTTCAAAAGTTAACGACTACAAAGCAATAATTTAAATAATTTAATTAGTTCTTCGAAGGACGGTCCACGCTTTCTATTCGGGAAAAGGTAGAGAAAACCCTTTGACTCCGATAGAAAGGCGTCTCCGTTCCTAATTAACATCGTTTTATATGCGCTCAAGGAGGAAAAGGACAACGAACGAACTATGTAATAACTCCCTTATTAGGAGCCTTGAGGCGGAAGGGCATTTATTCGAAAATGATTTAATATTTTAGCGCGTGTTTTAAATACGTGAAAAGCCACTCTCAGAACATTGGCTAAACTGTAAAATTCAAATTTTGTATGTTAAGGTCGAAAACAAGAAATACAACAACGCAATTCTAATTATTTTTTCATTAAATTAATTAATACATACCATGATAGACAATAAAATACCTCAGATAATTAAAATTTCAATATTTTAATATTTAAATAAGATTTGCATGGAGAAGAAAGGCTAGCAAATTGTCTGTGGGATTTATTAAAATTTGCATAGTTTTTACCACATTGCCATCTTTATCGTGCCCTAAAAGACAATACTTTTAAGTTAATTTCGTAAATTAAATATAATATAAATACTATACATATAGATACGTAGGTATTGCAGAGTATCTGATGAAAAGATTTCGAAAAATGAATGATGCCAAAACTCGTTTTGGAGATCGTAGACTTCTATATATTATACATATATGAGATATAACGAAACTTGTGGACATTTATTTATTTATTTCTTTGAAACTCGTGGACATGATATAGAGGCTGTATTTCAGAATCGATTTTGACCAAACTCCGCCTATAAGTTTATCGTGCCAAATGCCGACTAAGTTTATAAATGTGAGGAATGGGTCAATGGAGTGCGGATATAGGGGCTACGGTGGTGATCGGTCAAAGGCGTGGAAGGCTACATCAGTTTCTAAAAGTGAATTTGTTACCACGATAGTTGCTGTATTTCTACATGGATTTTGATCCAACTTTTCACATGCATTTATTGATTCCATCTACATATGTTTGTATATACGAGAGTATGTCAAAAATGTAGGGTTTGGGGAAAAGGTAAAAGGACTTTCACATCACTATATACATATTTTAATTTATTTCCATATAGACCGTATATTTTTAATCGATTCTGATCGGTCAGCTTGTGGTAGCCTCTGTTAGTAATATACCATAAAAAGTCGTAATATATAAAATCAAGAGTAGTATAAGAAATAAATTACTTAAAAACTACATTCAAAATTATGAAATAGGTATGTACAATATCAAAATCTTTAGCAACATTGAGTTTCAAAGTTGAGAAATTCTAAATAAAAAAAAATACAATACATAAATGAAAAAGTTATGAAGAAAAAGCTCGACTGCGTTTACCAAATCCAATAAGCACGCATTATTAAATTTAGTATTGATGGTTGTGGTCGGATTTTCTTGTATTATTTGGCATCCACATTCGTGCTGTTCTTTCTAACCCATTAAATTTAAGTACTGCGAATAGAATCAAAAAACATACGATGAAGACAGTTTTTGAATGCTGGTTGCGAAAGTAGTTGCAAAGCCGAACCAATTATTCCACTTTGCCAGGATAATTCTGCAGATCCTTGCACTCAATTATAGAAGAAGAAGGACTTCGTTATTCGTTTCCAGGGCATAGTAAAGCTCTTTGCGAACAGTTAAATTTAATTCCCGTGAACTTGTTGACGTGCACCCACCTGTCGGGAGGGATTACTGAAAAATGAAATGAAATAAATAAATGATTTTCTGAATAAAAACGAAACCCTTGAGGGTGAAATTCCTTTTCCATAAAAGAAATAAGAGGTCTTTCCCTCCGGCATCCGTGCGGCCGGCATACCTTGCGAAAAATTAGGTTCATTTATAATGCATAATCGCTGAAATAACTCTCATAACAAATTTCAATTAAAACGGACCTAGCCGGTAACCTTTTTTGGCCGGGCATGCCGCAACCCTATCCCTCAGGTCGGGTTCAGGAACCGGGCCCTCCAGGACCAGGAGACATCAAAAGCGGCCGGATACTTAGATACACCGGGCAGGCGCACCTTCTACTGGGAGTTCCTGGAACAATTCAAGTTCAATAAAATCGGATTCGATTCCCATCGAGATCAAAGTCATCAATCAGTCGTCCGTCATGATCCGCAATCTGGCCGTATTCGTATCGCAATCTTGGCGTATTCATATCACCGGCGTGGAGGCGGACCAGGAGCTGGGGCCAGGGCCGAGGCCGGGGTGGCGTCCGGGTCCATCGGAAGCAGCCTGCCCGCATATCCGGCGACACAAAGGAGCCTGCCGGGGGCCAACGCACTCAGGGCGCTGTTTCAATTTTTCGGTTGTCGTTTAATATTTGCCCTTTTTTCTTCGCGTATGAGAAGAAGAAATATGGGAACCGAATTTCCTCCATCCTTCCGCCCCCGTAATGTCCTCGGCTGTAATGGGGCTGTTTTTCCGAGCCCGGCGAGCCTGGCAGAACGCAACAAAGGAATTTATTATGGATGTCAGGAGGTTATGAATTCGGGAGATGATGAAGTAAAGTGCTTGGAACTAAATAAATGTTTCAAATGCCGTCGGGGTGCTCCGCTTCGAGCGGCCGATCGATTGGGGCCGACTACAAAGCAACAACCCAGGGCCCATTGTGCGGGGCGATTCCCGTGATTCATCTCGGCGTTTCCCATTCTTCCAGAGAGCGCTCGCCTTGTCATTCCCGAAGCATGTAGGGCATAAATATTTAGTTAACGATTGTTTCAAGGAAGTGATTTCAAAGGAATTTTCGCTGTCAAGGGAGACGGTTTTGCGCTGGGGTGATTTATTGCTTTAAACTGAGACCGGGGGGCGCGCAGAAAGTTGCGAGAATTTTAAATTCGCCCCCGGTCTCGCCCATTTTTATCGAATTTCGCATGACGATGACAGCTGCTAAAAGCAATAAACCTCGTGGGCCGCTTCCGCCCACGAGTGCCATCCCCGAGCCCTGCAAGGGATACGTTTCGAGATAAAATCAAATGCTCTCCACGTTAAGATTTTATCGATCGCCCATCTAATGAGGTAAATTTCATTCGAAATCGAAATTTATGGGGAGCATCTTCTTTGCGCAAAACATGACAGAGCGCCCGGCCGGGCTCTAGGGCTCCCCCTCCCTGCGAAAATAGTTCCCTCTTCCCGGCAAAGCTCCTCCGCCGAGTAGATGGCAGTAAAATCTCAATAAAAACCAATCGAAGGTTCGGTCCCAGAGGTGCTCTAGCTGGCCCCAAATCAAGTTATCATTTTCAAACACGACAAATTGCCAATTAATCTATAAAACTCGAGGCGAAATTAATTTTTCTGATCTGCGGGCGTACGGCACGACAAGACACCGGCTAATTACCTTTTCCATTTTCGCAAATTAGCCCCATCAGGGATTATTGCCGGTGCGCTTAACAGACGATGCCTGGCATTTCAGATAATTTCAAATGCCGGAAAATAATTAAACATTTATCGTCCGCCTTAATGGTAGCTTCATTTTTCAACTACAACGCTCAAGACAAAGGCCGTAATAAAAGTGTTGATTTAACTTGCGTCCTCGTAAGCATTTTACGCCTTTTTTGCCGACAGAAAAGAAGTTAAGGGTTTTATGGTGGCTAGAAACCTTTGGAAAGGTCCACTGTATCGGTACTTATTGCTCTTCACATATGGCACCCAAAATCGTGCCAATCTCTGCAAAATGTAATTAAATTCCATTTCCTGGAAATATTAACGATTTTATGGCGTATACGTGGGCTCTACTTTCTCGCTTTGAACAATTCAATTTACTCATAATGGGTGATGCGAGTTTTGTTTGTGTATGATGTAGGTACATAATTTAGCCTGAAAAATTCAATAAATTACAATGTCTTGAGAAATGTTCTTCTCTATACCTACTCAATTTAGACTGTGCTAATGTTAGAGACTAAAAGCTAGATTTTGACAAAGTTATACTTAATATCGTCTAAAAGGAACTTAAAACTTAAAGAAGAAAATCTAAATTGTGCAATTTAAGAGCAAATTTTTGGGGTTAAGCGTGTTACAACTCTGGAATAAAATGAAAGTTGATGAAATGGACATTCAAGAAATATAATATTCATATATGTTTTCCTCCAACTTCTCATAATGCAATTATAGTAAAATATGGAAGATTAGTAAGTTACTAATACTAAAGGAAAAAATAGAATTAGAAAGAGTTATCTTTATTTGCATTAAAGTTTTCTCATTTGAATGAAAGTTTACCCTCATATCAACTTCTTTTCTTATCTAAGCAAAATTAAATAGCAGCTTCGTTGAATGGTTCATCTATCGTTCACACTTAAGTAATCAAATTGTTAATGAAACTGCTGTTTTATAATATTAGAAAAAAATTCTAATAAAATAAAGTTTTTTATAATGCTTTAGCTTGATGTATTTGAAACAAGTGTGAAGAGATGGAATTAATTTAAATTTATAATGAAAATGAATTGAACTCTGGTTTTGTTCTGTAGTTGAAATTCTAGAAGTTATTATAGACGAAAAGAGATTCTCACGTCCATTTAATTGTTCTAATATTAAGGACCCAAGGAAGCCTGAAATACCAAGAAAAAGATTTCCTTGTACGCCATGCAATTTTTAATCAAAGGACTTTCAAAACTAAATCTTCGATGTGCAGGGGAAGAAAATAATTTTTCACTTATCATTTCCAGTCAGTTCCACTGGCGTTGGCACAAAAGGACCGAGAATTTCTGAAATTCGAAAGAAAATGGTCCCAATAACTCCTCAGGTGATTACATCAGTGGCGTCGTATTTCATGAAGAGTTTGACTCCCATTCGGCCGGCGCACACAGATTCAATTCAGCGGGTCCTGCCGGAGACGGCTTCTGATCTTATCGCGACGGTCTTAATTTGATTTTCAAAATGACATTATTTGACCGCCCGCCCGATATCCCGCCCCATCTCCGGACGATGCTATTAAATCGGGACTAGCCCCAAAGGCATCAGAGGGCGGGCGCACATGCGACAGATATTCGTACAAAGGTTATCAAAAAATTTTCCTCCTTTTTCCTTTTCTTCAAGTCGAAAGAAAACTTTTCCATTTCTTTGCCGGGCAGCCCGAACAAAGGAAAAATAGTCTGTGAAGGGAAGTAAAATTACCGCATCAAAGAAATTTGTTCTAGTTAACTGGGATCTCTATAGTTGCTATCGACTGCAGGACGAGGCGGGGCGGGGGCGTCCGTGGGGACATGTGGACCACGTGGGCAGCGGGGGTGGGCACGTGCTCGGTGGCTAAGGACAAGGCCACGTACTTGCATCTTGCGCCACGACGAAACGCTCGGAATGAGGACAATAATAACAAAAATCTTGAAATATTGGAAAAGCGAAAAAGTTGCCGCGGAACAATTGCTCCAGCGAGCGCTACTTCGAAATGGCGAGGAAAGCAGGAGCAGCAGCAGTAGCATTAAGCCGGGCCTCAATAGCCGCTTTTGTCCCCGCCGTCCGCGTAAACACAATGCGACAGGAGCTGTGTCTTCTCGAGCGGACCCGCAGTTTCCCTCTGGTCCCAGTTAATCTCCTTAAGTGTGACATGCTTTCTTGCAGGTATCAGAAGTAGTTTTAATTTTATTTTAACTCGCCCTTTACACGTTGCAAGGGTTCATGTACAAAATTTATTTCTTTTAGAAATTTAACGGTTTAAAATTATGACTTCTACACTCAAAAAAAAGTTGAATTTCAAAATCATTTCAAATCAAAGTTAACTAATTAATTAACTTGCAATTATCTCTAAATTTTTACATTTTAAAATATCGTCACGGCATTTAGAATTTGAAGTTTCAAATTAATTTTACAAGTTTCATAAATATTATATGTGAATCTAGTGTTTCTTTATTCAGATCTATGAAATAGCAATTTTCTATTTAAATTTAAAATATCTCAATAAGCAAATTTGCATTGAATTTAAACCAAGGTCTAGTCAATTTTTGTTAAGTGCTCGAAGTTTATGTTGTAGATTTAAATAACTTTTGATATATAAATCGGAATCTGTTACATGAGCATGTTAAAATGTACATGCTAGTTTTTAATTTTGAATATTATAACCTATGATTATAAAATAATTTACCTTTGTCCAACTTTGTTCCTACATTTTCTTTTCTTTTTTTTATGGTGTTTTAGTATGTAGAATGTAGTATATTTGTAAAGAAGGTATTGTACATTGTTTTTTTTTATTTTTCACAGATTTCCATTGGATAATACAAATGTGTAAAGTGCTACTATTACCACTATTGAATTATGAAAAATCTCTATGATTCCATTTTGTATCGGAAAGAAACTAGTAAATTCATATACGCTTTTTTCTAAATATACAATGATTTTTCTCTCAGTGTTTTTTTCATCTTCATTCTAGCAATTTAGGGTGATTGTGGGAAAAAGGCTTTAATTGCAAAATAATTTGTTGCTTATAAGATCAATTCTAAACTTATTTTGAATAATTCGAGACCTTATAAGAGTTCATAAAACTTAGGATGCAGATCATCGAGATTAGACAGGTTAAAATAGGTCTTATCGTACCTGCCATAAATGTCGAGGTCTATATCTGAAATGGTCTATTGAAACTAAAATGAAAAATATAATTTTAAACTGTTGATACTCAAATTCCACATGAGGAGCTCATATAAATTTTAAACGACGTGAAGGGATAGCGAGAGCCAAATCAATTGAGTTGTTTGTTTGAATAATGAAAGCCGATCCTGCGCCATAGTCTTAGCATCATTAATGAGTCACATTAAGAGCGTGCAGGCCGCGTTAGGAACTAACTTTTATTAATAGCGCATGTAATTGAAACATCCTCGAGCTCCCCAATTACTTCCACATTCACCATCGTCTGTAATCTTCTGAAGATCGTCTTCGAGCGGGCGAGGACCCGCACAATGAATAAGTCAAAGGCCAGATTTAATGGAAGTTCCAAATTCATCAGGATAACTTGTGAGATCCCCGGGAGCTTGTGTCTTTCCTCGGCCGATTAGACGGGCGCCGGGAATCTGCTCATTTCGCAACGAGCTTATTACTCGTCAAAGAGTGACATTAACAAATTGCATTCAGCAAGTTGCCGCTCCGGCTCGAGTTTATTTTGCTGAAACAAATTGTCGGAATTTCAATTTCAGACACATCTCCTTCGGGCCGGGTGTATCTTTGCCGGCTTAGTGCAGATTCCAGAGGAGCAGAGCAGACACGTGTGAGGGGGGAGCACGACACCCGGGATACATGTGTCGGAACTCGGAACCCACCTGCCCCCTCGGGCCTCCCCTGCGGGATAGTCTGCAGGTCGTTCCGGGAGTTGCCAGGCGGGAGGCATCCCCGGCCCCGCCGCAGAATGTTCGCACGGGAACAAAGCCAGGGAATCCTTTTTGCCAGGCCCTACCTGTGTCCTGTGCGAATGGATGACACTGCTGGGGCGCGTAGTCCCGGTCCCGGTCCCGGCCCCGGCCACTTCGCTAGCAGCAAGCACTGGAAGTGGAACTGTAGACAAATCGCCGTGGGCAAATTCTAATACTGTAGACGACCGAGGCCCATTTTGCAGCGTTCATTTCATGCCTGTCTCCCGTGCGAAGTTTACCTACCCGGGAGGACGGACCCATCCGAGGCTGGCATGTGTCCCTGGGTGAGGCCCGGGAGTGACAAATCGCTGGATCAACGTGATTTAATGTCTGATTATTGGCTATCAATGTAAATTTACTCGGAACAAGGCTCGAAGTGCAGGCCCCGGGGCGCTCGGCGGCAGTTCTTCGCTGTAATGAGTTTTACCGGGGGTTCCCCGGGGAGCGCTCTACGAGTGGTGCGGCGGCGGCCAGTTCGTTCCGCCTTCGTTTGTCCGTTAATCCGACCCGTAATGCGGTGATGTATTAAGCATGAGGGCCGCAAGCACGCCAGATGAACTCGCCAGCATTTGAAGAATTATGACTTCGGGCTTGATCCATTAATCCGGCCGGGATAAGGGCTTGAGAGCCAGGCCATTGCAGCGACATATTCTGGATCTGCGAGAGCGAAATATTTGCAGGATCCGGTCCGGCATTTATTTTGGCGCATATTACGGAAGATGGTTCTATCACTGGTCTGACTGGATGACATAACCAAGGGCTTAGACGCTTAACTTTAAGCTCCGCGAGACCACAAAACTACGCCGCCACTCTCGTAACTTCGTACATGTGTACAGTGTACATATACTTAGTCAAACACTTGAATAAATTGAAACTATAGGTAAAAAAAAATAAATTAAAATTTTAATATTAACTTCATCAAAACATGAGTTCTTCAGTCGTGATGTTTTCAACATGAAAACATATTCTCTAATATTTCTTAAATTTAACATTGCACAGCGATCATTCTCATGAAAAATTTCGAAAAAATCAAAAATTACTTTCAATGAATACCATTTTGAAAATTTTTGATAAAAAGATCCAAATTTACATAATTTATAATTTATTTATATTGATTAAGAATCTTTTTGAAACGTTTGTTTCAGATAATCCTGTGGCAGGTGCGCTATGTTTGAATAATAAAAAGTGTTACAAAATACTTATTGATATTTGTAATTTGCGCGTATTGATAAAAATAGATCAACAAACTTTATTATAATGTGTCTAAGAAACTACGCTATGTGAATCAGAAAAGCATCAAATATAGCCAAACTTTTTCGCTTTAAGTTTCAGTCTATACTAGGTACCTACCATAACCTTTTGAAATATGTAAAACAGATTCTCTAGATAATATTAAAAGGATTTATCTCCCGAAGAGTCTGCAAGCGACATAATTACGCTAGGGCAGGTTCCGAATGCAATTGTTTCGCAGGTAATTGCCAGTCACCTGGTAACAGGCAGTCGCGCCGCAAAATTGATCACTTGTAAGTCGTTAGCGCTTCCTTTCTACGAACTTCCCGCTGAAGTGACCTCATTTGCAAATTTGCCGCATTTGTAGGGCTCCGCTGCGGGGGAGCTCCACCATCGAGAGCGGCGCAGCGGCCCTGTCTGGCCCTTCGTGCGGGCATTAAAACTTAATAAGCCCATCAAGGTTTTGCGGGGCGGTTGCGGCCTCGGCTGCGAAGCACCAAGGACTTACGAAGCTGCGAAATTTAATTAGCATTGAGCGGTCATCCCGGCAGCCACTAGTAATTGTCACCAAACTCACAACTCCCGCCAGTGCCGCGCCGCCGCCGGTTACCAATTGGCCCCGAAAGTAATTTTAGTGAGCGGTGGAGAGTGAATCGTCTGGGCTTAAGCCCTTTTCAATTTTCCCAAACTTGCCCGGGAATCTTTGCGCCATCCCCAGGATCAAATTATGGCGGATCCAGGTCCTCTGCTTCCCCGGCGGAGGGGTGAAATTACCCTTTTCCCGCAGGCTCGGGCGCTGCGGGGCGCACCGTGTGTGAGCTCGGCCCGGGACGCAGCCCGACGAAGGGCCCCACAACACGACACGACCATCAGAGCTCGGCTGCGGATGGAATTTGATGAACAGCCGAAACATGTCGGGTGCGAAGGATGTGAATCCCGGGCGATTCCCGGGTCGCAGACGGAGCGCTGCGGGTACGGGAAAATGGTATTAGCCTTCTAATATCCGCCAGAGCCAAAAATTTTGCATTTTACCCTTATCGAATTCCCAAAAACGACATTTCTTGCCGGCGCCGCCTGCCGGGACCGTGGTTGGGCGCTGTCGTCGTCGGTCATCGTCTGCTGGGCGCTGTGATTCAATTTTTAACTGCAGCCCACGCCGCCGCAGCGAGAGGCGTCCCGGAGAAGAGTTACACATCCCGCAGGAAGTTAGGGACCCGTCCGCGACAACACCAAGCAGAATCACAAAATAGACAGGAAATTAAGAGAAACATTGTTTTCGGCTTTATCTCTAGCTTTACACACTTCCCGCGGAGTTGTCCTTTTTTCAGTTGCGGGACGGCGGACGCTGAGATGAGGGTCATCCGATTCAGAGAAGTTGTATTAAAGTTAAGCGATAAATCCTTTTGCTTTTATGTATTTAGAAATGACTGGGTCCATGGGTGTCTTAATAAACCGCTGATAGCTGCAGATATTCAACACTTCACATTTGGACCGTAAAATGTTCTATCAGTAGCGAAATATAAAATTTCATTCTTTTTATTCTTACTAGATTCTTCAAGTTTTCAAACTTACAACTAGTCAGTGATCTTATACAAATTTCTTTTGCTCTGCTTATACAAATTGATAAAAAGGAGAAGCGTTCAGTTTTTTCCCCTCAGTGAAGTTAACAGACAATTTCAAGTAAAATGTTTTATTTAGGAATAATATTTTCTCAAAAAATGTGAGCATCAATAATTATTTCTTTATAAATTTCTACTTTATGTTCAAAAAACATCATAGATCATGTTTTTTAGGTACTTGGCGTTTATTTGTAAAGAGCGTATTTTTATAATCGAACTAGAAATGTATTACCTACTTGGAAGATGTAAGATAACATGTGTATGTTAATCTATTGACTTCAAACATTTTATCAATAATATTATATTTTAAAAAACTAAAAAACGCACTTCTTGAGGTGACGCTTTCGTATTTGACAGAAATAATTATCCGTGAAAAAATTCGAATTCATTGCATACATTCTTTTTACAACAAATTTAATTGTTATAAACAATTAACTTAGTTATGTTAGAACCAGGCATTGCCATCCAAACTAAACGTGTATGCAAAATTTCAGTTTAAACGGAAACCGAGAAGTGAGTCAAATTTAACTTCCAAGATTCTTTTACATAGTTAGTTAGTTAGTAAGTTAGTTACATGTGAAGCTAATAAAAGCGTGCTAAAAACGAACTAAACCCAGCACAACTACATATAACTAAAAGTTACAAAAGGAAACAAACTTTCATAAAGAAAATCCAATTAATAAACCGATTGTCACATTCCTCAAAGCATCATTTCTGCAAACAATTTTCATTTTGATAAAATGAAATTCTTTGGGAAAAGATCGTATTTTTCGCCCGAAAAAACTGTGGGAAAATAGATTCTAGTTTTGACTGGCACCAAAAACCCTGTGGGAGCGATAAGACCGAATAAAAGTCGAGTGACGGACGTGAGCTGATTGCTGTCCCGGAGTCCCGCATTTACGCGCCTCTATCGAAATCAGTTAAATGTAATTTGTCACAAAGAATCAGAAGTCTGCGATCTTTCTCCCTTGAACTTGAAGGGCCCGTCGAAAAAGGGAAGGGCCGGCCCGGCCGCATATGCTCCCTTCGACCACCGGCCGAACGCTCGGAAGAAAATTGGAATTTTCCCGTAGCAGCCAAAAAGAAGTTCGCGGAAGTCATTCTTCTGACGCGAAACTTTTCCCGGCGATTTTCACATTTTCCATTTTCTCTGCGTTCAGTTTCTAATTCCTTATTCCTTTTGAACCCGCCTCATCTTTTTTTCAAATTTTCATTAACTTGGAAATGAAATAAAATCCAGGGGAGCAGCCGGCTCACAAAAGGTGGACAGGGCAGGGACTTGGGCCGGGAAGGGCGGGCGGAAATCGCCAGACAAGACAATTTTCTTTTTCGCCCTTATTACTATCTTTTTTTTGTTCAAGGTGCACTGAGTTGTAAGGTGCAGGCAGGGAGGGAAAAAATGTTGGGAAAATAGGGAAAATGTTGTGTAAGGCACGGCGGCGGGTGGTGATGATGATTACTGGGCCAAAATGAAGCCGAGGAGGGCGCTGGGTGCGCTCATTACTCACATTAGGGCCACCCGCACAGAGGGCGAAAAGGTGATGTTAAGTGAATGCAGTGGTTGTGTTACTTCGCCCCTTGCCGGCAAATTATTTTCGCTGGATGGCGGTAATTACAAGGTAAATAAAAGTTGATTTTACGGCGGTATGGCGTTTATGGGGCGGTCATAATGCGAATCTCTTTCGAATGATCGTATTTCTTTTAAATGCTCCCGAAAATGTTTAGAATCTTTTTTATGGACTTTTGATACACCATCTGCACATCGTGTTTATGACTCATCATTTTGCCGGTGACGGCTGTGGCTTGATATTTAATATCACTTTAATATCGCGTTTCAAACATTTATGCACATCCGGATATAAAAATCTCCCAAAAGGGAACGTTTTGTAGGAAACTTGAGTAATTAGCATCACATCCAAAGGCGCCCATTTTTATACCAATGCGTAACGAAGTAGCGTAATCTGCAGCCCACTTCATTAATCCACTTTTAAAATACTTATCTAAAAACATCGTTAAAAATTTTACTTGTATGAATATATTCTCCATAGTCTATATTATCAATTCCAGAGTAAAAATAATCAATTTTAAAAATGCGGCTGTACAAAGGTTATTCAATTCAAGGACCAAGTTTTAATAATTTTTCTTGGGCGCACAACGGTCGTACGAGGTTGTTTTGCAGGACATTTTGGCCTTACAAGACTGTAGCCTTAGTACAACCCAATGTAAGACCTAAACTATGGTTGAATAGATTTTTCATTCTAATTATCCACCTTATGCCCTAATGCATAGCCTTTCAGATTTTTTTACACGGCCACGTACTTCCCTAAAAAACCTGATAGACCGTCGCTCAGCCTCTGTTCAACCGCCGATTATTTTTACTCGGGTTATCATATGTATATGTATTAGGAACTTATATTTGTAATTTTCTGGCTCAGAAATGTACCTAAACAGAACGTTGTTTTAATCGAACATCAGTAGATAATAACTATGAAAAATTAAATTTGTTTGTTGTTTCAAATAATGCAAATATAGGTACATAGGTATTGATACCTTCCGAGAATATCCTTGCAAAAAATAAAATCAAATTTTCAAAGTTGTTAACCACAAAATCTCGGAAACGACTGGATCAAATTTTCCAGTCTTACAGTCAAAGGTCTTCAATGTTTTGTAATTCAACATAAACGAATCAGTTTTTCCACCATATATTTTCAATGTCTGCCTGCTACAAAGCGATAGGATAAATCAAAATATTGCAGGCCAACTCGATTAAAGGTTTTAACTTAACTTAGTTACTTTAAACCACTCTCTACCAATTTTCATGGAAATTGCGTGAAATTGAACAAAATATGTGTTTTTACTATACATTTATTTAAAAGAGCTTATTTTGTTAAAAAGTTTCAACTTTTCGAAAATTCTGCTCCTCCATTAAGTCGGTAGAAAGATGATCTTGAATATTGCCCTTTTTGAATTGATTTTTAGTTCTGCTCTTTTCCCGCCTTGGGCACAAGGCTAAAATTCAGTTAAAATCGTTTTAAAGAACTTAAATAAACAAATTTTAAGATCATCCTGGCAAATTCGAGAACTTTACTATTCGAAAAGTAAAATAGATCAGCCTAAATAGCTAATTTCAACCACCATGTATGCCAAATTTTAAATTCCTAACTTTGATGTTGGCTAAACTGCAGACACTAAGTAAAATGCTGCTTAAATTTGAAGAACGATTATACTGCCTTCTTGTACATTTTAATTTAATAAATAAATCTAGACAGGGAAACAATATGAACAAAGATTTAAAACTTTTGTGGGAGAACCAAAACCTTCAAGTATGCTTTAGTAGTCCTTAGCAAGTCAGATTCAACTTATTAGAATTTTGTGACGGGAAAACTTGTTTTTGTGATGTCCCCCAGGAGTTATGGCATCCCCCGTCTCTGCTGCAGTCCCATTAGCTGGAAATGAAAACTTTTACAACTTGTTTTTTTGGACTCCACAGCGGCATAGTCCAAACGGAAGCGGAGGCCTTGCGGAGAGGGCAAAAAGATTGAAAAAAAAAATCTCATTTGGAACTCAATTTTTGGCCGTGTTAAGTCTCAGTTATTCCGTAAACAGCCGGAAATTGCCTTAAGTCACAAAAAAGCGCAGAAAAATTTTACTAATTTTCCCTCATCTCAAATTTAGCCGAGTTTACCCTGAACTTTCTGATAAAGTCACAAATTCCCTCCAGCCTCGGCCGGCCTTATTACGAAATATGTCAAACAGATGAGACTCCCAAGCTAGGATTTGTGCTCCATATTTCCTCAGCATTAAATTTTCGTTGTTTGACAAGGCGAGACCCGGGCGGGGGCGGCTTTAAGAGCTAAAAAAGGACATCGGGCGGCTCGAAAAAAAGAAGCGATATAGTTTTGTAGACACTCCGTTTGTGTGTGCTCCGGGCACACACACGCCACGATAAATGCCTCAAATGTATTCATCTACAAATTGTGTTTGGTCCTTGAATTTGGGGCCTGGACGGGGATGCCGAAAAGCTCCGGAAGTCACACACCACACCCCCGAAGGAGCTTTCGTGCACACTCAGAATTGCGGCAAAGCAAACAAACTTTCATGTTCCGGTGGAAAATGTTTATTTAACCAGGGGCGGGGCGGAGGCCGGGAGCCGGGTGAAGGACTGCTGCTCCCGACTCCCGCCCGGCCTCCCAGCCGCTCCCCGATGCACAATCCTGCTCCAGCGCGGCCAATGTTTAATGTAAATCTTTTCGTTGATTTTCATGGGACCGGACGCTCGGAGAAGTATTAGGCAAATTTTGCTTAAAAATCGAAGAAATGTGAGAAATACTTAAGATCGCATTCCGTCGAAACGTGAGCAGAGTCAGACAAGTTTCGACTGAAAAGAGTTCGCTGAAAACTTTCTGGGTGAATGTATAAAATCTTTTCGAAGTCCATTTTCTTGTGTGCCCTTTTACAACATTTAAAGGATGAAAAACTATTTTCAAGTTTTACTTAAATAGGTACAACGAATGCTATTCATAGCGCTCACTCATGGAAACTTAGAAAGAGTACAACGAAACATAATAAATCTATAAGCTTCAGATATCACAAAACACTACAAGTATTTTAAAATAAGAAGGTTTTTTTTGTATTCTTTATTAATAGAGGAATACTTCTCTTTTACAATATTGGCACTAATTTTATTCGAAACTGTAACAATAATGTCAGATTTTTCACTCAAAAACACTTATATCTTGTAGCATTAAATCAGAAATGTACATATACATATAAGAATTTATTTATTTACTAACTTGCCCTTCCCGGTTTTGCTCGGAATACCAATTATTTAGTTTTAATCTCATTTCTAACTTGTATACCTATTTCTGCTATACTGAGATGTTTAAATAGATTTAACCTAAAAAAGGGATAAAATAGGTCTTCTGCTTCGAAATCTTAAAAAACTGTACATGTATACCTAAAAGTGTACTTTAGACAAAGTTTATTAAAGATTTAAAATTAAGGTTTCTTGAAATCTTTCATTTAATTATTTTAATCTACGATAATGTCATAGCAAGCTTTGCTAATATATTTTATAGCAAGCATAGGTACATATAGGTATTATGGAGATGCACTCACTTCGCTTTTATAACATTAGGAAGGATCAACTGATACTGACTTAATATAAAACCAAATGGCCATATTATGGAGTTCCGTGCTTACTTCCAAATACGAGTTATTTTATTTCCTTTATTTTATTTTATTTTTATTTTTTTGAGAAATATAATATACCTAAAGCATTCTTTAAAAAAAAAGAGTATGGAGAACCGTAGAACCGCGTGGAACGCTTATTTTGTAAATAGGTAGACTTCTAATAAAAAACAATTTTATTAGGGATACCTATCTCGAGTATTTCTCAGAATTTTTTTTGAATAAACACTTAAATTAAATAAAAAATTGTATTCATAATGAAAATTTTCAAAATTTAAAAAGTTTAACTTATTAAGTTGGTACTGAATATTCGTTTTTGTGGACTTTTGCCTGAAAATTTCATACCTTTGATAGTTTCCATGACATTGGCTCTTATGCATAAAAAACTGAGCAAATGCTCAATCTTAATTTTTATATAGAAAACTGGAGCTCAATCTCAATTTGGGTGCGATAAAACTCGGGTTTTCTATATAAAAATTGAGATTGAGTATTTGCTCTGTTTTTATGAATAAGAGCCATTGTATAGATTTAGTGGTACTTTTGATATTAATGATATTTCGCAATTTAATGCTATTCTGTGCCTTCTAGCTCGTGGCTCTTCGAGACGGTTCCGTTTAATAAAATTATCCGTACCTGAGGATCTTAACCTGCACTCATCATTCCAGCTAATGAAAACCACTCGTTTAATTGAAATACCAGGACCACTTCCATCATCAAAATTAATAAAATCATCCGAAACAATATTCACGTCCTTCACGTCCATAAAGGCCGCAAAGAAGGCGGAAAGAGCGGAATTTTGGGCAGGGGACGCCGCCTCGAGGAAATTACAAGAAATCAGCAAAAGTTCCAAAAGTGTTTCTAATTGCGTCCATTCTGTTTACATTTGGGAAATAAGCGAAATTCATGTTCCTCCTGTTGTTGCTGCTTCCCTTGCGGTTTCCCTCCGGGGCCGAGGGGCGGGCGGTGGAATTTACTTCAAGGTGCTTACTCGGGCCCACCTCCAGTCGCCGTCAGGGCTCAACAAATTCGCGGAAATATGAAATTCCGCTGAAAAGTAGGACGTTTGTAAAAACGAAACGAGTGCACTCATTACGCGCAATTCATAAAACGTGAAGGATACTTTCGAGGATTTTTACGTTTTTTAATTTTTAGTGGCTTTGACCATCTTCAAGGGCTTCCTCAGTATCTGTGTCCTTCTTGAGTTCAACGGCGCCCTCGAATTTGGGCGCGTGCGAAAGGGTACTTCGCGAATAGGGCGGCCTCTACGGAGCGGCTATAGGCTTATAAAAAAAAAACCAGTAAGGCCTTTTGTTTTGTTAAATAATGTTCAGCATAAATTTCTTTAATTACTACCTTGTATAACTCTAAATATATTACTTAAAAATCATTGCACAGTATTTACTCTCTAAACTTTCGCCTGAATTTTGTTGTAGAGTAGGTACAAGGGAATTTTTAATTTGAAGAAAAGATATGAATTTTTTTAAAGTACGTAGGTACTTTTAATCTGAAAGTTTTTTCACGTGGTTTTAAGTGAATTTCTAACTATACAATATTTTAAGAATCGATTAAGAAATTAGGCAGTATCAATTATTATCAAAACAAATTGTTCCAAATTTTCAATTAATACGTAATATGTATATGTAAAATATGTACATAATACAATTTTTCTGTCGAAGTAGAGTTATGATTTGAACTCCTATCACATTCACATATTATCATGTAAAAGTTTCAGAAAATTATGTCAAGTTGGACCCTTTTTATAAAAATATGTACATTCTATATAAAATTATACATATAGGAAATGTATGAAATAAGGAAAGCCTACTTTGAGTTGGTTTTTTTTTTTGTATAGGGCATTTGGAACTTTTCAAAATCATTTATGTAATTTTATTTGCAAACTGTAATTTTTTATTGGTCTAGTCTAGAAGAAAAGAGTTCGGTGAAGGTTAGTCTGCCTTAGAAGCATAAGAATGGGAAAAGTGGATAGAGACAACTTTCATGTTTTTTATGATTTCTAATCACTGTTTTATATAAGAAATTTAAATCATTATCTTTGTTTCGTGTTTGATGAAAGAAGTTTTTGCTGGGGCCGGTGCGCCATCGTTTCCCATCAGAGGCAAAGCTTTATGGGCGGACGGAGCGATCCCGCCGGGTCCTTTAATCGCTCCTGAATCGACCCTATCCTGGCAGAATCAATTGAGCGGCACCGCCTTTCACCGCGGCTTCTCAAGGCCCGAGCGAAGCGAGCTGAACGGTTATTAATTTTTAATAGAGCCCCACTGCCCCGGCGAAACGCTTACTCATGGCGTTCGAATTTCACCCGACCCTCGGGTGGTTCCAGCGACTCTGGGTCGGGGTAGCAGCTCCGGGCGCCCTGCAGAGCCAATTGCAAAAAAAGATACTAAGAAACATTTTCTCATTGATCAGCAGCCGGCCGATCCCCGCGGCATGGGGCCCTTGGAGGAAGTATGACAAGTGCCGGGAGTGCGCTGCGCCCCGCCGGATCTTTGGACCTCCTTGGCGCAGAGGTGGCGCCGCTGAATGTACGCCAGCACGCGGGTGAAAGAAAACAGCTTTAATTAAAAATCTCATTAAGTGAAATTGCTCCATTCTGCCGTGGAGCGGGTGGAGGCGGGCCTTCGAGAAAAATGAAGGCGGATGAAAAAAGCACTGTTCCTTTTTGCCGCCTCCTCCTCCCAGGCTAAGCTCCGGATTAAATTCAAAATCACACCGGGAGACTGCACCGAACGTCGTCACTAATTGCTTTCTTCACTGCCGGCGGAGGGCTTGATGTGTGGGCTGGCGCCTCGAGGGTTATCAACCACATATAAATAGGAAATAATTGGCTGCAGTCGGCTGCTCGCAGAGGTGAGAAAATTAATTGCCAATGATTGCCGGTGGCTGCTGGGTATACGCACTTGGAAATTTCTTAAAGGAAATGTTTGCCTAATAACTTACAATTACCATTACGGAAAGTTTCTTTTAATTTGATACTGTCAGCAAGAACTGATCTTGTTTTATAGGGTCTCAAGCTTACAGAAAAGCAAAATTAAGATAATGAATTTAAACCTCCTTTACTTATTTTACTATTCTGGAAGTACCAACGCAAACAAACACTACAAAATTAGCAATCTCTTCTTTGCAATTTCCAAGGCAGAATTTATTTTAAATGTAGTTTTAGGTCATATTTTTAAATGAACGAATAGGTACACTTCGACCAACAACAAATCTAAACTCTCTACAGAAAATAAACTGATTTATTAAACGGTAACGCAAATTGTACTATTACATACATATATGTATATATGCAGCGACAATCTTGAGTAATATGTCGGCAGTTCAAAAAGCTAAAATTAGCACAAAATAAGCACCTAATAAAATTGCTAAACAAACCGAGGTATACTTCAATTCTACTACTGTATCAACTAGCAAAAACAAAATTGGTCTAACAAGCAACAAATGAAATAAGACGTAATTTTTGACGGAAATACTGAACTTAAACCCCCAAACGCATTAAAGTTAGATTTACAAAGTATACATATGTAGGTATAGAATGCTAAATTAAACAATAAAAGACTCGGAGGTTTTAGTAGTAGGTACGTTTTCCTTAAAGATTCTATATTAAGACGAGAAGTCTGAACACTTAGATACTTTCCATCCACACGCAAATGTAAAAAGATATCACAATGGGTACTGTATATGTATATATATATATATATAGATCAAAACCAATAATGGTATTATTACAAATAATGCAATTAAGAGAAAGTTTTCTTATACCAATTCAGTAAACATTGTTGAATTTATTTCCAGACAAGATATAGAACTACTGATTTCTAGATTATACCTTACAATAAAAACATGATTCATAATCTAATTTTAACCCTCAGCGGACGGACTACCGCTGGTTCGAATTTTGGCCACACAGGGTTGATGACACCCAGAAAACTTTATCGCGATTTTTTTTCATTTCAATCGTTATTTATGCAGAATTGAATTTTCGTTCTTAATCCTTATATCTTATATCTTAATCCTTATACCTTATATCGTGACCGTAACCCAGTGCGTCCGCTTACGTGGACTTTGAACAGAATTCTTTGCGAGCTAGTCTAACTCGAATACGAGTAGTATTTTTAGAGCTCGAATAAATACAAAACACTTCATTCACGATAATAACGACCGCAAAAATGACATCCACTTCTGCGGGATGTTTAAATAGTGTCTGTTCATCATCCTCGAGTTGTCCCCCACAAAAAAAAAAATAACTGATAGGATCACATAAATTCATTGCTCGAACGAGGATATAAAATAAAGAGCGATTTCAAAAATGGATGATAATCTATGCTGAAGCTGCCTTAATGACTTACCAATCTCCCCCTGATATCGAGTGAATCCTCGGAGAATCCTTAACGAATTCCCATTCCATGATTCATCTCCTGCGGCCCGATACCCCCGAAATATTGATAGTCAATAAAGGAAATTGGCGTTGTTCAGCATGAAAATCGCGATGCGTGCTGTGAGGCCGTAAAAACCTATTCGCCGAAACCCTCGCCCCAAAGAGCCCCGAAAGAACTCTTTTAAGGGTAGAAGAATTGAACACTTTCTCACCGTAAAAAGGCAGCCTTAAAACTGTTTATTCGCCTCGTAACAAAGACCTCGACGAAATTGCCCATCAAATCTTACGGTTATTGATAACGAATTGTTAATATCCACCACCCTTTCGTGGCGTCGAGGAATTGCCGAAAGGAGCCCGTAAAGCATCCAGAAACAAAAAGAGGGCGGGGGCGGAAAAGGGCGGCACGAGGGGGAAACAATAACAAGAGCGAGGATCTGGGCGATGGAAGCTCGCCTTAAGCTTTCTATCCAATCACCGGGACGTCTCTAATCCCGTCCCTTGCAGGCCCTTTGTGGGCTAGAGATGGGATTTTTACCAGGCTCGGAATCATCTTTTTTCGCTCAAGTCTTTTGCGGCTGTTGCTTTTGTTTTTTGCCCCCGTGGCACGGGCGCCGTGACGCTGCTCGTCGCCCAAAGAACTTTTCAAAATGTTTATTTACAGAAAAAGGACGAAAAGCGGCAGGGTGCGAACCCGGTGGTCGTGTCCGCCAGCCGCTCGCTAGCCCTTTTCGTGGGTGAGGCATTCGAGGAAATGCTTCTGAACCTGTGGCATGGTTGGCGCAGAACTGGGACAGGTCCCGGCAGCATTATGAAGAGCTTAAGCAGCACCGAGGCTCGTCCCGTCCTGAGGGACTCCTCCACTATGCGTCGTAATACGCCTCGCGTCCTCGGGAAGACGCCCGATCCCAGCGCAGTTACGACTGCTGCCGGACCTTGCGCCAACAGGACCCCTTTTTCCCTGCTGCTTTATGACCATGACGCTTTATGTTGCCCATCTGCAGAATTATGAGAGAACATTTTTTGTGTAAACACGTCTTGTGCCTGTCTTTCCTAATGGCCTCTAGATGCTGTCTTTCTTGTTACGGCCCTGAGAAATGCGAAAACATTCAATCAAAACGACAAATCCCGGCTTGTGCCTGGCCGCAGATACACGCCACCCGGGAGGGGCAGATTTATGATGCTACCGCAAAATTAACAGCCGGAAAATTTCGTTTATGTTGAAAGTTAGCCTCCATTCCCTCCCTTAAATATCCCTGCCTGTCGCATCCATTCAAATCTTGACCATTGCAGGTTAAGATTATTCACGGGGTCATTATCTTCATGAAATTTTCGTATAATATCACTTTCCTAATTTCTGACTCCGCACGTAGTGGATTTAAGTGCATTCAGATTATTTTGCAAAAATTAAAACGCAGACTGTACTATGAACTATGCATAGTTCATTAAACTTTGGGGGAGATCGGTGATTTTCACCATAATTTATGCATTGACCAAGGTTGAATCGATGAATTGTTTATGAGCTCTTATCAACGCAGACGAGCATTAATAGCTTTTAATTAAACTGTGATATGACACTGCGCTGCTACCATGTGAATGGGTTCAGCAGAAGACCGACTGTCGAGTCAACACGACCACCGCAGGCGAAAAATAATAATTAGCTCCAATTTGGAAGGGTAATGAAATTTTAGGGTATTTTGCGTTATTTCGCTGCGCCCATTAAACGCTTTTCGCACGGGTGGCATGCCCGGATTCATACCTTTGTTTATTAGCCTGATGAAATTCGTATTGTTCAATAACCGGGAACCTTAGGGCTAGCAAATTGTCTAATTGGAGAATGTGGCGTCATTTCACAATTTAGCTGCTTTGGAAAATACTATACACATCATCAAAATAAAGTGCTATAAATCTGTTTATGATCAAATTGCGTGCGTTTTGATGAAGCGATTTTTTGTCAAATAAAAGTAGACTCTAACTTACGTTTAAAGCTATCATTATTCTATTATATAAATTTTTAATATTGAAAACAAAAATATGCTGTAAATTTTGGTTTCATTATTCTTAATATCTTTTTTTTTATTGTGCTTTTTGCTTTATAAACTTTCTTAAACATTAATTATTTTTTTCAGTTTCAAAGTCTAATAATTCTTAATAGGTACAGCAAATTAATTAAAATCTTGAACTACTACGCAGTAAAATATACCTACCCTTTTTTAGTAAATTTCGATTTCTATTTTACTTTTCTCTCAGCACTTATTTTAATCCTCACTATATTATATTTATTTATCATTTTTCTAGATAAGTCCTTTTTTAATGGTAACCTGAATTATTGTAAACTTCATTAATAAACAAATAAATTTCTGAGATTTATTATTCTTTTTGAAAATTTGTATATCTACATTAAATTAGTCACATTTATATTCATTACAATCGTCTTAAGCAAATAATTTTCATATGTACATATATAAAGATTAAAAGTATAGTTTTTGAGAGTTCAAGACTAAGACTTGCGTCGCATTTCAAATTTTTCAATTTTAAAAACAACACATATTACTATAATTTCGAGTGGATTTGATCTTAATTTCAAGCCACAGCTACGAAAGGAATATAATTACATATAATATAATACTTGAGGGTAAAGGTTATTATTATGTATAGAAGAACTGATTCAATTTTCCCTTCCGTTCGTTTAAAACCCACAAACACCTGAGTGAGTCTACTAGAGCTTATGAAGTGACTTTCACTTTTCCGCGTTGGAATTAGGCCCGGAGGCAGTAGATCCCGAGAACTCATTGTCAATATTAATCCCGACCGCAGGTGTGTGTGTGCCCCAGCAAATCCGACAATAATACTCAGAGGTCGTCCAAAATTCAGGGAACAAATCTCGTCCTCTGATTGTTTAAAGTTCATGCCCTGCTCCGGGGTCTAATTACACATGTTGTAGACCTATTTCAACCTCAACCCGGCGAACAAACTGAACCAGCCCATCCACTTGCCGGGTGTCTACACAAATTTGCTGGAGCTTAGCATAAATTGGATTACAAGACGAAAGCATGTCAATCATGCTCCCCCGTTCGGCTCGGCTTGGTTGCCGTCAAAAACTCGAAAATCCCCCCTCGTACAAACACGCACCTCTCCTACAAGCCGGGACCGGGGCCCGAGCCAGGCCCAGGGCTCCGATGCCTAAAGAGGATCTTCTTAAAAATAAAATCCCGTGTTTTAGCCAAGGCGCTTTAATCACGCGAGGACGAGGCGACTGCTGAGATGAGATTGTTGCAAAAATGCCAACCGCCTGCAGTAGTTGGCCCCAAGTAGACTTCATCCCCTTTGACAATTTTGTGATTATCCCGAACAGATGCCGGGGCCGCCCCTTGAGCTGGGCTCCCACTGAATCCTCGGGGATATTACGTCGTCAAAGTTTCATATCCAGCGGATCATCGCGAGGAGGGCATGTGTAAAGTCGGAAAAATTGGGATATAAAATTCCTCATGTCTTCCACCCCCCCCCCCCCCCCCCCCCCCCCGTGGGAGCGGGCGTGGATCCGGAGGCTTTTGCAGGCCGAAGGGGGCTCCCGGCCGCCCAATAAAAAGGGCTCCGAGTATGTTATGAACGAATTGCGGCTGACAACTTTATAATCATGGAATTTGTCCTCCACTGGCATGCATATGTGTCATGCGGCCACCGCCCCCGCTCGCCGCCGCAGTGTCTGCTGCGGTGCATTGACTGCACGATAAGAAATATTCTCATCAGCCGAGAACACGTCCTTAAGGATGTGAATGGAATTTACACAAAGTTTAATGTGACATGGCAAAGGAAGCCCGTCGTTAAATCTTTCAGCGAGTCGGCGAAATTTATTGCTTTGACGTGCTTTAAATTGATGCACTCCTCCGCAGCGTGGTGCATGTGCTGCTGCACCACGCGATATATGCAATCGTGCGAGCATACTTGGCACATAGTGTTTTGTTGTTTCTCGTCCTTTTTATAACTTTTATCACTAAATTTGCGCTGTTATGACTGCTCTAGTGCGAATGAGCAGACACTCGCGAGCGGAGCGAGATTCCAGGAAGAATCCATTTGTGTAATACTCGTGCAGTTCAGGAAATATTTAAAATGTTCACAGGAAACGAAACCGTCTCCTTTGCGCTGCACTCTACAGTGCATAGGTTTTTGCAGTTCAGGACACGTTTTTTACATGAAGACGGAGGTGTCTGGCGCAATTTTTCGCTTTCTAGTGTAATGATAATAAATTTTCTTTAAATAGGATCGAAACAATTGCAGCAATTCGTGCTTTTATGCATGTTCTGGCTTATAGGAACTCTTTTCGAATTTGCTGCAACGGAAGTGTAGAAAATCCCACCCATAAACTACATTAAATTTCCAAGCTCATGAGGTTAAAATGAAGCTATTTTACTCCACACAGCGCTGGAAGTTTATTCTACACTTGCTTTTTGAGCACGCCAATTTTTTGACCACCCTCTGTAATTCCGGCGGTCGCTGTAATACAAATAAGCCATTATTTTAACTAACTTAAACCCCATTACGATTCTTGTTTAACATTATTAATTAATTTAATAAAACTGTGATAACGAATATTTAAAATCGATCACACATTTAAGACATACCGTAGATGCGAGTTACTTTAGCTCTAGGGAGTAACTTTGGCTCAAAACAAAAAAAATATTGAGTTTCCCACCTCTTCGTAGCCATGACAGTAAACGATCTAGTTCGAGTCGGAAATGTTAGATGATGGTTTTACTGACGTCTATTTTTAATTGGTTGCACACGAATTTTTTCAAAATTAAACATCTACGCCTCGAACTTACCTTGTGTTAATATTTACGTATTTTAGGTCGGCAAATTTTCTTGTGTAACAGAGGGCTGTAGAGAAGTTAATTTTTGTTTATGTTTTTTTTTTTTTTTTTTTGAAAATTAAACGGTTTTGTAAGTCGGATGCTTCATTTGTTTATTTTCTATTATTTCAAAGGACTTAAACTGGCTCAATACTTGCTTAAGTATATAGGTTTTGTGCCCAAACCATCTGCAAGCCAAAGTAACCCTCCTCAAAGGACAACTTTGGCTCAAATTTAAAAATAATAAAAAATATATTTTTACAAACCTTTTGCTATAAAAAAGATTATTACTGATTAGCTATTATCCTCATCTATCAAATGAAAACATTATAACACCTAGTAGTCCAACACAATCTATATATCAGAGCGATTTCTTAAGATATAACGAAAAAGTAGCCAAAGTAACCCGCATCTGCATTACCTAGATTTAACTGAAATCAAAAAATCAGGAACATGAACTATTCATAATCTGTTCTATGAAGTTCACAAAAATATAATAATACTAGTGTGGTGACTTCGATATTGAAAATTTTAAATAAAAATCTAGAAAACAAAGTATTTAAAAACAATAAATTTTTATAAACTTTTTATAAGTTAAATTCTGTATAAAACTAAAAGCTATCATATTTTGAAGTAGCAAGTATTAAGTCAAGATTTGCCTAAACTATATTAAATAAGCTTGGATTCAAAAGGTTTAAAACTTAAAGAAAATAGGATAAATAAGTGTTTGAACATTAGTTAAAAATTATTGCACTATATAGAATATTGAAAATATGGAACAAGTAAATATCTGCTGAATAATTTAAGTTATTTACTAAGAGATGCCCGATGCAGTTAAATGAAAAACTGAATTTACTACTGCAGTCTTATAGCAAATGCAAACAACATGAAAGTCCATCCAATTATTGGATAATGCCCTCAAAATAAATCCACAATATTCCTCGGAATTGCTCAAAATCGCTGCAGTATCTCGAAATGAGACAAAGCGTCCCATGAGGTTCGGCATATGTTTCCTCGGACACCGCGGACAGCCAGCAGTGGCCGAGATCCATTCGTCCTCCCGTCCACTGGTCAACTCATATCAGCAAAATTTATTCGAATTGGTTGCGTACGTAATTTTTTCGTGGGTTGGCCCCAAGGGCAGGAAAACAAACCAGAGCCAAGCCTGGGCGCGCTTGCACTTGCCGCAATTCAACAATTTAACAATAAAGTCGAAATAGTCGAAGTAGTAAGTTTGGGCGCCTGAACAACTGACCGAATCGGGCAGGACTTTTGTAAATAACTTTCATTTCCGAATTTCATTTAACTCGAGGAACTTTGTAATTTATGTGCTTCGATTAAATGCAGTGGCAGTGCAGCGGGCTGCGGACGCCGGGGAGCGTGCTGTTTTCTCTGCAAAGCCCTAAACTTCCTCGGATTCATGTTCCTGAGCCCCAAAAGGCATTCGGATACCCTGCTCCGGTCCCCGGACCGGACGGAGGTACCACGGTGCTACCAGGGTGCCACTATGAAGACCCGAACATCTATCGTTCGTTCACATCTCGCCCCTTCCTCCGTTTGTGCAGGGAGCTCCTCTCGCAGCGTTTTTTTATTTTACGAGCAGCTTAGGTTTTAGGGGTTACGGGGCAGTTATTTCATTTTCATCCCTTTACTTCACTTCGCATGTAAAGTGACTTTTTACCACCCTGCACCGACTGAGTGACTGACTATGTTCGACCGAAACTCCGCACACCCCGCGCTGCAAGCGCACTAAATGGCACTGGCTTGCAGAAGCAGGAGGGTTGTTTTTCCACAAAACAGTCGTACCCGAAATGGGAAAACCCTTCGGGCCGAAAAGACGTGTATCCGAAGCGCTCAGTCGTTGGTGTGCTCAGCTGCAGGATACAAAGACAGAGAGCTGCAAAAAGTGACTAAAATTCACTTAAATTTCGTGCACATATAAAATTAACCTTTTTCACCCTGCAGGACAGCCCCGAACCCCGAACCCCGGACCCAGCCCCGGCTAGCTGGGCGTGTGCTAAAAATCCCATGCTACGATCCAAGCACTGTCAAAACTGTTTGAGGAGGAGAAATTAGATTTGAACAAAAGCGGACAAACGGTTGCGGATACACCTAACCGGATGAAGTCCTTTATAAATGTTTAATTCGTTCGTGCCCTCCATTTTTTTGAGGCGGCAAAAGCCAACTCGTGTTTACAGCTCCAAATGGAGGTCGGACTTTTTAGACTGCCAGTAAATTTAGAAATTAGTTCAGGTCGGAACTAGATGTGGAATTGGCAGGCAACTGAAGTAACGAGTATGTTAAGCGAATTTATTGCAATTCAAATCGGAGGGTGAAGAAAGGCAAACAATAATGGAATACAATCACTAGCATGTCTGTCTGTCTGTTTAAAGCTCATAAAATTTAATATCTTGGTAACTATTTGGCCGATTTGAATGAAAATAAAGGAAGGAATAAACTGCAGTGGTGGTTATTCGAAGATACATTCCATCTGTATTTATCTTTAAGTTCGTCGATCTTAACACGTTTGTCGCCCCGTCACCCATATTTGGGTGACATCCAATTGCTGAATACATGGCTGAATAAAACTGGGCGACGAACGTTTTAAAAGAGAGTCAAACCTATTTTTTCTATGTCTGAAAATTCCAACTTCAAATAAGCTCAGTTGAAAAATCTTCCACATCCACGTAAACGAACAAAAATTTATTCCAAAAACGCAAAGTTCGAAAAAGATTAATATAGGCTGAATTTCAATTAAGAAGATGTTTCTGAAGAAACTAAAAGTAAGATAATTGAATTGAATGAAGTCCTAGTAAGTTTCGGTAAGAAAAGTTTATGCAAAAGCTTATAAAACATGGTAAGTCTACTCGATTGTGTAAAATTAAAAATCGCATTAAAATCAGTAGAGTCAATAATAGTTATACCAGGAAAACTGTAGACAATTTTCTTCAATGTTATTTATTGATTACTTAACTAGATAATAAATAAGATATACATATATAGGTTTGTACATATGTATGTATATAGCTAAGAAAGATAGTTCGCCTGAAAAAATGTTTTGCTGGTCTTATCTATTATAAATCATAAGATATGTATGTCAAAAAGAAAATGATTCAATTCATGCCATTAAAAACTTCTGAAGATATTTCAATGGGACTCTAGAATTTTATATTAATCAATCGATAAGTAGGGAGATAGATATTAAAATATTTTTTTTCCTTACGACATATGTTACTTATTAGGGTAACACGGATTTCCTGGTATTTTAAATTAATTCATAAAATTAATTATCGCATCTTTCCCCAACTATGGGCACTATCAAATTGTTATAATTTATAACATCTAAAAAACATAAAATATATGCTTTGCTATGTTGTAATGATTTATTATCGATGAAAATTAGAAGCATACCGCCTTTTGTGCTCTTTCGATCAATACCTGAGACGAGACACTAACAAATCGAAAGAACCTATTCATCGGGTGCCCCATTCCAAACACTTTCAACTGTCTCTTGAAAAATTAATAAACAACCCGCCCACTTGACAGACACCTCCTCCGGGTGTTTATCCTCATTCAAAAAAGGAAAACTCTGAAATTCTGATTACCACAGCAAGTCGGCGCTAAATCCAGTAGAAAATGACCCGCAAGTGCAATAGTTCCACATCATTTGCCCCGCTTTGATAGTAATCGATTTATCCAGCAATTCCTCAGGTAAGTTCAATTTACCCTTTCGGATTTTATTTATATTTTCCTTTTCTCCCCCTGAGTGCTGCAAGCCCTTTAAACAAAGTGATTATGCAAAAACGATAATAAATTTTGTCGAGTTTTGTCGAGTTAATAATTTAAGCTCAGACAGTGTTTTTTTTAAATTGAATTGAGCGAATAAATCGGACGTAGCAATTAAGCTCGTTGAAATTACATGCATTTGAATGACATGCTCTAGTTACGTCCGTAGGTATTAAAAAATTCTTTAAAGAGGGTTTCAGGCGCCCAATGGTGCTGTAGATTTGATTTATTGCAAGGAGCAGGTTCTGTTTGAATTCCGATTATTATGCTTTATGAACCATGTCCCAATTAGGAATACGCAAATCAAATCAATTTAAATTTTAAATAATCTAATAGACTTAGGGGTATAGATAGTATAAAAGGTGAAAATCTATTTCACAAATAGAACTAATAATAATATTTAGCCGTGATTGTTGAAAGATTCAATTTATTTAGTTCAAGAAAGTACAGTTACAGTTAATGACTCTCAGCATATAATTATAATTAAATTTTTTTCGGTTTTTGAATTCTATTTGAATTGAATCTTTCTATCTATTACATCTGCTATCTGACTTAATAAAAACGTTTTTCTGTCTAAATGTCAATAATTGGCAATTAAAATGCATTTAAGAAGGTCAATAAAATTTGACTTCAGATTTGGTCCAAATAATCATCGCTGAGTTCAAACCAAATATCTACAGAATTAACGAATTCATGATGGCGGACTGTTTTAAAGTTTATGATAGATTAAGATTAATTAAGACAAACGCACGGCAAGTAGCGCTAACAAAAGATGCAAGGGAAACGACTATTAATATAATAATAAAGAGAGAAGATGAGTAAAATATGCCTTCTAAAATACTTACTTTTTTATTTCTAAACATTTTATAAAAGCCAGATTTTAGATTTTATGCATGCAGTTTGAAGTAAATTTAAATATTAAAGAAAAAGCACATACATATCTATGTACCTATTGGAAAAAACGTCGAATTTCGTGCGTTGGTATTTGTGACGATTATATTCAAATTCAAACTATGTAGGTACATATATTATGTAAAATTTACAAAAGTGGAGATTGCTGCCTTTGCCTCTAAATTCCTTTTATATAAATTCGTAATATTTAACTTTACATACTCACCGTCCCGATTGCGTTAGTTAGAATTCAAGGAATTATTAAACAGGGAAAACATTATTTTATCGGGGATGAATTGATTCGATATTGCAAATGCAATTGTCTGATTTTGGACGAGATATCTAAACTATGCCACACCACAATCAAAATCCGCATGACAATGGCCCTCTCGGGATATTCACCTGTTGTAGGTATCACTTTATGCGGTGCCGCCTTTTTGGCACTCTCCCGTTATCGCCGGGAAATTTGGGCATTGGAAACTCATCAGCTGCAATTATGCATTCAATATAAAGCGCTCAAATTACTGACACGCGGGTATCAAGCGGATTCCCATCCACCCCCACCCCACCAGGGAATTAATTAGCGAACAAAGGGAGGGCGACGGAGGCGCCGGCACCAAACGTGCCAAATTAGCTGAACTAATATACTCACGGGATGCAGCGAACCGAATGGCAAGAAGAAATGTTCGCAGATAAATAATTTCGGGTGTTCCCCAATCCCGCCCGAACCGATGCCTGGAGGGTAGCCGGCCCGGCTGGAGCGAGTCCGAATTAAGTGCACTTTACCAATTATTTCCTCCCGAGTGGACCCTCCGCGGCGGCGAATCCCTGCGTTTAATTTGATAATTAGCAACGCCATCAGAAGCATTACGCGAAAGCCCCGTTGAATTAGGAGGAATCAATGACCGGAAGTGGGGGAGTCTATTGACGCAGATCCCCCTTCTTGGCGGGATGCTGGGAACTTGCAGCAGCGAAAAGATGGACCAAAAATCTGGCTCTTAGGGAGGTCGGGGATCCTCTAGGGCTTAAAGTCGATTAAGCGCAGCTGGCGCACGAAGTATTGCTAAAAAATCATTTGAACAGGAGTCGTACTCACAGTGCTTGCTCTTCTCCGCCCTGGTGTACATCGGCATTACGACGAACAGGAACCAGAGCACCACCATCCAACCGAGGGATTTCTTCGAATACGCACGACATTTTGTCCTATTCTTTGCGAACCCAAAGTACTTGCCGTAGAGGCTGTCCTCAACACCATCGGGCCGCGGCGGACCCGGTCCACAGGATGTTGGCAGCAACATCGTCGTCTTTTTATATTTCACTAAAAACCGAAATCGCAACAATCTCTCGCTCGCTCTTATCTTTCGCGCACCGTCAAACTTAAGACATTTTTCTTGGTGGCGGCACACCATTAAACGTAATGGAAGATGAAATGTGAACCATCTTCAAATTGACTCCTCTGCATTTGCTCACATCTATTGATTTTTCAATTATTTGGCATGCCTGTCTGCGAGCCAAGACGACTCCGATGCCTTCTTGCCTGCTCCACCTTCACCAAGGAGCGCCACTTTGCGCCGAAACTGTTCGCTGCCGGAAAGTGAATGGCGCACGAATCGTCCGTCGTCTTGCGAGCGATCTTTGCCGGATAAAGTAACTATCTTTCAAATCCACTCCACTTCAACACTTTGGCCTCCCTCGTAGGAGTGGTTTCCGGCCTCTGGCTTTTCGCGGCAGATAAGTTGAAACCCTACGAGGTCAAGCGGGTCAGACTATCGCGGGATGACGAAATGTGCAAAGCAACCGCTCGTCTGCAATTAAGAAAAAATTGTTCGATTAGCTATCAATAAAATAAACAAATTCGAATTAATACACATGTTTTGAATTTATAATGACTTCTATAAATATCACAGCTTTTCTCTCTTTTAACCTTGTTCTATTTATCTCTAGTAGAAAGTATGAGATATCGTTATCTTCATAAGAGCGGTGTCTTTTGGAAAAAATGAAAAGCAACGTAAATGAGGTCAATAAGACCCTGAATGATGTAAAATAAACAATTTTTTCAAGTAAACATCAAAATAAGTCGAATGTATGTATTTTTCCTCATTTTCTGTATAAAGTATTATTGACAAAAATTCCGTAGTTTTAACGAAAAAATTTGAAGTTTGATGTCCTTCAACATTTCTTTGAGCTACAAAAACGTGGTTTGAAGAAAATGAGTTTGAAGGTTTCGTAGAAAGCAAACCAAATATCAAACAAAGGAGGATCCCACTTTGTATGCGTACCTTACCGTAAATCTTATTTTTAATTTAATTACAAAACTTTACAAAAATTTTCCTCAATGACAACATAAATACATCGAAAACTTCCAAATTATTTGCAATCTTAGAAGGCTTAATCATAAATAAAGATTTAATGCGATGTTTCGCCCAATGGAACCTTTAAAGACCTCTTATAAATATAATTTAAAATAGATTCCAATTTAAGTAATATCCAATTAAAATATGGGCTTAATATTACTGCTCCCTATTTTTTTCAGTCAGGTCAGGAGCCTTATTCATGAAGTCGATTCGTATAGATGATAATGATTCGATTTTCAGGAAGAGTTAACGGTCATAAAAAAGAGAATAAGAGATGCTTGTAACCTTGTGGAACTGCCTATACATATGTAAATAGGTATTTATTGTAAATTATGTTGAACGAGATTGGTATAATAATAGTTATAAATTTCCTGCATGTTAGTTTCAAAGAATTATTTCGTCTGTCTATGTATATACATATTTGGATTTTAAATGTAATTCACGATCCTCATCGGCTCGACTAACGTTGAGACTACAAAATGTGTCTTGTCAAGCTTTTTGGCTAAATAAGCATATCAAGAAGAAGTGGGACAAGACAAGCTCTGTATAATTGAAAAAAAAAAAATACCTTACATAAATTAATAACATAAAGGTAATAGAAATAAACTTATAGCAATAAAGCATAAATTATGCAACATTTTATTGACGAACGAAAAACCAACCTTGAATGAAAAGATACGACCACAGAAATGTCACTAAATGAACATTGAGCGTCATTTCGACGAGTATTGAGTTCATGAATCCATGAAGTCGGATTCGAGTCAGAAACGTCTGTTGGTTAGTGAATAAATAAGTGAACTATTGTAAAAGATTTCTGAATACTATAGCATTATGATATCCTTGTTAGTATCAATAAATCACTAAGTTGTGTTGCAGAACCCTTACACTTTATAACACAAATGTTTTTCAATACACCTTAATCACTTAAAAATAGCATTTCAACTTCATTCAATTGTCAATAATGTCTGTCCAGAATAGCAGCTCTTAGTTACTTCTTAATTAGTTCTTCTTACGTTCGATGAATTGCAGCACTTAAATTCTTCAATCTGCTTAAATTCTAATCCCTGGCACGGCCTGAGTGAATCAGAATTCCAGTCATCGCCCGAATACATTTCACCGGAGCGTGCTAAATTATAAACAATTTACGAATGCTTCGGGGGAAATGAATAAGTCACCTAGTTTAGCTTAGTTTCGCACAACGTGAGTCGGTTCTGGGAGAACGCCACCCCCAACTCCCTTATAATAACCGAACACATGCAGGTAATCACAGTAATCACTTTAGAACTCGAATCCTAATATCCTTTCCAATTGCTCAAGCAGAAAGTACCTGCACCTTTAGCAAGCGGGTCAAACCGCAACATTCAATTCGTGAGGTGATTTCGCCCACATATTGCCACATAAGTCCCCTTAAGCGGGGGCGACTCGGGATTTGTGCGGGGGTGCGTTGCTGCAAGGAGCCCGAGGCGGCTGAACGGCAGCATTCATTCACACGAGCCCTTCGGGCAAATATTGAACTGCAGCAAACAACGTGTCTTTCACGTCACGACCACGAATCCAAGGGCTGAAGGGCTGAGATTTCCCAGCAGTGAAATATTTTGGGATTCTAACGCGTTTTGGGGGAGTTCGCTAATGATGTCTAGAAAACCGGGTGCCTCTAGAAGCGCCGTCTTAGGGCTTACCGAAATCGCAGGTGATCCCCGTTCGCCGTGTTAAAGTAGTCTTATAGATCTCGAGTTGGCCAATTCGTCCCTGCGATACCGTACAAAGGCGAAAAACTTATATACGGAATTATATGAGGAAAACGCTCGCACATAAAATCCAAAAAGGGAAAAAATGTTTGCCATGGAGATTATCCTGGCTTTGGTACGTTCACGGCAAAACCACATCACACCAGACCACAGCCGGCTGCCAGGAGTTCGAAAAGTGATGAAACGATGAAAAACCAGTTCAAATATTTCCCAGTCCCTTTAGCCTGGTTTTCAGCATTAATCTTGCCCTCTTTGTTTTATTAAATTTTCGCAGAAAGAATTGTCATTGGCCGGCCACTAGCCCTATGCGAAAAGGTGACACAGCAATTTCTGGTAGAGGTGGGGATGAAACACATTTCACTCCTGACCAAAAATATGCTTTTTTTGTTCCGAAAAAATCCCATAAAACTGAGCTAGCAACAACATCTTTAAGCACCAGGCTCGCATGGTCCTCCTCTGGCGTGTGCATACAAATCAGAGGCATTGACACGTTTTTGAAGTCTTAATATGGGGCCGCTGGACAACTTTTCTAGCATAAAATTCCGCAGATAAATTGCTATTTTGAAGGACTTTATTTTGTCCAATATGTCGAGCTATCTTCGGCAGTCGACCAGCGGACCATCGAACCTCCTAACAACCTTCCACCGCCCATCTGTCCACCCACCCGACCTAGTTATGGACGTTAGTGCTGCGCTTCGACAACTTTATGCCTTCGGACATATGTGAAAATTCCAATAACTTGGTGGACAAGATGGATTAGCAGGGGCGGGGCTGGTTTTCATCTCTTTCATCGCCTTAAGAAGCTCTTCTAAGTAGTTTGAGCATTCTAGAAATGCCCCGCTAATGTAAAGTTATATCGACGAAAATTCCCTCCGCAAATATTTTGGTTACATAAGCTACTAAGTGGCCGGCTGTCATGTCTCATGGTAGATTTTCTAATCGTTTTCATACTTTCTGAAGCGCTTCGGTGTCACAGACGGATTTTCCATGGGGATAATTGGGGAGATATCCTGGAGCAGTCTTAGGGCTTATTTTTCCTAAAAGCACAGGAGAAACATTACATTTTCCGGGAGTTTGTGATGAAATTAGGTAAAAGCGGAATTTGTCCCAGATCAAGATGGTGTGCTTAGCAGACTTGTCCGAAGTACTGCAAATGTTTGTTTTTCGTAAGATGGAGACAAAATTCTTATCTGAGGGATGTAAAGAATACCAGATATGAAGTGAGATTACGTATCTTATGTATGTATGTATATGGCATCACCAAATACTTATCTTGTCTACACATCATACTTTATATAATGCACATGTGTGTTTAAAATAAATGTTCAAAATCAACAATTTTATAGGAGAAGTCATAAAATATACAAAGAACCGAAACATCTTTGATACTTGTTATTCGAACTTATAGGATTTTAAAATGTAGCAGGTGTTTTGTTCAAATTTTCTATACCCTTATTATTTAGTATCTACACGTTATTAATAAGCCATTCATAACTTTCGTTTCTTATTATCAAAGTAAAAAATGGTTGAATAAATTTTTATAATTTTGTATTGTATTAAAAAAATTCCTTGCTTTTATTTTATAACAATAGAATATTTTTACAATAGAATAAGTATTTCTATTTCATTTTAATGTCCATTATTACTTTAAAATAATAAATTGGGGTTTTCATTAATTTATATAAAAAAGTATTCTGCAAGAATTTTATTTTTATTATACACAATTAAACACTTGTATTACTTTTAGGTGTCCCTTTTGTTTGACCTTGTAGACGAATTTTAAAATAAATATAGATTTTGTGAATAAAGTTACAAGGAGAAAAAGAGAAATCCAACTATGTACGTTATAGTATAATATGTGTATATGAATTATATGAATTACTTTTTGTTACCCGAATAAAAGGAATTTTTTTCCCCGTCCCGATTTTATCTTCTTTATTAAGTTACTCAAAAATTTTCAAAAAAATCCTTTTTTTTTCTTCCACTAAAAAAATTAATTGAATAATTTATCACTATAACCTGGTGGAAACTCTCAATAGAGGTGATTTTCATAATTCTCACTCAGTGTCACCGAAAATTAGCATACATGTTGCCTCGACGATTTAGAGCACGACGTCAACGCCATCACCAGCGAGATTAATAATATTCATGTTTTCCTTGAACAGTGCAGCGCGAGACGAGCATCCGCCAAGGTTGCAAATTTTTCAAAAATTCCGACACGCTTTCCGCCACTGAATAAAATGCGCTCTAAAAAGCAAGACATTGGCGCGCAACGTGCGGATCACGTGCCACCCCGGGGAGCAGCGTCGCTTCATATCGCACATAATTTCCACAAAAAAATTCCTTTTTTTTTTGCAAAATCAAAGCACACATGGCGGCGACAATCCAGTGGTTGAACGCAGTACAGAAAATCGATTAAATAATAATTAGCAATTTTTCGGATTGCGGAAGGCGAAGGGCGGTCACCAGGATTGCCGCAAACACGCCGCGGGCTGCGGCCCCCTGCCGCGCTAATTCATTCACCGCCCGCAAACAATTTGTGCGAACACCGAATTTTTTTATTATTTTCGCTTTTTCCCAACACCAGGGCCTGCCGTCGGACAGGCCGAAAACGGGCAAAATAAGGGAAGCGGGAGCTGCTCCCCATTTAAATTAGAATTTGTTCGGGACTGACGGCGGCGATGGATGACTCTTTTGGCGTTTTGTTCTCAGGTGTGACGAAGCGACGAGCGACTGTGCAGCGTACGCCGGGCCACGGATGAATTTAGGCCATCGACGTTTCCTGCTCCGCTTCGGTTATTTTTAGTGCAAACTTTTCCATTACTTGCGCTGGTTTTTTGTGTAGAATAATAACACTTTTGTGTCATGGTACACCATTAAGAAATTAAATGGAATGGATTTTATGGGATCAGTGGGCCGAGGCTGCTCGCTGGCCCTGCCCGGTCCGCCTCGCCCGCCTCGCTCGCCGCCAACTTTCGGGGCAATTTTTGGACGATAGTTTTGGTCGTAACTACTTTTTAATTGAGAGCGCTACGCCGCGTCGGCCCGCGATCTAACGCCCGATGAATTAAGGAATTAGGGGCTTTTGGGGCTCCGCAGGAAGAAGTGCTTTCTGCCGCTATTCACTGAATAAATTAGGCTAATGCGGCTTCACCGGCGCCGTGGACGTAATTAGAAGATTTGATGGATTTGGTTAAGTGCGGCGCTAGTGCTATCAGTTTTAGTTACGTTAGCCATACTAAATCTCAGTAAATATTAACAACATATTTGCATTTTATATGTTGTAAGTGATGGATTAATACCCAAAATGTATTAAGCACTTTATAATCCTTAAATTACCTAATACTTACACTCTAAAAAACTTTGGTGTAATTTTACCTTCTTTATGGAAGGAAATTGAATACCTTCCATAATGGTAGTAAAATTACACTTAAAAAAATTACACAAATGTCTGTGTAAAGATCCACTTTCCTTGTGTAAAGTACTACACTGAGCGGCGTAAAATTAAACATAACATATGCAAAGTTTGCACAATAGATGTGTATTTTTACTATTTCAAGTAGGCGAATTTACATATAGAAGATGTAAATTGTTGGGCATAAATACTCCTTTTAATGTAATTTTTTATATTACAGATATTTTCAAGGCGACAATAATGATATCTCTAAAGACGGCACAGCTCGCTAAAAGTGAAATAATCTCTTAAATCGCCTGATTATTTCATTATAATGAAACTTTGAATGTTTGAACTGAGGTCGCCTTGAAAACATCTGTAATGTAAAAATTTTTACTCAGGCAACTCCGGCATTTGATAGATGGAGATAATAAGATTATGACTATAATGATTTTTTTCAGTAAAAAGCAAGGTTTGGAACACTAAAAATTATAGCAGTAAGATAAAAAGGAGATAGTAAAAAAATGTTTTTTATAATAAATTTGCAATAATTTATTGTTTAATGTTCTAAATAAACACTCATATAAATAAGACCCATGAAATTAAAAAAAAAAAACCGTGAAAGAACGTTCTTTTGGCAATTGTAGAAACTCAGACCACAAACACTTAAATGCGGCAAATTTCCTTGTCGGGTTCTTATAGAAATACACATTTTATTTTGAATAAATTATTTGCTATTAAAAAAAAATCCACACAAGTTTTTGACAGCACGTCTTTGTTTGAACGAATACCTGCACGAAATGACATTCGATTCAAAAATAAGAATTTAGGGCGTAGATATAGGTCAGTTAGACGTAATTTTACGTATTCCTTCGCACCTTTACACCAATTCTGTGTAAAATTACACAAAATGTACAAAATTGATTTAATATTACACCAAAAGTTTAAAAGTGATGTAATTTTACACTTTTTTGTTGGATTACACCAAAAATGTGTACTTTTACGATTGTCATCAATTTTTACATAGAAATAATTGCAAAATTGCACTTAAATTTAGGGTAAATTTACACTCAGTTTTTAGAGTGTACTTACTTATTGTTAGTCACACTAGCACGCAGAATATGTCGAACTAAAGTTAAATGCCTTAGTAAAAATTGTATCTTATAGGTTCTGCCTGTTTGTAAACAAACAAACAAACAGAAAATGGGAAAATGTATGAAAAACAAAATTGATTTGTAAAATTGGTTATTAAAGTTATAAAAAACACTGCAATGTGAAAAATTTTTTTTTTCTATTCCTGTTCCCGAAAAGTTTCGTTCAAGTACATACTACTATTGTATATTAGCCTCTTAATTAAAAGTAAGTAGGCACTTCCTTTGCCTTCTTGATATGTTTAAAATTGTAAATAACTAATTTTGAATTGTTTGTCACAATTTACATATTGAATCTGATGGATGTAATAAACGAAAACACGTTTCGACTCCCAAGAACTCCATTGAAAACATTTTTTTTCCTACTATTCCGGGCATACTATAATCAAATCTTTTCTGTCTCTTTTTAGTTTCCTATCTTTAGATGTCCTCCTTTAACAAAATCGAACAAACATTATTTTTCAGTACAATGCATTTATAGGACAATAAAATAGTTAAATACTCGATTGTTAGAAACACTGATAAATATCTATTTATCTTAAAAACTGTTTCCACGATATTATGAATTTTAAATCTTCTGTTACAATTAAGATTTACCTACTTCATGTTTTCCATCTGTTCGATTGATCGATTGATGAAAAAAATTAAAATGTATGTTACATATTTAAATTAACTGTCAGTTAAATGAATATTTTTATGTTCTCTCTTGCGACGTGAGGGAGGACTAATTTAACGATATATAATGTAAGACCAAAAACGTGGATTTAGATAAATTTGTTGAAAATATTCCCAACTCTGTGGGGTGACTTCAGAAAAGAAGTGGGGGAGGCTGTAGAGTATTTGTTTTTGTGCTCCAGCTTCTTTGCAACCGCACAAGATAAATGAACAGAACGCCACTTGACATCGGTGCTAATTACTCCTTGACACTTTTTGCACAAGTTCTATTCGGATAAAAATGTGAAGTTCTCTGTCAACACATTTGACACAATTTTAGGCAATCATAAGCGGGGGTGTTCGCCGTGCACCGCTTGTTTACAAAAAATGCATCACATTGAATGGAACGGCAGCTAATCGTCCCCTGCCATGGAAACGCAGTCAAAAGCGGTGCACTTCGTGCAGCCTTGTAAGAGAAGGTGTTTCGTATTTATTTATTAATGTTTTTTTTTTCAAATGCATTGCGAAAGTGTTTGCAAAGTGCTTGTGGTTAAAATTTTTCTCGTGGAAAATATGTGAAAGTCTCAATTCGCACAATAAGTGAGTGCGACACCGATCACTTGAAGCTTTTCATTCCTTCTAGTATTTGTGAAGGTTCAAAATCGTTAGGAATTTCAATGGGACTAAGGAAAAGGTCGCGGGGCATATGTAAAATGTTCACTTTTTAAATTACTAAAGGATTAGATTACCTTGCTATTGGCTTTCAATTTTTTTCAGAAGGTTTTGCTAGTTTTTGCCTGCTATATTTCAAGATCGGATGATCGTTAGAGTGTAATAATAACAACATACAAAATTATAGATATAAGCACATTACATGAATAAAATGAATGCTATTATGTGATGTTTTATATTATAAATCGATAAGTCTACCACAATCTAATACGTAAAACGATTTACACCATTTTTTTTGTTGCACAGAACACATGCGTAAGGTTCCAATTTTGAATATTCATATACAATATAACAAGTCATAATACTTAATTATATTGAATAAAATAGACAAATAGATAGGCAGAAACACTTTGAAGGAAAATCCGGTGCAAAATTTGCAATTAGAAATGCAAAGACAATTTGAATTGTAATGCAGAACCACTAAAAGCTACATGGAATGTTTTGAATACTTCGGAGAAATTTCAGGTAGGTACCTATGTTAAAGTTATTTTTCAAAGAGAATTAAAACAAAGCAAAATAACTTGGGGAGAGCGCAAGTTAGCAATTCCATAAAACAAATTCCATTCCCAAAACGAAGGAATCTCAACTCTAATCGAATTTCATAGGAAGAGTATGTTTATGAAAAGTTGCGAGGCAGCGACGACGAAAAGAGAAAGGCACAATCAATCGCAATTGTCTAGAGTTTTCCTCCAAAAGACAAACATTCGCTGCTCAAAGTCGTTTGCTTCTTTCGCATTTTTGTTTGCTGAAATTTTTCTTGTATTTTTTCATGCTCGCATCCTTTTGTGCTGAGCCCTCCAGCAAGTGGACATAAACAAATTGTGAGCCTTGTTGTCCTGGAAAAGTTTTCTGACAACGAGGACGCAAAATTAATTTCGAACCCAATTATCATTGAAAACTGCTCCGCACCTCCCACAGCCACACGATGTTTAACTTGTGTTCGGATGAATGTTTATGCAGATCCATAATTTTGTAGAAGCGAAATATGACGTTTTTACATCAAGAACTCAATTTTTATTGAGTACGTTTGATTTTGTGTCTTTGCAACATTCGAATTTAGCCTATTAATAAAAATTTTGCTATTATTTTATTTTGAGGAGAGGGAATGAAAACTCTCAATTTAAGAGCTTTATACTACGTCTATTCGACCCCTACAAAGTTTAAGGAAAATTTCGAGCAACTTAAATTGCTAAAATTGATATTATCTTTCTAAATGGCACAATACTTACTAAAATAAATGAAAAAAATATGTTTTAGCCTTTGATGCTGCAAAATATATTTGTTAGGCTTAGAAATTCTATAGAAAGAGAGAAGTTCCCGTCCCGAACACGTTTTTAATATTTTCTGAAATGCTCGCATTAAGCCCAAAGTACTCGCAGTTATTCCCGAAAAATCCAAACAATTTTTATGTTCGAGCTAATTTTCCATCTTGTCTGCTTATCGCGTGGGGAGCTCCAGAAAATTTACACTCGACGCAGTTGGGGCGAAACAAAAAGGGTTGAAGCGAGTGACCCGGGCGAATTCATAGCGATGTATTAGAGAGAGTTTAGCAAAACCGTCGTTATCTACTCCAGTTAACTTGCGAGTACGTAAAATGTTCATAAATTCCCGGTCCCCCCGACCACGACGAGCGCACGTGCACCGAGTGCCAGCGTCACCGGGACCGGTTCCAGAGCGCGCCCCAAAACCTCACGGGGGCCGCAGGGCCAGGGCGACCGGAGCTGCCAACTTAAAATAAAACTCAGCGGGAAGTAATAAAAAGTCTCATTTATCTTTCAAGCAATAATGCGTTCACATCAACAATAACCAGCGAGACATTATACAAATGAGAAGTCCTTCATAAGTATTCTGCAGCCCTGGAATCCTGAGGGCTGCTCACATTCGCCCGGGCGGCAATAGCTTTATTTGATGGGGTGCTTGTCTCCTTTCACCTGTCGTCGGCGGGAGCCAGCTCCACCGCCGCCCGGAACCATTTCCACCATCATCGCCATCACCGGGGTCCTGCGGGCCACACGGCTGCTCTGCTTGAAATTTGTTCGGCGGAGGAGCCTCACCCGGCCCCAGCCCGGCCCCGGCACGGCCCCAGCACGGCCCCAGCCCGGCTAGTGCAAACCCGGCGATGTACGCAACTTCATTCCTTTTGTAAAGAAAATAGGCACAAAATATTTTCGTCTTCAGCTCCCTTCATCCGTTTTATGGATTGCCCTTAGTCATGAAGAAGTAATTTGTTGATCCATTTTTATGGTAATTATTGGTTGCTTTTGCCAGATTTATGCCTGTTCTCTGGCTGCCTCGACGATTCTCGTTATTGCCGCGAGCGGGCCTCAAGATTTCGAGATTTATCCCTTGGGCCCCCGTGTGGCCGCAGCCTTATAGATAGAGCGGCAGCCTCAACAGTTTTGCCGTGTTTTACTATCAATGGCTCCTCTTCGACAGAGCATAGAAAGCATAGAACCGCGCACAGGAACCACATTAACATAATATGAGGCATGGCGGAGTCGTTAATTACCCGCAAAGTACGCGTTATTTGAAAATGAGTCATAAATTTGATGGAAGGTATTTTACTTGTGTTGCCGGCGGCAAGTTTCTCCTTCGTGTGTGCCCGCGGAGGAGGGAGTCACTACTTCGAAATTAATATCTCCACAAAATCGATAAAGGCAGCGCCGGTTTACTGCGGAAGAATTTAAAACTTTTTGGGCGTTTTAGTCCCAGAATAGATCAGGTATATTTATAATTTTTTGATCCTTTGTAATTCATTTTTACCAAAATCCTTTGAAAGGTGCAGTTTCACTGTTCGGCATATTTAATTTATCAAAACTATGTTAAGTATCAACTATTAATATTTAAAATATATAGTCGTTATTCTACTCTCCGACCCTCTACAAAATTTTATTCATTCAGTGAGTTCAACTGAAAATTTAAAGTTATGGCGAGTGCGCAGAAATATTAAAATGTAAATATTAGGTGTAATTGATTGATTGATTCCCTTTTTAAAATTTTACCATGTTTGAAAATTATAATATTTTTCTTTCAATATTTTAGGCATGTAGTAAGTTAACACATATTTTGAATAATAACAGAGTTTGCCTATATGTTGCGTGATTTAAATGAAAATTTGGTTGGACTATAGCTTTGAATATCACATTCTTGAGAAATCAAAAACTATGCAACAAAATTAATTATTCTACTCGGTTTTTGCTTTGTGATTTTTAACACTATATATCTTTCCCACAAATCTTCAATTACAAGTCAAAAAGTTATCAGACAGCCCTACTCATTAAAAAAAATAACTTGAATGTTATAAAGAAAACTGTCGAATTATAATAACCTTTTCATACAGAATCTGTAACCGATCCACTTAAGAAGAAACCAATAAACTTTGCTTTTATACGAAATAACGCGAGGTAAGATGGTATTATGTATAATCGGCAACAAAAGACGTTGAAAGCTTAAAATTAAATTTTCCACAGCTTGGCGGGAGGTAAGAGTAGTTTTTCTTTTCCATAAAGGCTTACAACAACTCCGACCGCTTTTATATTATCCCATCATCCCTCTAGCCGAACTAGCCGACCGTCGTACCCAGGCTTGATATCTATTTTCCGGTCGCTAATTGCAGCCCGACTAAAATTTTAATTTCATTTTCCGGTACTTCCCAATTCACACAAACTTTTCCCCAGCCATTAAAATGAAAGTTTTTCGTCGAGGCCGGGCCACCATCATCGCAGTCGCAGCGCCGTCTACATCGTCGTAAATAATTTCCATACGCCCCCCAGACTCGTTTCCATAAATTTTTAAACTTGAAAAGTTAACAATTTTTAGCACAAACTAAATTACGATAATGGCAACATGTTTTTCCTTGAGGATGAACTCGACAGCCACCGTCTCTTGTTAATGTTGCCGGGAATTTGTTCCCTTTTAGACGATGCTGAAGATGCTCCTGCTTCTGCTTTTGGTGCTCCCAGTGTTTTATCGTTTTATGCTTACTTGCTTACTTAAGACGTCAAAGTGAATTGATTGCTTTGATTATTATTGTTTCGTCGCTAAACTCTAATTTTGACTGCTTTACATGTTAAGAATTTTATGTTGATTCCTCGTTTTCCCGGAATGGTACTTTGAATAGAGAGATTAATCTGCTCTTTGTAAAGTACGATTTTTTTGAGGGGTAGAAATATTGCTTGTATGAAGCGAAACAATAAATATTTGCTTAAAGTTTCATACTTACATTATGTATGTAGGTACACTCAACTGAACACTTAGAACTTAAAACTATCGTTCATAATGTGAAATTTTCGCAAGTTAACATATTATTTATAGTTTTATTTTATTTTATATTATTTTTTTATGTATTGTACATGTTCAAACGCTGTCAGTTTATTTTTTACATAAATACATACATATATGAAATAATTTTGATGTGAAACATCTTTAGCCGAGGGGTAAAACTGATTGTTGCCGTGGCGACGTTTTTTCCGTGGCGACGCTTTTGCCGTGGCGACGTTTTTTCCGTGGCGACACTTTATCCGTGGCGACTGGCGACTGGACTGCTGGGGGCCTATTCCTGAAACCATTCGAATCGAATACGATTCAAATGAAAAGAGCCTGCAAAAGCCCTTTTTGGATAAATATTCCTTAATAAAGCCGCTTATTTCAAATCAACTGTCAGAATTTACGAATTCAAGATGGCGGACTGTCAAATTTTAAAGTTAATGCGATTTGCACCAAACTTGGAACTCGGGGGTTTTCGGGGTCGCTTATTTCAAATCAACTGTCAGAATTTACGAATTCAAGATGGCGGACTGTCAAATTTTCAAGTTAATGCGATTTGCACCAAACTTGGAACTCGGGGGTTTTCGGGGTCGCTTATTTCAAATCAACTGTCAGAATGTACGAATTCAAGATGGCGGACTGTCAAATTTTAAAGTTAATGCGATTTGCACCAAACTTGGAACTCGGGGGTTTTCGGGGTCGCTTATTTCAAATCAACTGTCAGAATTTACGAATTCAAGATGGCGGACTGTCAAATTTTAAAGTTAATGCAATTTGCACCAAACTTGGAACTTGGGGGTTTTCGGGGTCGCTTATTTCAAATCAACTGTCAGAATTTACGAATTCAAGATGGCGGACTGTCAAATTTTCAAGTTAATGCGATTTGCACCAAACTTGGAACTCGGGGGTTTTCGGGGTCGCTTATTTCAAATCAACTGTCAGAATTTACGAATTTAAGATGGCGGACTGTCAAATTTTCAAGTTAATGCGATTTGCACCAAACTTGGAAATTGGGGGTTTTCGGGGTCGCTTATTTCAAATCAACTGTCAGAATTTACGAATTCAAGATGGCGGACTGTCAAATTTTAAAGATAATGCAATTTGCACCAAACTTGGAACTTGGGGGTTTTCGGCGTCGCTTATTTCAAATCAACTGTCAGAATGTACGAATTCAAGATGGCGGACTGTCAAATTTTAAAGTTAATGCGATTTGCACCAAACTTGGAACTCGGGGGTTTTCGGGGTCGCTTATTTCAAATCAACTGTCAGAATGTACGAATTCAAGATGGCGGACTGTCAAATTTTCAAGTTAATGCGATTTGCACCAAACTTGGAACTCGGGGGTTTTCGGGGTCGCTTATTTCAAATCAACTGTCAGAATTTACGAATTTAAGATGGCGGACTGTCAAATTTTCAAGTTAATGCGATTTGCACCAAACTTGGAAATTGGGGGTTTTCGGGGTCGCTTATTTCAAATCAACTGTCAGAATTTACGAATTCAAGATGGCGGACTGTCAAATTTTCAAGTTAATGCGATTTGCACCAAATTTGGAACTTGGGGGTTTTCGGGGTCGCTTATTTCAAATCAACTGTCAGAATTTACGAATTCAAGATGGCGGACTGTCAAATTTTAAAGTTAATGCGATTTGCACCAATTTTGGAACTTAAGGGTTTTTGCGACTTTTGTTCTTATGAAAAGAAATCACACAAAGCTGAGATAGTTTCATGTTCGGAACTATCGTGATACAGCTCCAAAGTGCTTCAAAATATCGAAGGTACTCTGTAGGTAAGATTCAAAGATATTACATAAAAAGTGTTCCCATATCTTAAGTTAAGATTGCAGATAATTATTACCAAGTAATTAGCGTAATATTTCATAATAGGGAACATGAAAGTGGACACTACACAAGTATGCAGCGAGGAAAGAACAGTTTGCATAATGCCGACGATTATTGTATAAGTTTGGTGTAATAGAGCCAAAGGAATATATACAAAGTTATATTGTTTCTTCAAAAGCAGTAAATAATTTTGAATGGAAAGTAATTAGCAGTATACTGGTACGGGTTGATTTTCAAATATTAGCGGGATGGAAAGGGACTAGTCACTGCACGTTAATAATAGAAAAAACGGTAACAAAAAAAAACTGATATCCAAAAAAAGAAATTTTTTTTTTTTGGGTTTTATTTCACTCGACGTTTCACATCTGCCAGGCGTCCCGTGACGGCTCACATTTTTTTTTATCTATCAGCCAGACAAACCACAGATCTTTCCTTAAATGTGTATTCTTTATTATTATTTTTTTATCTGTTTTTAATCAACCCAACCGTGAAACGAAAGCTTCGTTTAGCCTTTAAATTGCTAGACTTGAACTGTTCTATTCTTATATTTTAAGCAGTGTATAACATACTTTTTATAGTGGCTGTCCTTGCATTATTGTGTACTGAAACATCTATGCAAAGCGAACTGTCGCCTCGTTCTCTTGAAACACAAAACAAACTTTCGGAGCATCCCATAAATCTCAGGAATCTAAAAAAGTCAGCGGCACAAGGGACCAGAAACAGAGTGTTGCTTTTTTCCCTCTCAAGATAACCGATTTCCGTTTGCATTCCTAAATCAAAGGACAACTTTCCACTTTCTGCAGAAGATTATTTTCTACCCCGGTCATGGTAGACCCGAGTCAAAATCAAACCAGGCAAAATATGACCAAGAGAGCGAAGGAAGGGAAAAAAAATCAATATTTGATACTGAATTTCGATATTTCCGAAAGCATGAAATATCCTTGTATGCGGGCAGGCGGCCCGCCGCCGCCGGGGGAGAAACTCTGTCCAGATTTATGGAACAACATAAGAAGTTCCACATGCCTGGCTATCTGCAGGACCACAGGATCAGCGGCAGTAACAAGAAACGCCGGCGCTCCCTGAAGAAGAACCGCAGAAAAACTTCCTGGAGGAACTGTGAAACAAACCATTTACTGGAACTGAATGGCATTTTTGCCCGGGCGGAGCCACAGCCCCAGCCCGGCGTGCACTTCTGCGAGTAGATTGCCAATAGTTTATTCACACCAATTAAACTTCAATATCGAATGATAAATGGTATGTCAAACGGAATTTATAACTTGTGCTGGTTGAAGCACCACCGGCCTGCCCCGACCAGCGGCACAGCAACAGCGGAGCGCCAGCATCAACCCCTTGAGCGCTTCTCAGCGGAAAGGAAGTGGTTTATAAGAAAGCCATGTACACACTTAGCCCGGCTGCAGGAGCCCCCCAAACTCGTACTTTTTCCAAACTCTTCCGAGTGAAGCAATTTACACCCGCCCCAATTCGTCCTCCGAAACCACTGCTAAACTTTTTCGATTCATTTCTGATTTCAGGGCCCCACCCCACGGTGGCCCCGGTCGTTGGTTCAATTCGTTTCGCGGTGACGGCGGCGGCCCCCAGCCCCAATCGACCCCGAAACTGAAGAAACTCCGGATTTCACCTGAAGCGGTTGATAAATTCTTCCGGGAGCCTTACAGGTTTTCGGGTTTTAACTAGAGTGCAGGCCTCATTGATCCCCGGGATTATATGTATATGTAAAAATATATATATAATATAATATACATATATACATTTTTTTCCTCACAAGACCCTCCTACTCCCGCGCCCTTCGAACAACAGCTGAAATTAACGCCCAACTACCTCGCACCTTTTTCTGGCGGGAATTTTTGGACGCAGGTTTTGTTTGGTTAGGGAAAATCACTGATTGGGTCAGGAAATAAATAACTCGCAATTAAAAGTTGTAATTCTATTTCCAACGAAAGCAACTTAAAGGATTCGATTTCATTTACAGTGCCCCGCGGCTGGACCTCGCCAGTAATATTAAAAGGGCTGCAATTTCCCCGGAAATCCTTTCGCACCGGCGATAGAGCGGTCCCGGGTTCACTCCCGGCTACTCCCCCGCAGAAATCAGAGCCATTATAAGATATTTTGTATTCTATTTACGGGCTTCCTTCCTCCTGTTTCCCGGGCCCTTTTCAAAGATACTCAATCCGACGAGTGGTGAGGTCGCTCGCAGGGCACCGGGCGGATTCAGACTCCTCCGAAAGGCGCGAATGGACCGTTTTCGAGAAGTGGCAGGCTCCCCGGGGCAACTTGAAAATTGCGAATGCCGGAGCGCCGGGCGTCAGCCCTGGAAGGTTAATTTCGATTCGCGAACTTTAAATTAAGAAAGTTTAGGAGGGAATTCCACAACAGAAAGTTCCGGGGCGCACGAGGAGCCCTGCTTATAATTTCTCTGTAGCAAGTTATGATGTATGTGACATTCTCAAGCGAATTCGGGGCCGGTGGCTCACTGGCTCCAAGATTTTCCAAAGGCAGATTCGGAAACTTCATCAGATGCATACTGCACTTTCACACTTGCTTAGTTGTGCTTAGTTCTGGAGCACTTGAAGTATTAAGCAGCTTGCGGGACGTGGGCTCCGCAACTCCGACAAGCCATCTTTAGTTCGGGACTAATTTGGTTCTAATGAATAATTTTCCAGTGGGAAATGAGAATTTTAATAGGCTGCCATTAGTTGAACTATTTTGCCCCAGTGAAAATAGGTAGGTCTAATAATGACACTACACGCATATGTTTAAACTTAATGAGGAGGAAGACAAAAAGAAGAAAAACGAATATTAAATATTAAATATTAAATATTAATATTAAATACCTATAGAATCACTAAAAATATTTTAGAGGAAATATGGTTATACATAATACATGAGTTGAGAGATAAAACGAAAACCACCACATTTTCTCAGCGTTACATTTTGCCTGAGAAACCACAATCAGCATCCTCACTTTTAAAAATCCCACATTCAAGTTGTACTAGAATTAAGAAAAGAGAACACTAACTAGAATAATCATACACACACGTACAATAAATTTAAATAAAACGATTTTGAAATAAAAATTTCAAAACGACACTACCTACAATTTTTCTTTTTTTAAACTTTATGTGTCATAACATCCCGAAAAGCAATTACCTATTCAGGATTAATTAGAAAAACAATTCAAGGTGTACAAAATAAAATACTAAAATCTTTATTTTAACACTACGTGCTCTGTACATGAGTACGTTTTCCGTCAATATTTGTGTTATCTATTAAACGTAACAACCAATCGGTTGATTTTTGTTGATTGAATTTTTAATCGAGTGGGCCAATTTTTTTTAAGTTGATTACAATTTTAAAAGAGTGAAAGGTAATTCATTGGAAAATAAGTGCAATAAATGGTATCATATTTTTAGCCGAATCAATTTGTGCTTGGACATACCAATTAATTAAGCATTAACTAATTAAGTATCTATAATTTGATAAAACAAATCGTTTTTTTTAGATGCATACTACATGCATACCTATGAGGAATGTTTTAATTTGAGCTATGATTAAATTAATTCTGAAGTTGTACGATTAAAGAGTAGAAATCACAATTAATGATGTATTGCTTATTTTATTTTTTTTTTAATTTTACTATCAATGCTTTAGAATGTCGACTCTGTTTAGAGGACGAGGAAACAACAGCTCACATTCTGTGTGAATGTACGGCTCTTGCGCGGATTAGAAGTAGGAACCTCGGTAAAGAGTTTTATGCTCGGCCGAGATCATAAATTCTTCTGTGGGTGACCTTCTGGCTTTCCTTAGGGTAACGGATCGTCTGCTCCTCTAACTTTGGCTTTGGTCGCAGTGCCCACCATAAGGGTAACCCTCTTAGCTAATAATAATAATAATAATACTATCAATACTTACGTAGTTACTCCTGTTTAAAATAGAGTTATTAGAAAGTTGAGAAGCAGCAAGAGCTAATCAAATAAGATCATAAACGATAATCTAACTAAACGGTCTAGGTGTAATTTGGTGAATTTTCAAGTGCGAAAGTAAAAATTTCATGAAATTGTACACTTAATTCTAAGTTACGTTTAAATCTTCTGCGCATTTGGTTTCGTTAAATGAAAATTGGCATATTTAAAAGAAAAAACGCATAGTTTTGTTGTTTTTTTGTATTTTAATCTACCGCCTCCACAATGCAAATAGAGACCTGTGTTTTGTCGCAACAATTGAAGACTCTCTTTTAGATATAAAAAATTTCTTATTAGTTCAATTGTGAGATTATCCACCGGATAATAAATTTTTAACTTTAGGTATGTTTAGATTAGCTCTTTCTATTGATGATTGACGATCCCTGAACGTTGACCCCAGTTATTGTTGTATTGGAAATCTGTTTTCAACAATATAAATTCATTTTGGGGTTTGTCGCTTATTTTACAATAATTTTCATTTCCCGATTATTGGGGCCAATTTTGCAATTGCATTTTCGAACAAGACGGTGCATGGGCGCAAGTTTTAAAAATGAATTTGAAGATGTAATTAGCTGTGAGTTGCCCTAGCAATCGTTCAATTCGGAGTGCCACTGCCCCCGACGACAAAAGAAAGTATTGACCTCAGACAAGATGCCAAGGAACATTGGGATCTGAAAAAGTCCAGCCCATCCCCACCCGCTCCAAGAAGAAAACTTTCTTGAGACAGTGGTAGACATCTTGTTCCGCTGCTCTAATTGATAAATAATTCCCGTCTAAATGAGCAGGAGGCAAGGGAATTGCACTCGTCCTGACTGCCGCAAAAACTCGGAAAACATCCCTTCGATGGGTCTGCAGAGCGCGGCTCCTCCCCCGCGTGACTAGCACACCGCTCGCCCAAGCACGTTGCCAACCCCTAGCTCCCCCGAAAAAGTGTTAATCACACTTTTGCCTACCCTAAAGCGATACGACGAATTTCTTCGCGAGAACTTACCTAAATAGTAATCAATTAAATTCCGGCTTTTAGGGGTTGATGACTTTTTGCATTTGCCCAGTTTATATTGGATTTTACGCTTACTCCAGCACTATTCACTAAAACTGCACAAACACCGCGGCACTCGCAGGCATCTCGCCACGACGACGACCGACGGCGGGGGCGAAAGCGAAGAGTGGGGCGAACTGTGTTTTTTGCCGTGTGCACGCCACACCGCCACACACGGCCACGGCTGCCAATTGTTACAACAAAAACACCACCACTAACACCACCGACTTAGCTGTGTTTCTTGTGCGAAAGGGCGACATTCTCCATCCCCCTCGCTCCAGTAGCAGCGGCGAAATTAAGTTAAGTGGATAAATCTCCCGCGTCTTTTATCAAAAGAACCCCCTCGGTGTTAGCTCAGTCGATTTTTCATTCAAAAAAAGGAACAAAACTAAGCACACGTCCTGTGACCAATCGAAAGTGTAAACTACTTTTGCTCCGCCACCCCCTCGACAACTGTCAATTGCAGCGGACCACAAACTTTAATTGGTTAAAAATGGCCATAGAACTGAACCTTGCGGCCGTCCACTCAGCGCTTCGTTCTCTGCAGTTCGATGCGAAAGTCGCTCGACATCTTTTTTCGGCGAATTCAGCCCACATCGGTTAATGTACCGTTAGCACAAATACTCGGTTTATCACAATGGCGCGAGTTTTAGTCTACTCAGTTCTGGCAACACTCAGTCGATTTTTTCGGCAATTATCACCACTGGAAAATTTGTTTTCTGCGGAAAATCGCTTACACCTTCATCACCCGGAGCGGTGGTGAAAAACCAGCGTCGGGTTGCAGACTCCCGTGCTGCTGCGGCCCTCCTAATCTGCCACTGGGGGCGCCTCCATATTGGCTCTTGGCTGAGGGAGCTTTCGAGGAGGCACAATCAGCGAGTGCTAGAAAAAGGCAATTCCAACCCCCATGGAGTGTCTTCTGCCAGCACCAATTCCAAACGACTTTCACCACTTTATCTTCATTCTGCTCAAACTTGCACCAGGCCAACCGGAGAATTCCGGGAAAAAAAACTCCACCAACTCCTCAAAAGAAGCCCCGTCGGTCTGCGGGGGGGGGGGGCTCATTTAATTTTTTCACACACAAAATGTATCTTCATCACAGCTCCGATGGCAATTAACAAAAATCGTTCAAACAAAGCCCATTCTGCGCCCAAGTGATCTCAAACAAAACGGGAAAATTGTCCCATTGGTGAAACTTGGACAACTGCTCGAGAACGGGGGAATCAGTGTCTCGTAATATGACGGCCGACGACTGAATCATACTATGCCAGGCCGTGAGGGTGCACTTTTAACCGAACGCCCGCTTGTCGTAGTATTCCGACTCCGACACACAGGCGTCCGCGCGCCCCACACAGCCGAACAGGGGCTGCTCTGCTCGGCAGGCTCGAAAAGGGGTGGTTTGCGAGGGTGGCCCCAGTGCCTGTGTATCGCGCGTCCCACATATTCAGCCAGGAACGCTCGAACAGGAAAGAGGCTTAGGTCACTTTCGGGAGGGTAGAACGTAACCCAGGGATGGAATTTTCCAGAAAATACATACTTATGCTCCGAAATTGTTTACAATATAAAAATAACGCCCTAAACGATTCTTTAAGAAATCCCATCTCCTTAAAACATACGCAATCTACATATAATACATCCTGAATGATCTCTTAGATCTCAGCAGAACTGCAACTCAACTAAGATCACTAATGAACACTCGTGAAGAGTTACCATAAAAATTAAACTAAAATATTTGTATCGTAATAGTAAGAAGATCAACGTTTATGAAGCACTATCTCTATATGTAGGTTGATCTGTATTCTGTGATGTACTGGATGTTGACTTTTGACTATTTTAAAGTGGAAGACCGCAATCTTCTATTCCATAGAAATATGCTTATACATGTACATATGTAGATAATATAAGATAAAACTGCCACTTAAATAAATAAATTGTAAACAAGCAAAATATTAAGTTAAATCATTAGTTTTGAATAGTAAAAGATGTTTAAAATTTGAATCTAAATAAAAGTACTCCGCGTCGAGGAGTATCGATCATGCCAGCAAACGAAAATAAGCGCTTGGATGTTATTGAGGAAGGTAAGAGAGTATGTATATTATATTTTACAAATGCATACTATAATTGTTGAGTATCGAATAGATTTACCATTTCAATCGACATACGAGTATGTAGATTTATCTGCAAGATATAGAAAATATTCTGTCTAGAGAAAAATTCCCAATATCGCACACCTCCAATTTTGAGAAACTTATTGTTGAAAGCTAATAATTTAACTTACATAAATACGCCATAAATAATATTCGAATCATAACTTTTTTTTAGCTCCCGACGCAAAGCGAAGTAACAAAAATGATTTCAGTCACTGAAGTTGAAGTTGAATTGACTGAAAATAACTTCAAAGATACATATTTCAAAGAATGTGAGTAAATCACAAGATTTTGCATTCTCATGACTTCAAGCTTTTGTTTTGTAAAAATGTATACAGCATTCATTAGTAAAAATAATAAATTTAAATCAGTTTGCCCATTAAATAGAAAAAGAAAAAAGTTAAGTAATTATAAGAGTAATCAGATAAAAAACAATTCTAAACACTATTTCTTATTTTACGCTACCTCAGTATACATGTAGGATAGGATAGTCAATACTCAATTAACATTTTATTGTTACCTTAACAGATAAGTGGAAATAAATAAACTTATAGTAGGATTGTAAGTTCAGTTTCATAAAGTAATTTAGCGGGAAAATTTGAAGTGAAGACCATTCCCAAGTGTTCCACAAAGTGAAACCGACCTAACAGGACATTTCGTCCTGTGAGTCTTAAAGTTCCCGTAGCTGTTTCGGAATCAACCCCTCAGGAACATGGCCCCTGACTTCCTAATTTCCCTTCTTTTACTACATGGAGGGTGCCATTCGAACCGGACCAACACACGGCCAACAGCTCCCCTACTATTCCTCGTATATTCTGCTCCAGAGCGGCCCATGTAGGGCGAACTACCGTTATTTCATACACACACAACCGCCACTGGTAAATAAATCGATTTTACGCAAGGAACGTAAGCAGAGCGGTGACCAGCGGAGCCACCACCACCACCGTCAGGCCTACTGCGTCGGTGTGCGCCCATCGTGCGAATATTCGGATTCGACGGATGACAGAATGCGCTCGGACGTGTGGAAGTTGTAGAGGATACTATAGAGCCTCTATAGCCTCCATAGCTGCCATAGGTCCTATATTAAGGCGGAAGGATATAGGGAACACAGACACTTTTCATCGAGCACGCCATAAGCAGATCAAGTGGCCTTAGCGGGTGAAGGCATGTGCGGAAGAGAGACATCTCATGGTGAAGGGAGCAACCGCCAGGAGGCGTCGTAGTCATAGCTCTTTTTAACTGCTCTTTGAGCATTTTTATTAACTTACTTCAAACAATTTTAATTGATTACTGTTGGTATAATTTTTAGCGCCATCCTTGTGTTGAAATCTTACAAGAGTGCAAGCAACCTTTAAATTAACTAGGTCAGAGTACTCAATAGCAGTCCCATCGGCCGGCGATCCAGTCCTCTACTCTGCTTAAACTGCTCTGACAGTCTGTTTGTCCGACACATTTGTAGCCAAAACGAATTTGTTAAGAAGACATTGTTAAATTCATCTTTCAAAAGTCTCTTAGTTAGTATACTGGTATAAAAGGATTCCAAAATACAGATTTCAATACAGAAACACATTTTGTCTCAGAGATTATTAATTGAAAACAACGGCAGTCGACAACAGTCATAATTGAAAGATTTATTTAAGTAATCCAAGACCATAAGATTTAATATTTTTTATTTTGGTTTCAGAAATCAATTATAAAGTTATATAAGTTACAATTTTCATTTCATATCTAAATATTATCCGAAGGATTCAACAGAATTAATTTTTTGTACTGTATAATATACAAATCAAATCAAATCAAATCAAGCCACTGAACTAAACTTTAAAGCTTTAACTTCATATGTAGATTTAATTCTTTTCAGTTTTCCCAAACATAAACCAATTATTTATTTATTTATTTACCGTACAATTTCATCAAATATTGATTACTTAAAATTTAAAAACAACAAAAAATAAATGAGTTTCTACAGATCATAACGAAGTCGACTCTTTAACTCTCGATAAATTAAAATTAATGTGGGAGTAACTTGCATTGAAGGAGCTCAACATTGAAGAAATAAGCTCATTTAAACCATAGTTTGTTCGGTGGAAGGTGGTATTGAAAAAGTTCCGATTTCTCAGAGGACGAGCAGGCACCGAGATCTTGCATTTACTAAGCAATTCGGAAGGCAGTCAAATCCAAGAACAGTTCTGGAGTTGCGTCGCCTGGACTCCAATGATTCAAGCGAAATAAGTTGAAGCCTATCTAAGTATGATGGAAAAATTGAACAGTCTGCCCAAGGGAGGCACCGAAGAGCAAATCTTAGGAATGTTGGTTGGACAGCCTCAATACGGTTAATATGGCAGTCCTGACTAGGAGACCAAACAGCACTTGCATACTCCAGTATTGGTCTAACAAATGTGCAATATAGCAGACAAGAGACATAGGGGTCCTCAAACTCCCGAGACCACCTCCTTACAAATCCCAAAGTTGCACTGGCTTTATAAACAATGCAAGTAATATGCTCATCGAAGAAGAACCGGGAATCAAGAACAACTCCCAAATCTCTCACTTTGTCCAATCTAGTCAGAGGACGGTCGCCCAACGAATATGTAAAGTGCAACAGAATCTCTTTGCGAAAGATAAAATGTTAAATATGTAGACGTCTTAAGAATGAAATCATTTCGCAGATAAACAGATGAACAAAATGGTTCGAAAACCGCTAAAAAAGAGACAATTTTTATGAAAGATAGCAATGGAACCTTTGCCACCGACAGTTTCTGTCTTACAACTGAAAAGCAGATCGATCTGAACCTGTACGCTCGCTTCTTATCTAATCTTTAGGCAGCAGAACCAACACTTGTCGCTCGAATGTTGTCAATGATATTGATAAGTGTCGCATAAAATCATTGGGACTCACCTGTGCGCGGTTTTGTTTCATTTAGAGTTCAGCTAGTTGCTAAAGTTAAAACTTTTGGTATGTCTTATCGCGACTTGTCTGGCTTCGAATTTACCGCGGTTTAGAATCCATACTCGGGTTCGGTATTCGAGCCAATAAGTTCAATCCCACAAGTGGCGCTTTATCTTTTTCTATAAATCTATGTTTTAAATATTTTTTTAAGACAAGAGAAAACGTCTTTATTCTTCGTTTCAAATTTTTTTTTTCTATTTGTTATTATAAAGAAGGTGTAATCAATGTAGTCGCTCTTATTAATTTTTAATTTGCTGAATAAAATTCTTAAAATTAAAGAAACTTATAAAAACTACCTGCTAATAAAGTTACTAGAAACCACCAGTTGCATTTTATTTTGACAAATTGACCAGAGAATGTCGAGCTATGTTTGATCGATAACAAACAAATTGTGCATAGTGTGCACTACATTTTTAACAATTTATGTGTTTTTAAATAAACCTCTATAAATTCATAGTGCAAATGATTTATATTAGCAATGGCTAAAAAGGGTGGAGTCCAACAGCTTCAAGCGGACATAACTACGGACGAAGAATTCGAAAATTTTATTGAACGTCCCGGACTAATTGGTAAGCGACGAACTATGGAAAAAATGTATTAATTTTTTATAATTTAAATTAGTTATGGATGTCTACACTGAGTGGTGTGGTCCTTGCATCGGAATGGTTGGAAGCTTAAAAAAGATAAAATTAGAGCTTGGAGGTGATAACTTACACCTGGCAATTGTATGATTAGTAACTGTTTTTTATTTGTGCTAAAATCAATAATTTCTAGTGCAAGTCAGACACTATCGAGGTGCTCAAAAGATTTCGGAATAAAAGCGAACCAACATGGCTTTTTGTTTCTGTAAGTTATATTGTTAGATTTGTTCTATACATATTTGTTAAGTATTCAAACTCGTGCAGCGCAGTATTTTTTGGATGTCCCCAGAAGTTTAGGATACCGGGGTTTTACTGTGTAATTTTAATCTTTGATATTTCAGATAGCTTTGGCTAAAAGATTGGAGATAATAGAATGATTTGAACTTAAAAGCTTCAAATTTTGAATAATGTGAACTCGACTTGACTGAACTTGGTATATTAAAGAAAAACATTTTTGTTTATTATTACCCTATTTGCTAGTTGTACATTAAATTTAAGACGAAATTTACATACTTGTAATTGTCCTCTAATTGCTCTTATTCTAAAAAACTGAACAAAGGTTCACTTTCCACTTTTACAATATAAAAGCGAGTTTCAAACTGTCTGCTTTACTCTATCAACTTTTCTTAGGATGGTCAAGCAGTAAACATCCTCTTTGGAACAAATGTTCCTCTGCTTATGAAAATGATAACTCAAGAACTAGAGTTGGATGCTGCTTATAGAGCAAAGAAGGCTACTCGCACATTCTACGGCATCGAAGAAAGGCAACCCGTCGAGCAACAAATTTACGAAAAATTAAAAGCGGCCGAAGATAAAGCCAGGCTCGCTGAGCAGCAGGCGGCAGAGGCAAAGCGTCGTGCGTATCTGATGTACGTCACTGATGAAATCATGAAAAACATGGCTGATCTTGGTGTAACAATATTCGGACCACAGATCACCCGGGACATGTACAAGAAAATAATGGACCCTGCTGACGCCCAAAAGCTATCGTGCAAAGATCGAAGAGTTCTTCAAGTGACCCCACAGGACTTGGAGGTGCTTCACTTCAGCTGCCAAAATCCCCTGCCCCCCGAGGTTTGGGAGCACCTGCTTGGAAAAGATCTCCTCACTTGCCTCTGGAAGGCACCGGACGGAGACTCCAGAGGAATCGACGAGATCTTGGCCAAGTTCGTGCACGACTGCACCAAGCCCCAGCCGATGATGGACGACTTTGGCAACCCTGTGCATGATCAGTTCCTACCACCTCTCCTCCCGCCACTCAAAATAGAAATAAAAGATGAAGAGGAACTTAAAGTTGAAGAAGCTGCGGAAGAAGAAGAGGAGGCCGTTGAAGATGATGAACTGCTGCTTTTGCAGGACATGGAAATGGACATCGATGAAGCAGAGGGGGAATTTGAAGAAGATGAAGAAGCCGAGCTGAAAGAAGTAGAAAAACCGAAAGAAGCAGTCCCGAAAAAGTACGTTACTATTCCTCCAGTTTGGGCTCCTGGAAATTGTAGGACCATGGCTGCCGCCATCTACCTGTTCTATCGATGGGTGAGTGCAGACAATATAAGTTTTTTTTTTCGTGATATATCACATACAAAGTACATATATATTATTCATATGTACTTTTCAGCACACTGGGACATTCTTACCGCCAGACCCAGTTCCGGACCCACCCCATTTGGCTGTGGCCTTTGACGCCTACAAGAGAAAAGACCTTAGAGAATTTTTTGAGAAGCATAAGGATGACGTCATGGCGTACGGCTACTTCACAACCGCTGACCCGGACACGGCTAAATTAATTGCTAATATGACAAGTCTGTATGAGAAGAAGCCTGCCCAAGTGTAAGTTCCAAAACCATTTCTGTACTTACCAGGGATTAATACAGTACAGTGCCAACGCGAAAAATTCATACTTTCATACTTTCTTTTGAAACAAAAATTCTTAAATTCATATGCATTTAAGATAAAAATGAAATTGGGAAAATTCACATACACATTTCAAAAATTAAAAAGAGTTAAAAAAATTAATTTTCCTAGTATTCAGTCCACTAGCCTTTATTTTTAAATAACACTTTCCGCGACATATTTTCAATGCAACTACATACATGTATTAATGGCCTACCATGTCACACATCTATCTATATTTTGAATAGAAGGATTTGTTTATTGGTATTTGATAGCACTGAATTTAATGGCCGAGAACTCTTTTGCTAATTTTGAGTTTATTATTATTATTTATACCTCTGATTGATTGTTTGCGAGAAAAATGTAATCGGAGTTTAAATGTTGGAATTTGTTAGAGTGGTAATAATTTTCTAGCACTATACTGCAGATTTATAATAGTTAGTCGCTTAAATAATCGGTAACGGTTTGGTGAAATATATACCTAACAGTATTCTATGTATCGAGCCGTTATCATAATTTTGATAATACAAAATATTAATTTCAGCATTACACATACTTCTTTTTCTAAGGTTACGTAGTATCCAATTTGTGTCTGTGTATGTGTCGTGTCTGTTTGTATGCTACACAAAACCCTAATTGCTTAAATTTTCCAATCATTTTTCATGAAATTTCTTGGGGGAATGACCTTTATGTACCTACGTAATGCGAAAAAAAACTACTTGTTTTACGAGAACTCTCTATTCATAGGTATTAATAAAACATTTCGTAATGTGAACATCATCTAGTGTAAATATTTTATTTTAAAATTTCTGCCAATCCGGCAAAAGTATATTTTGGCGATTACCTATTATTGCAAAAGTTTACAAGCAGAAAACGGAAAATTTCTAACATTGCCTATTTTCGTAGGACCGACAAATTAGTGATTAAGGTTTCAAAGCAAACAAGCCACGCTCTTCTCAATCTAGCCGCATTCGGACCCTGCTACATCAGTTCAAACACGGTAGAAGGTGAAAAAGACTGCAAAAAGTTCTTCCCGCCAGGTTACATTACAGAGGCTGATGCTCAAAAGAAACAAGAAGAAGAAGAAAAAGATACAAAGAAGAAGAAAAAGAAGGTAATTCCCTCACTCTGATAATCCGTTCCACAACGACTTTATGTGGTTTTAAATTAAATTGCAGAAGAGACCTACAGCGGAAGAAATTGAAGGAACACCACTAGAAGCCGTTGAAGGAGCCGCTGATGAAGAAGGTAAAAAGGATAGCGCCCCCGCACCGTCTTCCGAAGAAGCACAAGCTCAAGATCAATCCGTTGTAGGTGACGGTGGCGAAGGTCAAGATCAACCAGAGGGCGAAGAAGGGGGTGGTGAAGCAGCTGAGCCACAAACAGAAGGCGAATAAATTTGCCGTTTTCTTGATTATTTGCAAATTTTATATTAGTGTCTAAGAGCATGCATTATGTATTCATTAGATGCTTAAAAATATTTTTGAATATCACTTTTATTTGTACGCTAAAAGGTAGTTAATGGCAAACGATTCTCAAGTTTAGTTTGCTTCTTTTCAACCAGCTTAGATCATCATTGATCTAAATTTGTCAACTTTCTTCTAGCTGGATAAGTCATTTCAACTTGTTCGTTTCTTCTTGCTTTTACCTTATATCTTATAGTTGCAAACACAAAAATTTACCATAATTTTTTTCCCATTGCAATTTTTTCGACTTTATCAAATTTGCATAATTTTGAAAAGATTTCATTCGTTTGAAGTGGTCTCGAAACTATCTAATTAGTCCAAACGTGTGTCTTAGCGCGAGACCATTCCAAACACGATAAGACTGCACCAAAATTCAAGTAAAAGTATTGCAATGCGCTTTCACCCCTTATCAGTGCAATTCATAGTTCTGCGTTGTTATCGATAGTAGAGACGTTAATCAAATTTAGAATTGATTTGGTGGGCAAATGTAATTTTAATGATAATTATGTGAACACAAAAGTTATTACGAAGTCAGTCATATTGTAGCATGCATGAGATTAAAAACAACAAAACAGAGACACTGTTTAAGCTAACCTTTAGCTTCTACTGAATATTGGAAAATAAATAAAAGACACTTTTTAAATCTACCTTTTTTCGTTTTTTAGTTAAAAATAGGGCTACACGATTTTAGTTGCAATTCGTTTTACAATTTTTAAAGTTTAATTTTCAATTCCCAATTAAGAATATGAACGAAGGTACATACATACTTATTACAATTTCACGCAGTATCCTCATAATTTGATACCAGAAAAACACAAGTTGTTAAAAAAACAATATTTTATTCAATATAACAAAATATATAATGTGATAATAAATAACTAAGCATCTTATTTGCTAGGCATTAATGTTTACTCTGATAATATCAAATCGCGTACGTAGAAAAAAAATCGGCCAGCCATTACTGGAATTACCAACTCTCTCAGAGACAGGAACAAATTAGCGTTTTCTTCCTCAGCTACGTAATGCGACAGCAGCTGATTTGGCTAACGAATCTTTTACTTAAATCAAATCCTTAAATTAACAGTAATGTCATGGACAAAATAACGTTCATATTTCAAATACGTATTCACATGTATTTAGAATTTACACCTATTCATTCCGCTCAAATTACAAATTTAATCCAGCCCAATATGCACGCTTCATTGGGTATATTTTCATAATATGTGCTACCAATATTAATAAACTTACTTTAAAATAGCTGAAGTATTTTCAAAAATTGATCCCTGCATTCCAGAAGTATTGTTAGGTCCAAGCTGCTTTATTTTCAGAAATTCAGGCACCAAGAAGAGCCAACATAAAAAAAGTTTTATAACTTTGAAAATTATACTTAAATAATTAAATTATTAAAAATAAACTAAAAGTATTAATTCTTTAAAAATAAATTATGAAGCTAAAATATAGAAAGTCACATGGAATTAAAAATGTTACAAAATGTAGATCTAGCAGCATTAAAATAAAAGTGATCTTGAGTCTTGGTACCTTAGTCTCAAATTGTAACTCAATCTAATGCCTTAGCATTGGAAATAGGTGCGTGCAATTACAAAATCGAATCTATAGAGATTATGAAGGGTCTCAACTTTTAAGAATTCTGTTAGCTATTTCTAGATTGTTATTTAAACTAACGCTTGTGTAAATGATTAGTTTACAAATCTATTAGTAATCCTATTTTCTTTCTGCTAAGATGATTTTCTGGGTGTATAAAGGCAAATCCTAAGCAGCCCGTTTTCATAACCCGCCGCAATTAATTCTCTCCCAAAAGCATTTGGATTGCCCGCAACCTGATTTATTTTCACATATTCTTGAAAGGTAAAATGAACTTCCCTCTCACTTTTTATTTCTTCTTCATTTTTGCCACACTAAAATTTTAAAACATCGGTTTTATATGCCCGGGATCAATAAACAACAATAACTTACCCGTTGAAATTTACTTATAATGAGTCCATATTTCTCTTTGTAGTCCTTGTCAAATAAACTAAATGAATTCGGATCCAATTTCGTGAGTTTAGTTTGGTCACCGCCAAGATCTATCATGTCGGTATACGAAAAATACTTGTTTGCTAAATATACTTGTGAAGGGGTGTTATGTCGCCATTCACAGCATCGATGCGCGACCAAATCTCCATTCATGCAACCAAATACATGGGTATTTTCCCAGTCAATGAAGCTGCCTGTTACAGCCCCTGACGCGCTTTTCATTGCCTTTCGATAGTGATACATTAAGCCAATCGGACTAAAACTATGAATACCTGTGACACCTAAAATTTCAAGATATTAAACCTTATTCAAAATAAGGTAATTAAAATCAAACCTTTCTGTATCTCATCGCTGTAACACAAAATTGGATTTTCCCAATAAATAGGCCACTCCAAGTTATACACCATAATCCGCAGGAGATCATCTGTTACCAGAGCACAGGGTGTTATTTCACGGAGATCAAAAAGTTTCAATTCTTTGCTTTCGGTGGTCAGTATTATCCAACGTGCGCCATGTGCATCGTAATGCAAATCAATGTCTGTACACATCTTTAATAAAATATTGTTTAAATATTAAAAATAAATAGAATTACCTAGCACACGCCGGTCCGAAGCCATGAAAAATTTTGTTGGAATAATGCTCCGTTCACCGTCCTTCTTAATTTGATTTAGATTGTCCTCCTCCGAAATATCCCAAACAGCCACATAGCCATTCATAGCAGCGCCAGCAATTATGTGATGACCTTTAAACTGAAAGACATAACGCTTTTACTTTGAAATAATCAATTGAGTTTATTGCGAACCTTAGACCACGCTATTGCAGTGCATTGTCTCGTCCAATCGAAGTCACTGTCGGGATCAAAACGCAAAACAGTGAAGGTCTTCAGTTTTACTATCGGAAATCCTTTTGTATCACAGTTTTCAGTTTCATATATTCGGAGAGGCAGCGAATATATTTCAGGGTCAGTCTTTCTTGAAACGACAGTTACTAAACCGAGCCTATTCAAAGCGGGTGCATATCCCCCACTTGGAAGAAATTTAATATCTAGAATAGGTCCTGAGTCTAAAACGACTCCGTATAAAGGTGTCAGGCTCTTTAGCTGATCTGTTGGGATGTGTTCAACTTGGAAGATGAGGATACAAGTTTTGTATGACGTATCGTCTCTATACTTGGCATACTCGTTCAAGTCCTTCTTGTATGTCACTGCCAAGTATTGTTTTGAGGTTTCGTGATCACCAACTGGTATCCAAGCTACATTTGTTACCGGACCTCCGATAAATGTCATAATCTCATCTAAAAAAGAAAAGTACGAGTTCTATCACAATCAAACTCAATTTAAACTTTTCATTGCTATAATGAAAATTACAATATTTTTACAAAAAACAATGAGAATAAAAACATTAATCGCTTTTTTAATTTAGAAATTCCAAAAATTTGTATAAATTTTATTAAAATAAGAACATGGGTGCTTTGGAACCGCTCTGAAAATGGATAGATAAATTTTTCTTTTCTTTCCGATTTTAAATTTTCCTTTAAATATTGAACATGTAATTCATGGAAAAGGATGCAGACGGTTTTTGTGAAACATGAAAATTATGTATGGTGGGTTCTTTGTACGGCTTTTTAAATGGTACTTAATACTCTCTCTTTTTCATATTTACAATTTACCATTGTCTGATAGTACTTACCAGGTCTAATTGTACACTCAAACATGTTCAGCTTTGTCCAAAACTCTGGTTTAATACTACTGCTAAACTTACGATTGCACCATTTTTCAAAATTATAAGAAAACTTCATAGATTCCATGTTATGAGCAAAATACTGATGAGCTGAAGTGGATGGCAATATCGTAGCTTCCGGAACAGCCTTAGTAAAAATTGGTTTTCTAGCATAGTTACTCTCCCGACTGGACAAAAGAAAATAGAGTTATAGTAGATTGTTAAAAAAAAAAATAAACTTACAAACTCCTAGTCCATTTTGCAGCTTCATTTTGGAAATCTGAATTTGATGCGAGGGGAAATACTAAAACAAATTAAATATTTGTAAGCAAAACCAAACACTATTTCACTATTTTAATAAAACCTTTTTTCCATTTATCGGAGCACATTTCTGACTGTTTTGAAGGTCTTTTCCTAATTGATTTATGTTGCTTCTTTTTTTCTCCGCTCCTTTCATCGCCGAATTCACTATCACTATCTGATGACTCAGAACCTATTTTTGCTTCACTGCCACTATCCAGGAAGTCTTGGGTCTTTCTCGGTTTATGTTTTTCTTCTACATGCTTCAGTACGACATCTCTTTCAGCATCTTCAAACTTACATCGCACGCAAATGAAGCCACTCCACAGGATTTTGTCGCATATTTTAGAATGTTCATGCATCTCAGGTATGTCTTTCGAAGTAAAATCGCAACCATTTCCGACGCACGATGTTATGCCCCTTTTTCTTAGCTGAAATCTCCACTTGGTTAAAAATCCTACTGTTTTGTTGACAATAGGTTTAACGAGCTATTCGAAAAATTGAGAAAATTTTTTAAGTTGAAAATATGTTAAATAAAATCTTACATCTTCTGTCCGTTCTTCTTGAAGCTCCTCTTTTATTCTATCTTTAATCATTTTTTCAGCTCTATAAAAACGATTTATTAGTTATAGTTAAAAATAAAGACATACCAACTAACTTCAAAACCGCTTTCCTTTTTCCATAACATGTGGACTGCGGTTCTGGTAGTTCTATTTCTTCTTCGGCAGTTTGATTTGGTGGCCCTTTACAGCTTCTTAAGTGAGATGGAGCCCAAAGTCTCGAAGTAAGAACCTTCCCGCAAACGCAAGTAAAATTCATATCTTTCTTTTCTTGAAGTGAAGCATTGCAGGTTTCCAGATGAAAAAGAAGTCCAATTGCGGACTTCATTGGTATGCCACATAGTCGACAGTAAATAAACGCAATGTGATTTCGCCGAATATATAAATTTATCCAATTTAATACTATTCGATAGTCCTCGACATCCTGGAAAAATTAAGTTACTTTAGAGAATTGCTGTTGGTATTTCCTTACAAATTGAACAAGAATGTTCTTTAATTAGTATCTAAAATATTTAAATTTTATTTAATATCACATAGAAATTAACATTGACAAAAAAAATTAAAACTATGCCCTCTTTCAGCAGTTATAGTTACACAATTAAATTGAATCGTAGGAACCAAGTTCGAATCCCACCCAAAAGACTTTTTTAATTTTTACAAGTATTATTGTCTTTTATTGGTTTGGAATCTTTGATGTCTTCATTTTTGTTGTATTTTGGTTTTTTAATTTATCATTTATAATACATACATATATAATAATTGAAACATATTTCGATTGATTGGATAGGACGGCCGAATTAAGAGATTCTTAGGACTACAAAAACTAGTCAATTTGCTGAGCTTCCCCCAGGGTCGCGAAAAAAGGAATACTACAAATTAAATTAGTACATGAACAAATCTCACAGAAAGAAGACTATTTAAGACTATTGAAATACGATTAGGAAAAGTAAATATTATAATACTTGCCAATGGAGGCTCTCCTTCCTTCCATCCGATGCAGTAATGACTTTCAATATGCTTCTGCCACGTTTTTTCCAGGGTTACTTCTTTACAGAGACCACATCGAACTTCGCCTTTTTTCAGCTTGACCGGATGTTTCGGCGCATTGTCTTGCTTATACAAATCTTCCCGTTTCGTAACCACAAGGAGTTTGGGATGAAGTTTAATTTCAATGTCATATTTCCTTTCCCTGCCTTTTTTTTTTACTGTGGGCAAACAAAGCGCAGTGTTTCTTTTGCTCGAAGCTCCGGTGTTCTTTGCTCCTGAATTGTTTTTATTAGCGTTTTTCGACGCCCGTCTTCTGCAACTCGGCGCCGAAATTTCCTCGTTTTTTGAATTCGCTTTAACCTTCGAAATCTTTTCTGACAATGGAGCATCAGAATCAGAGTCCGATATTTCAGAGTAAACAATTTTGTCTCGTTTAGGCTTCTTCAGTGGAGTTACCTTATTTTCCACGTTTGTCATAATTTTACCCTCGATGACTTCAGTCTTTGCTTCATTTTGTGGGTACTGAATTTTCCGTTTCCTTCCTGATTTGGCTTTTGGTTCATTAAAAATGTCAGATAACCGTCTTTTTTCAGTTAATTTTATAATCCTACCTCTTCGTGATACTTCTGATACTGATACTGGAACAATAGGAGGTTTTGGCAGTGTATTAATAACTGGAGATACCTCAGGCAAAAAACTCCTCGGCTTTCTACCACGTTTTTTAGGTATCTCAGCTGACTTCTCCAGGGTAATGGAGTCATCTTCTACTTTAATTCGTTTCAGATTTGGTGGAGTTGATTCCGAATTAGCATCTGCCGCAACTTCTCCCAGAATCCTCTTTATAGACTCATGCCCGCTACAATCACCTGCAACTTTCATAACACTATATCCTTTAGAAATACTGTCTGGTTCAAATTTTTTAGGATTGGGTGTAGATCTGAGTTTTTCAGTAGTCACTGCCGCAAATGATTTTTGATCTTCTAAATTGTCCTCACAATTCAATAGTGTTGCTTCTCCCGCCTTAGGGAACATATTTTTTGCGTTAGATTCATCCTCTTCAGTCATTTCAGAAATTTTTCGCGGCGTTTCGACCGATGATGTTGAGCCCTCTGTATGAGACCACTTTTCCAAAATTGATATTTTTGATCTCTCCCTGGATCGAGCTCTTTTCTTTTTATGTGTATGTTGTTCAAAATTCACAGCCTCAGACTCTATCTGCAAATTTTCTTCAGGTTCCTGAATATTAAATACTTCACGATAGCATTTAATTTCACACTTCTCAGTAGACTGTTTCTCAAGTTTGTTTAAAATATCGCTGCTTTTATCGTCAAATATTCTAGATAAATCTTCAGAATCACCAGGTCTCATAAATTGCTTAGACGATTCTTTACTTTTTGTGTTTGAAATACCACACGAGCTGGAATTTTTTTCATCATTTTTGAGATCAACTGAGTCTTCTTGATGTTTCTGCTCTGTACTGGCAATCGTTTTACTCTTTCTGTGATATTGTTTAAGTAGTCCAAACCTCTTAGTTTCCCTATTCATTTTAGGTGATCTGGAAGCAGTGTCCCTTTGTTCAATATCATTTTTTACGACATCACCAATATCACAATCCTTCGACTTGCTCGAACATGAAACAACTTCGCTATCTTCTTTTGAAACCTGGTTCGCCTCTGTCGTTTGATTCAAAGATGAATGCAATCCACTTATCAATTTCTCATTGTTATTTTGATTTTGTTTATGGGACGACAAATAATCCACAAGCGTTTTTTGTTTTGGCTTTACTGTCTTTAATTCATGTGTGCTTCGACTATCTTTCTTTATTATTTTATTCTTTGAGTCTTTGTGATCGTCTTCTTCATTGTTACCTGTTTGTAGATTATCAGTCTGAATACTGAACCTTCCATCAACTTCGTCTTCTAAACATGTTCTAATACTATTATTAAAATCCGACGACTCAGACTGCAAACTCGATCCTTGCAAATTTTTTTCTTGATTTTTGGTAGCACTTTTAGATTCGTTGTAAAGTGATCGTTTAGAATCTTGAAGGTTATAAGATTGTTCACCTTCCTTTGTGGACTGATCTTCAATGTTTATATTTTTAGTTTGACGATCTCTTTGTAATTGCAGTTTCGGATTTTTTCCATTTGGATGTTGAATATTTTTAGTTTTCTCATTTCTATTCTTAATGGTCTCTTCGCAGATCAATTGTTTGCTTGAATCGGTTTCGTACAAAATTGTTGATTCGCCTTTTCCCGCCTTTAAATAGTCGTTTACTGTTTCTTCCTTCTTACTCTCTGCCATTGGATTAGTTAAAAGAAATTGATTTTGAACTTTTCCTTTATCTATTCGCAAAATTGATTTCATTGGTTGATTTTCATCTTTACTGTGCACGTAATTTTCTACCTGTTTTTCGTTGACTTCATTTGATTTATTAATTTTGTCTTCCTTTACTTCACAAATTCCACTTTCTGAAGAACCTTGATTAATACTACTAACTAAATTGATAGTTCGATTAAGCTTTTGGTCGTCATCTTCAAAACTATTTTGTTGTGGACAAGAGTCCACTTCCATATTTTGTTTTGAATCTTCTTTAAATTTATCCGAGTTCATCGAGATATTAGCCAACTTCTTTTTATTTTTTAACGCTAAGCGTAATTTTGGCACTGGTTTAAAGGACTTTCTGGCCCTTTTTTCCTCGGCAGTCTCTCTTTTTGCTCCATTGCGTTCAGAATCTCTGCTTCTTTTTAATGGTAATTTCAATTGGCTTTCTTGATCATCCGAACTGGTGTGCGCAATGTCTTTGAAAAAAGATTGATTGGAAGTGACATCGCAACTTGATGATTTTGATGACATTCTTCCATCGTAAGCCGTTTCGTTCGTGTTACTTTCTTTATCTTCTGCAGGTAAATGAACAGCTATAGGCGTTTCGTTATCGCCATGTTCAATCTTTATAATTCCCTTAGTCACTTTATTCGCTTCGCAGATAACTTCTTGCTCACTTTTAATTTGTTCAAAATCTGGACTTTCTTCTTCAACATTTTCAACAATCTCAACAGGCGAAGATGGTTTCTTAATAGGTGAATCAAAAGGAAACTCAATACTACCTTCAGCATCTCCTAGAGCTTGTGCGTTATGTTCTACAGACAAAACAATTACCTGATCAGCTGTGGTTTCTGAAGAGCTCAATATGTTAAGAAGTTCAACTTTATCTTGATCAAGAACAGATTTACTACATAAAGAGTGGTTGGTGGTTTGAGGACTTTCCACCACCGAAACCATTTCAATATCAGTATCGCGACCGTAGTTTTCAACTAAATCATTGCTCGAGTTGTCCATTGAGTATACTGTAATCAGTTCCACCTCCTCTTGAGCAGGTAAGTCATCCCCCATTATAATCACAGCATTTTCGGATTGATTGGAAACCTGTCCAAACGCTTGCGGCAGTGTCATTGATGGGCTCAACTGGTGTCCAGCTTGACTCAACACTGCCATCGTATCAATCTTTTCTTGATCAGACAAAATTTTATTTTCAATGATGATCGGTTTTAAGTCTTGTTCCTCTTCGGCCTGAGGAAGAATATCATCGCAATGATTAATGTTCGCAATAACTTCTTCATCACCCTTGAACCCCAGGAGCTCATAGTAAGATGAATTTGACTCCACGACAGTAAGTGGATCTCGAATATTATCCAAAGACCGAGCAAAATCGCCGCTTGATTCCGAATTTGGCTTCTTCGAAACTTTATCACTGCTGGAATATTCCTTGATATCAAAGAAGGTATCAAATTCAGAAAGACTGGCTGAGTCACAATCGGAAGGAAGTGATTCTTCAGTTGTAATTTCTTGTTTATCTTTTACTGTTAGAAGAAAATCAACGGCATTTTCTTCAGCTGCAGCAGATTCTTCTTCTTTTTCGATTCCATGACATTGTTGTGATGACGTTGTCTTTGTAAAAAATCCTCCAAAGTTAAGTGGATACGTGGACACAGAAGCTTTTGAGTTATCAAGTGAAAGTTCTCTTTCAGAATATTTTGTTTGGCCTGTTTTTGGTAATTTTAACGTTTTTGTGCTTTTAGCTTCTGACAAAGCTCCTTCATCGCAGAGGTCACTGAAAGAAAGTTTCTGCACAACTTCTTCCACCTTTTTAGTGGGGCTTGCGGAAAAAATTGCCTCCAAATGTTTTTTAAAGAGATCCGAGGAATCGAGGGCTTCATCGGCAGACGATGATGTTGAATACCTTGTTTGAGGAATTTGTGTGACTTCTGGGATATTAACATCTGTATTCTCAAAACTCTGTCCCTTAGCAGTTGATTCCTCTTTTGCGTTCAAAACGCTATCTTTAACCTTCTCTTGAGCCTCTTCAGAATCTGCAGTGGAATTAGTTACTACTGCTTGAACCTTTTCAGGCTGAATAAGAGGATCAATAAGTTCCATTTCAATCTTTCCGGACTTTAAATCGCGATTAATTACTTTTAAGACAACGGTTCTTGGCTCATCGTCAGATTCCTCCGACGGTTTTTGGAGCTCAGAGAGCACCTTAATTTCATCTTTTTTATCCTTCTTTGGATCGGTTGTCAGAATAACATCAATTTTTCCCGGTACTAATGTTTCTTCTGGTTTCTTCACTAAAGGGCCTTTTTTTCTTACTTTCAAAACTGAAATAGCCTCAGGGCTTTGATTAAATGACGGTTTCTTCACCAAAATTTCTTCCTCTTCCCCAACATTTACCGCCTTACCTTCCTGTTTTTCTCTACTTGCTTCCGTAGAATCACTACTGTTCTCCGACCCTTCATTTTGGGATTTTTTGTGATGTAAGTAATACCTCAAATTTAAAAAGGAAGGAATTTTGCTGCTATCATCATTACTACAGCTCTTCTTAGTGCTCTCGTCTGAGACCTGCGTTGATTCCGCATTTTTTGCTTTACTACTTACAATCGTTTTCAAAGGGGCAGGAATATACAAAGCGCTAGATTTATTTTTGTACTGCTTTGGTTTAACTAAACGAAGTTGTTCAGTAGCTTTCCTTACACTTAACTCTGATTCAGTTAAGTCCTCCAAATTCTTATCCTTTTCAAGAAGTTTAATCTTTTTAGGACGACCCCTTTTCTTTACTTGACATTGTTCTTCAGAATTTGGAATAACAACCACCTCGTTTTGAGTTTTTGAAGCTGCTGAAGTTTTTTGGATTGATTTTTTTACAGGTGGTTTTGAGGGAGCAGTTAGGGAACTCTGCGCTGTTTCTTTGACTTTATGGTCCGCATCGCTTTTCGAATTTAAATTACTTCTCTTCACAGACAGTAATTTTTTCTTCATCAATTTTTTTACATCGATGGTAGTAGGCCTTCCGTGTTGCTCCCCATCCGGGAGTTTTTTGATTTTAGAAACGTTTGAATTTTTCCGTGAATTTTGAGACAAAACACCTTTTGCTGTGCCTGTGGGCATATGTTAAGGAAAGCATATAATACAATTTAAATTACTAGCGCCACAGACAAGGTGAGAAAAGCCAATATTGAAAAGTGGCGGCGCTCAAAAATGAGCTCTAGTAGGCAGAGTTTGATCGCTAGCAGTACTTTCACTTCCACTGAGCTCGGGCTTTGCTCCTGGAGCAACATACCTTGTGCTGTAATTGTCCTGACTCCAGTGATGGCACCCAATCAAGACTGATACTGTTCTGTTTTCTTAAGTCCAATGCTGACTACCATCACTTTTACCTACTTGCTTTTCCCATCTATTTTGTCTGTGCTAGTGAAAGTACTGTAAAAATGTAAAAATCAAACATACCTAAAAGTCCGCTCAGTTGACTTCCTTCTTTATTTTGTGGACTAGATCCTTGAGTCTTCACTGTAAACACAAACAAATATACATATTTGTTTATTTGCATTACTAAATGGATACATTCTAGATATAAATGTTTATTACCAGAACCACCTTCAACTAGATGTGAGCACAATTTTTTGAAAATTAAAAATGCTATATATGTATATGCAATATTTTATTTTTTGCAAAATGGTATCATTTTGCGTGTTTGCGTCTCCATAGTAGCTAATTATATTATAGATTGCACTACAGATGGAAAAAAAGTCTCGATATTCCAAAAATAGTTCTATTTTAGTATTTGCACACAATTTACAGGCAAATAAATAGAAAATTAAAAATTTAGAAGTTGAGTTTATCAGAAATAACTTATTGAAATGGTGCAAAGCCATATGTAATTTTTTATACACATGTGAAAATTTAATAAGAAAATTTTTAAAATCCTTAACATGTGTGTCAAATATTGTTAACAAAAAAAAAAAAAAAACAATAAAGCCAAACTGTTCTCCTTCTTCTAAAATTATATGCATTTATTATTTTCTCTCTGCGACGTTTTAAGGTTCAGTGGAAAAAATTATATTTTTGAAAAAGTGTAATTAAAGCCCAATCAAACTTTGCACAAATCTGAATTATTGTATAACTGGCTCAAGAATAAATAAAATTTGTTGATTTTATAAAGAAAAAAACTCAAACAAACCAACTTCATGCACTAGAATTGAACCCAGGACCCCGCGATCCCAAGACTGAAGTTCAACGCTGCACACCACAGCAGCATTACAAAATTTCGTTCTTAAGCTGACTAGATCATACAAAATTTGAATTTTGATCAAAACAGCTCCTCCGAGGGATACAACGGAAATACGGCTAGAAGAAGAGAAGGCCTAATGATGATTTTAAATAAATTTCTATTGTGAGATGGCACAAGTGATAACTGCAGACGATTTGAATATGATTGAATTTTATTGCACTATTTATTAATTTGTAACCCTTAAAAAAACCTGATGAGGAAAACAGTTTGAGCCACACGCGACTTATCAAATTGAAACCATGCGAAATGATTTAATTAGAAAATCACTTTTCTTTGCTTTAATGAGATTGTGGGTGGCTCCAAAATAAAAACACTGAACAATTCCTCCGCAAATGGTAAAGCTTTAACGCACGCAAAAGAACTGCACCTTTCATCTTGTGGACAGCAGCGGCGATTGTCTCCTCCAGGCCGAGTTGCTTAATCTTCTCGGGATCGATGAATTTAATTTGCGTTATCTTCTTGGGGGCTCCTTTCGTCCCAGGGGTGAACTTGGGAAGTGCCGCAGCAGAACCACCACCGCCGGAACTCGGTGGAGTTTCATCACTTTCACTTTTCACGGCTAATTTTTCCATTTTGTAAATCTACAAAGCAAAACGCTACGACGAAATAAGCCGAAACAATCGCCAGAAAAATGCAAAAATGAAAAAATTATGTGGGAAAAACGTGGTTGAAGCACTGCACAAATTTTCTCATTTTACCGCTTGGCGACTTGCTTTTCCTTCGTGAAAATCAGTAAAACCGCTTGAAAACTTATAAAAGCTATTGGTAAACTTTAAAATAACACGACTTGTACGTATTTACTCAGTGAATTTCGCATTTATTGTACAAACGTACTTGCAAATTCTATCGATATGCACCAGGTTTTGAGTGAAATTTGACATTTTTATACAAGAATCTACCTAGTGGTGTAATGAGAAATATGAAGCTTCACGAAGCCACTTAACGAAATATTTATGTTTGAAAATTTAAACCTTTTAAACGCAAATGAGTTTTTCAAATGTTTTTTTAAGTTTAATGAGCAATTTAAGACTTTCAGCAACGCTGTTAAAAACTTTATTTTAAAATAAGTATTACAAACCTTGCGTACTGGAAATATTTCGACTCCAATATGGCAACGCTAAACCGCTTTTCTTTTCGATCTCCGAAAATCGAACTGGAATTGAACGAAAAATGGCCCGTCAAAGAGAACTGGATCGTCGACATTTTTGATCCAAGTGCTGAAGAGTGTTATTCGTGCTTGATTTTTTGTAATATCACCTTTAAATCTAGAGACATTTTTAAAAAATTCTTCATCAAATTATAACAGCGAGGGTTCTACATCGTATGACATAATTTGTTAAGTGGCTTACTCTCTAGAGCGGAAATAAATTAACATTTTTAACACGGCAGATAAAGTGTGTGAAAAAACTTTTTGGGGAAACTTTTAATTTTCTCACTTTTATAGTGAAAAAACTTGAATACTTTAACGTACATTAATTGCTAAAAATGTTGCTTTGGTTTACTTACAAAAAACCACTAGAAAAAATGCGTGAAAATGAACAAATATTTTATTTAAAATAAGCGTCGCTGTTTTAATGTGTATTATCATTAAAAGTTTTACGAACTCGTATGAATAGCATTTAATTTAACGTAAAATTAACAAAAGGAACTAATAATGAGCACACCGGACAATTCTGGGGTAACGGGAGGAAGCTCGGACAAAACTAGCCAACAAATTGCTGTTCAGAAAACAGGTAAGATGCCAAATTACCTATCAGATATGCATTAAAAAACATTCAGCCAAATTAACCACAGCTCCAGTCGTCCAAGCAACTGCCCAGCAGGCTACAGCGACTTTCCGGACGATTGGCGGCGGCCAATCGTCGCAAGTGCGTGTTGTAATGCCTCCTGGAGCGACATTGATGCCCCAGGCAATGATCAAGCAAATTGAGGGAAATGCAGGTGGTGTACGTACACAAATAACTGCGATTCCAGCCCGTACTCTGTCCCAAACATCAATCACTGTTACTCGGCCTGTTACTCCAACAACTTACATGCCCAGGGCTGGAGCTACAGCGACCAGCATCCAAACGCAGAGGCTGAGCACTCCAATTCGCACCCCAACACCTCCCACAGTGGCGGGGCTGTCGGGCAATTTCGTTCGCGGCACTACTGTGGCGCGAAATTCATCCTCCCCAGCCACAACGGTGATATCACCAACTACCGGGACTTGGATGACTGCAGGAACCGGGCAAGTGCAACTAATTAGAGCAATTAACCATCAGCCTAGGCAGAGGATTGTTACGCAAAACATAACACCCTCCTCCACCGGGAACACCGGCGTAGTCGCTGTAGGTCCGGCAAACATATCCAGCGGACAATCCTCGCAGCAGCAGAATCAAAGTAAGTGACCAGCATAGGTAAAAGCACATAGTTTTTTACTCTTAATCAATTCCTCAGCCAACATTCAAACAGTAACCTCGCAGCAAGCTCAGCAAACCTACGTAGCGACTTTAGCCACAGTCCTGCCACCCCGTCAGCAAACAGCTACTCTTGTCTACAGCAACGTTTCAAACTCGCAAGCACAACAATTTAACCCGACGGGTGGCACAACTCAGCGTTTCACAGTAGCCGCTTCCCTGGCTGGGAGTCAAAGACAAATGCGCCCCATTCAACTCAGCAACCGCGCCTTCACAGCTGCGAAACTCGGTGTCGGTGGAATGAATACAACCAGCATTAGTATTCGGGCGCCAAATATACCTGTGCTGACACCAACTTTGAACACAGGAACAGCAACGGGCACTCTTCAGGCGCGCAATACTTCGGGAAATGTTAATCTGTCCACGAGCAGCTTATCCACGACCAGAATTATCCAGTTGCAGCAACAGCAGCCGGGCACTGGAACCCAGCAGATTATTGGGTCCACTGGGAAATTCGCTAGCAATTTGATGTTGCAGCCGATTATCATGAACACAGCGGCTGGTGGCAAAATTGGTAAGTTACCATGAAATTCTAGCGAGGGTTATCAAGACGCATAGCAAACTCTTTGACCTCATACGTAGGTATTTATAAAAGTTACGTGCAATTACAGATTTCAAAATGAGTTATTTAAAACTATCTGGGAATAGCCCGGTAGCACATTTGTCTTTCTACAATATTCCATGTAATTAAACAATAAGAAATTGTTTCATTATTATTTTGAAGAAGTTAAGTCCGTTAGTATTCCTTCTTTGCCTATAATATTAAATGTTCATTAACATTATTAGGGGGATTTCATAGAACTTTAACATAATCATGAATAAGAATAATATTGGTAATCCAGCATAATACTTTTAGGCATTCGACCTCCAACAACGATAGCAACAAAGGTACAACCTTCCCTAACCATCACTCAACTGGGTGGCTTAAGTAAGCTATCCACAGCACAGCAACAATCCTCGAGCACACCCACGCTGACTGCCGCAAACATTCAGGGGGCTACAATCACTCCATCGTCGACGAACACCTCGAACATAGTGGCGTCCGTAACCGGGGGCATTGTGCAACAGCAACAACAGACCCAACAGCAATCTACAGTGGGGCCACAGCAAACAGTGAATGTGAACGCTCCTCAACCGATCACTCAAATAGTAAGCGTCAACCAAAACATTGGAGGCAGTGCTGCTGGACAGATACTAAGCGCTCAGAATGTTAACGTTAATGTCCCGGCCTCAGCTACGGTCGTGCCTCTGGCCATCACCTCCAGAGCCACAAATGTTCTGACTGGAACTATTACGCCTATCAAAAGCACAACTGCAATTCCCCCGATCGCGAAGGTGCTGCCTCAACAGCAGCAAAACCAACAGCAACACCAAGGAGCAAATAGCCAGCAGCAAGTCACGGAAATAATAACATCTACAGCTCAGCAGCAACAGCCACACCACCAGCAACAGGCGAGTCTTTTCATCCATGCTCGCCCTCCAAACTCTGGAACAACTGGGGGCACTACGACAGTGATTCCAAGTAGTGCTACATTTTTGCCAGGTGGAGGCACCTTCTACTATGAGTCGGTACCCACAAGTGTGCCCCTGTCCACAGGAGTTCTTTCCTTGACCACTACAACAGTGACGAGCAGTGTCTCAAACAGCCAGACAGTAACATCGACTAATTTAGCGACGGGGATCGTAACGTCCATTCCCTACACCCCTTCCCAGGGCACCTTTACTGTGGTTCCCTCCAACAGCCGCACTATCGGACAAATTCAAATTCCTGCCTCTTCAACAAGTGGAGGGACGCAAAGCATAAGCCAAATTCAGGCAGTTCCTCTTCGCTTTAATCCCCAGCATATCGCTGAGCAGGCGGTTAACGTTGCTGCCCCGAATCCTGCAAACACTCAGCAGACGTCTTCACAGCAGCCCCACCATCAGATCATCACGATGACACAAGCTCAGCAGCAGCAGCAGCCAACCCAGCAGGTTCAGCAGGCTCACATGTTGATCCCTGTGCAGACCACGTCTATTAAGCTCCCGGTGACGGCGATAGCTGCTGCTTCGCCACCGCGCCCCATCGGAGTGGCTTCAATTGGGACGGTGAATACCGCCTTCCTGCGGAAGAGAGAAACGGATGGGTCACCGATTAGAGCTGCAAAGAATTTGGCTCCAACCTTGCTATCGATGTCAAGCAATAGCAACCAACAGCAAATTGCGAACATTGTTTCTGAGCGAAGTAAAGAGAGGGAACGAGAGCGGGAACGGCCCAGTACTCCTCAGTCGAGACCTGGTTCATCCGGTGGCTCAACCACAGTTAGCGCCAATTCAAGCCCAGGAGTCGATCAACAGATGACCGAGGAAATTAATTCTATGCAGCCTATGAACGTTAGGGTCACTAATGAATCTCACTTCAATCCGATTAATGAGGTAAAGCTATCTGTTGTATTTTCCTATATTTCTTATTTACATTCATTTTCAAAACGCAGATGTACTCCAACCACCAAAACGCTGTGCCGCCATCTACAATTCGAGTGCAGCCAACTCAGTTGCAGCAGCAACAAGCTGTGCCAGCTAGCAATGGAAATCTAGAATCCACACCGAGAAAGAAACCCAGAAGACCAACGTAAGTATTTTTCATCTTCTAAGGGAAATTTACCGCAACCGAAATATTGCATCACTGGTGAAATAAATTTGTTAAAATTAAAATCCCCTTCAGAAACGAGAGCCCTCAGCAGCCACAACAACAGCATCCTGCCCCTCAGCCAAGTGCACCAATTCAGCAAAGTAACGCTGCTCCGCAGAATGCTAACTCTGCTACTGCTCCGATGGCAAATAATCACGAAGGTGCTCCGAAAATTAACAATAACAACGCCATGGCTAACAGCAACAAGGAAAACACTAAACCAACAGAGATTATTATCAAAAAGTCGCGAACTTGCAGTTTACTGGATGTGAGTACTAATCGCAGGAAGCAATGCATTTTTTGACAACATTTTTGGATTTTTTTTATTACATATCTTGTAGGGCTACAAGCTGAACTGGAAAGCAGCCAACAACCATTTCCAACGGTATTCCGACGTAAAGCCACGGGAAGAGCGCCGACCTTCTGTTATGGATTTGGCTAATCAAGCTCATGTAGTGCAGAAGATCAACGGTTGGAAGATCTACCACTTGAGCGCGCAAATGGAGGATTTGGTAAGATTGAATTTGGCGTCGTAACATTTCTTACACTATTTTTTTACAGTGCGAAATTGAAAACCAGGAGTACGAGAAATTGGCAGCAATGCTGAAGCAATTGGAAACTCATGGTCAGAGTCCAGACATTGATAGAGTTAATGACTTGATAAAGGTAAGTTTATTTTAAGGATTACGCACTTATGTAGATCAATCTTTTATAAATCTCTTCAATACAGGGCAACATGCAACGAAGCAAAATAATCGTCGATGGAGTTAACGATGCTCGCCTACAAATTATGAAAATCTTCGAGCACAAGTCTCACGTCTCCGATATAATCCATCGTTGTGCATCGAAGAGGAATTTCAAGAAGAGGGAAAAGACGTAGGCGGTATCAGTTGTAAATTACATAAATTTGATTTCTTAAGGCGAAGCCATCTCTTTTGTGCTAGTTCGCAACATAGCTGCGTTCTTCTAGCTTTTAATTTTGTTGACAAGCGTTTCAGTTTTTATTTGTTGTGTAATTGGTAGTTAAGGCTTCGGAGTTTGTAGAGAAAAATGCTTAGTACTATCAGGCTGAAGGAAGCTCCATGAATTCTAATGTTTTTTCTCCTTGGCAATAAGTAGCCTATCTCTTAGTCTATAATATTTTTGATGTAAGGTGTACAATAAATAAAAACTCATAGACATGATTTCCTTTTTAGTTACCTGCGTGACTGGCTACTTCTTTTTTTTTTTTAATTATTGGGTATTAAATTTTGGACGAAAAGCTACGAATTGTTCATAAATTTAGCGAAAATTAATTTGAGTTAATTTCGTCGAAGGGGAATATTTCTCATTCCAATTTAAACTTTAAAATCTAGATTCTTTTTGGCTAGAATTAGTGGTTTTTTGATACAAGTATGAAATGTATCAAAATTTAAAAATAGTAATTTAACTGACGCAGCTAAATCTCAACTACTATTTGTTCCGATCCGTTCCCATTCTATTGCTTAACGTGTTCCATTCCGTGTACCTGAAATTTGGGAATGCCAAAGTTTCTAAACCTGTCAAACAAGAAGGTCACAGCAATTGTCGCACAGTTTTCTGAGTTTTTCTGATTAAAATGTCGAATAAAAGCAAGAAAGATGAGAAAAATCACAAGCACCCTGATGAGGTAAGTAAAATTAGTGAATTCCCACAATTTCTCAATTTGTTTACTGTAAACTTGGCTCTAACCTCCGAGTGGACACGTCAGTGATATTTTTCTGCTTCGCTGGCTTTTGGAAGTGTTTACAATATTATCGAAATGTTTATAGAAATCTTAATTATTCTCTAAAATTATTTGAAGAGTTTAAAACTAAATATGGCACGGGTGCTTATGGCAAGAATTTTGTGGTATACGGTCTTTAAAGCAAACAGTTGAGGGGATAAGTTACCGGTCGGTAACTACTTTGCATGGATTTGGGCAATATTCACACAGATCCTGTGTAATTTTATTCAAAGATGGATAAGTAATAAATCTTTGCTCCGATATGTTATTTATTCAAAATAGGCACTGCAGTATCGTCGTTAAAAATGAAAGCAAAAACCTGAAGCGCTTTCGTCCAAGATATTTGAGGGGAAAGAACTTATAATTTTAAGAGCCTTTGGATTGGATAGATTACATTGTTTATTTATTTTTAACGTGTTTTTCAGCCGGTAAAAATCAACAAATGGGACGGTTCTGCGGTGAAGCACGCTCTGGACGATGCAGTGAAAAGTGCACTCCTCGACCGTCCTAATTGCAAGGAACACTTCGGACTAATCGATGGACGCTTATTCATCTGCGGCCTGGCCGTTGGCATCGCGCTGGTGGCCCTAGGCTGGGACCACAAGTATCCATTCCCGCTCTCCCGACCAGTGCTTATAATATGCGTCGTGTCCTACTTCATTCTGATGGGGCTCCTCACACTCTACACCACATTCCGGGAGAAGGGTATCTTTGCCGTGGCTATCCAGACCGACGGCAACGATAAAAAGGTGTGGCAGGCGAGTTCGGAAATGAAGAAATACGACGACAAGTACACGCTGGTCCTCAGCGTGAAGGACTCGAAGTCGTTGCGGGAGGCGACTACCTCCAAGTCCTGTGCCAACTTCATCGATGTGAATGGGTACGTGCTGGAGAATTTGGTGGCAAACGAACTGAATCGACTTTATAACTCTTTGAATTCAGAGAAGAAGGAGAAGTAGGGGTATGTGTACTGTATTAAGGTGTTTTTTTGACTTTAATAAAATAAATTTTAAAGTTAATTGGACTTTTATTGTCCTGTTATGAATATTTGATTTGAAGTATTGAAATATGTACTGCGGCAAAGGGTTACATCTTGAGTATGGTAACATAGAGTTACATCTTGCGTACGACGGATTTGAGACTGTTCCAGCGTCTTCGCACCTCTAAGTGCAGACTCTTTCCGTTCGTTCACGCCTTCTATAACTCAACGTAGACCTCAGATTCTTGGCTTCTGGCTATTAAATATAGGCGATAAGTCACACTTCACTCGCGAAGCATATTGATAAAATAACATAAAACTGTTTAATCTAACAAAAAATAGAAAAAATGAAAGTCTGTTAATGTGCATAATTTTGGCAGAGCTAAAGTAGTGTTGTGTACATAAAAACTTTAATTAAAGGCGCAGAGCAGACTACTTTTCTTGTCCCTAAAAATTATTCTATGTTGTTCGACTCCCTTTATTTTAGCCCTGTGCCATATATCACGAAAATCGGTTCAGTAGTTTCAGCGTGAAAGAGTAACAAACAGACAGACACACTTTCAGATTTAAAATATTAAGTAGGGATTTAATGGAAAGGAACCTACTTAGGTAGCCTTAAACATTTTTTTAATAAGTAAAATAAAATTATTTTCAAACAATCAAATGAATAACTAATACGTATACTTTTAAAACAATACATAATTATAGTAGCAATGCTCTTTTTTTATTTACAAATGGGTAGTTTATAAAATGACATAGTTTAGAAACATTTGCCCAAATGTTTCCGCCACCAGTAGTCAATTTTAGTGTTTCTTCTTTTTAGGTTTTACTGGCTTAACTGTTGTTTGTTTTTCTTTTGGACGTCCTGCTTTTAAGGTGTTGTCTATCCATTCTATATATTTAGCAATATGCGTATAAACGTCCACTGTCTGGCAAGATTGGTGTGCTACATAGCTCGAAGTGCCATAAACAACACCATCAATCACGAATGGACCGCCTGAATCTCCCGATCCGGATTTGGTACCTTTTTTGACACCAGTTAAGCAAATAACATTTTGAGTTATATAAATTCGTGGATTGTGCTTCTCACAGGCTTGAGTAGATATTACTTTGACTAGCCCCTTCTGCAGCATTGTGGGGGCGGCATGGTCCTGAGTCAATCCCCAGCCAAGAATCCATCCCTCTTGATCAACAGGCTTTTCTTCGACTTTGTTTAGCGGCGCCGCTTTCACGTGGGCTCCAAATTTCAATTCTTTGTCCAACCACAAAATAGTGAGATCATTCGCTGCGTAGCAACAGCGTTTGCCCACTTCACACTGGGGTTTGAATTGTTTGTGAGAGGTGTGTTTGGTTGAAACGACCTTTTGACCTGCATTCTTCTCCCACTTTATGTCGACTATCCCCGCGTGAACGGTTACCTTTGGGTTAACTTTGCCATCCAAGCAGTGGGCGGCCGTTAAAACGGCGTTTTCCGCTATGATCACTCCTGTGCACCAATTGGTGTCCTTTTTGCCGTATTTCGAGGTCTCTATCTTTATGTGCGCTACGAAGGGAAATTTTTGTTGACCAGTAACAAGAGCCGTCTTTCCCATTTTTTCCACAGATCCAACATCTCGGCCATTTTCTACAGGTATTCCCAATGATTGCGCTGAGAAGTACGTGACTAGTAAGAAACTCGTGTAGACGTTCGACATTTTAGAGATGTCTACGAACAGTGTAAGACTGTTAGTACAAAGCGGTCTTTTATATAAAAACAGATGTAGTTGATATACACGCGCTTCAAGAATCACCACTGTGTCAACAGATCCAGGCTATCGAACTTACTGAAACAATCAGTTTCTAGGTACAACTAAATTTTGCTATTAATATTACGAATGCATACACGTGATTTTTGTGAAAGGGGTTTTACTGACTTTTATTACCACGGTTTAACTGATTATTGTTGCCAATTATTAACAGACATCGCATTTTACTACGATAATTAAGTTAGTCTTTCACTTGATTAAATGTTTGTTGTCGTTTCGCAAAACACCAGTCGTTATATGGTATTATTAGCAAGTTTTAATCCCAGCCAGTGTAGTTGGCAAGGCTTTTGAATATCTGTTGGCTGTGGCTGTATTCTTGATTCTGACGAAATACGAATTCTTTGAAAAATATAAACTGAAATTTAAAATAATTTTTCTTTAACCAATTTGGATTATTTTTTTAATTGAAGAGCTTTAGTTTCTCGATGGGTGGGAATAAGCATTAAAGCCTGAAAATGATAAGTATTCCAGTAACCGAAAATGGCAGCCCCTTAATAATAAAATTGAAATCCTATAAATTTCAATTTAAAAAAGTCTTTCTTGCAAACAATATTCGAATATTTGATTTAAATGAGTTAAAGTTCCGTCTAGAGTTAAGAGATTTATTTATTTATTTAAACTTATTTAAAATAGCATAAAAATTCATCTAAAATTTGCCTTTAACTTCATGCCTCCAGCAGTCGTAAATAAAATCATTTATTACTTTCTCCCTCGTAGCTATTAAGTTAAGCCTTCTGAATGGAAGATGGATCTATAAATTTTAATAATATGTACTTAGATACATATTCTTATAAAGGTGAACGTAAATTACTAAAACTGTGTAGGGAATTTAATTGTATTGTGCACTCTTAAATTTGTTTAAAGGAACGAAAATCCTTCCCAAAAAGGGGAAATCAGAAATGTTATTTTAGTTTTCTGACATTGCTGTTTTTCTGAGTTGTCGACATCATATTTTTGAAAAATTTATTTAAATCACATTTTTTCCACAAATATTTAATTTAAACATATTTTTAAAGCAAAACAAGCTCGCCCCCACAAAAACTACAAGTTGACGTGGAAGGACTATAAACTCTAAAAATATCTTTGGATTGGAACCTCAATCATAAAACACATAAAGTCGAAATAAGCTGTTTTCAATACAAATGAAGGAGATGTTTCTCAATCTTAAACTGCATAAAGCTTAAATGGCAGCGAGATTTTTATATGGGATGGCCGTTTACTAGGAATTGGTTCGAAGAAAAATAATCCGTCGTAGGAGGAAGCGTCCACCTTTTACGAAAACAATAAAATTTGCCCAAATTAATTTTGTCTGACAGGCAGTAAATAAACAGATAAAGTCGTCATCTCGAAAGAAATATTTTATTTTTGTTGTTTTTTTCTAATATCATCTGCTATCGTTTGCTTTAACAATTAAAAAATAAATACTTTTTTACAAGGTTTATCTACACATACAAATGCCTACAAAGCCTACGGACTGTTTCTCTTATATAATATAAAATATATAAAAACATAACAGAAAAGTGAATTTATGAAATAATAAAGGAAAAGCGAGCAAATTCAAAAGTCATCGAACAGCTGCATTTCACTTTGGTCTAGAGATCTGGCGGCCTTCCAATCTGTTTCTGGATATTCATCAAAATTGCTGGTGTCGCCGTCGAAATTAACTTCTGGCATAATCGGTGGCTGCAAGAGAAAATTGTTAAATTAACTACTAGTCGTAAAAGCTGTTCAACTAAGTATCTTTTCACATTATTAATTAAGCGCACTTGATTCCCAAGCGGAGTCGAGGCCAACGACATAAAATTGGTGTGCCACAAGGTTCATTTTTGGCACCGCTTTTATCTTTGGTACCAAAATCGCTTAACCGTGCGAACCGAATGATTAACTTATTACTAAATTTCAGGGTAAAAAAGACTTGTACATTTTGCAGGGGATGTTACAATTTTTATTGAAGTATTTTCATGTCAATCGTACGAAATTTTGTCTAATATCATTAGCGGATTAATAAATTCTTGTAAATTCCCTCTTAAGACGCAGTTTGGCATCAAATTAGACTATAAATTAGAAACATCGCGGATTATGTGAAAATATTTTAATCATTTGCTAATTAAATTAAAATAAGCAAAGTGCGGAATGTTTTCCACAGCGGGCTGTATGTGATCATCATCGAATGTATTTTGAACTTTGTTTATTTATAAGTGCACGAATTGGTTCGTATTTCACGTGGCGCTTTATTAATTTTCAGTTTTGCAAAGATAGCTTCCAATTTCCGCTATCCATCGTGCTTCGATTTTCCAGCATTTTCTATCATTGCTTTGTAAAATTGGGCTGAGGAAAATCTTGTTTTCAATTCCTACTATTGTTATTGTGTTATTTATGGTGCTAAATAAGAATCCGGGAACGAAATTTTCGAGTTTCGTGTTGTTTTTCAGTAAAATTAGTTGAAACAGAAGAGCTGTATTTTAAAAACGATAAATGATAACAAAAGGCTTGTAAAGTGATTTGAACGAAAATTTGAATTTTAAGCTAATATAAAAAAGCACGAAAAGATCACAAACTCATTCAATTATATTAACCTTTTCTAAATGAAACCTTTTATACAATAGATAGTGAGTGAAGATTTATAACACTTAGACTTTAGAATGTCTGTTGGTCTAATGAAGTATTTTCGGTTTTGTTTTTAAACATTAAATCGATTATGAAAACTTACTGTAATTTTCTTATTAAGAACATCATTCCAGTTGAGGTGTTTGAACCACCGGTGCCTTTTAACATCATCTGCACCATTCTGTATTTATACAAAAATTAAAAAATAATACATTTTTTTTTTTTTTGTTGCATGATTTTTACAAACCTTCATATTTCCCATTCGCTTCGTTCTATCAAGCACAAGAAATTTTTTAATTAAATCTTTTGCTACTGGATCTATTTGTCTAGGCCACTCTATTTTGCCGCTGAGGATTTTCTCGTAAATACCAAATGGGTTGTCATCATAAAAAGGGGGATAGCCAGCTAGCATTTCATATATTAAAATACCTAGAAAAAAGGTAATTTATTTTAATTATATAGATACTATAAACAAGGCTTTTAGTAAGATAGTAATTTTTGGACTTTGGGTTTTTTTCAAAATATAAGACTGAGCGATTACACAATATCTCTAAATTAAATTGGGGTAACATAGTTATTTTAAGAAATTTCTAAGCCGCGCAATAGTTGAAAAACATACCTTTAATTAAAAATATATGTGTATGTATTCAATGAAATATTTACATTTACAATTCAGGAAGTTCAGATTAGCTATTATCTATGCAAAAGTCATGATGCGCAACGAACTAGGTAACTGCTTAAAGATTTCAAATCTATGAATTGAAAATGTGTGTATCTTAAATGTGATTTAGCACCACTTTATAATAACTAAAATGCGATTTAGCTCCACTTCAAAATACTATTTTAGGAGCTGTTTACACAAATGTGATGGACTTTCGAGCGAGCCAAGTTGGAGAAAACCATTCATTAATGCTAGTTAGCCAAAAGTCTCAATATATTTGTTTAGAATTCCTCCGTCAGACTCAGACAGTACGGAATTAAATTGTTCCTTATTGTCTGAGATTTATTTGGGAATCTCGCTTGCTTACAACTTATGAAAACTTCCATTGTACTTTAATCTCAATTATCCACACTTCCTTGGCTGCCTTGCCACGAGGATGTGCCAATTTTTTTTATTTATTCCGCGTGGAATGAGTCCGTGCCGTGAAAAAAATTTCTCGTACAGGCCTGTCTTTTGTCACTAAAACCGTCATAAATTACTCAAAATTTTACTCGACGGAACGAGCAATACAAAGAGAGTCTCACCCTTTTAATTTAAATTTGTGATTTCCTGCAAGTCCCCGAGTCCATAAATTTGTCATGCTCGCCTGCAGCACAAGCCAATATTTCCTGGTAATTTTACAGACCAGCTCCTCCGATTTGCTCAAAGTATATATTTTTTTGTCCCAAAAGAAAAATTAAAAATGATCGAAAAGCGAAAAACACCCAATTTATTTTTAGTTGTGTTTTGATGCTAAAAATACACACGCGACATCACCGCCATAGATTTATGCTAAAATGGATTTTCAGATGGGCTCAAATAATTCAAAGAAAATAAAAATTTCAACATAAACACTTTGGACGGTGGTGCAGCACCAGCCGCCGATTTGCGTAAGATCAGGATTCGTCGTTGTATCTTTTACTTTTATTGGGTGCGTAGGTGAATCGTGTAAATTTGTCGATTTATTAGACAGAAATTGGGTGAACTTGCGAGTTGTTTTGCTGGGCGACTTACCTAAAGCCCACCAGTCGACGGCACGGTTGTGCCCCTTCGACTGGATGATTTCTGGGGCCAAATACTCTGGGGTTCCGCAGAGCGTCCATGTTCTGTCTTTCAGCTTTTTCGCAAAGCCGAAGTCTGTGATTTTCAGGTGCCCATCGCGGTTGATGAGGAGATTTTCTGGTTTCAGATCACGGTACACAATGGACAGTGAATGTAAATATTCTAAGGCTAAAACTATTTCACAGGCGTAGAAATTTGCTGAAAGTAGAAAGAATTTCGTTAATTTAAAATTAGCCGATAAATATTTCATTAGGTCTAAATATAATAAATTGATCATTTTCGAATTTCCTGCCTCGAACATAAATTTATCATGTCCGAAAATAGTAGTTGAAATCGCCGATAATACGGGCGTAAATCAAAACGTTGCCTGGCCCAGCGACACACTTTCGGCATGGGCAATAAATTTCAGTCGGCGTGTAATTTTAGACAACGGCAATAATTAAGGGAAATTTATCGTAATTAGCGCTATTGGAGTCGCTACATCGCACCTTCGATATTTTATGGGCTGCAGTATTTTTTGGCCGCTTTGTCGTTTTCGCAGGATAAAAATAGCGCACAGAGGGGAGTACCCGGATTATGAGCGAATTATCGCAAATTTGTTGTTAATAATTTCATATTTAGGCTTGGATGCGATGTCTTGGAAGGATGTTACTCTTCCGAGCTGAGCCGATTCGGGGATGTGTCGCAATTTGTCTTTTGCAATTTTTAGACCTGTCTTAGCGGCTGCTTGATGATGAAAGATTTATGGTAGCCGTGGACAACGTGCCGTAATGAGATGGAATTTATTTATAAAGCGTGAACGACGCTGGAATGATTTTTTGATTCACGTTGTTATATCTTATTTTTTTTTCGGAAGCAGCTCATCAAAGGAAGGAAATGTGTGTGGGAAGATTGTTTTCGAAATGTTTTGTATGACTGTCCCTACAAAACTGCAGACTGATTGGTTTTCCGCTGATGATTTCCCAATGGAAAATTTTGGAAGATGGCAATCAACGAATTTCAAAAATTAAGTCTTGGATATGATACGGCTTTTAAGATATTTATAAAGATCTGTGTTAATCAGATTTGTGACTTAAGAAATTTCAATGGATTGTTTCTTACATTTTATTTAAAAGTTAAAAGAATTTGGACACTGATTTTATTCAGTGTTGTTCCAATGCCCGTCGACGTTAAAAAGTATGAAAAATACCTTTATCGATTATTACATTAATTGATTTAAAGAATTTTTTTTTTTGAAATTTCATCCCGAAAAAATTGACGTCCCGAGAAATATAACAATAATGATAACAGTAATCAATAATATTAAAATACTAAAAAGTTCAAATTCTTAATATAAAAATAAATTCTGGTAATAAAGCGCCTTGCAATTACATAAAAGCAATTTCCTGTACCTTTGAGTGGCGTTGCTATAACTTACAGTTTCCTCACGTCCTACTCAGACATTTGAAATGCTTTAAACAGACGCGAAATTGCTTCGTTTAATTCCTCGTTTATCTTTCAAATTTAAAAAAGACGTATTCTTGAAAATACACACTTTATTTTAAGAATATCCAAATAAAATTGATTTTCCAACGTCTGCTTAAAAGCACTCTTCACCACGTCCTAACGCGCTTTTTTCGATTCCTCACGTTTTTATGGTTTTTGGGAAGTTTTTAGTAGGATATTATCACTGTAATTATTATTATTATCATTTTTCTGAAGCACCTAATTTTTTATGAGATTTGTGGAAAAGATCGAACAAATTATTGCCTTGTCAAAATTAGAACATTTAACTATATCATTTTTCATTTAAACAAGTTTTTAGTTTCTGTAAAAATGCACTTAAAAACTCTTGAAAGTTAGCAAATATACGTGGATATTGTTTTCCCTTTCTAACGCAAATTTTGATATTCAACTGATAATAATAGTACTTTAAAAGTATCAGTGGTCTCTCATGCAAACAAAATACATATAACAAAAGTTTTAAGTTTAAGTTTAGGCTTAAGCGACACGCAAATTTTATACACAAAAGATTAAATTGTTAGCTATGCAGATATTGGTCTTCATTTATCGTAAGAGATCTCTGTCTAAAATAATTTTTATTTATTTGGGATATGGTGACTTGTGCAATAAATGATTATTTTTAATTTGCATAAAAATGAGTATGGTTTTCCACTAGCGCTCATTCAGGAAAAAAATATACATTGTGGCGATTGAATAGTGGGGTTGAGTTTCAAATTATACTGTACAAAATAACTTAGAATGTTTTAATAAAAAGTGGAAATCGAGTTAGCAAAAAGGGGCTTTTACTTGTCTTGTCTCAAAAAAGTAAAAAAAAAGATTATAAAATTTTTAACAAAGAGGTTGAAAATAGTTAATAAATGTAAAATGTTCTTCATAGATAAATAAAACAAAAAAAAAACATTATATCCGTCTCATTATCTATAAACTAAAGAAAATAAATAAAAAAAGGAGAGTTTAAAAACTACTGCAAGTAGTAATTCAGAAGACGATAGGACGAATCTATGGGCGAACAAATTTAAGTTGAATGAAATATGAATAATAATATCCACAACATAATATAACACTTTCGAATTTATCTAATATAATAGCTAACTAAATTTTATTTAACTGAAAATTATAGGAATTCGGTATCTTACCTGTTTGACTATTAAACCTTCCGGCATTTCTTAAGTACGAAAAAAGTTCTCCACCGCAAACATATTCAAATAGCATATAAAGGCAGCAGTCATCTTTTGTGGACCAATGTCTGAGTGCATAAACATGAAAATATCTCAAAATAAAACAGCCGAATATACTTACAAATTGACGATGAAAGGATGACTTATTTCTGTTAGGATATTTTTTTCATTTTTAACATGCTCCACCTGCTTCAGTCGTATGACATCTGTCATAACGAGGATTTTCATCGCACAGTACGTGTCCGTTTGCTTATCTTTGCAAAGACAGACACGGCCGAAGGTTCCGGTGCCTGAAAAGACAAAGCGAGAAATCATGTTTGTAGTAAATTATATTTGTTTCTAAAAGCAAATATGAGTTTGAATTAAAATAGAAAACATGAATATGTAGGAAATGAATGTTGGAAATAAATTTTCTATGCCTAAATGTTTTTTATTTAGCACAGTGGGGCACGTGTATCCTGCAGAAAAGTGAGAAATATTTGTTGTAGCTAGTCCAGAGTAGTTATATTTTTATACAAAAAAACCCTAGACTAGATATTTAATAATTCTTTGGGCAGTCACTTGCTCGTGGAAAATCCAAAAATACACGAATCTAAAGTTATGCCGTAGACGTCCGCTTTCTCAAGTCCAGTTCTATAATTAAATACGATACCTACGTAAAATTTATACATATTTCATAAATGTTTGAATAACTAACCAAACCGCAAACAGCAATCGAACTGTGGAATAATTAAATTAGCCTGATTCGGAATAATCGAATATTTCATCAGTTAAGTCGAAAAGAAAATCAATAAACGTAAAAATAGGGCAAATATAAATTTTGGTTTAGTCTCTTACGCACGAGAGGTCATTAAATGCAAACATCTTAAATTATTCTGGAGAAAAAGGTGTTCTGTCCAAACAAGTAATAAACGATTTTTTTTTAAATGTAAATTTTTTTTTAAAACAACAGGGAAATGGAAGATAGAAGCTTTCAACGATGAAAAGATGCAAAGAAGCGAATTTAATTTATATTGACTGTCTTATGAAAACTGACGTGTTGCCGGCGTAACAATGTTGTTTTGCGGTGGTCAATACTTAAGCAGAGCGTTTCTAATGAACTTGGTCTTGAGAATTTTCGCCGAAGCTGTTCGAAAAGCTTTCGCATTTTCTAAATTTTGCGGAAAAATATAACCCTAAAGGGTGTGGAAATGATAAATTTTGGGTCGATAAGGGAACGCTTCAGAGGTAAGAGTTTTGGCCGAAATGAGGCTTGAGGCAATTTGGATTTTCTCTGCAGAAATATTTTTTCCCGAACTTCCTGAATAAAGTCCGACGCTAAGCCAAAATTATTATAACAATTTTCAGGATCCATTATATGTAATTATTTTGCGAACATCTTAAAGCTGCTGGTTCAATAAACTTTTATTTAAAAATAAAGACATAGGAAAAGTGCGTTTAATCTTTTTAGTGTAACTTTTGCTCCTTTGCCATTTCTAGGTCAAACGAGTTATCTTGCTTCAGGTCTTATCATGTCATGTCTGATCACACATCGAAACGCATTTTCAGTATAAAACACCCAAACTGCCGTCAATCACGCAGTAATTTAGGAAATCGGCAATTCAAGTTGTAATCATGCGTACGTACTTGCACGTGCTTTTCGCGTTACTCTGTTTTAGATTGACGGTGATCGCCGTGATCGCCTTTCGTGATCAGTTGGACAATAATTATAAAATTGGATACAGTGGACAGTTTCCTTACATGGCTTATCTTATCGAAAATGAGGACGACTTAAGATGCGGGACGACTATTATCAGAGATGACATCGTTCTCACGGCTGCTCATTGCGTTACTGGAAAAGATCTGTCTAAGATGAGGATTAGGGCTGGTGGAGTTACTTCAGGAGGAATAACTCAAACGATAAGTCTCCGAGACTTTCAAGTTCATCGCAGAAATGAAAATAAAACTGACTCCTGTGACATTGCCCTAGTAAAACTGGATCGCCTTTTAGAGTGGGGTGAAAACGTTCAATACGTCGATCTAGCGCAAAAGTATGACACCTTCGATGGACAGGTGGCCACAGCCTTATACTGGGTGGGAGCAGGAGCCTCAAAACAATTACAGAAGGTCCCTTTTGAAATTATTAACAATAAGAATTGTAGTGCGGCAGAAACTTTAAAGTTTGAAGACAGAATTTGTGGTATCGACTATAGCAGGGTAATGGAAAGCGTTTTTCATGGAACTTCTGGTGGCCCTCTGATTTTATACGCGAACTTGAGCTACATGATGCACAAACAAATTGGAGTTATTTGTGAGACCGAAGCTTCTATTTCAATTTCGACATTTGTTTCTGTGCCTTCGTTAAGGCGTTGGATTGATACAATTCTTGAAACCATTTATAAAATCGAAAGTAGCAGTGAAGAGGAAGAGGACAATTTTATTAATAAAATAAAATGTTGATTGGATTATATTAAAGTGGAAAATAATTCACATAAATATAGTTGTACTTATATATAAGTAAAATACATATATTACGAATAACATTAGTAAACAAACTTATTTCACTGGGACAGATAAATGGAGATAGACTGACAATGAGTTTCAAAAACCAAATCTTTCATATTCCTAAATAATGTGACCTAATAAGATTGTTCTCATACTCCATTTCCCATAAAAAAATCGTTATAATTTCTCATATCATTTTTCTGTAGAAATTATAAAACGTTCACTGCATTCTAGTTCAGTTCAGATCTGGATTGCAATTAAAATTGCGGAAAATTACAAAAATGAAGCCGAAGCACTCATCGGTGAAATAATGAAGAAATTCCACTTGCTAACGCGGAGCCTTGGTACTTGTCCGGCACATTCATTGCCTTTTGCGACGCGCTGCGACATTGTTCGGATGCGCCAAAGATAGACCCTGCCGACCGCAACTAAGGTGGACATTAAAGCCACTTAAGACGCTGATTGTGTCTTCAAGACGGCTATCAGCGGCAGTTGAAGTCTGTGACACGAAGATTCATCTCGGCAGTCGAAGGTGATAAATAGGATTTATCAAAGATTGCCGACCGCCTGACTCGACTGCGACAGGTGGTAGATGCTTTTCGCTCGGCAGAAGCACCCCCGTGGGATCGTCATTAATGCTTCCTGGGAATAATTAGAAAATTAACTGAGTTGACCTTGCCAGATGTGTCTTCATCAATCTTCATAAAACTAGGCCTGGACTCAAGTCGTATTACTCTAGCAAATCGACCGTCTTGAGTGATGGGCTGTTGCAGAAAAGGCAATTATTGAACTTGGCGCTCGAAGAATTGGTTCGTTTCGGGCGGATTTGCATGGAAACGAGGGGCCGGTCGGACTAAAAATAAATGCCCAAAAACCACGGCTTTGTATTGAGTTGAGGCTACCAAGATGCGTCAGCCTCACGGCAAGGCACCCTGCGGAAGGATTAATCGCTGCGAAAAGCCCGGAATTGACAACGTCAGTAATTGCCGGAAATTTATGGCAAACAAATAGTGTTTCTCCGTCGAAAACAGAGGGAACAATAAAATTATTCTGGGCGCGGGCAGGTGTTCCGAATGCTTCCTTGGAAATTCGTTATAGCGTGCCCGGCCGTAAAACCCGCCTGGATGGCTTGCGCTAGTATAAATAGACGTTTTGATAAGACTGCGATAATTATGACTGTTAACGACTTAATTACGTCCGAGAAAGCACTCATGGTGATTTTGGAAAGGTGCCCTTAGTCTAGATTCGTCAGTACGCTAGTGGCTAGATATCACTCGAGTACTCAGGTGGCGGGGGCATGTGTGTCGCCTGTTTACAAGTGTTTTATGATCATCTACTCTATTCGCTTGCAATCGATACCCCGTGCAGCAGACGTAGAGAGCCATAAAAGAAAAGCTTTCTTACTATATTTCTTTAGTGTCTTTTGCAATACAAAGTGTGAGCTGATTTCAACGTAGAGGCTAATTTTGATGTGGGATTTTGGGTGAAGCAGCTTTGAACTGGATAAAAATTTTACTTTTCAAGTTTATCATACAAGCATTTTTGTTTTTCAAGTAGTAAAAGTCCAAAAAAATCCCATCTACCTAATTAGACTCAAATTAATCTTTGTGGCTAATCTTAGTTATTAGACTATTGCTGCGAGTGCTAACAAATAAAAGCGAGATCAGATTATTTTTATTTAATTTTGTATTAGCTAATACAAATAGACTACGTCCAAAAAATTACCATTATCATGTTATTTTCATAATTTTTAACTTTCTATGCTAATTTTGCACTAATTTTATTCAAGTAGTCGAACAAATTTTGTTAGATTTGTTTGGCTGATTTTAATATTTTATATATGGCTAGATAAATGTTCAATATATATTCCGTTTCACTGTTAGCTTAGCTTAAAAGTAACATATCGCCCGTTACGCTTATTTTCTCTTTAGGTCGAAATCAGCATTTTTCTATTTTCACGTTTCATGTAAAAAGTAAAATAAAAGTTTCTACCCATTATGTAGCAGAGAATATAAATTTAAAGCAAAAGTTATAGGATTTGAAATGCAGTATTACACCGATTTTAAATTTTAACCTCATGTTTTTTGTGGCCTGTGGTGACTATTTCTTTTGAAGATCAAATGTTTTTTCTATTCTATTTTAGTCTTAAAAAGGTTGTTATGATCTTAAGTTTGAAAATTTGTCGTTTTTCAAATAATACAACGACACAATATTGCTTCTGATTTTTTCGACCTTTCAAGATTGGTTTGAATAAGTCTACGTAAAAAACGTTGAATACTAGAGATGCATATGTATGTAGATATGTGGATTATTTATTATAATTACTATTTAATAATTCGTTCGTAATATTGTCCAAGTTACTATATACCTACCATTAACATTTCTTTGATATCGCTACTATACGGCTAAAAGTCGATTAATTAATCATTTTTAAAGTTAATTTGGAATTTCCTTGAAATATTTTGGCACATAAACTTCCTTTCCTTCTTCTTCTTTCACTTTTAGGAAAGAGTTACGCTGAAACGGCGATGACTAATTTTTCTATGTAAACAGCCCATCATTTATGTTACGCATAACTAAAACTTCTTTGAACACAAATATCTCAGAATGTTTATCATTTCTGGTTTTTGTTACGATCGGTTTTTGCGCTCCTCGGTGCTGACTAGCGTGCGTGGACTGAACGCTGAAATAAATTAGTCTGCGCGGTTGACATAAGTGAGGAAACGCGTAGATACGTAATGCGATTTGCTCCTAATCCACATCTCCTTCGAAGTGGTTGCAAAAACACACTTGTCCTGCTAATTTCGATTGAAATATGCACCCTCTGGACCAATTTGCTGCCGTAATAGCAACATCTAATAAAAGCCACTCCGCACTTGCGGCCGTTTGCGAAACTCCTCTAAGTCACTGGCTAGTTAATAATTTCATTGAGTGATTCGAATCTGCAAACCTGTTGCGAGTGACTTAACCGGAGCAGGTCGTATAATGTGATTATTGTAACTAGCATCAAAGTGTCAGCCAGGCGGTGCAAAAGTCGCGGAATTCCGCCAGGTAAGGTTTTGTAAGTGCGGTCTTTGCCGGATAGTCAAATTGCACGCCTTTCGGATTGAATTTGATTTGAGTCACCGAAAGTAGACGACCTTGCCCGCACTTGACGCGGAGCTTATTCCTAACGAAAGCGAGCAAATTAAAGTTCACTCCGTTGTAGTGTAATTTCTAAATTGTAAGAGAACCAATTTTCTTATCTTTTGTTTTATATCAGGGCGGACAAGAAGATTTAATGCAGCGTAGCTTTTTTTCTAATTTAGTGAAAGCAATAAGAAACCAGTTCCAAGAAAATTTACGAATTATGGATTAAATTTTAACAAACTAAGTAATTCTAATAAATATCCCACAAATATATTACAGAAAAGAGAACTAAAAATTGTCTCACTTTTTCTTATCAAATAAAATTACATAACGCACGAGTGCGTTTGTAATTAATGTAATCTAATCAGCTGAAGTTGATTACAGATAACTCTTAATTATCTTCACTCCCATAGAACCCTTACGTGTGACCGGAGTTGCGCTTGACATATTTTCAGATTATTAAAATCAAGTTAAACCATTTTGACGTCGAAAGGTAACTATCCAACGCATCTTACTGACAAAGAATTACGTTTAGCAATATGGAAATTTATTCTCGAAAGAACTCAGGACAAAAGAGTCTATTAATCACTACTCGATGAAGTGCCTTCTTTGTGCTTAATTTCCGCAAATTCGATAAATCAAATCGGTTTGGGTTCAATTTTTTGTCTTTTTTATAGCTTAATTTTATGGATATCATTAAATCAATAAAAAAAAGTTAATTTTGATAATACCAGAAGTAGATGGTAGCTGCTTGTCTTCCTTTAGTTTGTCCGAAGAAAAATATAAAACAGCACACAATAAAACTTTACCATTTCATACACTTTGCAAAATGAAAATATATACCTACATATCTAACTTTGGAAAGCTGCCTCTTTTGATGAAAATAAAGAATAAATTAGATGTTCTGACTTTGGAGTTAGTATTTATGCCAACTAAAAGATTCCGTTAATAATTTATTCTGGCATATATTATGGTGTTTAATACAACGAATTCGGTAAAGAATGTGTTTTTTAAAATTTAATTGAGAAAATATATCCGGTGTTACAAAAAAAATTTTTTAAAGTATTTACGATGTGGCTGATGATGACGCTTTTGGCCTCAACCAGCAATCACTCCTTACAACTATAAAAAAACGAAGAACATTTCTTGTTAATAATAAATCTCTGGTTTTGAAATCATACACATTATTTGGATGAAAGGTAGATTCACTAGATTCAGCTTAGTATAAGGAAATTTTCTAAACAAATTTTAAATCCAAACCGTTCAGTCGTGTTAAAAACGAATGATGCCTATATTGATTCTGGATAATTCTGATAATTCTTACGCAAGTAAGTTAAAACCCAAATAGTATTTAAAAATTGTTGGTTTGAGTAGCGTGCTAGACATATGTAGATAGATATAATAAAACTTGAACCATCATTCTCTTTATATGTATGCTTGTAGGTACATAAATACATATGTATGTATATATCCCACGTATTAAAACAAAAAAGCTATATTCTTGAAGAAGAAATTTCTTTCAAGAAACAGCATAGTATAATAATGTTATTTTCGCAACTCAAACTAAAGAGTCATAACTTTTCAATATTTTCCTTGGAAAACTCAGTGTTTTAAAAACAATTAAATAAACACTCCAAGCTTTTTCATAAAGTGCACTCTGACCTCATTTTGTCAAAATCATTTAAAACAGAGCATGCATTGCTCCATTACGCACGCACTGCAGTTCAAGGAGGGATATTCCCAGTTTGAAAATATTTTCGGAGCCCACCCCCGGCAACAATAAATTTGGGAAATAATTTTGGATTTATTTAAAAGCAAATGCATGCACTTTTAGTGTCTGCGGCCATTGAATATTTCTGGGTCTGGACTTCGGGATTTCGGGATTTACATACTCCCCTTGTGCTGAGCACTGGGCAATTGAGATTTATGTACGACTGTAGAGGAAGAACTTTTTCCGTTGGAAATTTGCCATTAGCGTGAGCAGAATCGACTAATTTCAAGATGAATTTCAATTTTTCCGCTGAAACGGAAAAGTGAAATTGGTTCAGCTCAATAGAAGTGAAAATTATTTCAAGGACTTATTATTTTCGTCTTACAGCCAACTCTAGTTGCTTCCTCCTTGTGCCTGCTCCAAATAGTTAATTATGCTTGTCTTCGAAAAAAAAAAAATTTAAACATCATATGGGCGGAGTTGTAATTTTTTACGATCACATGAAGGAAAACGTGTAAATCATCGTTTTGTGTTGAACCCTATTTTTATTTTAAATTAACACGCGCGTGAATCACACCAAAGTTGCCGAAGCGATCACCTTTTTGCCAATTAAGCAAACTTCTATTTTACAACTCTCTTAATTCTCGCTTTGGTCGACAATCTTGTTGCCGATCTCTCGTATATCTGCGCCGATCGCTTCCAGTTCAACTTTCATCTTCGTTTGTGTCTTATCGCCTCCGGGGCCCCTCGTCTTGTGTCAATAACCCGCTCTACTCGCAATGTGGGTCAATCTCTTAAACTTGAACGATCACTTTCTTCACGTTCAACTTGCCAGGAATATGATCATCATGAGAATTTGCCAATGTTTATCGGGGGAATTTAAATTTAAACAAATGGAAAAAAGGGAGCAGGGTCAGCTCACTCGAGAAGCGCCAAAAGACGCCTGGTTCGAGTTGCACGGGGATATCGAGATACGTATGGACGTAATTAAGATTCCGATCAGCGGTTCGATTCGATTTCCAAGGGTCCATTTGCGTGCGATTCCGGAGCAGATGGTCCTTCCTCTGTAGTGTTTACGATCGCGTCGTTTCTTCTAACTCGAAAGATTGCTTTTAGCTCCCCGTTCGATGAGGCTTTCATGCAAATGGGCTGCCGACGAGTCACGTTTTCCTACACCGCTCTCTGACGATCATAAATAACCGCCAATCGCGGTATTCTCGCGGGTTACAAGCAATTGAAACGATCGTTGGTGGAAGTAAATTTATTGCTAAAAGCATTGTTTCGTTCTGGGCATATAGTCTGAGCAGTCACACGCTATTAAAAGCAATATTTCCCGAAATAGCCACCGACCCAGTTGTTTACAGGATAGTTCATCAAACTAGCAACGTTCGAAGCAATTTATGCTCCCCTTCACGATCGCGCACTCAATCCGTCTCAATTTGGCTTCCTCTATTAACCCAAATTAGTGAATAAACATCAAGCGTTAAATGACTTCTTTCCCCCCAATTCGAGCACCCACAGCATTTCGCTAGATTTTTGCTTTTTTAATTTTTAATTTAGTTTACCAGTCCATGTCCAGACACAACAAGATTTGTTTAACCGAACGTGCGCTGCTGGACCAACCGCACACGACCGCGCTGCGACGACGCCGAGTTCAAGTTCAAAACCAGCTGCAGTGGTTATATAAATTTCACTGGACATCACTGAGATGCAAATCTCCGTGATATTCGAGATGTCCGTTGGTCCAGCGCGGCCGCCTCCGAGGCGACTGACGCACGAAGCCGCGTGTTGGGCTCAGACTTAAATGAATTAAGTGCTCTTGCGGCCCTTCTGCTGGAGGAGCACGCTCATGACTTAAAGTAAACGTGCATATGATGCACATACATCGTGAAATTGGCACGGTCAATATTGAGTTTATTCTGTTTCCGGGAAAAGAAAGCCATTCAAAAGTTTGTTGTCTCAGAAGGTACTTTCGACCGTAATTGACGACCATGGGTACGTTTGACGTGATAATGGGACAGGCACCTTCATAATGTGCCAATAGAAACTCTACAAGTTGTAAAATCTCCTAAACATGATAAGCTCTATAATAAAATCGTTGGATGTACTTAAGTTGGCTAACTAAGTGTCTTTTTACATATTTGTACTTTGCTCATAAAAATCGTTATATTGTGCGATCAGAAAAGTCTATTAGATCAACCAATTTTGCTTATAACTTGCTAGTTTCAATTTTTGGGAAAAAAATTGTAATATATCTGCTTTTAAACTTATTGAAGTTATAAAAGTGTTTTAAGTTCGTTTGGATAAAAATTGCATTTAAAAAGAGATTAAAACAATTGTTGCAAATTCATAATTAAAATTCTAAAGAAATGGAATGTCACTAATAGATTTCAGATATTCTTTGTTATGGGAATTCATATTCAACAAGTTTTTTAATTTTAAGAGCTTACTATGCGATAATTTGTAATTTGTTTCGAGACGTTGAACTTAAACAAATTACAAATTATCGCGTAGTAAGTTCTGTAAATTAAAAAAAACTGTGAGCAGAACGTAATTGTTATGGCTGCATAAAAAACCGATTTTGAGACTTTAAAACTTTTAAACTTAATAATTTATGAAAAAACTGTGTTTTTTGGCTATATATGTACATAATTACATTAATGAAGAAGTATATTCTATAAAATTAAAATTAAAAAAGAATAAATGTGCCAATATAATTTAATGTTTATAAAATTAATGGTTTTGTGTATGTATTTAAAATTAAAACCTATACGTTGAAGGAAATTTATTTTCGATGTTTTATTTGTTTAATCTTTTCTGTGAGACCTTGAAACTTTGCAAATTCGTAAATAAACATCGATAAAAATTTGCAAATCTTTGTGAAAATTCACAAAATATTAGCTTACGACATTTACCAAGTAAAATGACTCCTGCTTTTACTTTCAATGCTGCTTTTGATGCTAGTCGTATTATTCAACTACCAAACACATATTTAAAAATTCCAATTTGCACTTTAACTATTTATTTTCACGCTTTCGTTTATAATTTAATGCATGATTAATCACCAATGATTTATTGCACTTCATTGCGTCAAAATTATGCATCCAATAAATGTCTAAATTGAAAAGAACAACATTTCCGAATGAAATTTTGTATAAACACAATGGCAAACGGTCTTTGGAGGCACTTCTGTAGTTTACAGAAATGTGGCAAAAGATCAATTGATTGCCAGCTCCATAAATTATCAATTTATTTATCTCCTGTTGGATATTTTCACATTTAGCACAAGCCGTTGATCTATCTGTTTAAAGATTTTAATAAAAAAAACAAAAAAATTTGCAAGAACGTGCCTCGGATGTGTTACTAACAAAATATTTTTGTATTTTTTTCTTAAGGTTTTATATATAGTTTTATATATTTTCCTTGCCATTTGGATATCTAATGGCTATCTTTTACCGCCGATCAGATAAAACATATCGTAGCAATCATATCAGATATAAATTCCTTTTGTTTCAATAACTTTTGTTTCTATTTCTATTTATTTATCTAATCATATGAAGAATTTATTTTTATATTAAATCTGTTTCCGATATGATTCATCTTTCAAGATATTTGTCATTAGCCACTTACTTTTATCATTACATAAATCAAATTTATCTTCACACTGTTTGTTTTTGGATTATTTTAAATGTTTCTTTTATCCTTAATTTTTGGTGAATTAATTTGGTTTATCTAATAATGTTCAATTTATTGTTAACTGCGTTATCGCAGGCATCGTTACACGTGAACTTTTATAATATAAAGTTTAAAAGTATAAAGATGAACAAAAGTTTTGTTACCTCAACTTTATAGCTATACGTTAGGTATATGTACCTACGTACTAGACAAAATATTCAAAATTCCCAAGTTTTGCAAATTTAATGGTTATTTACAATTTAAATTAAGATTTCAAAATCATGACCATTTGACGATGTGACGACTAAATCTTTAAAAGAGGCTAAGACTTATAAGTTATCGTCATCGCAGCGCGAAACAAGAAAGAATCTTCCGACGAGCAGGAATTATTTGACGATGCTTCACTTGTGGGTGCAATGGTTGAATAAAAAGTAAAACTTTTTCGTTATTTCATTCACAAAGTACACGTGACCTTGCATAAATTGAAAAGTTTACTCGATTTTATCTCGAGTGGTTCGAGAATGACTGACCGCTGCTTCGCATAATTTCTAAGAAAATTGATTTAATCTATATCTTGTGCTCTTTCCGAAGATACTCAATTGTTTTCCCATCCGTATTTTACTTGGAAATTAATTACATTCCAAAAATATTACCAAAATCGCCTGACTCATGTTCATACGTTCGCCCAGAGCCGTGGAAAAGCTCGGAAAATCCTTGGTACCATCAGGCCGATAAAAATGGCACGTGCAATAAAATTGTGGCATTGATCGATATTTATCGGGAGTTTAGCGCCGCATTCAATCGAAATCCCATAGATCTGAGGATTCCCAGCTATTCAGGGTCGTTTCCCTTTGGGAAGGAGGAAATTGCTGTTTATGTCGTTTTCATGCAAAATGTGAGGAACATAAAAGCGCTGCCGAGTCTGTAATTAGGTTTTCATCTCCTGAATGAATGGAAATCTGCTACCAGCCCGCCAGGATTGCAAGGACGAGGGAAAAATGTTGAAATTGTTCAAATTATTGATACGGATTTTGAGCCCTGATGGGATTTTCTGATAGCTGACGGGTGTGCGCGGCTTAGCACCGAAGTCGTAATAAAAGTGAACTGAAAGGAAGCGAAGTGCGTAATTGGGGAAATAAAGTGATTTCGGGGCAGAGATCTCGTACATTTTATAGGCACAAAGAATGTCGACGTCTACTGAGAATTTCCGACCCAAGTAATAAATATTTTAATCACTGCAATCGATGTTTACATCGAGACTAGATTTTATGTCCTCTTTTTCGATTATTTGCGCTTTAAGGCACAAGATCCATATACTTGAAACAGTCAAGTGGAAAGAAATAAACAAGGGAATTTAAAAATACGTTTTTCATATAAAAAACTTAATATTTATGACTGTTTTAAAAAACAATATCTGCGATACTGTCTCGCTATTTTTTTCACACGATCCTGACGTCAGCACATTTGTTAGATTTATTTTGAAATATTCTCCTAATATTAAAAGCACCCCTGTCGCCAACAAAGTCTCCAATTGGCTCGTTTATAAGAGTTATCAACTTTCGGTTTTCGCTTTTCTCAAACTTTTTTCATTTCACAAATTTCCACTTTTCTACTTGATTTTCATCTCTGCCATGGAGCTGAGGCCTTTTAGCCTCTTGTCAGCGGGGTGCTAAAAAAATAATTACGCGCTAATTGCCGGACATTTGTTTACATTAATGCTTAGTGGTTTCGGAGCTTTTTCCAAGTTTAAAGTGACCATAAATATCTTGAACCGATGAAATCTCACATTATGACTCGCCAATGCTCAAACTATTCACGGTCAATTTATTTAAAAGCAATGGATTTGATAAGTGTGCACTGACACTGAGATGCTGATCGGATTTTTAACAGACATGAGACTAAACATAAGAAACATTCAGATTTTATGAAATTGACGGGTTCAATGTTTTCGAATTATTCGACTTTTAGTAGGGCTGATTATTGTGAGCGCAAAATTAGATACTCTTTCTGGTAATTTGCCAATTCGGGTGGCGTGAAAAATATAGGAATTAAGTTTTTTCTTTCTTTCTATAATTCTATTAAAATGTCAACGGTTTTTTAAAACATTATATACTAGTATGGCACTCATTCCACTACATAAGTACAAAATTTGTCAATACAACTTTTATTTATTTGGGAAATAGATTTATTTTCTGAGAATATAGGTACGTAAAAGTTATTGGTTGTTTTCAAATCATTCCGTAGTTTGACAAAAAGGTGTATTTTTCATACTTTTTTCACAGATTTTTCAGAGATTGCGTCACTTTTGTTTAATACATTTGCATTTTATACTAAAAATGTATTTTTTTATTTTGCGATAGCTGCAAGCAATTTAAAAGCACAGAATAAGATGAAATTCTCCGCATGTTTAAATTGTCTCCAAGGAATGAAAATCAGCTCTTTAAAGAGTTTTAATGCTTCTCAACAGCTTACCTTGACATCAAAAGGTACTTTTTCATTATTAGACAAAAATGAAACATATTCCAGGAATTCATATTTGAAAATGGTATTCATTTTTACAGGTACTGTAATATTTGCATTAGGTATTATAAAACTGCGCATAAACATCATTAACCAACAATATTTTCAAAGAATTTCTTTAGATGAAGCTTGTTGCTTAACAAAGTTGTTTGCATAGACTGTACAGGCAAAGGAAAATCCTTCAAACAAGAAAAGATTAATTCTAACGATGTTTTCGAGAAATGCAATATATGTATTTATATTTTCGTTGTATTTCACTCGTTAAAATAATAATAATATGTAATATAATAATTATATAATAATTATTTTCTTTCATTACGACGCGATGAGTGAAAACGAAAAACATCGAAAATTATGATATTATATAAAAATTCAATGATTACAATAACAATCTACGATTTGTCTACATTCTACAATAGGCAAAAAAGCTACGTCCAGTCGCCAATATCTAGAAATCGTAAATTTATTTTACGACAAAATTATTAAACGATTCAATCTAAAAATTTGACCGAATTATATAAGGTAGTCATGCAAATGGCTCTACACTAGTTTTGAAATTAGATTCATCCATGCATCGAAATTCGCAAGTGAGAAGGTCTTTTATGGTTCGTACCAGTACCGAAAATTGTACTGTAGGTCGTGACTTTATATATAAAAACAGAATAAGGAAAAAAGCATTTATGGGTTGCATGCAAAGATAGAGTACGTATCGATAAAAACAAATATCAATAAAAAATTATGCTTTTTGTCTAACCAAAAAAAAACCCGAGAGATTTAATCAATCGATTACACAAAATCCATCCGTCCAGTACCCCCAAAATATTAGCATAGCCCCCCTCCCCATAAAACGATTAACAGACTCGTGGATTGAGCAAATATTGAACAACTTGAAATAGATGCGACCCAATTTGTGTAAGACAGGTGGAATCAGTCGATTTTAATGGACGATGGCAAGCACTCCAGGTTTGTTTGGCCAACTTCTCTACCTCTAGAATTATGTTGTCTACGTGCCCGTGAAATTCCAGATAGACGCCCCTACGGAAATCTCTTCGGCTCGGTCGACGTAGAGGAAAGTGGCTCGCCTCACAGGTGTAAAAAGACCTCCCGGGGGCTCATCACTTCAAACAAATATCTGTAGCTTGATCTTTGAAATCAATACATACATTGTTGCGTCATTTGCATAATTAATTTTCGCTGAGTTTTTCTTTTCGCGCATTCACCTGAACGGGTTGCGGAGGTTCAGGAGTACTTTATACAAAATCTGTTACTAAATGGTGGGTGGAATGGCCGAATTTTGATAAATTTTCGGGAAAATTACGAGTTTTGCATCCCCATGAATTTTTCGTTGAATAAATTTCAATATACTTTAGAAAATATACCGTGGGCGAATTTGTTTTGTTTCTTGTTATGAATTCCAGAACAGCTGCCGCATCATCTACTTGTGAGAATGGACCTATAATCTATTTTGGATCTATCTGGTGATTGATAAAGAAGGTCATCCTCTACATTAAAATCAAAAGTAATGTTTCTTGCGTCGTATTTTTCGCAAAACTTGTTTGCAGCAATTTGCCATCAGAAAATTGGAAAATTTTTATTTTATCCTTATTTTCTTTGGCAAAGAATAAAATAGAAAAACACTGAACAATTTGTATTAGCCTTTTTCTTCTAATTTAATTAGTCGCTCGGCAACAAAAGAAAATCTCTCACCTCAAATTCATTAATCTTTGCCAGAGCAAAGAGGTGAACGGCAACATTTTTCGGTTTAAATTTTACGAGGCAAATACTTTTTGCTAAAGTGGGTCTCTGCGGCTATTTCGAACTTTCGCGTAAATATTCTTTTTTATAGTTCGAATTTAAAATTTTCCGGGACATTGACTCAGTATAATGAAGCATATGATCTTCAGATAGAAATAGAAGTGCTGTTTGTGTTGCGACAATTGAAGACCTTTGATACACGTGCTCCTAATGACACGCATCCCTAGACAATCATCCTAGATATAGGTTCATGGATTTGTAAATTCTGACGTGAATTGGCTAATTATACGAAACTTGTGTTTATATAAGAAACTCTATGAATGAAGCCTTCTGTGTCTAGATTAAGCACATCAACGTCATGTGATTAATTTTGTGAGCGATTGGACGGCAATAGGCGGAAGCACTCAAATACATTTTTAGACGCTCAGCAGGTATAAATAAATTCTTGGAAATCTTGGAAACATATAGCGACAGTTAAGATAAAGTGCTAGCCCAGCGGGAAATTTTAACACACCTTCCAGAAGCGTTATGGAATCACTAAGTTTTGTAGGTGATAATACAAATCATTCGAAGAATCGTTTATACATAATTATAATAATTTTGCACATTTCTCTTGCTTTTTGCAGTTTATGCTTTATGGTTTAATATTTGCCACTTTGAAATTTATAGTTAAAAATTATACTAAGTACTTCTGGTGTCTGTAATTTATCGTAAAAATGCAGTTTTTATAATCCAAACATTTGCGAAATTATAAATTACTTACATGTTACTGATTCTACTTTGTACAGAGGAGCAATATGTGGAAGACATTGAGGTAATGTTTAATTAAAATGAATAATATTAAGGAAACTTCAATGTTCCTATTAATTCTCTTTAAAGCCAATGAACGATCTAATTTTTTCAGTGTTCATAACCTCGCCAACAAACCAAAGCCACAATTACTCCTACTGTTCGGTATCCGTCGATTCTTCCCGGTGGTGTGTAATAATTTTTCATGACATACCACTTCCTCGAACAATGCCACCATTATGCGAACCGACGACAGACAGTCGAACGCGAAAAACCCATAAACCCTCATTCCGGCTTTCAATTAGAGGAATTGTCGCTGCATGGAAAACATAAATAGCATAAGCCCAGAAGTCTCGAAGATGGAGTAAATCCGGCAAGAAGCAACCGAAGAAAAACGTCCCGTATCTGATTGCGACCACATAAGCATCGCCGACTGCTGCAAATCAATTTAAAAAGTGCTTGGCACGCGTGCGATGGCGCAAAAGTAGGTTACTCTGACTCCTTTAAGTTCTTCTTTCACTTATATTTTTCTTGCCAGAGTTATGGCCACTTTTTTCCTAATTTATTTTTTGTTCCACTGCTTTTTGTCCGATCAGCAAATGCATTCAGGTTTTCCTTTTATTTTTCCCCGCGATCATCAGCTGGAAGATGTACCTGATCTTGATAGATCTGTACGTGCTGGGTGACCGTTGGATAAGTAGAAATCGACGTCTTATTAATGTTTCTCTGGTCTAGACGACGGAGCCGGTCGATCGATTGGTTACATGGAAATTGTACAGGAGTTGATTACATGGTTAATTTTGACGAGCGCTTTGAAAACGGAAAGTTATTTCTGACACAGTGATCGCCATCGCGGCCAGAGATAGTTTTGCAAGACGGTTCTCGTTGCACTTTCCCAAAATAATTGCAAGACGGTTAATTGTGGCCGCTGAAAAGCGTCGACAAAAGCAATAAACTTTGAGAAAATGCAAAATTTTGAAGCCAAAACTCATTAAATTGAAAGTTATTGCGAATATGACGATTATTGGAAAGGAAATGAATTTTTAATTTTGCATCAAGAACAATCGCGATGGCTGCAATTGTACAGGATGACATCAGTACTCATTTCAGGATTTTGATGTAATTATTAATGATATAGTATAGAGGAAATCATTTCGTATAAGCCTTTCATGTTATTCATTTTTATAGCTACGTGGTTAATATACACTGAAAGAAATATATGTATTATGTTCAAAGAAAATATAACCTTAATAGGATATATATAGTACGATGTCAATTTTAAATCAGGGTTTTTTTATTAAATTAATCTGGTTTTTTCTTTTATATGAGTTAGACCAAAGAAAATCTGAGAAAAGTTCACTCTCAAATGTATAGAAAACTGAGTTTGAAATTAAGATCGATTGAGATTTAGCTCTTCTTCCCTTTTTCGGGATATGATTTGTAATTCTCCAATTGTCCGGGAAAATAATAAACAAATATGTTTTTTAAGTGGTTCGGGGAAATCATTTGAAACATTTTTGAACTTCTCCAATCGAGTGCAGCAATAAACCCGAAATCGAGCAAACAATGAAGCTTAACGCTGCACAATAAAGAGGCCAACAATTGTATTTTATTTTGCCTTCGCTTCGACTCCAACGTGCACTTTGATCCAGACTTAACTGAAGCGCCGCGCCGCCTCTTACCTCGAGCCGTTTAAAAAGCCGGCCGAGAAATTTGCCCGTAAAATTCCCACGATATCGTGGAAGACCTGCGAAAAGGCGGTATCTGGGGCTTATCAGGGCAAAATTAATATCACGAAGGCGCCCAGTGTTTTAAAAGAGCACATTCTCGAGTATTTTTGAGTTTGACTCACTTAAAGTGGATTTTATTTGGGCATATCCGGCTCGCTTATCGGGACTGCGATTATCCCCGGTAATCAGCTAACCGTGAATGTGTGACGAGGGCGGCAAGGGATCGATAATCCTACGAGAATCGGAATCTTTGTTCCGCCGACTTACCGATTGTTTTGATAATTTGGAAGTCGTCCAAGTTGTAGTCCCGACCCCCCTTCGAGCTCTGGACGGCGTTGCTCTTCTCCGAGGCGGACTCCTCGTCATCGGAGTTATTTTCATCGTCCGATTCACTTCCGTCGTCCTCGTCCTCGTCGTCCTCCTCCTCGACCTCGCCCTCGCTAAAATCCGACTCCAGGGGGTCCGAGGATTCGCTGTTGGAGCCTATGCTGCTCCCCGTCAGCGAGGAGCTGTTGTTCGTTAGAGCCGAGTCGGTCAGCTGCGGACTTTGTGGCGTTGTCACGGCACGCAGACGTGAAAACGTTGTTGCCGACATGCTTCGTCGTCAGACACACACCTCCTTCGATAATCTGCCTGCAAACGTTTTGTTATTTTTTAATAAAATTTTTCCAAAAATAATTTTGGCTAAGCACACAAACTGGCGCAATGGATAAAATTGATATTTTTTATAGGCACTTAAATTTCGCACAACAAGTGTTTGTTTACCCCGCCAATTATAAAACAAACCATTCTAAGGTTGCATCGCACCTCTTGCGGCGCAATCTTAAAGACGGTGCAAGCAAAGTATTACTTGGTATTACTGACCGTAAAGATAAGAAAGTTGGCAGAGAAGTAAAGCACTCATGGGGAATTACAAGAAGTTTTAAGTTAATATCGAAAACAACCATAAAGCCACGCTTAGTCCCTCTCGGATTTTATGAAACCCCTCATAAGGCCCGATGTTAGAGCGGTTGTTAGCGAAAACTGGAAGAGCAAATTACAAATTTCGTCCATCGCAAAACTTGGGGCAGTCGATGTTGGGGAAGAGGAGCTTTTTAGGGAAAATAAAACGCAATTTGCGCCTGTGGAAACTTATACAAAACGCCTAGGTATAATTGTTATAAAAAGATTTCCACTTCCCGTTGCAGTTATTGAAAAATAAAAATTCAATTGCAACAGGTTTTTCAGCCTTCTCACGTTTTGGCACATTTTCAATAATATAGAAGCAGTTGCCGAGAGTATTTTTAAGGCGTGCATCAAATTGCTTTATTTTGGAATATCTCTCGTTAAAAATTGTTTCTGACCAGAGTGTTGATTTGCGACTTATGTTTGTTGCTTCTTCTAACACCTGCTTAAATTCAACAAAATCTTTTAATTTATTTATTCTCTAAAATGCAACGACAGTTTGATTGAATAAATCTGTTGTTTTAAATTTCTTGTATGTTTTGTTAGGATAAAAACAAAATTTAGATTGTGAAAAGAGATTTGACTATTATAATGCTTATCATATTTGAGTTTCCGATGCAGTGACATATTGTTCTTATCACTCAAGAAGACTACTTTGAAGCAGTGTTAAGTGTCCTAATAAAATTTATTGTTTTTTTTTTAAAGATTAGAATTAATATTGCTACTTTACCACACTTTGCTTAAAATTCAAACTTTTGAACAGACTATTCTCACTTTTCGTGATTTGTAAATTTCCAAATATAGCGGTAAGAAAATGTTCACATACAACTGAAAAATTTGTATGTATTTAATAGTATAAATAATCAATTCTCATACTTTTCATAGTTTTCTTTATTTGAAAATTTGAAATATAAAGTATCATTCCTAAGTTTCCTGACACTCATTATCCATAATGAGATGAGTACGAAACCTTAAAACATAAAATATGACTATCTCCTTAAAATATTACATTATTCTGCATTCTTTAAAAAAAGCAAAACATAAAATAATACAAGTTGGGATTAAATTGAGGGTAAAAATTTTCGTCAGAAAAGATACTCCGATTTTACTTCATGTTGCGTCTTTTTGGCAAGAAATTTCATTTTTAGGATATATTCTTTTCTAAGCATTACACCTTTACGCCGAGGGGTATAAAGGACTGAATGATTTAACGTCTCAATGAAAATCTTTTCAACTTGAAAAAGCAGATTAAGTGCGTTCATAGGGTATATATGTATGTATGCATATAAGATGCTTTATGATGACAGCGACACGCTACATAGTTTCTGTACTTACAGAATAAAATTTCTTTGTCAGAAAAGTAGAAATCCTTTCACATATATGGATGTATAATTCGTAATAATCTACATACATATAATCGATTTACCAAACTTAATAACGAATTGAAAAATTGGAAACTTGCTACTACGTTGACACATCATAAATTGATTATGAAATCCACTTAAAATCGTCTTACAATTAGTGCTGCGTAAATCTTAGAAATATTTTCATTTTGAGGTAGATAACCCGATAAGCGTTTTTGTAAACAAGCTGTAGGCAAGGTGATTTAAATAAAACTCTAATTTGCATGAAATAAAGACGAAAAGAGCAGCGCTAAAGTTATTTAGCTGCAATTTAATGATAAGAGAAAGAAACATGTTTTGGAAAATTTTTAATGATAGCAAAGTCTTCTTTTGTATTCAATTAGCATTCATATCTTTATTTTCCTGTATGACATTACATTCTAGGTAGTACGCAAATTTAACTTATTCTAATTTCTTTAATTTTTAAATATATATATATAATCAAAATTCAAAATCCACATGCTTAGTCTTCTTAAATGATGTACATATCGAGATGTAGGATTTGCTTATTTGAAAAAAAAATTTTTTTGAAGCTAAGAATTAAATATCTTTATTGTAGCTCCATTAAAATACAAGTTTTTATATTTTTTGTAAAATAATAGGAACTCTCGCGAAATATTTGATTTTAAATTTTTTAATTGTTACTAGCAAATCTTTATATTTTTGACGAAAATAACCGCCGTTAAATTCTGTCAGCGAAAATAAAAGAACATACGTTTTTATTGTATTCTAAAAAGGAAATTATTGCGGTCCAAAAGTAACGAGACAAATGAAAATAAAAGTGGACCGTCTTAAATGGATTTGAACATTTACCTTGAGCATGACTACTCTTTTCAAAAATGTGTCACATTAATTAAGCAAAAATGATACCTTACTAAGCGTATAAGGCCAGAGCCTTATTAGGAAGATCTACCTGGCGACATGCAAATATCAGTTTTGGTTTTTTCTCTGGACGCTTTTAATAAAATGATTGTAATAACGAATTATCCACAAGGGCTATACTGCACAAACTCTCAATTCTTACTATTTTTTATACTTTAGTACAATTAAACGAGCACTTACTTCACAATAAAATTTCTTATGTTGTCGCAGCAATAAACTTCAGTCACTAGAGGCGGCAATTACTTATAATCTTAAGTATCTCGAAAGTGAGGCACGGCACACAAAAAGCGGATTCGTGAAATTGTTAAGTCACCAAAGAAAAGAACTTGTTGCACCGAACCGTGTAATCTGCGTCACCTCGGACGACAGTGCTAACGTGCTTTTTATTTACTACTTAGTGCGCTACTTGCAAAACGTAAGCATTGAACCGATCGATCCAAGAAACACTTCACCTGCGAGTGCCGCTCGACAAGAACTGGGTGCTTCCTTATCACCGGTGAAGAATCTTCGAACTCCTCCGGCGTGTCTCAACCGAGCAATTTATGAGTAGTGCGGAGCGATAGTGCGGCGTCGGAAACGAACCTTATCACATGCGATGCGAGTCTTTAAGTCTTGTCGCGATAAGAAGACTCCTCGGAGTGAGCCCGAAACACGTAAAGACGTAGAGACGTAGAGACGAGAGGCGCTGTAGAGAGTGCACCGGCCTATCGAGCGATATCAACTAGGTAACGTCTCGAATGAAACTGAAATCAGAAAAGCCAAGACATTCGCCTTCGACTTGAAGCAGCAGCACCAACAGCGCCGGCCGATTGCTCGCCACCCGACACGACACGGCACGGCAGAATCCAAGTGTGCTTGAGCGTCTTAAGCTTTTGCGTGTTACACAACATCGCCGAGTTCCGAAAATCGGAAACGTCTTACTTTAGGGGGCCCGAGCCCCGAGGGGGCCTCCTCCAACGCAGTCCTACGGGAGTCGGTGCGAAGTCGCATTTGCCAATCGGTTGGATGTGAAAGCACGTAAAGCGGAGTGCCGCGGCGGCGGGCGGCGAGACGGTGCAAAACCCCCCTTGTCGCACGTCATTTGGCCGCCTCAATGCCGAAGAAAGTTTTAAAAATAATTTTAATAACACCAGACGGAGGCAACTATTAATACCAAACCGCCTTGCGCCGCCGCTGGTGCCTCGGCGGACTTACGTAAATCTTATTGGACGGACGGACGACTTTTCGCTGAAGCGGCCGTCTCGACTGGCAAAGAAAATTTATTTGTGCTGCCCGCCAATATCTAAGACGTTGCGGTGTACACTCTACAGCTCCTCTTGGTATGCTTCCAGACGTGACTGCCGAGCTGTCTAGGAAATCCAATGACTTAAGAGGATCTTCTAGACGAACGGGCCCTAGCACACCCACTTCTCGGGTGCTCCGCAAGCACGGGGCCTAGAACAATGCGAGGGCGGGGGTCTGAAAGGGGCGATTAGCAAGATGCTAACGCTCCCGGAGACCGCAGATGTCCCCACAAATATGAAAATATTAAGACGCAAAAGAGCTTCGGATAAGATACATACGACGCAATATTAAAGCCCGGGAAGGTCATATCAAGTGGTGGTACGAATTTCAAACGAAGAAATGCTTTAAAGCGTTTTCCCTGCGGGGACAACGAGCGCACCCCTCCTCCTGAGGAGTCCCTTTGCACCCATAAACATCAAGGCGAAACCTGCAGGATGAGCATTCAGCGCCTCGCACGGATTTACCAAGGCAGCGAAACCTTGGAGTCCCGAATTTAATATTTTACATTGCCGTTCTGATGTGGGTGGGTCGTGGGACAATATCTATATTTTTCCAAACTGCTGCCTGGATTGGATGCTTATAGAACTTCCTCCATCGGAAACAGCTCTTTCAACTAAAATGTTTCTGAAATAACGACATATTTTTTCCGGGAAAAATTTTTCTTTTATTTCCTATCTCCAGTATTGGTTAAACAATTCATGTCTTTATAGAAGTTGTACTCTATTAGGCTGAAAAGCTAAAATTACACAAAACCCTATGTTTTTTCTATTTCAAACAAGAGATTTTAATTTTACCCTCTTTTGGTTTTCTAATATTATCGGTATTTATTATTTATAATACTTAAAATCAATAAATAGGGAATTTAAAATTTAAGTAGTTACAAAGATTCCTTTTTAATCCATTTTTTGTTATCCCTTTTGATGCTTATACTAGAAGCTGTTTTGTTCAATTCTTCAATTCTAATTCTTTGTTTTTAATGCGTTCATTAAACGATTTATTTTTAATTTTTCGCTGCTTTTAATATGTATTCAACTCTCTGAAAAATTAAACATCTTATTTTAAATTGTTAATAATTATACGAGTTATCAGGATTTTTGATCCTATGTAATGTGCGGTCATATTTTTTCTTAATACCAAAGAAAATTGGCAAGATTTTTTTATAATTTTATTTAGTGCCAACAATATGAAATTTGAAACCAACGATTCTAAAATTATTTATGTTTCCATTTTCACTTAATTTGTTGGAAGCGAGATCCTTGTAGTACATATGTACATATATGCGATATTCACAGCTAATAAAGAACCTTTAATCTATTTTATTAAAAGCTTCATGAAATAATCATATCATTTAAATTTGTAGCAAACTATAATTTAAATTTTAGATTACTTTATGTTTAACATTATAAATAAGAACTGTGTAATGATGTTTCACTTTCTTGTGCTGTTTTAAAGGTTGGAACGGGGTTTACTTTTAATGTTGTAAGCTGTATTAACCTTTATATTTCAAGAAAAAAATTTCACAAATGCTATTAATTTATTGAGTAAGTTATTAAGAATTAAGTACATATTTTAAAATATTTCAAGTTAAAGAATCGTTCGGTCATTTTAACGTCTAGCTAAATGTGCAGAAGAAGAGTTAAGGCAATTAGAAAGTTTTCGCTACGAAGAACTCATCATCAATCACCTAATTTGTATGTGTTCATACGTGCAAGTGAATGCGGCATCGAGGTGGACTGATGAGGCAGGATTGAGTGTAATTTGTTTTCCGGCACATTTCAAGGTTATACAACGTCGCAATGATTAATAAAATTGGGTTATTGATGACATTTTAGAAAAGACGTTCCATTATTCTTGTTTAAAGTGTAAATTGATACACACTCGCTTCCTTTGCGAAAAACCTTATTAAGCTAATCCAGCACCCTTGGTTTAATATTACACATACTCGAACATCTCCGCTTTGAGTTCGCTGTTATATTATACACCCCTCAAAGTCGATGGCGGATGCTTAAGGGATTAATATGCATAATACCCAGCCCTCTGAAGTACAAATCCATGCATAGTTGTGTCTGATCGGCATCCACAAAACAATTCACTATTAGGGTCCATGTTACTGAGACAACAGAGCCCTTAGTTAGCCAGCAGAAGTGTCTCCGAGCCCAGGAGATTTGCGTCGCAAAGAAAGGCCCATCCACCTGCCGAAATGAAAACGTACTTGTGCTGATTGGGTACATTGGGGCGCCTTCCCCGCACCGGCCGCCCCTGTTAAGTAATGGGAAAAAGCGATGATTTCGACCTACACCCGCTCAGAAACCCTCAGAAAAAGGCAAAATATGGGCAAAGAGGGTGTATCTTCATCTTACGAGTGTATGTTAAGTCTGCAGAGTAATTGAGGTATCGACCTCTTCTGGTTCACACTTTAATTTTTCTCAAATTAGACGAAATATACAGGAAATTTGGTAGAAATTGTGCAAAATTGTGAAATTGTGAAATCCGTCCGTCCGTGAAATTTCATAGCAATTTAGGAAAAAAAAATGATGGAAGGCCACTTTTTATCCAGGTGTGGATACATTTTCGACTTTAATTACTCGTTGCTATTGGCCGAGCAGAGGGACTACTTTTCGACGGGTTCCATTCAGATCATTTTTGGAGTCCTCCACGGCTCCGCAATTAACGCGCGAAGGTACGTACCGAAGAATGGGGGTAATAAAGTCAGAATTACAATTTCTTAAAAGTACGTCTGAGCTTCGTGATATCAAAATTCAACAGAAAGGGATTTTGATGAATTTTATCCCGAATACCTTCAAGTTAGAGATTTCCTGAAACGGGACGAAGCAGTTGGAAAATGCAAATGAAAATATACAGTCTTGGGAAAATGACTGCTGATTTTAGTGAAATATTAAAAATTCTCTGCGTAAATATGTGTTTACGGAAAGTGAATTCACTACTTCTTAATTTTAATTTCGAAAGATATGAAAAGTATTTATTACAATATGTATCTATGTAAACATTTCCTTCTGCTCTTAGCGATGAAATATAATTTTTTCAGATGTATGAAAATAAACTTTTAATAGATACTATCTCTCACAGTCAGCATACTACATAGATCGAACAATCTAATTTATGATTTCAATGATTCAATGATGCCTAAAAAATGTTTAGGTCATTTTAAATCAGAAATAAATCTATGCAAAGTCTCAGCCTTTAAAAATTCATAATTAAGTCGTTGCAATTAAATGTTATATTTTCATTTCTCGTTGTTTTACGTTAAATTGATTTACAAATAGATTACAACACTAATGTTGAAAATATTTAATATGCTATTCAATGACACTTTAATATTTGTTTTTCAATTAAATTTTTTTTAGCTTTGCTGAACTTCTATTTTTTTGTGGTCCTGCTTTCAAATGTTTATTGATCCAACTGAAATACTGTGCAACAAAAGTATATCCGTCCAAAGCCTTGGTAGGGCAGCTCTTTTGAGGAATTCCAATGCTCGATATTCCATAAACTCTTCCATCAATTACTAATGGACCTCCAGAATCTCCAAAAGAAGATTTTGTACTTCTCTTAACGCCCTCTAAGCATATGAGATTTTGAGTAATATAAATGTCGGGGTTGTATTGTTGGCACTGCTCTTGAGAAACAACTCTAACAAGTCCCTTCTGAAGCATTGTAGCCATTTTGTTGGTGTTCTTGTGTCCCCAGCCTAGAATCCAGCCCTCTTTCCCAACAGGTTTCTCAACCTTTGCATTAAGCACAGCTCTTTGTATTTGTGGTGCAGGGGCGAAATCTTTGTTAGTCCATATAATAGCAATGTCGTTCGCGTTATAGCAACATCGTTTTTTACCAATGTCACAGGTACGCTTGTAACGCTCGTGAACTTTGTAGTCGAACATTTTCAATTTTTGTCCCCGATTCGCTTCCAAATTTCTTTCGACAATCCCGGCATGAATGGTTGCTGTTGGTTGGACTGTTCCGTACAAGCAATGTCCAGCGGTTAAAACTGCATTTTTACCGATTATTACTCCAGTACAGTAGCTTTTTTCGGTTTGGCTGGTGATTGTAATGAACACTATATAAGGAAAATCCGTAGCCCCGGTAATAAATAAGTGACCATCTATAATTTTTATTTGCCCTACATCTTTTCCGTCTTTTATTGGATTCCCAAGTAAAGTCGTTGAGGAAAATAGTAGCACTAAGATGTTCACCCAAAATTGTTCCATCTCTGAAGGTTGGTTAAAGAAACTGCGGTTTTGTAGATGAAGTTATTCGTTATATACAAAGTTGTAGACAATATGTGGTTATGCAAATACATTTATCTGTTCGTTAACATTTGGTCAAATAAGAAAAAAGAAAACTTTTTCGCAGTTGACTACAGACTTTGGTAGACTTTAGTATAGTATCGCAAATGCAATTACATAAGATAGATGAAAATTGATAAATTGACAACCATTCCCATGGTTTTTAAGTATTTGCCCCTGAAAAGGTTCAAGTTTTTTGATCCGCTAAGTCATGTGGCTAGGGACAATTTAATATCTTGCTAGTGCAAATACTTATTTCTACTGTATAAAAATATAAAAAATAAAATGTAATGATCAGATATAAGACATAAATTCAATTAATTAATATTCTTGCCGACATGCATACATACATACAGTAAGTAGAAAATAATAGGAGAACGCAAAAAATCCGGAATAATGTTTGTCAATTTAATTAGCTTTATTGTTTATCACGCATAAATTCAAAATATATCTGTGCAATTAAAGTTAAACTTTTGTGTTTCTCAATTTTGGCGGTCCTGCGCGGACGTTGTAACTGATCCATTCCATGTAATTTGGTATGAAGGTATAAGAATCTGTTGATCTAGCTAAGGAGAGATCCTCAAAAAGAGTTACACTTGAAATTCCATACACAAATCCATCGATCACAAATGGACCTCCCGAATCTCCCCGACCAGCTTTAGTAGTAGCTCCTTTAAGTGAGATGAGACATAAAACGTTTTCGGTTATGTATGAATTCTTATTAATATTCCTGCATTCTTGTCCCGACAAAACTTTCATTTGACCTTCTTGCAGCATCGCAGGAAGTACTCCCCTTTTTATTTCTCCCCATCCCAGAATAGTTCCTATTTTTCCTAATGGTTGATTTTTGTTGAAGCTCAAGTTGGCTTGCTTAACTCTCTGCCCAAAAATAAGCCCCTTTTCAAGCCACAAAATTGCGATATCATTTATACCGACGCAGTATTTCTTTTTTCCTACTAGGCATCTCTCCCGGAATAACTTATGGCAGAAGTAGTCGAAAACTCGAACTTTTTGTCCAGTGTCTTCCTCCAACTCCAGGTCGACGACTCCCACGTGGACGTATATCTCTGGGTTCACTTTGCCATGCAGGCAGTGAGCGGCTGTGAGGACAGTTTTCTTTCCAATGATAACTCCTGTACATCCTTCGGGAAGCGTCATACCATCTGCAGTTATGGTAATAGACGCTACAAAAGGATATTTTCTTTGGCCGGACACTATCACATTTTTTCCAACCACAGTTACTCTTCCAACGTCTTTCCCATCGAAGACTGGATTACTTGCTGCAAAGGCAGACAGGATAACTAGTCCAAAAAGGACTCTGATTTTGGACATGCTCTTTAAAATATTTGGAATAATACTGGCGAATAGAAGAAAGATATCTGATTTTATACCTGTCTAAGAATCGTACTCATAATCAGTTGATAAAACACGTCAAGCAAAGCACACCTTAGGAAAGAAATATAAGGGTTATGCTTCTGTGTAATGAGTTTTTCGAAATACGCGTAGGTAACATACACGGGGAGAAAGGATGTCATTAATTCTAAACTCCTATGTATGTATGTATATGCGAATTTAAGAACTTTATGTCTTTTTTATTAATTTTAAGAAAATCCGGTTGTGAGTAAATTATATTTCTAATATATACATATGTACTACACATAAAGACGCATTTTTCTTACTTCATGTTTACATAGCTGGACTACACATGTTCACCAGGGAGTAAAAACCTCACAAGCAGCTACTGCACCTATCTCATTTTTTCTAATAATTTCCCTCTATTTAAACAGTTGTCCATAGAATCTATCTCTTTTCTCCGAGGAAATTCGTGTGGCTGTCTTTATATTGTATATATTGTAAAACAGCCAATGCATCACCAAGCGAAAAGGGGAAGACAAGTAAAAGAATCTTTAAAAAAAATATATATTTTATATGTATAAATATTTTATTTTTGATGTGAAAAAAATCTATAGCCGCGGGTGAAACTGATTGTTGGCGTGGCAACGAATTCCGTGGCGACGCACCGTCACGCTATACGATGGTATACATATATATGTATTTACATTATACAGTCCACTGTCATATATATACTGGACTGCTAACACACGTCTGAAAAACGAAACCATTTTTAGCCTAGGCTCAAGCCTTTTAGGCAAATCATGGCAATTAAAATGCTCAAAAATCCCGCACAATCATGTTTAAACGTAGCTAAATAACAAATAATGAAATTGCCACGAATCGATTTCTGCTATATCTCGCTCAATTTTTAGTTTTTTTTATAAAAATGTCGCTGAAAATAATCAACGGAGTATCAACGAACAATAGGGATAGATATAAAAATTATTGTTGCCACCTTTGTCAAACCTTCACATTTCACGTATATGCCAACATAATCTAAAATATGCGACGAAAAGTGCCGAAGCCATTTGTTAGTCATCGTTAAGCTATTGCAACAGCCGATTTTAATTTGGTTTTTATGCTATTACTTTTGCCTTATTTGCGCAATGAAAATAAACGTTAAATAAATAAATAAACAGTCATCATTTTATTTCACTCGATGTTTCACATCTGCCAGGCGTCCCGTGACGGCTCACATTTATTTTATTTTTAACAAACAACATACCCAACTTCGTAAAACAAAGGTCCAATTCTTTGCCTCCAAAAGTAAACAAATCACAGTTCTTTTCAATTTAAACCTTACAAAAATACTATTAGATCCATAGTCCAGTTCGCCATTTTCAAAATTAGTGTAATCGTTGCTTTCTTAATCATAACATTCGTCCGGCTCATACTCAGAAAAAGGATTACTAAAATCTGCATAAAAGTTTCATGACACAATAAACGAATATCAAAAACAGCTTAGCAATTAAATACCCACTTTCCTTTAATGCAGCACGAATTTCTTTTGCATTAATTTTTCATTCATTTCATTCATGAAACACTCAATCAATAAAGAACAACTGACTAAAACTAAATAAATAAATGAGTGATACATTGATCTCTTTTTTACCTTACCTAGGCCAGTGTAACACCCGTGAACACACACAAAAACAAGTTGTAGAATGTTCTAGCTTGCGTAGTTTAACTGCAACTAAAATTCAAAGGATATTATCTCACAGGATTTGATAAAAAAACGGCTTGGCGTGCTGGGGATGGTTTTTTTCGTGATCACCGGTGATCACTAGCGTAGCAAGAAGCATCTTTTTTGTGTTCACCGGTGAGCACTGGCAGGCAACGTGTTAACAAGAACTCGAAGTCATGCAATGGCATAATTCCAATAATATCGGCAATGTTTTATTCTATGTAATCGTTCAAGAACTCGATGAGCCATCATACATTGCACATGTTATGTATTGCAATAATTTATTATTAGTGTTCTATAGTGTCCTATCAGCATATCTGTTTTGACAAGTGACGGAAAGATAAAGCGTTTAGGTACTTGTGCTCAGTACTGTGTTGAGAGTGTCACTTAGTATATGCCTCATAGGGACACTTAGACCTTTAATTAGAATTTGAACCTTAAGGGGCTTATTCTATAGGTACTTAACTAATTATTATATTAATGAAAAAAAAAACCGTAAAACAATTCCAAATCATACGACCCTCCCCTTAAATTTACCTTAAAGTGAAAAATCACTGAAAAAACGCCCTGTTGACATGAGCAAGACAACGCTTTATATTAGCTCAGCTGGCTGCCTGTAAGCGCCTATATAATTAAGAGATAATATGCCCAGCACCTCAGTGCTACTAGAGATTCACATAAGGATGGTGCAAGTTTGGACAATAATTGCTTTGACATGTTTTGCTTCAACGACGCTTCCAACACCCATCAAAGAGGGGGAAAACGTGGGGGCCATAGAAAAGAGAGGCAACAATGTAGTCGTTTCGGGACACAAACGTTATCCTTACATGGTGGTTATTGAGATTACTGAAATTAAAAACGGTAAATTAATTACCAGTGAATGCGGAGGAGTCATAATTGGAGTGAACACAGTTCTGACAGCTGCACACTGTTTGTATGGATCAGTTAATCCGAAAGGGACAATTCATGCTGGAATTGTTGATAGATTCTATGAGGCAAAAGCAGGACAGAAATTACAAATGAAGGACTACCAGGTGCACGAACGATACAAAGATACTTGTTCTGTTGGAAATCGATGCTGCCATTCAATAAATGACATTGCTATAATATGGGCAGTGCAAAAATTTGAAATTGGACCAAATATAAAAATAGCTATTCTTGCTAAAAATCAACAGCTACCCTTGAATAAAGAGGGGTGGATTATCGGTTGGGGACGCAATAGCAATAATAAACTGCCAGCAATGCTTCAGAGAGGGTTAGTTAAAGTAATTTCCAACCAAGAATGTGCAAAGTTTAATCCATCTGGTTTTATCCACGAGAATTTAATTTGTGTCAAAGGTGTGAATACAAAAACCAGCTCTGCTTCTGGAGATTCTGGCGGTCCATTTGTTGTTAACGGAGCAGTATATGGAATAAGTACCATAACCCTATTTTCAAATCACTGCCCAAGGAAGGAGATAAGCGTTTATACTTTTGTTCCAAATTATATAAAATGGATTGAGCGAAATTTACGTGATGGACCCCCAAAGCTAAGAAATAATAAACCGAAACCTAATCAAAAGCTACAACCAGCTTTTCAGACTGAGATATAATGATTTTTAATATTTATTTTGTCGTAAATTTCTAATGTTATATTTTACATTGTTTTTTATTTTCTTGAATAAAATAATTAGAACATATTACAATTTTAAAAATGTTTTAGGTTTCAGAAAGCCATTTAGTTTAAAGAACAAATGCACACATTGCTGATTTGTAGTTCAGTAGCTGAATTTTGATTTCGAGCCTAAAATATCTTATAGTGTTAGCAACGAGAAAAACCTGAGCAAGAACGCATCACATAACGCAAAAGCACTTGAATAAATAAAAAAACAACATTTTATTGTTACTAAGAAGTAAAAGTGGACACATTGCTCATCGAACATTTGATTAAAAAAATTTGACGTTTAGGGTTTTCGATTGGTTTTGAATGGGTTAAATTTTTGTTTTGATGGTCCTTCGGACACAATCCGTTCAATCCACTTTAAATAGTTTGGAATAAACGTATAAATGCTCAACTCTTTCTCTCGGTTTCCTTTCGAAAATGCGAGTATGCTCTGGCTGCACAGCCCATAAACCACTCCTTCGATTACGAAAGGACCCCCAGAGTCTCCTAAGGAGGCAGCAACATCTCTATTCACGCCTCTTAGACAGATAACATTCTCAGTTATATAAGAGTATGGATCAAATTTCGAACATTTTTGGTTGGTTACCATTTTGACATGTCCCATTTGCATAATTGCTGGTTTTTCGTCGTTGGTATTGAGTCCCCATCCCACAATCCAACCTTCTTTATTCAGAGGTTTCTCTTGTCTTTCGGCAAGCGTAGCGATTTGTACTCTTGGTCCAAATTCAAATTTCTCTTTTGTCCACACTATACCAATGTCGTTGACTTCATAGCAGTATCGATTTGCAACTTTACATTCTTTTCGGTATCGCTCATGAACCCGAAAGTCTTTCATTTCTAATTTCTGACCCGCCTCTGCCTCATAACCTCTATGGACAATTCCAGCGTGAATAGTTCCTGTTGGATTTAATTTTTGATACAAGCAGTGTCCAGCAGTTATAACAGTATCCGCTCCAATTATGACTCCTCCACATTCGTTGGTATCTGATTTACCATTTTTTATAATAGTAATTTTAATCAAGACCATATAAGGATAACGTCTGTGACCAAAAAGTGTCATTTTGTTGTTCCTATTTTCAAAACCGCCAACGTGTTGGCCTTCTTTTATCGGCGTTGCATCCAACGATGTTGTAAGAAATGCCAAACTAGTAATTACGGTCCAAAAATGCACCATTGCTAAATGCTTCTCTTAATTCACTGAGATATAATGCAATGTATTACTACATTTTATAGTCAGTTAAGACAATACATTTCTAGTCAGCTGAACTAATAAATTTTTGTATTATTATGTTATTTACATTTCTTTGTATTATTCAAGTCTCTTCAAAACAGATGCTGTAGTACCACAGTTGATGATTGATTTATTTATTTGGCACCTGCTTTATGATGAAGATATGATAAAATTTGACGGAATACCTGATATGCATCCGATACTGATACAAAAGAATACGCAACACAGAAAGTAGTTATAATTTCTGCTTAACCCAATAGATTTCACATGGAAATCAAAGAAGTATGCAAGAATGCATATGTATTTTATTGCGTTAGTGTATTGGAACGACAGACTCATATATATATGAATGGTGTGGATAATATCACAGGGTCTCAGCTAGGAGAAGGGTGTGCGCAATAACCCGTAACATTAAGCAAACGCACTTGGGTAAATAAAATATAAAATTGTATTGTTACTAAGAAGTGAATAAGTCGTTGAAAATAAGTGAAACATATTCCTTGGTGGAAAATTTTTTATAAAAGGTATAACGCTATACATTTTATGCTTATGGTCTGCGGTTAGGTTTAAATTTATTGCTCTTTTGTTTTGGTGGTCCTTCGGATACAATTCGTTCAATCCAATTTATGTATTTTGGAATAAACGTATAAACGTTCAACTTCTTATTTGGGCAACCATGCGTCGAATGCATCTTCAGGCTGCATATCCCATAAACAACTCCGTCGATTACGAAAGGACTCCCAGAATCCCCGAAAGAAACGACAACATTTTTATTTACACCTTTGAGACAAATAACATTCTCGATTATATAGAAATGTGAATCAAATTTCGTGCATTGTTGGTTCGATAACACTTTGACTTGGCCCATTTGCATTATTGCTGGTTTTTCGTTTTTACTATAGAGACCCCAACCGACTATCCAACCTTCTTTATTCTCAGGTTTCACTTGTGTTTTGGCTAGCTTGGCGATTTCTACACTGGGTCCAAATTTGAAATCATTTTCTGTCCACACTATACCAATGTCGTTTACTTCATAACAGCATCGTATTCCAACTTTACATTCTTTTCGGTATCGTTCATGCACCCTGTAGTCCTTCATTTCTAATTTCTGGCCTGCATCTGCCTCATAATATCTATGGACAATTCCGGCGTGAATAGTTCCTGTTGGATTAAGTTTCTGATATAAACAGTGTCCAGCAGTTACAACGGTATTCACTCCAATTATGATTCCTCCACATTCGGTAGTTTCTGGTTCACCATGCTTTATTATAGTTATTTTAATAAGCACCATGTAAGGATAACGTTTATGGCCAAAAAGTGTTACTTCGTTGTTCCTATATTCAATACCTCCAACATGTTGGCCTTCTTTTATCGGCGTTGCATCCAACGTTGTTGCAAGACATGCAAAACTAATCACTAATGTCCAAAAATGGTCCATTACTAAATGCTGCTCTTAATTCATTGGGATGCAATATATCGTACCTCCACATTAAATACAATAGCAGTTTAGAACTGCGTAGGTATACAGCTGAGTCAATAAAAGTTCGTATTGATGCATTGTGACATCATTTGTTTGTATTGTTTAAGTTTTAAAGAGGGGGATTTTAGAAATATATTTCGCAGGTACTCGTATATGTACAGAATAAGCCTAAGTATCCATGCATCCTATGTAGAACTGTAAACTTGTTTTTTGGGACACTAGAATTGAATTTCGTCTTAAGCAGAAGTAAATGAAAGTCAAGTGCTGAAATTTGCAGTTTCGTAGTTGACTACAACTTTAATTATTTAGCACTTACCTACTCGTATGGTAATATTTTACGTAAACCATATATTTACACAGTTGCACTGGATATTGTTCATTAGTTCAGCAACAAGTTTTAGAACTATGTAGTTCGTAATGGAGTTGTGTGACGATATTATTGGAATAAAAGGTATATATAGGATTTGATTTAGAATTATTAACTTTATAATATAATTAAATACTTAACTACAACACGTCATTTCTCTCCTTAGGTGGTCCTAGTTTTAAATTTAAACTAATCCAAGTAGAATATTTTGCAACATCGGTATAGGATTCGATAATTGTATTATGACACCGTTCCGAATAAAGTGTCTGACTACAAATGCCATGCACAATTCCGTCGATGACAAATGGACCGCCTGAATCTCCGTCGGCGATTGAAGGTGTTTTTCCGTTCCGTGTGTTTGCCTTAACGCATAAGACAGTGTCCGGTATGTAAATATATCGATTAAAGTTTTCGCACTCTTGTTGGCTAAGGGCTTTAACAAAACCCCTCTGAAGCATTGGTGAGCGATTGTTTGGGATGTCGTCGTTTCCCCATCCTAAAATCCATCCATTCTTGCCAGCAGGACTTTCGTCATCAACATTTAAAGTTGCTTGTTGTACAGTTGGACCAAAAGCAAATTCCTTGTAGAGCCACATGATAGCAATATCGTTCGGTAGATAACAACATCTGTTACGCCCAACAGGGCACCGATTTCGAAACCCTTTATGAATTTGGTAGTCCTTCACTAGTAGTTTTTGGCCTTTACCACGTTCCAGTTTCAGGTCAACAATTCCAGCATGAACTATGATTGTTGGATTTTTATAACCATTAAGACAATGGGCTGCTGTTAGAACGGTATTCTTCCCAATAATCACGCCCAAGCAATAACCTAAAGAAGTCTTTAGATTTGGATGTATCACTTTTATTTTGATGTCCACCAGATAGGGGTAGTGTTCTTGACCAGTAACGACTTTAGTTGCACCCCTTTGCAAAATCTCTCCGACATCTTCCCCATCATTGACTGGAGTTCCAAATGAAAGTGCCAACAAGCACGCAATTAATGGTATAAGAAAGTATAACGTTGGCATTGCTAGAGAAACTGCTTTATCGGGTAAAATGAGAAGCTCTCTTATAAAAGGCACTGTTAGTACATTGTTTTGATCGTAATAAATTATAGCAACTGACCAAATAAATACATATTTACGTTTAAAAGCCTTTCAAAATATTTGAAACGAATCAATTTGTATCCGACCTTCCATTATGCTTGTATGAGAACCGAAAAACATTTGTTTTTTTGGAGTAATCTTTTAAGCAATTGTGCCTCGTGTTGTCTTCGTCTCGCTCACAATCACGTGCCTAAGTTGATTTAACAAACCGATGAAACTATTCATCTCATAGAATGTCGGCACTGAAGCTAAAAGTTGTTTGAAAAATTTTAAATGGAAAAAAATTGCCTACCATTAATTTTTACAAATTAATTGCAAATTCAATGTCCGTAGGATTGAAAACTTATACAAAAACTTTTGTAAAAAGTGTCTCTCCAACCATACACTTATGTAGGTATATAAATTATTTAAATTCGTTGGCTCTAATCACATAATTTTTGTATAAGTACACACATACATATAATATACTCATATCAACTCACACTTTAAGGTATGCATAGTCTTACGAATATGTGGAGGAGTAAGGATGAAGCAGCTGTAAAATAAAAGAAATTGTATTTAGTTTGATCAGCTGGATGTACGAAAGCCCATATAACTTGCTACCAATCTTTAGCATAAAACAACGTTGTTCTCATTGAACTGGGTGCAGTTATTGACGGCATTGTGACGAAATGGCACATTTGTATAAATTATTATTAATTGTTGCTATGCAGTTCGCTGCGTTAATCTATAGCACTCCAATAGAGGAAGGTGAGGATGTTGGAACATTTGAATTAAGAAACGGTCTTTCCGTTGTTTCCGGTCAAACTTTATATCCGTATGTCGTCTACATAAAAATCATAAGTTCTTTTAATGGCAAACAACGAGACTTGCAATCGTGTGGAGGAGTTATAATCGGAAAGAGGACAATTCTTACAGCAGCGCACTGTTTGTATGGAATGGATAAAGCCCACGTGGTTGTTCAAGCTGGCATCGTCGACACGAAGTTAGAGAAGGGAAGCGGTCAGAACATTATAGTAAAAGATCGCCTCATTCATGAATTGTACCAAAGAAAATGCAAATTGCATAATCGATTTTGCTTTAATTTACACGACATCGCAATTTTATGGTTGGAGTTTGATTTGCGTTTGGGGCCGAAAGTGAAAATAGCCGATTTGGGTCAGGATCAGCTTAAGCCGTTCCACAGCGAAGGATGGATCTTGGGTTGGGGATTGACTAAAGAACAAAAAGTGCCTTCAATGCTTCAAAGAGGGCGAGTGAAGGTCATGACGGAAACGGAGTGCAAAGCGTTTAATCCATACGCCCTCATAATTGATAGTGTCATTTGCCTAAAGCCTGTGGAAGGCAACACTCGGTCTTCAGATGGCGATTCTGGAGGTCCATTTGTAATAAACGGCGTGGTTTATGCAATATCAAGTTCAAGTGTTTACGAGAACGTACATTTGAAAGATTGGCGAGATTTGTACACATATGTTCCTTTGTATTTCGACTGGATTAAAAAAAATCAAAAAGCGGGCCCGCCAAAAAGCAGAAAATTAAATTCCAATGGTAATAAGTCTCCAAAACCGAATCGCAGGCAAAAATAGAAATTAGGAGAATATTTGCACTTCAGATTAAAATGTACATACATATACAAAAAAAAAAAAATCATATCTAAAGTAGGTATTAGCTTAAATACCATGATACTAATAAAGCTCCATTAAGATTGTCCAGCCTGAGTTCTCTGACCCTAAATCTCCAAATCTAACAATCATTTTGATATGCACTTCATCTTAAGTGATAGTCAAAAGTATTTAATTAATCTTACTTAATTTAATAATTCCTTAACACTCTTCGATTTTTTGTTTTTACGTTAATAAGCGGGAAAGAGGGTATAGGTGTCTTTAGGAAATTTGTTTTATAATACATGTATGGTATATAATCACATGTACATTTTGTCATTGAGTTAATGAGTTTTTTCCACTTAGTATTAAGAGTTGGTGTGTTTCAAATTAGGTATTTACGTATATATTTTGTATCACACGTGGGGTGTAGGAAAAAATTCATATATAATGAACATTTTCTCCAGAACGTCTATAGTATTCATAAAAATTCTAGAGCTATGACTAGATTTATACTAGTTTTAGTACTGACTTGCCTCGTGTTTATACAAGGTAATCCAGTAAAAGATGGTGAAGACGTAGGAGAGGTTTTAGAAATTTATGGCAAAGAAGTTGTTGTTGGCCAAACAAAATATCCCTACATGGCGTACGTTAAAATAAAGCAAATTAATGAAGGTTACAATGATGTCTTCCACTGTTCAGGAGTGATAATCGGAAAGGCTACGGTGCTCACAGCTGCGCATTGTTTTCGAGGTTTAAACCCTCGTAATTTAAAAGTGCGTGTTCAGGCCGGCGTTGTTGATGTCAAACTAGAGAAGAAAAATGGACAATGGAAACAAATGGAGAATTTTATTGCCCACGAACAGTTTAGAAATGAATGCAAAATTGGTAAACGATGTTGCACTGGAGTAAACGACATTGCCATTATTTGGCTCCAAGAAGAATTTGTCTTTGGACCAAAGGTGCAAAGAGCTGTTCTAAATTTAAAAGTACAAAAGCCAGAAAATAAAGATGGATGGATTTTAGGTTGGGGAAAAAATGCCAAAAACTCTCACATGCTGCAAAGAGGTCTTGTGAAAGTGCTACCGCAGCAAGAATGTGAGAAATTTAGTCAATATTGGTATATACCGAATACCTTCATGTGCCTAAAATCTCAAGTTGGACTTGACATAGGATCGGATGAGGGCGATTCAGGAGGACCATTTGTTATCAGTGGAATTGTATATGGGATTTGTAGCCAAACTTTGGATTCAGATACTTGCCAAAGAACTATCGATGTATATACTGATATCGCCAGATACGACAACTGGATTCGTTCGAAGTTGCTTGAAGGACCACCAAAACATAGAAATCGTCCTAGAACAAAAAATGTATACAAAAGTTTTGTCCCACAATAACAATATTCACGCATGTAATATTTTCCCATACTTATGTCATTTATATTTAGTAAAATTAAGAACTTTATGTTCTCCTCTTATAAATTCTGTCTAATTATTTTTTCAAAAATATCAACCGATTTTGTCTGAATAATCATTTCTAAGATAGCATTAAAGGATATTTAAACTCCTTTCTAAAAATAATTTGAAGTAAATCAGATAGTATTATAGCTAATTATTAATGAATTTGCGTAACTATCCATGTAAGTAAGAGATTGATTGCAAATATTTGATTCAGAATTTCATAAATCCTTTATTCTTGTCTAACAAATAGTGCACGAAGATTCTTTTTTAGGCGGTCCATTCTTTAAAGTTTGTTCAATCCATTCAGAATATGCAGGAATAAACGTATAAAGATCTATAGTTCTGCTATTGCAAGAGTCCTTTAGAACGGTTGTACTAGAAAGTCCATAAACCACTTCGTTGATCACTAAAGGTGCTCCAGAATCTCCTGATCGTGCTCTCGTACTCCCTTTGACAGCTCTCACGCAAATCATTTTATCACTTATTTTGAACTTTGGATTAAACTCATCACACTCGTTTTGCATTATAACTTTAACCTGCCCTCTTTGAAGCATTGCTGACAACTTCCCCAAAGAGTTTAATCCCCAGCCCAAAATCCATCCTGCTTTGAAAAAAGGTTTCTCAAGATTTGAACTCAGTTCGGCTTTCTGAACGGTTGGTCCAAAGATGAGTTGCTTCTTCAGCCATATTATACCAATATCGTTCACAGCTAAGCAACATTTTCCGTTCTCTTTTTTTTGACAGGATTCTTGATATTCTTCGTGCGCTAATATATTGACTACTCTTAAGTTTTGACCCTTTTTCGCCTCTAGATCCTTATCAACAATTCCAACGTGGACATGTATTGTTGCTTGTTGTCTATTGCGTATACAATGCGCGGCTGTAAGGATTGTTCTCCTCCCGATTACCACTCCTCCGCAAGTATAGATGTCCTTTTTATTGGCTTTCTTCTCAACGATTTTGATGTACGCCATAAAAGGGTAATGCTTTTGTCCGGTAACTATAATCTGTTTGCCCACTTTTTCTACTAAGCCTACATCTTCACCGTCTTTTATGGGCGTTCCGATTGTTAATACAATTAGACACGTTGTTAAAAGCAATGTACAAAACTTTGACATTTTATAAGGTACTGCACGGAAGATCTACTTTATTTTGCCTCAGAAAAGATCTCTTTATAAGTGCTTGGATCCAATGTTTAATAATTTCTGCTTCGTAATTGTTACTTGTGCACATATATAAGCTGAACAAATTCAATTCATTTCGGTTACTTCACACTCAAACAAAGTCTCACGGCAGTGCTGTTGCTATAGTATACGAAACCGCATAGACATAAAGTTGTTTATAATAAATAGTATTTTTCGATGGTATTATGTATTTTGTATCAAGTTTTGTCTATTATGAAAAAGTATTTTTTGAGCCTAAAGATAGGCGGACATTAAAAACAAACCTGTGTCATTATTTCATCAAGCTATATAAAATGTTTTCACTAATCTGACATTTTGCGAAAACTTTCAGAAGTTTAGGCTAAATCTAACATACTACTTGTACAAGCTGTTTCAGCACGCCAACAATAAGACTAGAAAATAAAAAATCAATTTAAGTTTAGTTAATTTTTTAGACGTAGTATGAAAGTTGTGTAAGTAATTTAGTTTAATTTTCGGGCCACTAGTTAGAAAATTCTAATATTATGTACAGATACATATTGATAGGAGAATTATTTTAATATTCCAGATTCAAAATTTTACTATATTTTTTAAGTCAAAAATATTGTCATGCTTTAAGTAGTAAGGGTAGGCTAAATTAAAAATTTAGAGAAGAGTAAGCATGAAAAGAGGTTTTACCTAAAAGTTATTTCAGTATGTGTATATAAGATAAATATTGAAATATAGAAGAGATCGTTACACATTTGCATGTGTGATATTCGTGGCAGCAAATACTCTCGTAGAGTATTTTATAAAATCTTAAGCTTTCATATTATCTAAGCACGTAAAACATTCACACTTATGTTACGCGTAAGAAAAGTGTCAGCTGTACAAATATTCATATTCATTTTTTTAAACTGTATATAGCAAATACTGGGATTTTTTCAATTAAGTAACTCTGATAAAAATCATATATAAACGGTTCTCTATTCACCAAAGTGCACTGCTTATTAAACAGTAACACAATGTTGTATTACTTTCACATATTTCTTACTTTCCTGTGTCTTTTCACTTTGTCGAACGGAGTGCCAATTGAGAATGGATCGCCTGTTGGAACCATTAAAAAAGTTGGCAAGAAAGTTCAAATCACCCGTCAATGGAATTATCCGCACACAGTGCATGTGGAAACAATTGAACTAATTGGTGAACTTTATCATTACAAGGGGTGCACGGGGGTAATAATTGGAATTAATTCTGTTATCACTGCTGCACATTGTCTTCATAAGAAAGTAGATCCAATTGTATATGTTTATGCAGGAATCCTTGACATTGAATTAGAAGAGAAAAAAGCGCAGATGGTAGCAGTGAAAGATTTTCAAATTCATCAAAATTATAAACCTGTATGTAAAGTGGGAATTCAGTGTTGCTTTGAAAACCACGATATCGCTATTATTTGGACGCGGAAGAATTTCGTATTTGGAACTCATGTCCAACCAGCTCGACTGAATGCAAATATTATCAAACCGATTGGTAGAAAAGGCTGGATTCTGGGGTGGGGACGAAAGGCTGGAAATGTTCAAACCACGATGCTGCACAGAGGGCTAGTTCAGGTTATTCCTCAGGGAGAGTGTGAAACGCAACATCCTTTGACTCACATTACAAGAAATGTAATGTGTGTAAGAGGTGTCAACAAGAAGACCAAATCTGGCTTAGGAGATTCGGGAGGACCCCTTGTGATCGGTGGGGTAGTATTCGGGATCTGCAGTATATCCCTTGAAAAGACACCCTGCTCAAAAGAAACCGCAGACGTATACACGGACGTAGCCAGGTATTCGGATTGGATACGCGGTGAATTGGATTTGGAGAAGCGCGAATGTCAGAGCGCAACATGTACTATTCTTTAATTCTTAGCATAATATTTACCCAAATTTTGAATTTTTCAAAACTAATCAAATGAAAGCTAGAACTTTAAGAAGGTATAATAAAATATAATAATATAAAAAGGAAAAATGTAAAAAACAATTATAACACTTTGACTCCTTGTTTTTTTTCAGACACGTATTCAGCCATACGTGTCACAATTTGGTAACATGGCAGTTAAAGTGTTAAACGAGTATTGACTTCAACATTGTAAATTTATTGACAGAAAAATATATATGTATATATGTATGTATATAGTATTTTTAAATTTTTCAGAAGCTTTGATATTACTCCAATCTAGAATCTAGAGAATCTGATTTAAAAAAAAAATTAAAGTTTTTCATCTTGTAATGATATTTATTTCTCATAGCAATATTTGTCTGTTTCTGTGGTTAAAATTTTCCATTAACCTTGAAAAACCCACCTCTTCAGTTAATACCTTATTTACATACAATATGAAAATCTTTCGCACTTTACATAGTCTTTCATTTCGCTTGGGTTTTACAAAAGATATGGTAGAAGTTTCAGCTGTGTAAATAATAACTTTTCTGTTTTTTTTTCTGTTAATATTTGTCTTAGAAACGTTCTTATAAAGACAGTTTTCTCTCAGCAAAGTGCAGTGGTTAAAAAACATTAATACAATATGTTTTATTATTCTCACATACTACTTATTTTGATATGCATTTTCGCAACTTTTTCGTATGGAGCCCCCGTTGAGAACGGTGTAGCTGCTGGAACTATTATTAATAAAAATGGAAATATGCTAGTGTTTCGCGAAAAAGTTTATCCTTACGTAGTTTTCGTGGAGATTATTGAAAGAGTTAATAATAAAAAACAAATCTTCGGGTGCACAGGAGTAATAATTGGAATTAAGAGTGTTCTTACAGCAGCACACTGTCTTCATGGATTTATAAATCCAAATGTAAATATTTATGCCGGAATTATTGACATTAAAAGGGAAGAGAAAAAGGCTCAAAAATTAGAGATGAAAGAATTTCAAATACATCAAGAATACCAATTAAAATGCAAAATAGGCGATCAATGCTGCTATGAAAATAACGATATCGCAATTATGTGGATGCGAACAAATTTTATATTTGGGCTTTACGTCCAACCGGCAACACTCAACGGAAATATAAAGAAGCCAGTTACTAAACAGGGTTGGATTCTAGGCTGGGGTCGAATAGCCGGTAATATTAAAACTACGATGTTGCATAAAGGGCGAGTTCAGGTGGTTCCCCAATTAGAATGCGAAAGGCATCATCGCTTAATCCACGTTACACAAAATGTAATGTGTGTAAGAGGTGTTCAGAAATCGACCGTAACTGGCTTAGGAGATTCAGGAGGACCTCTTGTGATCGGTGGAGTAGTGTATGGAATCCTCAGTGCGACCCTTGAAAAAACTCGTTGTTCTCAAGAACCAGTAGACATTTACACCGACGTGGCGAGATATTCCGACTGGATTCGTGAAGAATTAGGTTTAGAGACACGCCGATGTAAGAGTGAATCATGCACAATTCTTTAAAATTAATCAGGATATAGGAGGATACCAAAACTACTGTTAGAATTTTATAAACTAGAAGTAAATTTTTATCTAGTAATAATAAAATAATCATGCCAAATACATACATACAAATATTTACTTTGGGAGTTGCCGGAGTTTCATTTCTAACCTCAACTTAAGATCTGTAGATTATAACACTGAAAGATACCTTCATATGATTTATGTAATTTTCAGCTGTACAAGTATATTCAACATTTGTGCTTGAAGAACGAATGACGGAAGCAAGAGTAAAAAATTCATATAAAGACGGCTACCACTCAGTATTGGAACCAGTTGGTAAAAATCTTATAAGAATATGTCATATAATTTTTTCATTTTAGGTACTTTGATACATCTTGTTACTTTATCTGAAGGTGTACCAATTGAGGATGGTGTTAATGCTGGAACAGTTCGAAAAGTTGGTCAAAGTATTGAGGTTGTTCGCCAAAAAATTTACCCTTACGTAGTGTACGTGGATATTGCTGACAAAATCAATGGCAAAGACAACTTTCAGAGCTGTGGTGGAGTAATAATTGGAATCAAAAGTGTTTTGACAGCGGGACATTGTCTACATGGGAAGATAAATCCAACGGTAATTGTCTATGCAGGCATTGTTGATGTTAAATGGGAAGCAGAAAAGGCGCAAAAAATATTCGTGGAAAAGCATAAAGTACATGAAGAGTATCAAAGTAAATGTGTAGTTCGAAAAAAGTGTTGCTACCAAATGAACGACATTGCTATTATGCAGCTACAAGAAAAACTCATATTTGGACCTACTGTTCAAAAAGCTGAACTGAATGGAAATTTGAAAAAACCAGTTGACAGAAAAGGTTGGATTTTAGGCTGGGGTCTAAAAAGCAAAAATTTGCCCACCTCAATGCTTCAAAAAGGATTGGTTAAGGTTATTCCCCAAGAAGAGTGCGAAGAGCAAAATCCCCACATTCATATCACTAATAATGTTATGTGTATAAAAGGTTTCAAAAAAACAACTAAAGCTAATTTGGGAGATTCAGGAGGTCCTCTTATAGTCGGTGGAGTAGTTTTCGGTATCTCCAGTATATCTTTAAAGAAGACGAGTTGCTCTAAAGAACCAGTTGATGTTTACACGGACGTAGCAAGATATTCGGAATGGATTCGTAATGAATTGCACTTGAAGAAACAACCTTGTAAAAGTGAAACCTGCACAATTCTTTGAAGAGGAGTAAAGGAAAGGTAATAAAATAAAATAAATAATTTATATATGGTTTTGTGACAATAAAATCATTTTTAGTTGAACTAATAATTAATTAATGCTAGGTCTTATAGTGGATTTAGTTGAAGGCCTTTCTTTTGGTGGTCCAGCATTCATATTGTTACTAATCCAATTTTGATACTTTGCAACATAAGTGTACACATCCATAGTTCCATCACAGAGCATTGTGTAGCTAGAAATTCCATACACCACACCTTCGATCACGAAGGGACCTCCAGAATCTCCGCTTTCAGCTTGAGTATTTCCCACGATTGCAGATAAGCACATGACCGTTTGAGTAATATATAGCACTGAATCAAATTTGCTGCATGTCTCTTCAGATATAACTTTAACCGGACCTTTTTGTAACATTGAGGGCATAACCTTCCCGTCTGATCCCCAACCTAGAATCCATCCTGTTTGATCAACTGGTTTGTGAAGATCGCTGTTTAATTGAGCTATCTGCACCGTTAAACCAAGAGTAAATTCTCGCATTGTCCACAGAATAGCAATATCATTTACTTGGAAGCAACATCGGTTTGCTCCAATCTTGCATGTGTTTCTATAAGAACCATGTAACAGCCAGTCTTTAACTATCCTTTTTTGAGCGATGTTCTTCTTAAACTCATAGTTTGTGTCAACGAATCCGGCACTAACTACTATTTGTGGAGAAATTTTGCCACTTATACAATGTGCAGCTGTAAGGACAGCTCCTTTTCCAATAATAACACCTCCACAATAAGAATGCCCTCCATCAGGAGTAGTTTTAATGTCTATTCTCGCCATATAGGGAAATTTTCTCTGACCAGTAACAATTACTTTCCTTCCTACTTTTCGCACTTTCCCCACATCTTTACCTTCTAAAATTGGTGTTGCAATTGAAATTGAAGATAAGAGCACGAGTACAAATGATATACTTAACAGCAACATTTCTTTGATTTGTTACCAATGATATGGGCGAACAACAAGACACCTCTTTTATACCACTTCATCAAAGGTATCTTACGTTGTCTTTTTACTTAATGAAATAACAGCTGAGAGTACACATTGTGAAGAAACGAATACCCGAGAATTTTTTTTATATTTTTCTTTGACACATTTTGAAGAAATTACATATATGTATGTAGAATCAAATATGATTCAATAATTAAATACTTACATATACATTTTGATAAAACGGTAATTTGAAATGGTTTACCTATTACCCGCCATTAACATTGACCGAACTATTTTTATGGAATATTACTGAAGGTATTTCTTTTATTATTTGACCTACTTCTCATTTCAGTTGCTTTGTATTTTTGTAGCGCCACTAAATATAAAAATAGTATTATTTTACGATTTTGGAATGTAAAATATGTGCAAAATTATTCATTAGTTAAATAAATATTGAGTTTAAGTAACCCCACTGGAAATTGATTGTATAAATGTTTATACTATTTACTACTCATAAAATTTTTTTCGTGGAAGTAATGAGTTTTAAAAATTAATACGAGATTTTTTTAAATCAGAAGATTAATTTTAGCATACAAACGTCTTCATTCCATGCCTTTAAATAAACGTGTGTAATATTTAAAAATTTTTTAATAAATTCTATTGTGAATTGCTTCCCCTGATGCAATTTTTTGAGTTAATTTAAGCCATTTGTTTCTAAGTATCAATTTAAGTTTTCTTTTCAGCTGAAACTATTTCAGGCTTAATAAAATACAAAATAAATATTAAGATTTCAGCTACCATATCTGGATAGACAAAATATACACGGAGCTTGATTAATTTGATCTTAGTTTTTACAATTTAGTCAAAAACAACCAAATTTTATATTAAAAGTCTTCAGAATTTGTTCTTTCAAAACACGTGTAAAAGTAAAACACGTGTTGTTGACACAGCTGAACAGAACCGGAAGCCGAAGAGACTGATCATCAAACAGCAATTTCCGAATGAATCATATTGAATGCTTCCAAAGTGTTGCTTCAGCTGATGCATTATTATGAAATAGTGGATTAAAAAGAGCAATTTCGTCTTCAATTCCAGAGTTGTCTTTTGATTTTAGGATAGTGCCGTTCACACCATGTCGCCTTTTCTTATTTTACTTTGTATGGTCGAATATTTTTTTATTACATCAGATGCAATCAAGGATGGTGAAAATGTCGGAAGAGTTCGTAAGGTTAGCAGAAAAGTAACAGTCTTTGGACAAGACCTTTACCCTTTTATTGTTCACATAACGACAACTAAAACCAAAGACACCGTGAGTGTTAGCCAGATCTGTGCAGGGGTGATAGTCACGAAAGATGCAGTCCTTACAGCCGGTCACTGTCTTCACGGCAAACCAAATTTGGAGGTGGTTGTTCATGCTGGAGTGGTTGATGTGGCGTGGGAGAAGAATAAAGGGCAAGAAATTGCAATGAAAGATTATCTTATTCACAAGAATTACCACACTGAATGTGTAGTTGGACATCGATGTTGTTTTGAAGTTAATGATCTTGCGATCGTTTGGCTAGAACACGAATTTATAGTCGGGCCAACCGTCCAAAAAGCAATATTCAATCGTCACATGGCAAAACCCTTCGACAAAGAGGGTTGGATTCTTGGTTGGGGCTTGAACAATGAAGATGATGAGCCTTCAATGCTCCAACGAGGATTGGTTAAAGTAATGCACCAGCGGTATTGCGAGAAGTTCAATCCAGGTGTATATATAACACAGAATACAATTTGTTTAAGTGGTGTTAAAAAGGGTACTACATCAGCTTTTGGTGATTCTGGAGGACCTTTTGTAATCCATAACGTAGTGTACGGAATTTCCAGTGTGGGCGTTTCGAAACTTCCTTGTTTCACTGAAATGGTCGATGTTTACACAGATGTTGCAAGATACATGGGATGGATATCTAAGAATGTGAAGGCAGGACCACCAAAACAACGAAATAATCGTGCACATACTATTGCTGACAACGAAATATGGTTAAATTAGATTAATTTTAATTATTTTATACTTTTGTACACAATATTGTAATATGGCTGCCTGATTTTTTCAAATTATTGGATGCTATTTTATGGGCCATAGGGCATACCTGGATACCTTATTCTAAAATCTTAACAAAGGCCTAATTATGACAACATACAAGGATATACGCAGAAATTGAAAACGTTTTTAGTGCCTTCCCCAGCCCTGCTCATTCACTATTATGTAGTTTAAAATTCTATTTTAAGACACCATTACTTCCTTTCCGTCATTTAATGATGCATTATTTAGATTCATTGAATTAGTTGGTTATATATATTTTTGACAAAGATGGGTATGAAGCATTGCTCAAAAAATAGGCTAGAAGCCAATGAGTACATAAGCACTCAACATTTAACAACTGCTTACAGATTTGTCATTTTTTACTCGCCTAAAAATATCTTTTAGTTTCCGAATCGAATATTCGTCGTTAAATAAATAAAATATACCTAAAATGATACAAGGAAAAAAATAATTTGGTTTGAATAATTTTGATCAAATATACATATACAAGATTTGAAGCCACAACTACTACAAAAGCTGGCGATAAGCGTGAATATCTCAGCCCTGTTTAGGAATAATCTGGACCCTTTCCTTTGGTGGTCCATCAGCAAGATTTTTGAAAATCCAATCGGTGTATGTTGCGACATAAGTGAAAACATTTACCGCTTTACTCGAACACGATTCCTTCCTAATTGTTAAACTTGACAACCCATATACTACTCCTTCTATTACAAAGGGTCCTGCAGAGTCTCCACGAGTGGCTCTGGTTTTCTTGCTAACTGGAGACAAGCACATGGTGGTCTGAGTTATGTAATTGCCCGGATTGAATCGTTCGCATTCATTTTGGGATAAAACCTTCATTAGTCCTTTTTGCAGCATCGATGGGCTTGGGTTGGAGTTGGTTGCTCCCCAGCCGAGAATCCAACCCTTTGTATTAACTGGCTTTTCGAGATTTGTGTTGAGTGCAGCTATCCTCACATTTTTTCCAGGCACGAAATTTTTAATAGTCCACAAAATTGCAATATCATTCACTCCGACGCAGCATCGATTTTTTCCAACTGGGCATTCGTCTCGGAAATATTGGTGGACGAGATGATCCTTCACTACAATTTCTTGACCATCGTCTTTTTCATGTCTAAGATGAACTATTCCAGCATGAACTGTTATCGTTGGGTGAATTAGATCATATATGCAATGCGCAGCTGTAAGGACAGTATTTAAACTGATAATCACGCCACCACACTTATAGTTATTTGTTATTCCTAATTTAGTCTCCTTTATTTTAATATGGACAACGAAAGGAAAATGGCTTTGACCAGTAACAATTACTTTCTTTCCATTCTTTTTAACTTTTCCAACATCTTCACCGTCTAGAATTGGTGTTCCAAGTGTTGAAACAAAGAAGTTCACTGTCAAAGCTAAAATAAAGTATTTTAGCATCGTTTCGAGCTATTAGCACTTTTAATTCTTATGTTGCGCTTGCGACTTGCGAGTACTGTTGTGTGGCATGAAACATACTATTTTATATCTTATAATACGTAATATATGTGTTCAGCCTTTCTATAAGTGCAGCTGTTAAAACCTACCAATTAATTAACAATATCGTTCTTCGCGTTAACTCGCGTATTCTAGCTATCTCATATTCATATACATACATACATATACAATATATTGGAATTGCCCAATAGAAACACAAAAACTAGTCGAAAATAAAATTTAGAACTTACATATTCACCTACCAAATATTGTCGAAGTTCATATTTCTTGCAATTCTCAGAGAGTGCAAAGAAAAATTAGTTTCTAATTCGGATCTTTCTTATTCTGTTTATTGCAATAACATAATCATCTTTTATGTTTATTATTGCCCCACCTACTTAGCAGTTCCAATATTTTCAGAATCTAATATCAGTTTACGAAATGTCGAAAACGGGGAGTTTTTAAGAAAAATTAACACAAGAAAACAGTGGCATTTTAAGATGTATTTAACAAAAGGCGGGTGTTTAACTTTTAACGCAATACTGGTTAACGATTAGTCGGTAAATTCATTTTAATACATAGTAGACGTATATACTTATATCACTTTGTTCTACTACTTTACATAAATACTGAGTTTTATGTTTTATTTCTGTACACATATGTTATGTAGATGCTAAAGAGATTTAACCAAAATTCAAATGATGAGACACTTTTTAATTGGCATATGTTTTTAATATGTATTTGCATTGCAATGAATATTTAATTAATTAATTTTAACTTTCTTCAAATCTTATTATGGTTTATACGAGGAAAAACTATATATGTAATTTAGGTATTATTTAAAAAACACCTATGTACATCAGATATTAAATATTAATGTAAATTTCAATGTGAATGCGCCCTTGAAGCACTCGTTTTGGTAGAAGATTTCTTTGTTTTTTTCGCAGTCGCTTCCAGCTCTAAATTCGTTTTTATCCATTTAGAATATTCGGCGACATAAGTGTATAAGTCCATTGAATTACTACGACAGGGTGCATTATATAGAGTGGTGCTAGAAAGTCCATAAACAACTCCTTTTCTTACAAATGGTCCTCCAGAATCACCATTGGAAGCACTTGTTTTTCTATCAACAGGACCAAGGCACATGGTGGTATCAGCAATAACAAATTTGGGGTTGAAACGTTTGCACTCCTCGCTATCTATAACTTTAACTAGGCCTCTTTGTAGCATTGCAGGTTCTTTATTTTCTTCATTACGTCCCCATCCTATAATATAACCTGTTTTATCCACCGGTTTTGAACCCTTTTTGTTGAGTGTAGCTATCTTCACGGTTTTTCCAATTTTAAACTTTTTCTCTGTCCATATAATAGCGATATCATTCACCTCAACGCAACATTTATTAGGTAAGATACGACAAATTTCCTCATAATTTTTGTGGATAAGAAAATTTTTCATTTTTAATTCTTGACCAGCATCAGCTTCTTCCATTTTGACATCAACGACTCCAGCTCGAATGACTACTTCTAAATCCACTTTTTTATGTAAGCAGTGTGCTGCTGTTAGAATTGCATTTTCACTAATGATAACACCGGTGCAGTATGACTTTATCCTATAAGTATTTCGTGTATAAGACGTTCCAACGAAGACTACATAGGGATAGATTGTCTGACCAGTTACGACAACTTTTTTACCTAACATCTTAACAGCTCCAACATTTTCAGAATCTATTATCGGGGTATTAAAGACTAAAGGAATAACGAATAATACAGAAAAGGTTATCGCGAAAAATGGCGACATTTTCAAAAATAGTTTAGTCAGAGTTCGTATTTTAAAAATCTAATCCGGACTGTATAACAATTAATCGATGGCATTCCTCTTTATATACTTTGTACCCAGGATTTTCAAGTACGTTAAGATTTTCTAAAAGTTTAATATCTGGAAAAAAGGCAGCTGAATATATAAGCTTGCTTTATGTACATCTGTGGATCAACATACGTACTTTTCACAATATGGCAAATTAAATTGTGTTAGATTACATGGTAACAAATCGCGGTAAGAAGTTCGAAATGTCTGCCAGATATTTTATTTAATCGATACATGAAGCTGTTGTTCCAAGAAATTAAGGCTGTTTCAACAGCACTTTAAGGCAAACACGTTGATCTGTCATGATGGGATGATATTAGTAAATTCAGAAAAGAAACATGAAATTTCAGAAGAGAAACTTAAAACAATTTGAAAAGCTATGTATTGATTTTAAGGATTTATAAGAACCGATTTTCTAAGCCCAATGTCCCAAATTAAAGGAAGCCACCATTGTATTGGTAAATGATCAATAAATAAGAAACAAGTATTTCTTAAAATTATAAATTAGATTAGAATAAAAAATTAAATTTTTTTTTTCTATGGCATGTTTTGAGATTATTTACAATGAACAACATTTGAATCTTATTTATTCCATTCTGTTTGTTTGATTTTAGTTTTTTTAATTGCTTAGTGCAGTAAAATAGAAAATATTTAAAAAGACTGTATTAGAAAAAACTATCAGAATTTCGAAGGTTTTCTTGTTCTTTCTTTGGGAGGTCCCAGTTCCAAATTTAAATCAATCCAACTGGAGTATGCTGCCACATAAGTGTACAAATCCATGGTGTTGGTTCGACAGGGTGTATTAAATAAAGTGATGCTTGAAAGTCCATAGACTACACCGTCAATTACAAATGGACCTCCAGAATCACCATGACAAGCACGAGTTTTTCCAGACACCGGAGCGAGGCACATGACGGAGTAAGGATAGTAAACGGCTGAGGTGAACTTTTTACATTCTGCCCTGCTTAGGACTTTAACAAGACCTCTTTGGAGCATTGAAGGTGCTTTTTCATTTTCGTTAATCCCCCATCCTAGAATGTATCCTTCCTTGCCTGCCGGCTTTGTAATATCTTTGTTAAGTGTAGCGATTTTAATATTTGGCCCAAATCTAAAAGTCTGTAATGTCCAAACTATGCCAATATCATTCAGTTGAAGACAATCTTGTTTTCCAACAACACACTCTTCTTGATAATTTTTGTGAATGAGATGATCCTTCATTTTTATTATTTGTCCGCCATTTTTTTCCCATTTTACGTCAACAATTCCAGCATGAATTACTGCTTGTACGTTAACTTTCTTGTAGAAGCAGTGTCCAGCTGTTAGAACTGTGTCCATTCCAATGATAACACCGGCACAATATTGACTTTTTCTTTGCCCCTTTTCGATTGTATAAAATACTTGAACATGCACTATATAAGGATAAAGTTGCTGACCAGTAACTACAACATTTTTATTCTTTACTGAAACTACCCCAACGTCTTCCGAATCCCATATTGGGATGCAAAATGTTGAAGAAATTAAATAGACGAAGAGCAAAAACTCACAAAATTGCAGCATTTTCAGGTTTAGCCGTACGATTTTAAGACAATACTGTTTTCAGTCAGCAACAAACACCCTTATATAAAAGTTAAAAAAAATAGATGTGTGCACACACAGCTTAGAAGTTTTAAAAGAAACAACTGAATATACTCGTTTACCTCATAAAATATTTAAATATGTAGGTACATATGTATGTGAGAACGCTTTTACTGCGATTGCTTAAATCATCTTAAAATATTTTGTAGGAGACAATAATTTGGAAATTTATTGAGAATTTCTACAATTAACAATAAGATGACAAAATTACCTATAATTAAATGGAATACATTTTCATATTTTTGAAGTACCTGGTTTATTATCTTTATTAGAAGATTTGTTGGCAGATTTGCTTGAAGATTTGTTGGTTGATGTGTTGGCAGATTTATTTGAAGGCTTAGAAGGTTTCTTCGAAGGCTTATTAGAAGGTTTATTGGATTGTTTATTTGAAGGTTCATTAGAAGGTTTGTTCGGAGGTTCCATTGTTCTTTCTTTAGGTGATCCCAGTTTTAAATTCACATCAATCCAATCAGAATATGTTGCCACATTTGTATACAAGTCCATTGTGTTGGTACTACAAGATGAACTAAATAAGGTGATAGCAGAAATTCCATAGACTACCCCGTCAATCACAAATGGACCTCCAGAATCACCGCCACAAGCACGAGTTTTTCCAGAAACTGAGGAAAGGCACATTATATTACTTTGATAAAAAAGGTTGGGATCAAATTTTTTGCAATCAGCCATCTTTAAAACTTTAACAAGCCCTCGTTGGAGCATTGTAGGATTTTCATTTTTTTCGTTGCGTCCCCATCCTAAAATATACCCTTTTTCACCCACCGGCTTTACAGGATCTCTGTTAAGTGTAGCGATTTTTACATTAGGTCCAAATTTGAACTGTTTTCTTGTCCAAATAATGCCAATATCATTTAGATTATAGCAGTAAACATCTCCAACGATACACTCATCTTTGAAATCTCTGTGGACAAGGTGATCCTTCATTTTTAATTTTTGTGCAGTTTCTTTTTCCCATTTTACGTCAAGAATTCCAACGTAAATGGAGGTTTTTAGATCAACCTTGTTATACAAACAATGTCCTGCTGTTAGAACTGTGTCAACCCCTATAATAGTGCCTCCACAAAATTGACTTCTTCTTTTTCCATTCTCGTTTGTAAAAAATATTTCAACATATACCATATAAGGATAACTCGTGTGACCAGTAATTACAACATCTTTACCCGTCTTCGAAAGCTTTCCAACATCTTCAGAATCAAATATTGGTGAGCAAAATGTTGGTGAAATTAGGAAGATAAAGAAACATAACGCACATAACGACATTTTGGAAAAGTGGTTTAGCTAACCAAGTCTAAGAAATACTGTTTTCAGAGAGCTCAACAACACACCCATTTATATTCAGAAATGTTTATACAGCTTAACATACATATGTATACATATATACTTGATTTAATTTACACATTTGAATGAAACGTTTGAGTAAATAATTAGGAGTAGAAGATATTCTACTAGCTTCGACTTTATCACTGTATTATACGTTTACTAGATGGGTTTGCATACCCATGTTTGCTAAACGGTTAGAAATATTTTCAAATGCAGTACAGACGTATTGTAGTTTATCATGCTTTTTCAACATTTGAGAAAACGTTTTTGGATCTTGCTAAATTTCACTCCAACGTAACTTTTAAAGCAAAAGTTTGATAGGTAATATTACTCTATAAAATAAACTACAAATGACAATGTAAAGTTATTCTTAAAAATGGAGCTTTATTTAAATGTTTTCTTATTATGACAATGATAATGAAATAAGATTTTTTTTCTCATTGCGACAATGCTTACAGGCTGAATTTTTTGTAACTTATTTTATGTTCTTGAAGTTCCTGATTTCCTGGATCATTTAGGCAATCTCTCTTTAGGAGCGCCTCGTGATAAATTATTTCTAATCCACATTCTATATTCTGCCACGCATGTAAACAATCCCATGAATTTTTTCCGAGAAGCCGAATCAAATATAGTGATGCTAGAAATGCCAAAAACTACACCATCAATCACAAATGGACCTCCAGAATCGCCTCTACTGGCTCTCGTATTTTTGGCAACAGGAGCAAGACACATCATGGTATCTTGAATTAAAATATCTTCATTGAAATTTTGACATTCGCCCTTGTGTACAACTTTAACTAGACCCTTTTGAAGCATTGTCGGTGGCTCAGCTTTGCCAGTATAGCCCCATCCAACAATGTGTCCTTTTTTACCAAAAGGTTTTTTAAGGTCTCTGTTAAGTGTTGCTATTCTTAAATTATTACCAGGCTTAAATTTTTTCTCTGTCCACACAATAGCGATGTCATTAATATTAAAGCAGTAATGATCTGGTCCTACATCGCATTCTTCTTGGTAGTTTTTGTGGACAATAAAATCCTTTGCATTAATTTTCTGTACAATTTTATTTTCCAATTTCCAATCAACAACACCAGCGTAAATCATCACTTTAGGATCAACTTTTTCATAAAGACAATGACCTGCTGTTAGAACTGCATCAAGTCCAATGATAACACCCATGCAAAATTCGCTTATCCTTTTTCCATTAACCGTCACAATTGTTTCAATTCTCACTGCATAAGGATAAAATCTTTGTCCAGTAACGACAGCATCTTTACCCTTCCCAAAAACTTTTCCAACATCTTCAGAATCAATAATAGGGGTACAGAATGTCGAAGAAATTAAGTAGTAAGAAAACAAGAACACCAAAACTTTCAACATTTTAGGATTCAGTCAATCAAGTTTGATTTTAAACTGAATTCAGATTACAAAATTCATCTTTATATTAAGCGAAATGAGTAAATAAATGATTAGAAGACAAAGAACCTAGTCCGATTATTTGATTAGAAACACTTGAATACAGGTTTCATTAATTCAGTCAATATGTCTGGATTTTTACATTATTCATGTGACAAAGCTTTCTACAGGGGCATAAGACTATATGCCAACAAGTGCACACAGTACATGGGATAGAGGATTGTGATTTTTTTAATTCTTTATAATAGTTTTTCACAAAACTTATACGGGACGATAGTATAGTAAAATAAATCCAGACTTTATTGCAAATGATCACAGTCGTTTAATGTTGTTAGTAAGAAAACACAACAAAAAACTAGTTGAAAAAATTCTAAGAAATTTTAAGGATTCAACTCGATCTTCTCTTTAAAAAATGTTTAACTGGTAATAAGAAGATATGTCATTAAGGTTGAATATTTGTGCGGAAAATGTCTGACTATAGAATAATTATTTTTCACATAAGTTAAAAAGTTAAGGGATGCTGTAATATCATTTAATACATAGAAAAGATTTTGTTTAATTAAAATTTTAAAGTATAATTTTGGAAATCCATTTTGATAGTTTAATTTGAAAGAGAGCGTCTTCTGCCTGGTTTCCTAGAAGATTTCGGTGTTCTTTCTTTAGGAGCTCCCTGCAGCAAATTACTCCCAATCCACTTAGAATATGTCGCCACATAGGTAAACAAGTTTAACGATTTCCTTTTACGACGCGATTCATATATAGTGAGACTTGAAATTCCATACACCACATCATCAATCACAAAAGGACCTCCAGAATCACCGTCAGCAGCCCTAGTTTTCTTGTTGACAGGGCCAAGACATATCACACTATCGGGAATCTTAATTTGTTTGTTAAAATTCTCGCATTCCTTGTGTGGTATGACTTTAACTAGGCCCTTTTGGAGCATTGGAGGAGCCAAGAGTTTGCCATTGTCTCCCCATCCTAAAATATATCCTTTTTTGCCAGAAGGCTTTTCAATATTTCTATTAAGTTTAGCAATTGCCACATTTGGTCCAAATTTAAACTCTTTTTCAGTCCAAACAATTGCAATATCATTCTCATCAAAAATGGAATGACGTTCACTATGTCTTTCGTCCAGATAATTTTTATGGATAATAAAATCCTTCCATTCTATTTTTTGTCCACTATCATTTTCCCGTCTCAAGTCAACAATTCCTGCCCAGATAATTATTTCTGGATCATTTTTATTGTAAAGACAATGTCCGGCTGTTAGAACCGCATCTAATCCGATGATAACACCTCCACAAAAACTACTGATTCTTTTCCCATTTCTTGTCTGTTTTATTTCAATGTGAACAATATAAGGATACAAATTTTGACCGGTAACCCTAATCTCCTTATCTACCAACGAAACAGTTCCAACATTTTCAGAATCCGTTATTGGTGTTCCGGAATTTGAGGAAATAAAGCATAAGAACATGAAAGGAAGCAACACATAAAACTGCGACATTTTCAAATTTACTAATTTAAGCAAACGGCAATACTTAAGTTGGAGTCAACACTGCGTTCGGTTAGCAACATGCCCCTTTATATACAATTAACAAAATTTAGTTTTAGTTAAAACAGCTGAACATATCTGCAACAGGTTTTCAGATGGATGTTTTTATTTTTTATTTATTATTTTTTTTTTTTGGTGAGAACATTGAATTTTGATTAATCTTCTTAAACAATTTTATTTCACTTGTCCGTTTTTTTTTAAATAAATGATTTTATCTAATACTGTCAGTCTTCTTTTTTTACATTGAAAGAAAAAAGTTTAGGATTTCCTATTTTTTCCATTACATTGCATATTTCAACACAACACATTGAACACCACTTGAAAGAAACTTGCCACACATGCATATACATACATATGTATGTATGTATAGTGCAAAGCAATTACTTAACATATGCCTGAAGTTTCTACTTCTTAGCGTCATCGTTCTTTGCATTATTGCGAATGAATCCACAAACGAATTTGAATGCTTTTCAAACACTATTTGATCATCATCTCTGTTACTAAACGTGTTCAAGTGTTCATAAGTAAACTTGCTGTGATGACACGTGCAATACAACTTTATAAAGCCTGAGATATTTTAGGTATAATATAGTCCTCAATAAGATGTCTAGAGAAATGGCTTGCGTAAATATATTAATTATACTCTTTTACATTTCTTCTTTTGCAAATGGAACTCCTGTGTGGGAGGGTGACGATGTTGGAACGATCCAAGAAACAGGAAAAAAGGTCATTGTTTCTGGCCAACAAAAATTTCCCTTCATGGTCGAAATCGAAATCGACTCGTTATCTGGACACAACATCTGTGGAGGCGTAATCCTTTCACGAAGAATTGTTCTTACAGCCGCTCATTGTATACACGACCAAATTATGCCAATAATTTTGATTCGTGCTGGAATTGTTGACTTGTTTCATGAAAAGCATACCGCCCAAAAAAGGAGTGTAATAGATCATTATATACATGAAAAATTTCGACGCAAGTGTAAAGTTGGAAAAAAACGTTGTTGCTATCTTGTTAACGACATCGCACTTTTATGGACAGCTAAAAATTTTGAATTTGGACCCAAGGTAAAACAGGCAAATTTCAATTGGAATGAAAAACCTATAGGAAAAACGGGATGGATTTTAGGATGGGGTGTCAAAAGCAATGGCAAATTTCCTACAATGCTTCAAAAAGGTCTTGTAAAAGTAGCATCGGAGAAAATGTGCGAAAAGTTTAACCCTAAAATTTATATAACTCAAAATGCGATATGTCTTGCTGCAGTCTCAGAAGGAACTAGAGCCGGCAAAGGTGACTCTGGAGGTCCTTTTGTAATTGATGGAGTTGTTTACGGACTTTCAAGTTATACCTTCTTTGACGAATGTAGAACTAAACCTTTGGATGTGTACACTTATGTTGGAAATATTACACCTGGATTAAAAACAACTTGGATGTTGGACCACCAAAGAACAGACCTAAAACCACAACTGGTGCGTCGAATGAATCACCCCCAAAACGTCGTAAAATTCAATAATTTTTGCATAGGTAGTAATGATGGCCAGATTATGGCCATTATAACAATTTTGTTTGTTTTGTTATTTTTTGGACCATATCGAAGTAAAATAATATTAGATATGTAGATGCTATTATTTGATTAATTCAGTATGTATGTAGATACTCCAACCTCTTCTATAACTTAAAAGATAATTTTTTTTTATATTTTTTTTTAATATATCTGATTTTAGTTTTATTTTATTGTGTTTTTTTTTAGCCAAGGTATTTCATATGGAAATCGAACCCCGTGATGGGAAGGGATAAATTAATTTATTATAAAATGAAAATCTTGGTACATTTTTACCTTTGAATATATAGTAAAGGAACGGACAAATATTTTTTCTAACAACAGTTCCGATTTCAAATATTGTAGATAATGTAATAAATCTTGGGAAGCCTGCTTTGTAATCAAAAATATTTGAGAAACAAAACTTAAATCATATTAAGTTATATTCAATGAATTTAATTAATTTATTTATCTTACATTTATGCACTTTATTCACTTTATCAAAATTATATTATTACATCCTGCAAATTTTAACGAAGAAACAAAAAACAGAATAACCGAATAATGAGGTTTTATCAAAGGAGATTATTTTATCATATAATAGCCGTGTTCTTTTCACATCGGATCCAGTTCCGGGTTTTGCAGGAAATTTTTGATTGAATTGAAATTTTAAAAAGCGTATATAAAGATTTTAACTTAGATCATAGAGTACAGGATACACCACAACGAGTAAAAGTCCTGTACGTGTGCGACAAGATTTCTCCTTCCGAAAATACGAAGGGGAAATTGTTTACTACATTAGAGAGAGCGAAACGGCACTAGAAAATGGGAACCCAATGTCATCGGCTACCAGCCTGCTATGGGGAAAATGGGAACAAAATGTCATCGGCTATCAGCTGTTATTGGACTCAAATCAGTTGTGTGGTCTAAAAAATGTTTTTGCAGGGGCTATAGTTCACGTTTTCGCACCTTTATATATGCCCCTACTTTCCACTACATGAATATTTCAGCCTGCACTGAAATTACAACTACTTAAGTGAACACACTAACACATCACGAAATTTGGGTCAGCTAAATCGGCTAATGTCGTATCCGTAGAGGATTATTATCTAAGGATTTTAAAATTTGCGAAAATTTTTCAATTTTTCAAATTGCCATGATATTTACCTATTCAAACTTCAAAGCTTGAACCCTATGAATATACAGTAAAGGAACGGACATAAATCGCTAAAAGTGAAGCATCTCACGAATACTAGACCGAGCTTACTACTACATAGAAAATTGATCAGTGCAGTTGCAAAAATTGTGTGAAAATGAAAAGGAGTTTTTCACGTACTTGATTTAATAAATATTTGGGTGCCCATTTATATCACCATTTAAAAATATTTAGCGACTTCTCTGTGTCAGAGCTCGTCGAAATTGCGCATGACTGCCGTGGACTGACATACACCAAAATATTTTTAAAACTTGAAAATTTAGCTTAAAATGAAAGAACATGTTTAATGCATCAAGAAAAATAAAAACCACAGGTACCTATCAATCACATCGGCAAAAAGATTTCAAATTCCGGCTTACCGGTGAAAAGAAATTCGTTAATTTAGTCGCCGCTTCTTCTCGCCGCAATTCTTTATCACACACATCACTATCTTACACTAAATACACACCAAATAAAGGCCAGTATCATACACACTATTTTTAACCACACTTCACCTTCTGTCTTTGCATTTTTAATTCAAAAAAATGGTTAGAAAGGCTGCGATCCCTTCAAATCACAATTTTTTTAAGTTGCCAAAGTATCTTCTTCTCTCTCTCTCTCTCTTCCCTCTCTTCAAGGCTCACTTCCCCTGAAATTTTCCCCGCTGGAGATGCTTCATTCACACAGACTACACGTACAGGGTATAGTCGTTCCTTTACTGTATATTCAAAGCTTGAACCAGATAAATTTTTGGATCAAATTTTGGACGCATAAGTGGGTATAAATCCAGGCAATTTGATTTTTTTTCGAGAAATAAAAATTGTTTGATATGATTGCTGCTCATAGAATTCAATTCAATCCAAAATTTCCTGCAAAACCCGGAACTGGATCCCATGTGAAAAGAACATGGCTTCTGTTTGGGTACTAAGTAAAGAATGTGTACAGGTGAGAAAAGCAATGAGCAGCTTTTAGTATTATAAAATACGATGTTCTTAGATATTCTTACACTTCTTCGTAAGGTGTCTAGAGAAATGGTAAATTTTATTGTATTACTTACAGTGCAATGCCTCATTTCTTCCACTTTCGGAACCCCAATTTGGGATGGTGAAAATGTTGGTACAGTTCAAGGTATGGGAAAAATTTCGGTTGTTTCTGGTCAAACAAATTTTCCCTTCATGGTCAAAGTTGACATAGAATCGGCAAATGGAGCCAACAATTGTGGTGGTGTAATAATTTCCCGCAGAGTAGTGCTTACAGCGGCCCACTGTGTAGTAGACAAGGCGTTGCCTAAAATTACGATTCGTGCGGGGATTGTCGATTTAGTTAACGAATGGAATACTGCCTAAAAAAGGGCTGTGATAGATCTTTATATACACGAACAATATAAAAGCATTTGCCAAGTTGGAAAACGATGTTGTCCTTTAGTAAATGATATTGCGCTTTTATGGACCGCAAAAAAGTTCGATTTTGGACCAAAAGTATACAACAAGCAAGCTTCAATTGGAGGCAATGAAAAACCTGTGGGTAAAACGGGATGGATTTTAGGATGGGGTCTTCGACGTAATGGCATATTTTCATCAATGCTTCAAAAAGGTTTGGTTAAAGTGACATCGGAACGAACATGTGAAAAATTCAACGGTGGAATTTATATAACTCCAAATGTTATATGTCTTGCTGCAGTCGCAGGAGGAACTAGAGCTGGCAAAGGCGACTCCAGTGGTTCTTTTGTGATAGATGGGTTTTTGGACGGACTCTCTAGCTTTACGTTCAATGATGAATGTAGAACTACATCGTTAGATGTCTACACTTATGTTGGAAAATATTACACCTGGATTAAAAATAATGTGGATTCTTGTCCACCAAAGAAAAGACTTTCAAACTCAGCTAAAACGTTGTTTGAACCAGCAAAACGTGAAAAATTGCAATAACTTTATAATCTGCACATTAAATAAATCAAAATATGAAAATAGAATTGTGCTATCAAAATATAAGAAACTTCTAATAAAATATGCTTGTGTGTGTTCTTACCTGATTTATCTTTTTTGTGCATAATCAACGTTTAGCTGTTATTTATTATTTTTGGGCTTAAGTCGGGCGCCTAGACATCGGCCAAACGGCACTGAAACTTTGCAAAAATTTGCATGGGGTCAAGAACGACTATACATATATGCAGTAATCCGTGAAGGCTGTACCAATTTTCCCGATATTTTTCAGAAAAACAATTTTTTCCCCGGATTTCGCCCTCACCGATTTTGCATATTTTTGTCTTAAAAAGAAGGATTAATGTGAGGCGGTAAAAGAGCAGTTGAATAATTTTCCAAATACTTTTTACTTACCAAAAAGTGTGTTCAGGTGTTCAACTACTCGATTGTTAACAACATACGCTCCCCTAAAAACTCTTAAAATTCAAGTTTCTTGGGTCTTTTCTACAGTTTTAAAAAATATATCTAAAGAAATGGTAGGCTTCAGCATATATCTCGCAGTTTGTTGCTTTTTTTCATCGACGTTTGGAAGTCCAATCCAAGATGGCGAAGATGTGGGAACAATTCAACAGATGGGGAAAAAAGTCGTTGTTTCTGGTCAAACAGAATTTCCCTTCATGGTAAAAATTGACGTTAATTGGCAGGGTGGAATCACAGACTGTGGTGGTGTGATAATTTCGCGGAGACTCGTTCTCACAGCTGCTCACTGCATAGCAGGAAAAGTTTTACCAATAATTACTATTCGTGCTGGTATTGTCGACTCAGTTCATGAAAATGACATTGCTCAAAAAAGGATAGTCATAGACCACTATATTCACGAAGAATACCGACGAAAGTGCATGGTTGGGAAAAAACGATGTTGCCATGCAAGTAACGACATCGCACTTTTGTGGACAGCGAAATACTTTGAGTTTGGACCAAAAGTAAAACGGGCAAGTTTCAGTTCTAAAGAAAAACCTATAGGAAAAACGGGATGGATTTTAGGATGGGGTCTTCGAAGTAATGGTCAAAGCCCATCAATGCTCCAAAAAGGCCTAGTTAAAGTTACGACGGAGCAAATATGCGAAAAACTAAACTCAAATATTTACATATCTCAAAATGTTATGTGTTTGGCTGCAATCTCAGGAAGTACTTCAACAGGATTAGGCGATTCTGGAGGCCCATTCGTGATTGATGGCGTTGTTTATGGACTTGCAAGTTATACCTTTTTTGATCAATGTCACACGAAATCGTTAGAAGTGTTCACGTACATTGGAAAATATTATAGCTGGATCAAAAACAACTTGGATGCTGGACCTCCAAAGGACAGAGTTAAAAGACCACCTAGTACGACAAATGAGTCACCCACCAAACGTCGCAAAGTTCATTAAATAATTTTAAGTAGGAAGTGTAGTTATTGCAAGAAATGTTCATTATTGTATTTTTAATTGTTTTATTAAAAAAATGACAAGGCTAAGGCTTTTAATAAATTCATCAATGAAATAAAATAAGAGTAATTTTCATTGCTTCTACTTTTCTCAAAACAGAAATAAAATAAATGAACAATCTTATCTTACTCAAATTTCGCTGAGTTCTTCACAATTTCTTCAAATGAGATTTATCTTAATATTTCATATGTTTCTATTTGGTATAGGTAAGTACAGAAGTAAATAACCACACACACAAAATTGTTTTACCTACGTAAAGATGATTACGTCTATTCTTTATTAGATACAATAAATCTAAACAGTTACCTGCGCACAGATGTAGCAAACGTAATAGTTTATTGTTTCAACTCCGTGGTGTCATCATAAGAAAACCAAAATTTCGAATTATATAAAGATGGTGCTAATGCACGACCCTTTTAGTA